>OX387272.1:41372567-42622567 GCA_947562075.1 Orthosia gracilis | reverse complement strand
GTTTAGAGCAGCCGCGCGGTTTCTTATAGCCAACGTGAGCTGACTAGAGGTGCCTGGACGCTATACCTACATAAATGGATGAATATTGTAAAGAGGATTATGTAACTATGCTATTCTTTTTCAAATTGTATTCTGAACTACTCCAAAGTGTAAGTGTAGACGACAGAGTTTATATGGGATCTAGACTCGTGCCGTGTAGGATTTGCGTGTCATTCGTCCATTTCTACGGGCATGCGTCGTACTCTGAACTCTATGATGTCACTCATCTGCTTTAGGTTAACAGCAGATAGTTATCATTTCTCATGGACTTTCATCAGTTTGCGTAAGCGAGTAAGAAGGAGCCATCCTCTGACGGCATCCTTCTTAGTAGATGACAAAACATTGCTCGATTTACGCTTTTTACATACACTATCTTAGTTTACGCTTATTGATCAGCGAACTTGCCCATCCAATGATGAAATTTTTTACACAAGCGTAGATAGGATAGCTTTGTAAAGTTTCAAATTCACCGTCTCAATGCCGAAAGACGAACAATAAATCGGATTCATTGGGACCACTGACACGGACATCGTATTTACAAGTATGTCATGTCATAAGTTTAATAAATCCGTAATCCCACTATAGAAACGTAAACAAATATTTTTAGGTACAAATAATGATATATTTTCACAATAGACATAACTTTACACATGAAATCATTCTGACTTGATGAATTGGCCTATAGTTTTAGTTACCACAACCTCAAGATGTTGTTGATCGGTTTTAAACTTGGTTAATTTTATTTAGCCACAGGGTTACATTTTATAGACAGTAAAAATATATTCTCTATTACCTTTGTTGTGATTGGTTAGTGATGCTAATATTGCGTTTTGAATTACCAATCATGCGGCCTAGGTATGTCACACATTCTTTCAGTAAAATAAATAAATAATACCACTGTCCATCAGTATATATCAAAATTAAAATCTAGTAAATATTACCTAATGTGCATGTTAGCACGTTCTGAATAGGTCAATGAACATTGTTGTAATGTGTGTTATCTATAATGTTGTTGTCATTGTACAATTACTATTGCATTTATAACCATGTTTTAGGTGTTTTAACATTTTGTTGAAAAATTTCCAGTTTTACATTTTCTTTTAGGCAAATGAACTGATTTATTGACTCATAATAGCTGTGTAAAAAGTTATACATAAGTGCATACCTAGCAATTAGTATAAGATAATTATGTTAATTGTATTTGTGTTTATTTACTTAAATCAAAACTTTACATATCTATGGTTAATTATTACTAGATTGTTAGAAGTGTTATTGTCTTTATTTCTCACACATTCGTTTGGAAGACTGCACATTGTGAATATATTTTGATACCTATTTTATTAATTACAGTGTCGTCTAATTTAGTAAATCTTAAAGTAAAGTAATGTTAAATAAGCCAAGTTAGATTTGTTTCTGTTGCTCAAAAACTTTTAGGTTTTTGAATGTTGTGGTGTTTACATAAATAGATTTGAAATGATAAGTATTATAACAGATGTTGTCTGCTCAACTCTATGATTACATTTTGTTGCTGATATTTACCTATCTGATGAAATTAAGTGGAGTTAAATCACTTCAACTTTGCTTATAAAACCATTGAATATGGGTGCGATATAATGATCGCGATGTTATTCACGTCTCGGGATGTTGAGTGGACGGCATTATTTACTGTTAGTTTTTTCTGTATTGTTAGGGAGAACGAATATAATTATTATATCGATTGATCTATATGACGTTTTGTTATTTATAATCGTTTGTATTGCATATTATGTCAAGTCCGTTTTATTGGCGAAGCAGCACGAAACACTAGATTGTCTCGCGCTTTGTTTTTATTGATCTGCCATTTATGATAGTTGTCCCATCGCTTTTTCTTTGAAATTTCACTTGTCCGTTGTACATACCTACTTTAGTGACAAAGTGTAAATAAAATATTCTCCAAGTAAATATAAGTAGTTTTATTGAACAATAACTGAGTAACTGGGTAAACCACATCTGATCGAAGGCCGCGCGTCAGCCGAGTAGGCGTATAGTTCTAACACTGGTTCACTGTCCCCTCAGAGAGGGGCACTTTGTATGCTAATCACTTTCACTGCCACTCTCACCTGGAACATAGTCTGCATCGTCTTCGTCCGATATTTCAAGGTCATCCAAGTCTTGGAACAGAGATTCGTCAACTTTGACTGCATCTCCTGTAAAGAATAAACATTTGAGAGTTATTAATAATGGTCATTATTCTTGTCAGGTATTTTAGAAAAACACTCCTACAGGAAAGATCAAGTAAATGAGATTCAGAAAAAACACACATCTTTCTTTCTTTCTTTCTTTTTTAAAAAACGTTGCCCCACACTAGGAATTTCTTCCTGTATTGTGGGTGCGTTTACAAACATATAAACTCACATACACAACACCCAGAGCCGGAACAACTATCTGTAGGTCATACAAATATTTGTTCCGTGCGGGAATCGAACCCGCAACACGCAGCGCAGCAGTCAATCGCTCAACCACTGCGCCCAAACAAAACACATGTTTTTATTGTAAACATTATGAAAGGACATAGAAAATATTTAGCCAGTCATTAAATAAAAAAACCGGACTCGTGTGAATCGCATTCGCCCACCGAGGATATTTCAGGAATTGAGCCCTGCAGTATTTTCGTGGCTTTTTTTTTTAGCGCGTCTTTTTTATGTTAACTTAGAAGTTTGATTTTTTTCACAGCATCAAGGAACTGTAGACCTGAGTATATGGTTTTAATTTCAACTTGATGCCTCCATGCATTCCCGAGATAAAGGGTCTTGACAGACAGACAGACAACAAAGTGATCCTATAAGGATTCCGTTTTTTTCCTTTTGAAGTACGGAACCCTAAAAATGACCCTTGGATCATTCAAAAATTAAACACTGAATCATTCCAAAACATATAAGTTATACACAATTTGTGCAACTTAATACTAACCATCATCAAGGAATTTGAGATCAGATTCATTGAGGGTGGTGTCTCTCAAGAACAGCTCCCTGCCAGTTAGTTTGTTCTTATCCTTTGCTTCCTTTTCCCTCTTGGCGGGAATGCCCATATCAATCTCAAACTGTTTCCTCCATGCCAGGAATGACTCCACTGTGACTCTTGTACCCTCAAACCTTTTCTGTAATTGTAAGAAACAGACATGGTGTGAATAGAAATGTTTGAAAGAAACAACTACAGGCTACCGCATCATTTATTAAAATATGTTACCTGTTCAGCTTCTTCCTCAGCCCTCTTTTTGGCTAGTATTTGTTCTTCCCTTTCCTTCTTGATTGTGTCCCATCTCACGTTGAGCCACTCTTGCCCAGCTGATACTAATGTGAAAACCATCACCATACCCAAATTTTCATTTCCCTGAAAATAAAATAAAATAAAATTTATTCATCAAAAATGATTTCAATTTATGTATCCTAATCAAAAACAGTGAAATACTAAGATTTTTTTTTTTTTTTAAATAGAGTGAACAACAATGTATATACTAGTATAAATTGTCTTACAGACACAGGCGCCTTCCTCCTACAGCTTAAAGTTACAAGTCAATCTAGACATTAAGTATTGGCAAATTAAAATAGTTGAAGCTTTATTTATTAGATGCCTTTAAATCCGGGTTTCGGTATCCAGGAACACATTGACTTGGGTATCAAATAAGATCCCTCCATTGGTATCTACGGTTTCGACTTCTATGTCATACTTGGCCGACCAGGATTGAATGTAGCCTACAGAAGACGCAAGACTGGAAAGGTTGGGTTCCCCCATCGCTTGACAAAGGAAGATGCCATGAAGTGGTTCCAACAGAAATACGATGGTACTCGTATCATCCTTAACAGCAAAGTAAACTTAAGTAAGTAAGTAAATCTAGTAAGACAATGGTATCACATAAGCCTGCTACTGTTCCAGAGCAGGACAAAGGCTTCTTCCCATATAGAGAAGACACAATTAATAATCATCATGATTGCTCGATGCGAGTTGGTGATTTAAGTCTTATAACTTTTGGTCCAGGTTTCCTCCTGATGTTTTCCTTCACAATAACAGAAAGTATCCATCTAAATTATATTAGATATTGCAATAATTTTATTATTTGCACAATCAAAGACAGAACAAAGATTGTTTTGGTCAAATTCAAATTATTTATTTGTAAAAACATAGGTACAATATCGATAGATCTGATTCTAATGTCAGGATCACTATGTTTAACCTAATAGGCATACAAATTTTGGAAAAATAAAAGTAAAAAAAAAAATTGGATTTATAGTTTTGGTAATGACTAACCTAAAATTTAAAATGTTTGGAATCTGGGAACCTTACAGTGGGAAAGCTCTGAATAATAGAAGCTACGAGAGAAAGCAGTAAGCTGCATTACCTGTTCAGTCAAATGTGAGAGTAATTCATCCTTATCCACTATGTCATCAAAGTTTTCTTCATCTTCTATTTCTATGATGGGCAACTCGTCTGGGTACTTAGCAGTGTATGTGAAGACTAGTTGACACGCTAGACCTTCTCCTTCGTCGAAAGCTTCAGACTTTATTGGTATACTAAACTTGTGAAAAGGTTTTGTATCAATGACTGCAATAAAAAGTTCAATTAAGTAATGAAGCATATATTGAAATGAGTCAAGAAGGATAGATTTATGGAATTTATATCATAAGAGCACGGTGAAATCTCAGGTGCATTGATGTATACCGACCGGCGTACAAAACCTCAAAGAATGGTTTTGTTGTACAGACTTAACAAGACAGAAACGTAAGATTAAATTCGTAAGTAAGCCACAACGTACCTTGCATATCTCCATAATAAATAGAGTCTAATGCTTCCACCTCACTAGTTTGCTCATAATGATAATCCATGATTCTTAGATATTATTAATCTAAACTTGAATTTTTCTAAATTCACACGTTTTACTTACGTTCCATAATCTGTCAAAATGTCAAGTGTCATTATTGATTGTCAATCATACACAGCTTTTTGTCTCTAGTTTGTGCTCATTCCTTTTCACCACAGACAATAATTAATCAAAAGTACACGAGTTCAGGGTTACTGACGTAAAAAATCTACAAGTTTTAATTCCAAAAAAAAGAGGACACGGTGAGACTTTCTTGAGAGAATTTTGGAAGAACGAGCAGCATTCGTTGTGATCCAGTCTTCTATACAACGTCATATGTATTGTTTATGAACAAAATTTAGCTGTCTTTAATCAACAAGAAGCCGCTGATTCTTGTTGATTAAAGCTCTCTTGCCATTGAAATATACGTTTATTAGAAGATTTTGATGATTAGACCGGCATCGGCACTTTGGCAGTAGCACATTTTGCAGCACTCTGTGCAGTTACAGACTTGCAGCAGTCAGCACTCTCACACTCTTTATCCACTGGTCACACCGGTCAAAGATCAAACCAAAAGCAGCTGGAGCGATCGAGGTTTCTCGCATCAGAAAGCTATACTAGAATAGTCAGTTTTAGTAGTACTATACTTCTTGTAACATAGCTTGATCCCTGCGACATATGTCAAACTGACGTATACGTTATTGTTAGCCTGTCCAGTGCTATTAAAAGTATTAAAGTATGGACTGGCAATACCTTCAAAAAAAAGGTGCCTACCTAAACCTTAAAATGTCACTTAAAATGACTGCCGATGCTAGGGTTGTGTGAAGCAACGAGCACACACACACTTACAAATCTCAATAATACAATACGTAAACTAACATTTTCAGCAGGCCTACCACGAACACAAGCACAATAAAAAATCGTCACCTATTATGGCAGATATGGCACTTACCTACAACTGTGACTACGTCACATCAAAATGTTGCCATTATGAGCAACAACTGAAATATTGTTGTCTCTTTTATCAAATATGATTACTACATTGGAAAGAGTGAAACAACACGATGTTGCACATTCTGTATAGTATTGCACTCATATTTGTATAAGCTAATTTATGTATAGATCATCGCGGCGCCTCCATGTTTTTCCTATCTCAATGATTGATACTGACAGCTGTCGCAGATATCAACCTATCTTAAATGAAGTATAGTGACTAGTTTATCATAGACTATTCGTTAAGACATAACATTCAAATAAACCTTGTTTATCCAATAAAACATGTCACAAATGCAACGCTAAACGCAGTTGCGCATGGGCAAGATCGAGTCATTGTACGAACAGTATGAACTATGATGAGGTACAGTTACGCCTGGAATACATTGTAGATGATCTCAAATTACAATTAATTATTGGAATTCGAGTCTCTTTACTATAAATCCTTGTCTAGAGCCTAGAACATTCTGAGTGGTTTTAATAAGGATAGTAAATCGATGGAAAGATGTAAAAGTAGACATGCTAGGATGCACAAGCCAGTTAAATTGACAACAATTCAGTTACCAAAATTTAGCGGATTATATTCTAATTGGCTAGAATTTCGCGACACCTCTGTGGCATGGAAGTTGTTATGTGATAGATTTGAATACAAAGGATTATTGGTGCAAAATCATGTATCAGCATTGTTTAATGTCGAGTCTATCTCAAGGGAATCTTCTGTTGCAATAAAGAGTTTAATCGATAACCTAAATAAAGATTTGCGAGCATTCTCAAACTGTTGACCTGCCTAAATTGTATTGTCAAAATTACTTTAAACGATTTTTGACAATTTTTCGTGTTTATTATTTACTCTCTAAAAAAACGGTTCGTTCATTCAACGCCCACCACTATAGTGTCAGTCAATCAATGTCAACGTCAAAGTCGAAACTTATCATTGAATTCACAACACAATTGAATTGAACAGACAGAGCTATAATTTTGTTATTTATAAAAATACCTATTTTTTTTTAAAGTATCTAGTTATTTACGAATTGTCTAACATGGAAACCCCGGATTTATTGACAATTTACGTCCCTCAGTCGGATTCGGAGCAATCTAATACCCCAGGGTTAGTAATTATGTACTGTAAACATAGGTATAAAGTTGGCAAAAAATATAAGTCCCTTTTTGCTGCTATACAAATACTTAATAATAATTAAACTTGATGCTTCCGAATGATACTCGTTGTGTATGGGTAACATAGTAATTAATTAGGATTATTTGATTTTTCAATTTCTTACGTAGAAAGTTATCGCGGCATCGGCGGCATGTAAAATGAGAAACGTAAATGACTTTGTAAATTGTGACGACTTTAGCTCTCGCGAAATTTCTGGGCCGCCCTGAAGTGGGCTTTCTGATGCCTAAGGCATGAAACGGTGCTGTTTTTGTATGAGATTTACTACTGAGCAGTCATCGTAGCCAACTTCAAGACAGCCAAGAAGTATGGCGAGATCTATACTAGCTCGTCTGAATCTGGAATTCTCTTTAAGCAATTAATGTTTATTTGATAATTTCATTATATAAACTGATTTACAGCCTACCCCCATGACATAAGAAACAGGCGTCAGATGTACTAGTTTATATACTGATATATTAAATCTAATTCTTTTACAGACCTGTACCAATTAACATACCCTCGTCGGAAAACGAAGACATCTCAGAACTACAAGATCAAGTGATGGCGAATTTTCAAAAACCCAATGTACCGAATATTAACGTGCCAGAAAAGATTATCCTTTGTTTGGATGTGTGCTACGACAACCACAAATCACTTTATCGCCTGGGCGATGGCACTACATTCACTCCTATAAACATGATGAAGCGTGTGCTCGATTTTTTCTTACATTCGAAAAACGCAATCAACAAAAAGACCGAGTTTGCTATAGTAGTACTGAAAGCTACAGAACCATGCTGGCTTCAAAACTTTACCAGTAACGTGAAGGAAATTGTAAACACAATTGATTATAATATTAATCCTGAGGAGTGTGATTCTGATAATTTTGATTTTAACAAGCTTTTCCAATTGATAAAGCAGAAAGTTGAAATACCTAAATATATAGATGGACAATGCATAAAACCTCCTTCTCATGTTGTGCGTATGATTGTAATGTATGGTAGATCTAGTTGTATTCCAAAAATTCCACAGGATGATGCATATTTCAACTTTTTGAAGAAACAGTTATATTTCTACATTGATATATTACTGGCACATGAAGAAGAGTGTTCACTTTACAAATGTGAAGAGATCTATGATGCACTTCAAGACCTGGACAATGGCTATTCTTATGTTTATGAAGTATCAAGAAATGCAACAAAGATCCATGATTGCATTGCTAAACTTCTTGCCCATCCTTTGCAGAGGCCATTACAAAAAAACACAGATTATTCATTTGGCACTAAGCAATAAAATATTTTGATGAAAAAAATCAGTTTTGCATTTACTTATTACTAGCGGACGCCTCGCGGTTTCACCTGCGTAATTCCCGTTCCCGTGGGAATACAGGGATTAAAAGTAGCCTATGTTGCTGGATGCGGGATCTCCACTTGCGACGCTTGATCTAACGGTCGATCGGGCTCTCGTGGCAATTCTCCAAAAGCTCTCGTTGGAGATGGTCGATGGCAAATAAATTCCGAGAATGCGACGAAGACAGCGGTTGACGAAAACTTGTATTTGGCGTGAGATGTCCTTCGTGACCTTTCTCGTTTCGCACATGTAGCATCCAGCTAAGTCGCTGCAAAAACAATTTGTTGAAATGGGGTATTGTAGACTAGTCTGATACCTAGAGCACAGATAATATAATACTACAGTAGAGTGAGGGCGGTGCCTCTTGCCAGACTATGGAACACATGCTGAAGTGTCCTAAGGGCCCATACACCTGCACTTTGCAAGACCTTATGCTCGCCACTGACGCCGCAATTGTTGTGGCCACCACCTTCTGGACCTAAAATATTTAAAGGTATAAAAATTAAGGTTAAATGGAGCTGTCCGGCTGGCGGACCGGACCGGCCCACCGGGAAAAGTACCGGTACGCCATGGGGCCATATCTGCTTTTTTTTTTTTTTAAATACGCCCGAATTTGTAAACCAAATTTTATTCTACAAATAAGTGGTGCTTGCATAGGCAAGCTTGGTGCCCCCTCTATACTCGCGCCCTGGGTTATAGCCTGTGGGTAAATCAGGTCCTGTCCACATATACACCAGATGGTAAAGCATCGTCATTGAGAGACTTAATGTAGGGCGAATCGCGACCCTCAGTTATGAAGAATCCAGCGCGTGGAGAACAAGGATGAAAAGAAACATTTAAACTCCTTTTTGTGATATTTATTTCAGCTCTTAAAAGGGGTTATTTATGATTGGTATAAAAGAAAAAAAACTAATGCTATTTTATTACACAATAGTTTCAAATACTTAGACATTTATTATGTACTTTTAGAGTTGATCAATATTTATCAGGCTCCCAAGAGTTTGTTTCACATCATATTTACATTTTCTATAAGCATAAAATGCTGTATATACTGGTCATTTATATCGTTTCTTTATTGTGTGAAGATATAGGCTGGCTAACGACATAGGTACAATATTATTTTACCAGCTAGAATAATCCAAATAACTACTTACAGAATCAAGTTGTTTATCTAAATTTCCCGGCACAGCCAACATTTTAATTCCATACTTACCAATAGAGATTAATTTATAATACTTGCAAGTTGACTAATTTTGGATATGAATAAATCTGAAGAATTTATTGAAATCATATGAATCAATATTATTTTTTCAGATTGAGCAAACTAGCAAAATGTTTTATGCTTACCAAGTTACCAGATATACAAATCCCACTACGCGGACTTTTCTCTGCGTCTTAAAGATAGATTAGCGAGACAATATTATGAGAGGAATAAAAATATCACGTACAGGCTGTTAAATGTCACAAACACATAGCAAACATTTAATTATTATTAAAATAAAACTCGCCAAGCTATACATTTAAGTAAAACATATAAAAATAAAAGTAACATGTAAACAATTCATAAAAAATATTGTTTTATTTACAACGATTGGTATTACATCTAAAGCGAATTTAATATATCACTTATTTTTTTCCAGGGAGATGCTTAGTTGGAATCAATAGTAGAAAGAACATACAGATACAAGCAGAATTCGGACATCTAAAATGGATAACTAATGCGGGAGAAAATCATTAGTTAACTTGAGTGTACTTGTCTCAGCTATGTTTGATAGCATAATTTAAGTTTAATAAATAATTTATAAGATGACATGTGTCCTTTGGATTAGGGAAGGTTGCAGATGGCATGAAGCGCAAAGTAAATGTTTTTGTTACCATTTAAGCTGCAACACTTATCTTCAAAGATTACATAAAACAGATTTTAATATCCTACTATCACTATCTGCCTAATGTCATTAGACTGTTTAAAAAATTAAATAAAGCTTGTATTACATTAATACGTGATTTCCCCAAGTACAAATGATTGATCAATGCGAGATTTCACACACATCAGTCACAAACATTTCATTCTATAGCTATAATATAATTACATCTGAGATCCTAGGGGTGTAATGATACACTATCGATGCCTAAGATTTGACACTGGTTAATTTACGAACGAAATAAATAACTTCATGTATCAGTCTCAATATTTTAAAAACTATTTACAATATTGTAATAAATTCAGCCGTTGTCAAATAAAATACCGAGTGAATATCATGCGGAATAAGAATGAGTCAACAGCTACTCCTAGCCAATTTATCACTTTCTTAAATCTGTACTCTAGTGAAAAGCGAAACAGATTACATGGAATGATAAATGATTTTACTTACAGTACCTTAATTAAGCCAATATTTGTGATAGTAAAGGAGAATAATTAAAGCGTATAACCGCTCAGCCTCATCGCTGACGCGAAATGTTACAACGGAACTTCCTAATCGTACGATGAAATTTGTAAAAATGATTCCAGCTTCGCCCGGGCGCACCGAACTGGTCGCGAGCTCGTCGCTTTGGTGTCCACGAGACGAGCCGCGGTAGGCATCCAGCGCGGCCGAGCGGCTGGCTGCCAGTGCCACTCACTGAACATAGCTCACTGCACAGTCACTAGGAAGTCGAGCCGCAGCCGAACGTAACACTCGCACACTCGGAGAAGAGATCGCGCGTCCGGCGCACTACTCTACACAGCCGCACGCGCGCGGAAGACAGGACTAGAGGGGGCGCGCGTGGCACGGGCTGCGCTCGCACGAGCACAGCGCGCGTGCGGCGCGGAGGGGTCACAGCACGCAGGCGGCGAACACCGCCATGGCGCGTCAGGGGGGCGGCGCCGCCGGGGCCAGCGGAGCCGCGCCCGCCGGCGGCGGCCCGGGGGGCGCGCGCTCGGGCACGGCCGGCGCCGCGTCCTCCGCGCCTGCGCCGCCGCCGCGCGACCGCATCACGTACGCGTACGTGCGGTACCTCTTTATCTATCACATACAATCATCATCATAATTAGTGGGAGACAGCTCGTAAACTAGCAGACAGACAGACAATAGCTGCAGCGGCAGGTACTGACCTCGTACACGAGGTAGTGCTCCTTGTCGCGCGCGTGCGGCGCAGCGTCGCGCGCGTGCCGCAGCGCCGCCAGCTCGTCCTCCAGGCGCGCCGCGCGCTCGTCATGCTCCGCCAGTTGCTCGCGCTGTTACAGATAATATCCTTGTTTAATACTACGAATTGCACATTTTCTTGAACACACCCATGTTTTGTTGCTACTCGTAGATTGCTCACTCCTGCGCAAATAGCCAAGCGTAATCTCAATATTTTGCGATCTCAATAAAATGTACGAAAAAAAGTCAACAACCTATAATATAAGGTGTTAATAAATTAACTCTAAGAATTTTGTGACGATGCTCGGTATCGAACTATCGATAAACAAAACGAACGATTTTAATATTTCACAAAAATAAATATTTGGTAAAAGTATTCTCGCTAACCGTACGCTGACCTTGCGGCATCGTTAGTGGAACAAATAGCGTCGTGCGAGAAGGGTCTGTCGCTCTCAACGACGATATAACCACTTGACGGCGCATACAGTGCCCCGACGCTCGAAAACTATTAGTATTTTGTCGCCTATGTAAAGACTTCGGTACTAGTAACCATTTTAGTTGTGTCCAGTTATTAGACCTGTATGCACGCTAAATAAATACAAATTATTTTATCTTTTTATTGCAATTATAACGCATCAAAATGCCCTCATGCGCCGTAAAGGGATATGGGAAACATGCCAAGACATCTAGTTACAAAAAGGATGACATAACTTTTCATCGGTGAGTAAACAGTACGAAAATTATTTTTAATTTTATCAGATTATGAGACACCGCAGGGATCTAGTTAAAATGGTGGATGGGGTAAACGAGCACACTTTTGAGACCCGCGTTGATGTCTTTTGGAAAAGTCTCGCTCTTTCACTAGACAATTCTAATGCTTCTATTCCTTTCTCTCCCTTTGTATTTTTATCGTAAATATCTGTGCTGTTACTTTTAATAGCTGAAGTCGATATCGATAATAATAAAATTAAACTTAATAAAAAATGTATTAAAAAATATCTATCTACTTTTAACCGACTTAAAAAAAGGAGGGCGTTCTCAGTTCGTCGATTTTTTTCTTATGTATTAAAGTCCCGGATTACTCGTAGACGGCTTGACCGATTTGGAAATATACTTTTTGTTTCTCTATGTCTCCGACATACATATTTATTTTTGTAATTGATTGATTTTGATTAAATAATATTTATATGATTTTAATTTAGTATTTTTAATAATGTTAAAATCCATTTTATCGATATCGACAATTTTCCCTTAATTGAGTTGATCAACCCTAACGATAGCCATACCTACGCAACTTACTTTGAACTGACAAATTGCAGCCGCGCGTTCCACCTCGTCCCCCGGCCCGCGGTAGTGAGTCGTGTGTTTAGAAGAAATCGGCCTATAAGCTCTCTAGTGGTTATATTCTCTTTGGTCGCTCTGCATCGTTTCGTCACTTTCGCGCGCTCGCAATATCAATAATTCCGTTTACCTACACTAATCGCGAGTTATTAGACATGATATTGTGTTACATCAGAGGATGTGTTGTATAAAGTTGTGCATTGACCAAGGTCCAGCACCTTTTTGTAAATAAGGTAAGATTTTTGTAAATGCTTGTTTTTTTAATTATTGTATAGAATCGAAAAAAATTAACGTTACCTACGAATTGTACCTACGTATTGTTTACACCTAAATTCGTGCTCTCTTCGCGGCAAGCGGGTCGTTGACCGCCTCTGAGTATCTAGGTGGTCGGTATGGTTTGTTGCACATTGAATAATTTACGCGTAATGCAAATAATTGCATATCTTTGGAACGGTTTTTTTTATTTTTTGTTGTGATTATTTTTAAATATTATATGACACAACTCCTTAAATTTCTTAGAGTTATTTTTTTAACACCGTAATTTATAAGTTCTCATATCGACGACCATCAAATCAAAACGTCATAAATCGTTCATCCTAAAGATGTTTACGTTATTTGAATACAACGTGTGTGATTGCGGGCTCAGGTTGGCCAATGCAGAAACAATCTGGCCTGGGGTACCCTTGTAGATCATGCTAAACACCTTGCACAAGTGTAGAGCAGCATATGCATCACCTCCTTTCCTGCCTAGCAAGCACAACCTCCTGTACCTTCCACGACATTTATGAAACGAAGCCAACGACAGAGCTGGTGGCTACATGCTGATTGGACAAAAGTTGAATCAATCGACATGCAATGAAGAAGATCACATACCATGTTGAGCTTGGTGTGCGTGCAGGGCAGCAGCGGTCGCTGGAACTTGCGCTGCGAGCCCACCGCGCCCGCCAGCGGGGCCGCTGAGTACGCCGCGCATACGAAGTTGATCGTCTCCACCCACGAACATAACTCTTTGGAGTCGCTGCAATAAAAACAATTATAAATGGTTTTTTTTAGTTAAAATTAAATAACACTTTTGCCTTTTTTTCTTCTACTCTGTCTAGCCTTTGCCCAACTATCGACTTCCAAGCCAAGACCAATAATTTAACATGCTTTCTGAGGCACGGAAGAATTTCGCCATGTAATCGATAGTATACATCAGGCGTATGTAACGCCTAGAATATTTTTAGTTTTCTATGGTAAGTGTGGATGGAATATAGCGCAGTCTTACCTAGTTTGAAATAAGTATTCGGCCTGGTCAGCAGTCTGCAATCTAAAAACGTGCTGTTTTTTCGTGTAATCGGTCGCTTTCGTTGCCAGCGCATGATGTATTCTGTAATAGACAATAGATACTTATTCAAATATGACAATACCATACCAAAAAAAAAATACATCGAATTGAGAAAAACGGAGGATGTCCTTTTTTCGTAGGTTATAAAAATAGAACTAGACCGGAATTTCGGTACGAAGCTGAGAAACTTTTTGACTTCCTACAGATACTGTCAATAAACAAATTACTCAGTTGATTAAGGGATTTGTGTGGAATTGATTATGTGTTTTAATAAATGAAATATATAATGAGACTATAATAAATTCCACAAATAAATATCAAGAATACACTGACGTTTCTGGGGTTTATGATGGATGAGATATATTTTACCTGATAGCGTTATGTAAATTATCGGACATCTGACTGCGCCTGAATCCGTGTTCGTCTTTATGAAGATACAGCACCAAATCTCGAAGCGTACAGTAGAACATTTTCCAACCTCGTCGGCCGAAAGGAGCTGATGAGAAATGCAATCATTTATTTATAAAATCTGCCACACTGAGTTGAGTATCAAAACGGGGAGAAGACAATGTCGTGAACAATCAATACGTTAGATTTATTTAAATCTTTATTCTTATCTTGGCTTCAATGAAATCAGAAATCACGTTTATAACGGCTTTAATACCATGTTTGCAAGTTGGTGGATGTCACATGTCTTCGAATTTTTCGTTCTAAGACTTGCCAGTTTCCTCACAATGTTTTTCTTCATAGTTTTGAGAGCAGTGGTGATGAAAATAATTTACACAAAGTAAAGCACCTGCCTGGGTTCGAAAACACGACCTACAACTTGCAAGTCGCAGCCGTTATCTTGGGCCACCACTGCTCTAATCCTCGGTATAACTGCGGTCTGCAGTAAAGCTCTGCTTCAGAGCCGGCCCTATGCTTCCTATTTATGTACTTATGTATTTGTCTTTTTGCTAAAACTTAATATAAAGCCATTTTGCACATTCACAAGACATTCTCTCTCCTATCCCCTTCGATGGCTGACTGATTACGCAGATTTGAAAGAGTGTAAAATGAAACGTGTGATACTGACTCTTCTTCCCGTTGGCGTCGACGCAGCACTTGCGCATGACGTAGCCCTTCTTGTACTCCACGGCGCGCGACTGGTCCGGCACGTCCAGGAACGGGTTGCTGCCCACCCCGCCGCGGGACTCGCCGCCCGCGCCCGCCGCGCCTGCCGCCGCCTCGGCGTCTCTGGGGAGACACACCAACTGTTACATCAATAACTAAAATAAAATACTAATGTTGATGGAAGAGACGGTCTTTAAAAGAGAAACCAAAATCCAGAAAACCGTAAATATTCAGCGTCCGTCGTACTGTCATGTTTTATTACTATGGTTGAGGTAGAGCAGTAAAATGCTCTGTTAATAAAAGTAAAATAAGATTTAGATCAATTACCGACAAAATCATTATTTTACACAAAATATCAAATTGGCTCAAAATTTTGAAGGCAAAATTTAGACTTAGAGAATTGTTGGCTAGAAAAATGCTAGTCGTCATTGTCTGTGTGGATAGCTGACTATGAAAAGTAAATATTAACTGCTGTGTCCAGTACACACTACACAACTAAGAGCAGTAAAAACTGCTAGCTATGTGTCACATAATACATACAGCGCCCACTGCAGCGGCTGCGTGCGGATGGCGTGGTAGAGCTGCTTGAGCGTGTCGCGCGGGAAGTTGTCTCCGTCGTTGAGGTCAGCCAGGTTGTCGATGAACTCGGCGCATGACATGCGGCGGAACGTGCCGCCGCCGCCGCAGCCGTGCAGGTCTGTGTTCAGCAGCATGATGGCGCACGTTAGTGTGTGGACTGCGTCTGTGGAGGAGGATACAGGTATTGAGTGAATTATTCATTCTACCAGCTTATGTAGCTGAGATTTTCCTCCGTTCCGTTTCGCCGTTGCAGGTACATAAACTTTGTATTTTAACTTAGTTTTATCTTTTGTTATCGGTGTACCATTAATGTGTTGAATTTTGTAATTACCGAAACAATTAAAAAACCATTGTGTCTCGCGTGGATTCACGTTTCAGGCACCCAAGTGTAAAATAGATAGGCTTGCATTTGACCACTATCTCATCTGATGATAACAGATGCTATGGTCAACGACGGAGCTAACTTGCCTAGAAATAACCTATTCACTCTTGACATACAGACTATCAGGAATCATAGACTCCGGCAGAGAATTCCCTTCTTAGCTGAGAGTGTTTCATCGGTCTAAGGTCATAATTACGAGGGTCTTGCTTCCTTCTTCTTTGAAAAAGTCGCAATCTTGGACTGGATGAAGTTTTTCATGTGCGAGTGAGAAAAACCTCGTAAGTATACATACCTTGCGAGTTGAACGAGCCAGGGTTACACTCGAGATACCGTCGTGAGAAGTGCACCAGCACTCTCTCCCGCTCCTGCGTCTCCCCGCTGAGCGCGAAGCGAGCCAGGAACGTCCGCAGCGCCGCGTCTAGCGTGGCGCCGCTGAACTCGAAGTGACGCACGTACTCCTCTGCCACCGCGCGGGAGAACTCGTTGCTGGGGAACGGATATTACGACATGACAATCAAAAGTATAGACATGTAAAAAGTGCACAATTGCTGATACCGAAAATGTGGTCAAAATCAAAGACTCGTAGTCGTGGTTTTCAGGGGTGCTGATACCGAAAACGAGGCTAAACTAAATTGAAGATGACCGTCAATAAAATAAATATTTTGATTGCACCAACCCGCACTGGGTCCGCGTGGTGGATTAAGGCCCATTCCCTCTTCTACAGAGAGGAGGTCTGTGTCTCAGCAGTGGGAACATTAAAAGGCTGATGATAATTGCATTTAGTTGTAGCGATGAATTCCCATATTTTTAGAAACAATTCACTTTTTTTATTATTAATTGATTTTCATCAACATTTATTTTACATAATATAAGAATACTAACTTTTTACTCAAATGCCTAGAGACATCAGACTTCTTGAAGCCGTCGAGGTGGTACAGTCTCTTGGCCAGTCGCTCGGCTGAAGGTATGTCAACAGCTTTGGGGCTGTAGTGGAAAGAGTGCAGGGAATCACCGTCAGAACCTTCATCTGATCCACCGTCTGACCCGCTGCCGAGCTCCTGAAACATAATACATTTATAAGTAATCTATCACATTATTATTAGTATAAAATGATAAATAAACAATGAGAAGATTCCTAGTGGAAGTATGTATTGGCTTCATCACCAAATAGACTGGGCAATAAGCCCTGCACACTGGCAAAAACGACAATATATACTATTTTATCTACACTCACAACATAATGTTCCAAATATAAATTAAAAAAATATTGTATAAACACGTACTTTGTATTCGTGGTTAAGTAAAATTTCAAAAAAAACCATTACAGTGCAACATTTTCCTTCGATTTTCAAACAACTGAATCATAGAATAACTTTTTAATTTTTATAACACAGTTTTACTTTTTAATTTACTGGCGCTTATGGGCTCATTGACATCATGTAGAAAAGTAGTGCCATTGTCTATGGATGCGCTCGCTGTGCAGTCACGCACAATGAGAATCTAAATTGCCCGCCAAAACACATGTTTTTTCCGTTTCCACTTTTGTTTTATTTCCACTGTATGAGCGAAGATAAAGTAGTGTATGCAACGCCATATAATGGTCATATAAAAGGGGTTATTAAAACACTCGCGTGTTATTATTATGACATTCGGCTTCGCCTCATGTGATAAACCCACGCTCATGTTTTAATAACCCCTTTTATATGACCATTGCATAAACTACTATTATCTTCACTCACAACGTAATGTAACAAATATGAATTCAAAAAATATTGTATAAACAAGTACTTTTTTTTCGTGGATAGGTAAAATTTAAAAAAAATTACCACTACAGTGCAACATAATCCTTTGATACAACTGCATCATAAAATAACATTTAATTTTTATACCACACTTTCACTATTAAATTTATTGGCGCGTTTGGGCTCATTGATTTAATGTAGAAAAATAGTGTCGTGTATGTATGCGCGCGCTGCGCAGTCGTACGCAATGAGAATCTAAATCTCCCGCCATACCACATATTGTTTCCGTTTCCACATTTTAACCGACTTCAAGAAAAGAAGGAGGTTCTCAATTCGTCGGAATCTATTTTTTTTATGTATGTTCACCAATTACTCAACAAAGCCTGGACTGATTTGGATAATTCTTCTTTTGTTTGAAAAGGTATACTTCCCAAGTGGTCCCATGATCATCAGGTCAGGATCTGATGATGGAATCCTAGAGAAATCGAGGGAACTTCTCAAATATTAAAGGCAACCATATAGCGATTTTGGTATTTTCATCATTAATGCAATCATTTGCACTCAGAAAGTATCATTTGGTGAAATGGAACTGATGAAGAAGACCACAGATGGCCACTGAAATTCCTTAATGCTAAGTTTGTCACGGGTATAAGATATATCAAATAGTTAACTGACTCTGATGAAGCAAATACTTCTAAAATAAATGATACTGATGAAAAAGGTACCATCGAATTAATCTGATGATGAAGCCGGAAGGTAGGCACTGGAACTCCAAAACAAAACAATGTATCCTAGTCGTGTTTGGGCTTTTTGGAATTGTCATGAGATGTACTTTGGCTATAAATAATTTTTTTCATGATAATTAAAAAGAAAAGAGAAATATAACTTTCTTTTCCGAAGTCGGTGTCGAAACGGCAAACAATAGGTAGGTACCAAAGACACCGACTTCGGAAAAGAAAGTTATTTTTCGCTTTGTAGTATTTTGTTTTGGAAGTTGGTATGATTTTTTTGTAAAAAGTTTTTATCTCTTTTTTTTATTTCAACTGTATGAGTTAAGATGAAATAGTGTATGCAACAGCATATTATTAGGTATTAAAACACTCGTGTGATACTATTATTACCAAACCCACACTTGTGTTTTATAGCCCCTATTATATATTATGACCATTGCATAAACTACAATTTAGGTAGTTCGCGTCGATGGAAGAAATGAGGTGGAATTGTTATGATGCAAAACATAAATATGAATTTAGAGCAGCAATAATCTCAGACCTTTACCTGATATCCTTGGTTCTCCGGTGAGTTGTGTCCGTTTTCTTTTCCATTCTGCGTATAATTACTATTGTTATTATTATTTACATTCTCCGTCGCGTTCGCATTCTGTTTATCAGGACCTTTGACTTGTATCACTATTCTATAGTCGTTGTTATGGTCTCCGTTCAAAGTGACGTCACTTCCATGATCGTTTGAGTATGAGGAGTTGGATTTGGCTCGTTTGTGGCAAGGTTCGGAGACTAGGATCGTGGAATCTGAGTCGGAGGGATCGGAGAGTTCCATGCGCGGACACTCGCGGCCTGTCTCGAACATGTCGTCCTGATCTTGGTAGTCGGGACTTGAAATATTCGACACCGCTTCTGATAGACTCATGTCACCTGGAAATTTAAAGTGAAAATCAGTTTTGCTGAAGTATGTGTAAAGGCCTCTCCTTTTTGGAAATGTCAAAATACTCGATTCTAAGCTGTATTGTATCGAAAACCAGCCACACTGATGAAATTCGTCTTTTACGAATGTCGACGAGTACGACTAACCCTCAGTTTATAAAGCCTGATGATCAGTTCAACGTGTTGTCTAATCTCACGTCAAGTTGTCTGTCCAATCTCATATCAGATTATTTATTTTGATATCTAATACTAAATTTATTATTGTAAAATCTCTTAGACGTACCACATTTTATCTGAATAAATGTATTTAAAACTTGAGATTCGGCAATCAATTAACTGGTCAAAGATGTAGAGATGGGCTCATCGACTCAGTCGATTTAGTGTCTAGACGCCACATAGCAGACAATGGTTTTCTATAAATACATTTGACCATAACATCCTGATGTCATCTATTTAGACGGAAACGCAATTAGGCATAATAGAGGTACAATTTTAATTCTAACTTTAGACGTCACAGAGTCTGTCTAGTTCTGTCAATAAATCGCCAGAGCCAATCAAATTGCTGTACCCTGCTTCCTCATACATCGGCTTGTTAATTGAATAAATATCAAAAATTTAAAGCCTACATAGTCAATGCGGACAGTTCGACCTATCCGCTAAGATGTTCTGAGCGACTTAAGGACAATAGTACGAAATAAACCGAAGTCGAACAGATAAGGATAGAAGGGCTTTTGAAATCTGAAGTCTAGTGTAAGTTACAGTATCAACATGGGTCTTACCATTAAGCGGTCGATGATGATGATGCGCGGGCAGCTGCCGGTGCGGCGGCGTGGCACGTGACGACATCACTGACGACGACGCAGACGTCGGCGACGCCGGCGACGACGAACTGAACATGTAAATGACCTTTATGTTATAGATGTAGAGGGCAGCACTGTTGCTACGAACAATGAACGGTCGATAGCAGCACTTTTACACATTGACGTAGCATAAAATGGCTATGTAGATGAGTTTTATATTATAGCCGTAAAGGGTACTCTTAGTACAGACAATGATCATACGCACATAGATAGCATCACTTTTACACATTGACATAGCAAAGGTATACAGTTTAACCATGTGCACATTTCGGTATTTATTGACTTGACTAGAGCTGTAATGCCCGGATTACACGAAGCTAATTTTTGAACGGGATGGCAAGCATTTTATATCCTGGCTTTGTACAAGCTAAAATAATATTTTTGTTAAACGAGGCCAAACTAGCGTGCTTGCGTACTGGCACAATCTTGCTAACGGACGGTAGAATCAATTATTATTGCTTGTAAATTTTTATCGTTAACATTCAATAGTTTGATGGCTTAGACCCTTAATGGCCTAGTTGAAATAAATAATTTCACTTTTGACTTTTTTGACATTTCAACTTAGCTTCAAAAAAATATATTTCCATTCGCATTAAGAAAATAGTGAGTCATCGTTGTCAGCCGGCCCCTCGATCAATCGGGTCGCAAGCTTTCTAATTTGTTGCGACCCGATTGGTCTATAGGCCGGCTGACAACGATGACTCACTATTTTCTTAACGCGAATGGACTATAACCTATTTATGGGTAACTCGAGTATAACAATCAAAACTCGAAATTAAATGTCTAAAACCTAGCGATGCCACATCGCGTCACAGCTTTTTGCTCCGACCAGAATTTACCGGACATAATCGAAATATGCAATAGCGTAAACCGTATACAATAAAAAAACAGATGTCTATTGCAACAGTAAGTTAGTTCGAACTGGGATTAGTAAATAAAGGAGAATTGTGTTAATATGTCAGTATTAACGCTTTATTGCTCTACTGTTAACAAGCACTGCTTCGGACTAAATTTCTGATTACTATCTCTTTAGTCTGCTTCGGTTTTTAAGTAAATTGGGGAACTATAAATTCTCATTTAAATTTTATGTAAAAAAATACCTGTATCGAGCTAGAACGGAAGAAAACAAGGGCGTATAGAGGTCGTAAATGTATAAGGTTTAGCCGAAATTGAAGGTTGAAACCGTCACCAGCGAGAAAATAGAAAACTTTAAACTTTTCCGATAGTTGGATACAGGCGATAATAGAGTAGTTGACCAATGTAGCGTTAACAAGAGAAATAACTATGTCACAAGATTTATATCTGGTTTAAATGTAATTTTTTGGACCTGGATACAATCCAGAAATAGTTTTTGATTGGGTTAAATCTTTTATAGCATCGCATCGAGTTCATCTCGCTTCACATTCAGAAAGTTTACAGGAGAGCAAATATTTCAATCGATTTTCACAGTGAAATCGTAAAAAAAAAGTCAACTACCCTACTAAAAGAGAAAATCTAAAAAAATAGGCACGTTACCGTTGGGACATGCCGTCCGAAATGGAAGTGGAGTTGGACGTGGCGCCCGATCCGTTGCAGTGCGTCCGTTCCGAGGCGCACGACACCGGCGCGTTGTACGTCCACACGATCCTACCACACACAACCGTCAGACCAAACTACCAAGACTACTGGATTCACCGCTTCACCACTCGATGGCAATACAGAGCTTTATTTGTACCAAAATATTCGCATCTAGGGTTGGCGACTATCGAACATTTACGCAGAGTAAACGTGACGGTAACGCTGCGTAAACGCGACGTTATGGCGATTACGACACGCACGCTAATGAGCCCCCGCTTTATTCTGAATAGTGAAAAATATATCGCGCATGCGGGCCAACCCACGTAATAGTTAAAGTGCCCTTAGTTTTGATATAATCACGGCTACGCGACGCTATTGCAGCGTCTTTTCAGCGTCAACGCGAAGTCAACCAAATACCAGATGTGAAGGCAGCCCTATGAACCAGCTTCTCGTATACGATTCAAATTTTCCATGAGTGTATCAAATCTCAAAGAAATCCTTCAACAACAACAGAATTAGTTCGATAGTCAATTCCAAGCTACCAACAAATGGTGAATCCGGCTTAGTTTAATAAAATACGAAAGTTGCCGTGACAGAAATAAACCGAGCAGTGATGCTAACGCGAAGCAGCGTGGTTAAAACATAACAACATTGGTTCATGATGATCTGAAGTGTTACAGGTGTAGTACGTGATGGCTGGTAGCGTATTAGGAAACTATATTGTCTAATTAATTTGAATAAATAGTATGAGGACAAATTCGACAAATAGATGACCAATATTTTGTAAACACAATGGACTTGCCATATATCAATGGCAGGTAATTCCGCTCATAGTGCGACCAAAACTATAAGCGGGTTTCCCCTTCTTTATTATTGGTCGGCATTTGATTTTCGAACGCGTTTCCGATAGCAGCAACCGCAAAAATCAATGGCCAGTCGATTTTCGCCTTTCAAAACGCCACCAGCCATTACGTTCTATAACTAAGTACGTCAAATGCATGCATGTCACCTGTCCCTTTCCGGATCGGAGTCGGACCTCGGTCCAGGGGTCGCGGAGTCAGGTCGTGCGTCCAGCAAAGTGTTCAGCGATGACGTCACGTCTTCCTCCATGTCGACAGCGACCGCACTCAGTGACGACTCCTTCTGGAACTTACGCCGCGATACTCGACACTGTTGTATTTACATAAAGCTGAAGTATCTGGCTTACAGAGCTGATACACAGGAATTGGTGAAAGGACGATGATGCTCTACAAAGCGGGGTTTATTTCTATTGTTACTAGCAAAGGTAGAGCCGGGTCGGTTTGATAGACCCACTAAGGTTAATTGCGCTTCAAATTATAGTATCTACAGGACTGACTTCCTGGCTGTATCTGGCTGTGTAATTTTCAAAATTTACATATTTTTAAGTAGTAAGCCAAGAAAACACTAGTGATGATGATGGACTAGTGATACTGTTCATGGTTGGATTAGACCAAAAATGTTACACATTGGTGAAGTGTGAAAAGTTATGAAGAAGACTTCTCCCAGTAGAGGGAAAATAAATACAGGATTGGATCAATTTTATACAGCGTAATTAGCACTTCATCTAGTCAAAGCCTCCTCTCAGATCTCTTCTTACCTGCAGATGGTCTTCCGAGCGTGAGGTGCGCACGGCATGATGCGCGCGCGCACACACGTCGTTGTTGGCCGCGCCCGCGCTGCCCGCCCCGCCCGCCGGAGACGCCGGCTGAGATATGAACCTGTACCGTACAACATACATTATGTAACTTATCTTCATATCTACCATGTGATAAAATTAATTGATGAATTATTTAAGATGATTTGCTGAAGTGGACTAGAAGCCAACTACGAAAATCTGAGGAGAAGAGATAAAATTGAAGATATTATAGGCAGAAATCTCTCAATCAATAAGTTAAAAACTGGTCTAAGGTCAGTTGGACCGTTTTCAAGTTCAATTTCAAAACTATGCAAAAGAGGATCCAATATCAAAAGTTCTATAAAAGCGACGAAAGTAGTCTTACTTTATGGTAGACTGGAGACCTATGTCATAACTTGCTATCCTATGCCAATACTTGTAAGATTACTCTAGAAAAGGATAGATGGTATTGGTTGCTTAACAGTGGCATGCCTTATCTAAAAGAGTCGTAACATAAGTGGTCTGCGGCAAAAAAGAGGTGTAATATGGTATCTGATAACCTCCGTGAGATAGTCAGTAACACCAGAATGCAAATGGCCATCACAGAGGAGCCCGCAAAATACGTGGTTGGACGTTGAGTTGCGGACACTAGCCCGTTATAAATATAGTGTGGTGTTCTTACATTTTACTAGCATGGTCTCCGGCGAGGCCGGTGTCGGGCGAGGAGTTGTGCCTTTGCGCTAGCTCCACGCGGCCACACATGCGATTATCACTGGGCGATGCTGGCGTTGAATTGTACCTGAAGAACACACCAGACGCGAGATGAATATAAACGTTGATGGATGGAGACTAAAGAAAATATTGATAATGGATTGATGAAAAGGTATTGGAGTTAATGATAGCGTGACAATTGACGGGTGCAAATGGACTAGAAATACTTTTTTGCACCGATCACATAGGACTCATATAGGAGGAAGGAGAATAATACCCCAAACCTCATCACTTATGCCTAAGAATAAGTCTAAAAATATCAAACTAGATCTAAGAGGATCGTAACACAATTCAATTGTGGTTGGTATTTCCTGATGCGTCACAGTTTGGCATTTAAAGGGGCGTTTACGTTATTGTGATAAGTAAGAATTGGAGCGAGTTAAAGTATGTTGTAGGCTAAAACAACTGATAGTAATGTTGACAAAGAAATTAAGAAGTAATAGTTACAATGACCAGTCTACTTCGTCATTAACATCTGTATATATATCTTTCATCAGCCGCTTTAAGTCTGTCTCCTCTGAAAGGCCCGACAGGAAGTGAGGGCTGGAAGATACGTCACCCTTTGGCCTTATTCAAAAATATTTCACATCGTATTCCGATAACGCTGATCAACAAGATGAAGAAGCCCCTACAGTACGATATACATTGCATTTGGGTGAAATCTACTTCCTATTTATAAACTTCATCGACTATACATATTATAACATGACCGATCATTCGCCATAGAGTAAAAACCCTTCCGGTTGTAATCTTAAAAAGGTCCCAGAGAACCGCTTCAAAAATATTCTGTGTAATTTACGCTGATGCCAAACGTCGCTGACAGCGTTCAAGTTCGTTCTGACACTTGATTGGCGCAATTACAGACTCGACCAAAAATCCATTGTATCTAAATTTCAGCGAGGATCTACATTCCGCTATTATTTTTTGTACTACTGCTGGGCAAAGACAAGTAGTGGAGTTAGGAAGGCTAATGCTAATCTCTCTTCCTGGCGTTTTACCTTTTTCGGCCAATATCTCGTTAACGCCTCTAACGCGCTCTGATTTACGAATGGTTCATGTAGGAGTCTTTGCTTACCTATGGTAGTGTGTCCGGTGTGTCGGCGCGTGGTGGTTGTGGTGCGGGTGCTCGACACGCGACAGGTTGAGCATGAGGTCGCCGGTCATCATGTAGGCCTCGAACTTGGGCGTGGCGCGCCCCCGCCGCTTGTCGTCGACCACCAGCGCCTCGCAGCTGTCCCCCGACTGCACGCCCGAGCCGTTGCTCGACGAGTTGCTTGACGAATTGCTGTTCGAGTTGCTCGACGGCGGTGATGCCGATCTGATGGGAATTATTTGTTGAGAGATTGCCTAAGCTGAAATGCCGCGAACGGAGCGAAAAGACGCCACAGTTGCCATCCTTGGACCGCGCTGGATAAATTGTGAGTTTGCTACAATTCGAGCTTGATCTCACAATATTGAATGATAGCTTCAATAGAGAGGCGCGCAATTTCTATCATCCTTTCAAACCTATTATAGACTAGCCTGGGAGAGGCTATAACAGTCTAAAACGAGGGTCGGGGCGTTAAAAAGGGATGCTCTAGTCTAAAGTTTCCGTGACCTATGCACGCGTGCAAACTAAGTAAACAAGTTCAACTGTAGAACAACTACCGTCGATTCAATTACAAATAGGTTACAGATCATAAACTTTGTTTTCAGAACATTAACTGCAGTCGACACAGTAACTTTCGTGTGCGATTGTCATGGCGTATGCGGGAGATAAGTACGATATAAATACGTTACATATTATGTAGATAATAACTTTGTTTCCACACTAGATTGTTGTTTCATGAGGAGTTGCAACGCAAAAGATATATACACTAAATTCGTCAGAATATACCGGTGACCTGTGACGCATCCCAATAACTTAGATTAAAATAACCTGAAGGTTTAAGATGACGCAGACTTCGCTCAAGAAAATGTAATCACTTGGTAACAATGAATGTGTTACTAGTGTAAACTGTGTTGTGCGATTGTTATAAACAATATCGTTACTAGCTTTCTCTTGTATTGCAATAAAGTATTAATTAAGTGTTACTAATTTCCTCATTGTTGCGTCACATACAAAAGGTTAGTTTGGTAAGCTCCGGTTTTTACTTCATGCAGTTTTTCTAAATGGAGAACCACACACAAGCCTCCAAGTTACGCTTAGAAATAATACAAAAACGCATCGTTTCGCTCTATGCATGTGTAACACTTATGTTTTAGTAGTTCTCTAAGCGGTACCTACAGTTATACAGCTTTAAGTAAAAGATCATAATTATGCAAAAATTAAAGCAGCAAGTTTCATAACGGCATAACTATTTACGAGGCAGTACATCATTGTCTATGAATAGAAAAACAGCTGAGAACACAATGTTCGAAAAATATTTAGATGTTCAATCCGTTTTAGAAAGTCGTTAAATCGATCTCATCAATTGGCAACAGCTGTTGGTATGTAATGCTTTTGGAATATCTTTACCGCGCTATAAAATATTCAAAGCTAAAATAATCCAAGCTCACGTATGCATTTTCAAGGTTTCCCAGCACAAGATGTTTTAATTATTATTATCAAGGATTACAATGCGGGACTAATGTGATAATCATGGTTTTTGAATCCGTAAGTCAGATAATGGAAAGTATACCTACTTTATATCAGACAACATAACATTGCAGCCAGTCGCAGTGTGGTACGTTCCCAAAATACATGAGTACAGGGTGACGTGTCGTCGTGGCGCGAGGGTGCAGGGTGGTGCCTACCCTCCGGCTCCGTCGCGACACATGCCACCAATAATAATCACTTATCGCCGTCGGAAATCAGCTGTCGTACTATTAGAGGGGTTAGCTTCCGATTACTTACCACATGCACCAGGCTTCACTCGTGAAGCAAACATAATAAGAACAAATAAGTTCGCCACACTTTCTGCGACTTCACAAAACAAATATATCTGTACAACTATGTGTTTGTTATGTAGGTATTGATTAATTTATAGAATGAATGAAAGAAAGTAACAAGCGCGCGCAAAATCGCTGTTGAAGCAGCAAACAAGCTTTCACAAGCATCAATGGGCTTATCTGTATAAAAATCACGAAGAAAACAGAAACTTACTTGTCGTGGTTGGTGCGTGCGCCCGTGCCGCTAGAGCGACGCTCGGCCGCCGCGGCCAGGTATCGCCGCACGCTCGCTTTGATCTGTGGGTCTGCACACATCGGACTATCAGCTGTTATCTCACGCACACCCACCCGCCCTGCAACTACTAACTCATGTACCATTCACAAGGAAAATAACACCGGTCAATATCTACATCGACGTGTCGAGATATTACATTATTAAGGGGAACAAAGCCACCGTGAACGAGACTTATCCCGGCCCAGATCCCGAGAGCCACCTATATAATTTCTTCGCGTATCGCTACTCTTATTTGTAGCGGCTTACTTCGCAAACTCGACCAAACCACTCGGGGATAAACGAATTTTATTACTTGCAGCTGGCACGATATATTCCCGTGTTGAATGTCATAGTTCAAATAGCACGTAACCACCAATCATCATCATCATCAGCCTATTCATGTTTCCACTGCTGGGACACAGGCCTCCTCTCTGTGAGACAGGGAATGGGCCGTAATAATCACCAATATATTGATAGAATATTTGAGCTGAAATATTAAACTCACCCTTTCTCAGTCTTAAGGTGACGGGATCCGACGAAAGTCGCAAGCATTTTAGAACTGTAACAATCAATATTTATATCTAAAGAAAAGATACATTTTTATAAACATCGTCTACAAAAATAAATAAAGAAACCACTTGTAACGCTATAAAATTCGGGACACCAAGTCATACGAAAAAGAACAAGTTATAGGTTAATGTTGTGATAACATCTTGATTACATGTTGGAGGAAATCAATTTTGCGGACTAAAAAGGTTGTTTTCTTGTAGTCTGTACGCAGACGTGTGAAATGTGAATTGCGCGGTTGCGTGTCGGGCACGAGCCAGCCATAACGCGATCATTGAATTAGTGTTAATAAGTTCAAAGATAGCGGTCAAGACTTGACGTTTTAATAACGCAACCATTCCTTCAATTTTCGTGCGTAAACTTCTTGATTGAGCTATACTGTGCACGAGACGCCATCGCCAGCTGCCGCCATTCAGAATATTTTAACTTTGAATTACAGTGGCTGTTGTAAAGTATTTACATACGAGATGAAATAATATTTTCAATTACACTCTGGCAGTTATCTGTATGTTAAGAATGTTTCGTAGATAAGTGGCATGTGCGTGATAAATGGCAAATTCCTTACCTTCTCGGGTAGTGAACCGGTTTACATCAGTCCCATTAACCTTGAGCAAAACGTCTCCCGCCTCGACCTGTAATCCAACACGCGTATTCACTTACTTATTTCAAATCTTAAAATATTGGACCTACTGCATATGAATCTAAACTAAAAGGTACATGTAGAGATACAATGAATGGGTTCCTAGCTGGCTAGGTAGATGGAGTGTAGTCACAGCCGCTGTACACAAGTGACTTGCTTGCTATCTTGCTACATCCAAGTTGCGGATTCAAGGAGTGACGATACTAACAATCGATCCAGTATTGTAAAATAATGTACTTTAAACATGCATATATGCATGAATACCGCAGCCTTCAACAGCAGTCAACACGTGACATTAAACGTTACAGGAGAAAGACCAGAATCAAACAAGGTCTCAATACAGAACCGGATAGTGTGAGTACATAAGTTTGGCTCAATTAGATCACCTTCGCGTCAAAATTGAACCATAGTAACTTTCAAGCAGCGACATTTAATTTTGGTACTGCATTAGTGACGTCCTCTAATTATCAAAAAATAGAGACAGTCGCAGATAAAGACATACATCAAATACAGAACCATGTAAGTACTGTACCATCAAATTGGGCTTGTAATATTAAATTATCATCCAAATTTGGCTATGCTGCCGAATACCGACCTTAAATTTCAAATCACAATACGTGATTAGAGTTCAGTAAGCTGCTAATGTAGTCACACAACCACACAGATTATAATATTATTAACACAGAAACTATAGTTAAACAATACTTTATTGACGATTAACAGTCGGTATCTCTGCATCCTTGCGGAGATGTCAATGATTCACTGAAGCGCAGTCCATTAATCACGACCGGTTTGTTAAAAACACTTCGTAACTTGCAACACTAATAATCACACTACACGGTTCCTTTTATCTGTTGATAAAGGTCGTATTTATATTCCGGTGCTGTTCGTGGTCACAGGATTTCCCGGGCACAAGCACATTACGTTGGAATGGATAAGTTTATCTAATGGGGAGTAGCTGTGACTGTGCGAGCGTCCGCCGCGCCCGCCGTCCCACTGTCAACTTGTCGTTATCACACGAGGCCCGAGGGTCCGCTAATGGATTGAGCTTACAGATAAATTTGATCAAACTCCTACAGAAAGTGCGTAGCGGAAATATGAATTATGCGGCAGCTGAGCTCCGATGATGGACGCTACAGCTAACTTTGAAGTTCCGCCACCTAATTCGATAAGACCGAACAGTGCTCTCTTTGGAAATAGAACATTGGCATCTTGTATATCATCTGTTTCTTTTTTTAGACCATTAGTGATAAACAGTTAGTTTTTTAATTTGTTAGTAAACAGAACGGGGTCATTAAGTGTGCTGTGGCGTGCTTAATGAAACGAGTTTAAGTTGTTTGTCCTAGCATAGGAATCTTCCAATAAGGACAGATGGAAAATATTATATTTTGCCAGCTTCTACAAATGAAAGATATTTATTGACAGATGAAGGGCGGTTAACATGAGACGCATTTTTCTTTGTCTGATAGCCTTTCTTTTGATATCTGATAGCAAAGGAGTAATGAACGCGGTTAGACAAGTGTTGAATGAAACGCATCTAAGTTAGTTTGTTTGTTAGATGATATCACAAGACTTGCTGACGTAGCATAACTGCGGCGATGTCTTCCAACTTCCAATCAACTTTAGTGTTTGTTTATTTGTGTAACGCTACACTTACGTAAAATGTGGCATGTGTTTGCAGACAGGAATTTATTGCAGTCGTCTAGCGGCGCGCTTGGGGCGGCCAGTAACTCCAACCGCAGCCACTACGCCCACTCGCGGACTCTTCTTTTATGTACCACCTACATGCTTTTAGTACTTGTTCACCTAGTTTTTCTTGTTCATATCTATGTTATTCTTTCAAGCGATTCAACGAAACGCATTATTTGTAATACTGGATGCTATCTCTAGCTTGTGAGAGTGAAATGAGCTCAAGCGTACCGCGACCAGATAGCGTGCTAAGTGTTTGGAGTTGCCAATGCTACCCTACACTGTTCACAAAGAGGGTCATTTCCACCGGCTGTTGGAGATACGACAACCGTAAGACTTGTTTTATCTCAACACCTTGGACTACGTCATTCAGTAATCCAGAATTGCCTAACATTAACTCAATGGAACTTGTTTTAATATTCTTGCTAAGATGTTTCCTGCCCCGGGATAAGTTCGTATCCCACGTCATCCTGCATCAATTATAACAAGGTGTAAACTATATTTATAACGCGGAATCATTGAATGAGCTGATGAGCTGTTACAGACGTCCGCCATTAACATTTTACGGGCAGACAACGTCATTTGTATAATGATACGGCCCAGCGCGATTTCAGGATAAAACTAGTAGTTTTCTACTGTATAATTTTATGCAAAGTTGAGCAAACAGGGTGTTGCTTCTTCAAACAACATCGAGAGATAATTGCCCGATCAATTAATACTTAGGTAATGGTTGTTGTACTGTTGTCATAACTTTCATGACGCTATGCAGTTATTCCGAGGATATTAGTGATAGTCTTTTTTACGTGGAACCATGTGTATGCTTTGTTGACTAGTGTCGGACAGTCTCCAGCTAGATTGAAAATAGAATGTTCTCTTTCAAATAAAGTGCGGACTCCGTCAGTCTGGCTGCAGTCTGGAATGAACACTAAACTTTTCTCTATCGGATACTTCAAATGATCCGTGAAGATATCTTTTCTTTGAACTACAATTAGACAGATATGTTATCTTTTGTACAATATGAATGTTATTTAAAATATCCTGGAAAAGCCAGATAGGGTTCGAGAGACGGAACAGTAAAGCAAACAGCAATGGGCTTATCATTTTTGAGGTTCCGTACCTAAAGGTTAAAAACGGAACCCTATTACTAAGACTTCGCGTTACGTCTGTCTGTCTATCTGTCACCAGGCTGCATCTCATGAACCGTAATTTCTAGACAGTTGTAATTTTCACAGATGATGTATTTCTGTTGCCGCTATAACAACAAATACTAAAAACAGAATAAAATGAATATTTCAGTTGGGCTCCCATACAACAAACGTGATTTTTTTGCAGTTTTTTGCTATAATGGTACGGAACCCTTCGTGCGCGAGTCCGACTCGCACTTGGCCGGTTTTTAAATCAACCAACTACTTTCTGGCGTAAGCGACAATGCCTTAGATGACCATAAACATAAGTTAAAACCAAAACATGATCAATTAGTCAAGCTTGAAGTCGCTATACAGGTTTTTAGGTGTGGTGAATGAGACAATACTCCCTAGTATAACCTTTTATTATAGAACCAGTAGTGTTTATGGCCTAATGTATAAAATATTCGGACGCATACGTCATCTAAATCATAGTAAAGCTGTTACGCACAAGTCTCATCAAATGTGAAAGGTCTATCAATGCAAAAGGCGAAAGTGTGTGGAAGAGAGTAAATGTTAACATTAACACCAAACAACCGTTTTACATACTAGCGAATGCCATAAGATCTTGCTCCCAGGAAATTTTGTTGCATTTTTGTGGGCGTTTCTCGACCCTTTCATATGGCACAGTAACTTACCTATTGATAGAATTGAAATGAGTATGCAAGCGAAAGCCTGAAATTGGAGGAGGGGTCTTCGGATTTCATGGTAAGGAAGAATAAGAAAAAATCCGTGAGATAAATAGGAATTTGAATGGCTATTAGAGTACGAGAAGACCCCAGTCACGGTTGTATTTTGCCAAATAAGAAATAGCCAGGAAGGAGGGTTGGAAGAGAAGTGTGGAAGAAGGAAAATGCTGTACCAAAAGTGACCATATAAGATTGATGAGAATCATACTGTTTCTTTCCTTATTCATGTTATTTCTAGCAAGTTTGAGTTTGGCTACAAAATATACTGAACGGCGGAATCAATTAACATAGGACACACATAACGTCAACCACTAATTTGGTAGTACAGCTCTGTTATGACGTCAACTTATGACAAATAGGCAATTATTAGCTAGCAACTTAATTGTAATAAAACACAGTATAATGAATGACATAGGTCCTGTTCATTAGGTATTGATGATACACTTTTATTACTTAGTTCTAGTTCTTTATATTTTTTTGGATGTTTTCATGCATGTAACTAAAAGTGGAGAGAGAATGATATGAAAGAAAAGGCAGTGAAAGAGATTAAAGCGCACCACAGGAGTTGCAAAGAATGTTTTGCGACGAACGTATACGAACAAAGCAGCAGACGAAGCATAGGAGCCTAACTGAGGCGGGCCGCGATGTCGAATGGGAGACTTCGCAGCTGAGGATAGGAGGCCGTGGCGGGCGAGGCGGGCCGCGATGTCGAATGGGAGACATCGCAGCTGAGGATAGGAGGCCGTGGCGGGCGAGGAGTGCCGGTATTGCGGTACGCCGCTCTCCCTGCTTTCCGCGGCCTGAACGGGATCGCCACCGTCTGTTGGCAGACGCTGTACGGTAAGGCCGCAGGGGAGGAGGAGTGTCGGTATAGCATTAGCCGCTCTCCCTATCTCCTGAGTCTGAGTGCTTACGCGTGCCCGTGTTCCCGCCATAAGCGGCACAGGAGAACCGTGGAGTTTAAGTTCGTTGGAGTATCATATAATTGCACTACCTCCCTGTGGTAGCGCAGTATGCATAAGCAACGAAAAAAAATGGCTAGGGTAGAAAGGATATGGTAGACGGTATTTTTTGGGAAAATAACACCGCACTATTCCCAAACCACTGCAACTCCTGAAAGCCAGAATCAACAGTGGCGACCACCAGAAAAGCGCCGAGGAAATGAAGCTCGACAAAATTTAACTGTCTTGAACCCCGCAACGAAATTAATCAGAAAAGAATAACGGAGAAGTAGGAATGGTAGACGTTAAGGACTTTTGTGTATAAAGTCAAAACTTCGCATTGTAATCAAACAATTAATTAGAACATAAATTCTTCAATACCGCCTCGTTTACCTGTAAATAATTATAATAATGACTTTAAATGAAATTTCAGTTGTTTAAAACGAAGGAAGCCAATAATAAGCTGTGACTTAAGTTTCCTCGGTCTGTTTATAACGGAATAAGGTTATATTATAATAAATTCTAATGATTTATGCTATGCAATTAATTGTTCGTCTCTGAACTAGACACTGCATAGCTGAAATAGGTACAATAATATGCCCGATAACACAAAGCATTTCTAGAAACAAGATGGAAATTACAATAACAAGGTTTTTTTTATTTCGTCCGATTTGAGATACTCGATTATTTGATTAAGTTATTTGAAATGCTTGAAAAGTACGAACGAGTCAAAAAGGACGGGAAAAATAATTACGAAACGTATACAATACGAAAAACTTAGGTGAAGTGGAAATGAAAACCAGAGACTAAACCGCGATCAAATACATACATACAATGGCCGTTTTTATGACGTCTGGTCTGAAGTTAATAAAAACGGTGTTCTGGTGCGAAGGCTAATATCAGAGTATCCTTACTTTCCTAATTAAGAATTAAAGATAAACCGAGACGTTGCAGATATTGTTTCGTTCGAAAGATTTTATGAAAACTTCGAGTGAGAATTTGAGAAAAACAAGTTCTGTTGCATCCTCATTGCATCAACCTTGGTTAGTTTTTTTTTTTATAATCTATTAACTCGCGTTTGACCACTATCTCGCCTGATGGTAAGCGATGATGTGGTCTACGGTGAAGCACGCTTGCCTAGATTTAACCTATTCACTCTTGACTTAAAGACCCCAAGGTTGTAGCTATCGGTTGGTAACAAAAACATCATAATCGGTGCGAAGATACCAAGAGTTATGCTTTATTTTGCCAACGCTTGTCTAATCTGTTGCAGCTTATCATGTAGAAATTGATCGATTACATACTGGGTAATAATTAGAAGTGAAAGAACGTTTATCGGTTTACTTTCGCATTATCGTGTCCAATCAAAGATATTAAATTAACAAAATAATGACATTTGATCCTAATCGCAAAACAAACCCGTTTTTAGTTGTTTGTGGTGGGCGCTTAGTGCTCTGCGCTGTCGTATGACGAGGATTATAATACTTTACTGTGCGTACTTTACACGCATGAGCGACGCAAATAATTCACTCGATAATAGGAAAATCGAAAGCGTGATGATTTTGAAGTGCAATATTTTTTATACTATTCTTATAATTCATAATTTATCTTATTATTCTCTGTGGGTAGTTTTTCTTTGTCAATCTAATCTCAGTAGTTCAGATTTTTTTGTGCAAAATCGCCGAAATATTATGATCAAACGCGTATGAGGAAACTGCTGATAGATTTAATAAATCATTCCGGTTGGGGAACAACAATGTTAGCAGTTTCGACGCATACTGTATTATTCATCTTGCACTACTTGATTTGTTCATCATGTGGGGCTATCACAGATATAAATCTAACTAGATGACGCGATTGTATGTACTTTGCGTGTCAAAAAACCGGCCGACTGCGAATCGAACCCGCGCACGAAGGGTTCCGTACCCTTATCGCAAAAAAATAGCGTATAGCGTAAAAATTCACGTTTGTTGTATGGGAGCCCCACTTAAATATTTATTTTATTCTGTTTTTAGTATTTGTTGCTATAGCGGCAACAGAAATACATCGTCTGTGAAAATTTCAACTGTTTGGCTATCACGGTTCATGAGATACAGCCTGGTGACAGCTGGACGGACAGACAGGCAGACAGACGGACCGCGGAGTCTTATTAACAGGGTCCCGTTTTTACCCTTTGGGTACGGAACCCTAAAAACAGAGAAAAATTATAAATTGTGTGTGAAAAATTGGCACGCTTGATTTTCATACAGATGGAAGAACTTGCGTTATGTAGTTAGATTTGTCTGTTGGGGCTATATAACTTTATTACTTAATAAAAACTGGTAACGGTTCTGCAATTGCCGGATAGAATCATATTATAAACAATACGACACTTGGAATAAATTAAAGTGGAATAATAAAAAATACTATCCAACGACTACTAAGCAGACTGCCACGCCTGCGTGGGATTACGGGTCGTGTCCATGAGTATACCTACATGCCGTTTAAGTAGTGAAAACTAGTAGACTTGTATGGAATGATACTACAACATTCTAGTACACGAGTGACTCGCCTTCTGAGAATGTTATTAGACATCTACAAGTCTCCTGATCTAATTTATGAAGTTAGGAGCTGTCTGAATTACAGACATTGAATTGGGAGGTCTACCAGCTCACGTGACGAGCACAAAAACTGAATGACTAGGTCAACTGTTAAGGAAAACAAATAACATTGAATTTGCCTACATTTACATTGTAAAAAGTTGTAATTCAAAACACGTGTGGCGGGCTGATCGCTGCGGTAAACGGCGACACCCATCACGTTGATTATTTTATTACCTTCAACACAGCAGAGCCACACAATGTGTTTAACATCCTAGCCTATTCATAATCTTTATAACAACCAGAGTATCTCCAATACTCTGGTTGTTTAACTTCTTCTTCCTGCCCTTATCCCATGTTTTCTTCTTCCATACCGTCCTGTCCCCCGTCACGGCATCACTGACTCCCTTTTATTTCATGTCACTCCTCACAGTCCTCACACAGTCCATCCATCTTTTCTTTGGCCTTCACCTCCTTCTCCATCCATCCACATTTATGTGCATAACTCTTTTAGTAACATGCGTTTCATCCCTCCTCATCACATGACCATACCAGGACAAACGGTTTCCTTTTAACTTTTCTGTCACTGGCGCTACTTTCAAACTTCCTTTAATATACTCATTTCTCACTTTATCCTTTCTCGTCACTCCGCAAATACATCTCAGCATTCTCATCTCTGGTTGTTTAACCATTTCGTAATAACATAGTAGTATGTAATCGTGAGTAACAGGTTTCATGACTTTTGGCCGTAGCTCGTAGCTTCACTCTCGCATGGCCTTCACATCGATAAAAAATCTCTTTGCAGTCACGTTTAACGGTAACTCAAGTTCAGTAAAAACAATTGGAAGTAATTTTCTACCTATTTTTCTATTGAGGTGCCCTATTGCCTTGTTTTTAGTAGGTTAGGTAGGTACTCGCATCGTAGACATGGAAATATTTAGTTGTACAGTCATGAAGACAAGTTTAAAATGGCCTTGATATAATTTGTGTGCGAATTAAATTCTAACGTCGGTCGTCGTCTGTGTGACCCAGCGTGTCATGGCAGTATCGCGCACTCGTATGCGCTTCATCGCATTTAATAAAGAGTTATTAGTTATTTGGTACACAGAAATTCAATGACTTCAATCTATGATGTCATTTGGCAAAACATAAAATTTACATATTCAGGTCCTATTGTACAAGTTGTTGATAAAGCCAGTCGTAACATTACTACTTTCAATAAGAGGTGGGGCAGTACAGTACAAGTAAACAACTGGGTAGTACCCAGCTTGATTTTACCTGTTACATTCAGAGTCAGGTACCTACTACAGGGGCCACTGAATACTTCACTATTATGTCCATGTTACACTGGTAGCAGCCAGTCTGCATGTAAGGTGCAGCCCATGAGATTTACGGCACATGGAGAATTTAAGGAGAACCTGTTTAATTAACCTTAATATTCGAAACTCTCTCTTTCTCTTGTCTTCTCTAGTCTTTAGCCAGTAATATTCAAATGCAAGATAAAGCGTGATAGTAAGAAATTAATTAGCATTTTCAATCTATTACTTAGCAGTTGACACAGAAAGGTTATCATTAATCAATAACATGTTAAAAGTCAGGTATTAGAAGGACTTATTGGAGCTTGATAATCTTATTAAGTTCGTAGCACACGGCATTTAAAGGTTTCTGTCAGGGTAAACAACAGCAAGTTGCCAAAAAAGGCATATATAAACAAATATGGTCATTATGTTGAATAAAAACGAGTTAAAAATGTACATAAGCTTAGATCAAGCACTGTTTAAGTAAATAAACTTATGCAGGTAGACAATTAAATATAGGCAAATGACCTAAACATGGTCACCTTGACATGATATTTACTAAGTAATAATTGGATGATATTTTATGCCTCACATATGCAGGTGGTAGAAACATACTATTAATTTCAAAATGCTAAATGGGATTTATAAAATCAACTTCACTTTGACATGGCTCTCAAGTCTAAACTAAAAATAAAGATAAAGAGAAGGGATAGTCACTATGTATGATGGTATGATAGCATTAGTAGACTTTTGATAGAAATACAATACTTAGCCTGCGTAGCATTAGTACTTCGAATAGTTTTTTTTATATTGAGTATAATATTGTGGGCCGCATTACTTGAGAAATTTTTAGTTCACCATACAAACTTCCACCTGCCTTTCCGCCCCCTTAATGATGATTTCTGGGATAATCATAATCCTATGTTCTTCCAAGGGTCTCAAACTATCTCCATACCAAACTTCATCTAAATCGGTCAAGCTGTTCAAGCATGAAAACGAAATGGACAGACAGACAGACACGAGTTACTTTCGCATTTATATTAATATTAGTATGGATTGTAAAAAAATGTTTTATGATATTAGTGATACAGTAAAGTTTATTCTTTGCTTTTTTGAAGCTTGTGATTTAGCAGAACAGTTATTTTTATAACAAATATGAAGTAAGGATTGCTGAAAATTCTTCCCCTAGAGAGTTTTATAAGAGAAATCCCATTGGAGGTTTTATTCTATAGTGAATATTCAAGGCATTGATGACAAAGTGTATGTTTAAAAGTGACATAAGTTTAGGAGTGTTACCAAACTGCCTAATTTATATAATTGTTTCCTATTTGCAACTATTAAATATAACATTATACCTACTTGTTGTAAAATAAAATATTAAAACATTACAAATTCTGGAATTGATGGAGTCATGAATCTTACAAACACTATAAATGTGAAAATTTGGATAGATGTGTGTGTGGAAGAGTGGATGTATATTTGTTACTCAATCACACCCGAATGGCTGAATGGATCTGGATGAAATTTGTCACAGACATAGATTATAGTCTGGAATAGCACATAGACTACTTTTCATCCAAGTATTATGTTCCCTATGGATAAGAAAAGACTTTTCACACGGGTGAAGCCGCTAGCAGAAGCTAGTAATTTAATAAGTTTTAATAATTGATTTACTGTGAGACTACATTTCATCACATATGTATTTGCCGAAGGGTTAGCCAGAGGTTCACATATAGAACACCTACATTTTTATCAGTTATGTTTAAGTTCCATATAATAAAAGATGAGTCAAGGCTAGTAAACATAAACAATTATAACTAAGTAAATTTGATTAAAATTATTATTATTTTATTTTATCAGGCGAGATAGTGATCAAACGCAAGCCTATAACAAATTTAAAAAAAATTAAATGCATAAAAACTGTGGTCATTCTTGGTAAAACAATAATATAAATAAAAAGAAGTCAACATTATCTTTATCTACTGTGACTGCTCTTAATCAAAACAAGGTTTTGGTATGATAACATTATGTTATCATTGTTTATATCAAAAAACATTAAAAAAGCAACTATTTACCACTAAATTAAGTTAAGTAAGTGTAAATTTCATGCCCACAAAATCCAGAATTTCAATAGATCTATATATTAATTATTTTTAGCAACATTGATGACTAACAGATTGTAGGCACAATGGATTTGGGTGTTTACAACTAATATTACCCACACCATTACTCACCATTGAACTGGGATTATACCAAACATACATAATAAAGTTACGTTATATTGGCTTTGTGGCTTATGTCCACAAAAAACCGAAATATTCCTCGATTTGTAAATATAATCTATAAAACAGGATGTGCACATAGAATTAGATATTGAAGACTTCAAGTGGCCTAAATGGATCAGAACTAAGAAATATTATAGAACTTTTAAATGATTATAGCTGTAATGCAATTCTGACCCGACTTTGATTTTTGTTTGGTACTACAAAAAGATAAAGAATTTATAGCTAAAAGTAGGTAGGTATTATTGTAATATATTTTGTACGTGTAAAAAATAATCATTATAATCTTACTTCACCACTTCGAGCAGCAGGAGAATTTTCTTCGATCTCGTATATAATATGTGGCAAACCGGCTTCGCCAAGCAAAGAGAATCCGAATCCCAAATTGTCACTACGATTCAGAACCACTAGTCTTTCGTCAGCCATATTCAGTGTACAGCAGCATTGATTAGCATCCACCGAAGGATTTCACTATTAACACTTTAGTAAAACTACATGAGGGACTATTAAAATTGATATTATTCTATTATAAAACGAAAAATATTCATAAAATTTACAACACACGATAAAAAGCAAGCGCACCCAACCAAAGCGAAGACAGGTATCCACAGATACAAAATTATTTTGAAGTTTGATTTGTTGGGGTGGTATTCTCTTCTTAGTCCAGGGACACTATTGGTTTTCCCGGCACCGGCATGACACTACGTTCGGTTTCTGAAAGAAGACTAAAGAAAAGAAAGAAAGAAGAGGTAAAGAATTAAAGAAATAGGGGTCACTGGCAAGTGAAAACCGTAACACCTGCACTCGTGATTTTTTTGTTCCCATGCTATCAGGCCATTTCCTCGCAAAGCGTTACGAGATAAACAACCATTGGTAAACTAAAGACTTAAGGAGACCTCAGACAATCAAGCAAGCTTGCTTACTTTATTGGGTAAGTGTTATGCAAACCTGATAAAATACATATTTGCTATCATTGTACGTAGGTTTGCTTCTAGATTAGACTATTGTCAGGAACATTGAATTACATTTAAAAAAATATAGAAATGACTAAATATGTACATACATAAACAAAACCTAAACTAATTGTCTTGTAACATATACTATCTAATATTACACAAAAGAAAGGTACACCTAGACGTCAAAGTACTTCTCCACATCGCTGTCATCCGGGTACGTATCCAGAAGACTGGCAGCATTGCCAGTTTGAATGGCCATGACGTAAGCATTTCGCAGTGCGTATACGTAGTATAATATATTTCATTGATGCAGAGCATTAAGATAGGAAAAACATGGAGGCGCCGCGATGTTCTATACATAGATTAGCTTATACAAATATGAGTGAAATACGATACAGACTGTGAAACATCGTGTTGTTTCATTCTTTCCAATACAGTAATCGTATTAGATAAAAGAGACAACAATATTTCAGTTGTTGCTCATAATGGCAACATTTTGTTGGACGTAATGACAGTTGTAGGTAAGTGCCATATCCGCCATATTATGTGACGATTTTTGTGCTTGTGTTCGTGGTAGGCCTGCTGTCAAATGGTTGTTTACTTATTGTATTATTGAGATTTGTGAGTGTGTGTGTGTTGCTTGATTCACACAATCATAGCATCGGCAGCCATTTTATGTGACATTTTAAGGTTTAGGTAGGCACCTTTTTTTCGTAGGTATTTTCAGTCCATACTATTTAATATGTCTATGATGCAGAGACGCATTTTGAACGAAGGCTGGCAGCACTAAAATCAATCTGTCATCTGTCACTGCTTTGTGAGGCTATGTCAAAAAACTCCTCAAAATCAAAAAGTCAAAACTCCAAATATTTTTGATGTTGGTGGGTTTTTTGAATATGAATTGATGGGTTTTTTTGCATCAATTTCCACAAAAATGATCTAATAATGTAAATGAACGTAATTCCTAATTATATTGAATAATTTTGCATTAATAGTTTTTATAGTTTGGATACTTTCAAAACTGCCGCCACTTTTTATGCTAAAGATTGAATTTCAACGAAGAATTTATGTTACACATTGTAACAATTCATTTCTTTGAGTTTTAGGTTGTGTAACAAAACTAACAAAATTAGTAGTACATACAGTGGCGGCACACAGGTTGCTATCAAAATTTTATTCAATTTGATTAGAAAATCATCAAAATGTACGTTGTCTCGAACTTAGTGAAAGTTACCATACCGAATTACTTGGCTGGACTGCCCATTCCAGACTCTATCGGGGGTTGGTTTCGCCTAGGAGGTAAGAAAAAATCTTTAAACCATGTGTACATAATATTCTTTAAAGTAAATCTAGACAAAAGCGCCAATGATGGCTGAGATAGTTGCTCTATATCTGGCTATAATTAAATATTTGCTATTTATTATCTACCTTCAGTTACCTTAGATTCTTGGAAGTGCTACAATTATTATACTTTACTTGTTTCTTACAAAAAGTATACAGTTATAAAATGTAATGCATGAGATAATGAACTTTATGTACTTGTAATAAAATTCTTATTAACCTAAATATTGTTAAGGTTGTTTTTGTGGCATTCCCACAAATTTCAATGACATAGGTACTTTCAAATCCAATGAATTGCCTTAGCTTTGCAACATGACAAATGAAAGATTATAGATAACATGCAACTGTAATAAATTCATTTATTGTTACAATTTTCAATTAAATTCAATGAGATGAAAAGCTTTAGTAATAATCTAACTTATTATTATTTATTTTTCAGTCAAGGATTGGCTTGCCCTCATCCCACCTGCAGTAGTGGTGGGAGGCATTTCTTATTACTCTTATGACACTATTAAGAAGGCTCGTGCTGCCGGCAATGGACACGCAAATCCGTCTATCAGGAAAGATATCAACAAGGTAGTGGATTTCATTGACATTGAAGACATCACTGAGAAGGCGTCCCTGTGTCGTTGTTGGAGGAGCAAAAATGTAAGTACCTATTTCTTTTCTAAGCATGTTTTTGAATATAATTGATTAAAATAAAATGCTTTTTATATTATTTTTCTAAATACCTACTTGTAATCATAATATTTTTTTTTTCTAAATTGCATTGATAAATTGGTATGAGTCATTCTGAGAGACTTGTAATCATGGGTTTGAAATTGCTTCAACTCAGTACAACTTTATTAAATGTCTGGTTTCCTTGTTTAGTAACTATATATGTCTCTACATGTTTCCGTTGTTATCAACAGACTGTGTAATTAATGAATTAAATGTGTTATAAAATAATGAAGATAAATAGCTAACTGTTGTGAGTTTTATTTGTCAGATATGGCCTACATAGTTCATTATCAGTTTTTCAATTGACTTTGACGACGATATCAGATAAGGATTGGGTGTAAATAAATAATAATGTATCAACTATACCAATGTTACAATCCAATTTAATACGAAGGAACTAGCCCCCTGTGACCTTTTGTGTTATTTAGTTAAATCTTTAATGATTGTTTCTAGTGGCCATATTGTGATGGAGCCCATGGCGCCCACAACAAGGCGACCGGTGACAACGTCGGCCCCGTTGTAGTCAAGCACAAGGAGAACAAGTGATCAACCACAACATATGTAACAAGGTGATAAACAAATTGTGATCATATTTATTACTTACAGAAATTGTTATACAATATAATTTAATTCCCTATTCAAAATATATATGATGTACTTCACAGTTATAAAACATGCTCATAATTCAGTAGAACGTAAGAACAAATAATAATTTTAAGTTTACCTCCGTTACTGTTTTTATGTTTTTTTGGCTTTAGCCATTGTATTAATCAACAATTTTACTTAGCATATTTAGATTTTGAATAAAATGAAATCAATAAAAATTTGGATTGTTATGGAAACTGTATTTTTATTTAGTCCATTAATTAAACTTAACATAGTTACTGATATTATCAGTTGAGACCTTTTATAATTTGAATAAAAAATAGATAATGGGCAAAGAAAATATATATCTTCTTAAAAATTTAATTACCAAATTGCCTTAATTAAAAACATCACAGACATGTTCTGACTTTAAATTATAAATAAATATTTAAACATGCCAATAGTTTACATACAAAATCATGTTTTTTGAAAATGACTACAATTTAACACTTTGTTCGAAGAAAGTAGTGTTATGGCACTATTCAATAGATTTATTTGCAACTAGCAAAAATGTAAATTATTTTGAAAGTAAATATTTTGAAGGCAAGAAGCTTTCAAAGTATAATAAAAAAAGTTTTAAAAATATATTATTAACAAAAGTATTGTACTTAAAATAACTATGAATTGTTTGTTGGGATTTGAGATAATATTGTAGGTAAATGTAATGATTATTAAGAAGAGTTTATTACTACAAAAATTACAATTTATTTCTGGTAGAAAAACTTTTACCTTGACTAGAATCAGTAGAGCCTGATTATGAAATCAATATAGATAGTGCAACACATTTTCACGTGTATTTTCAGTGAAAAGAATCAATTTATCTTACTGATGGAAATGTACCAAGTCATGTTCTATTATATCCAATTGGAAGTTGATAAAAAACATTATACTCATAATGGCAACTTATGTAACATTAGCATGTCTAGTTTCACAAGGGTTTCACATATGGATGTAAAATTATTCATATTCTAAGGCCTACTTAGTTGCTAATGATGTTTAATTCTACAGAATTTAGTGTAATTCAGTCTTGAAGCTTCTCAGATAGTAAGTGCCACCGGAACGGACAGTCTGGAGAATCGAGTAACGCATTCAGGAGGCTCTTTCAATGAAAATGTTCACAGCTGAAATAAAATAAATAAGTATTTTATTAAAATAAATAAAAATTATTATAATAATCCCCAGGAGTCTATAAACTGCCTAAGGCAAACGATAATGTTGATAGCTAAAAATTAAATACAGCAGCAGTTTCTCTCAGTTTTCAGGATAGGCATTGAATTTAAATATATAGCAATTACCAGGAACCAAGTACCATGTAGCATTGAAAGGCAATTACAAAGATTTAAAAAAAATAACGCGTTTCACAAGGGTGCGTGTTAGGTCCGCTCTTACTTCTAATTTCTAGTACCTAAACAATGAAAAAAATGTAAATATAGACAAAGTCTAAAACAAAAGTTGCAGATATATGAAAAAAAAAGGAATATTATCATCATCATCATTTCAGCCGCAAGACGTCCACAGCTGGACATAGGCCTCCAACAGGCGTCGCCACATTGACCGATCCCGTGCGTCTCGCATCCAGCGCCTTCCCGCACCCTTAACCAGGTCATCGGTCTACCTAAAGGGAGGCCTTCCAACGTATCGTCTTCCGGTTCGCGGTCGCCATTTCAGAACTTTTCGGCCCCATCGACCATCCGTTCTGAGAGCAATGTGCCCTGCCCACTGCCACTTAAGTTTAGCAATTCTCCGGGCTATGCCGGTAACTTTGGTTCTCCTGCGGATATCATCATTTCTGACGTGATCACGCAAGGAAATGCCGAGCATAGCCCTCTCCATTGCCCTTTGGGTGACTATAGACTATATTATCACAGTGATGACAATATACGATTCTAATAGTCGGCGAGAATGAGTATACGCACACCACATACACGGTCGACGGCAATAATATAATATAATAAAATAGTTTATTGGTTATTCTATGATATCATTTACCTCTATCCTAGTCTCGGCAATATTTTCTTCATTCCGTAGAAGCTCATGCTTGAGTCCATTACGTTTTCTGGAAAGAGCATAAATTCTATTTTAGTTTATATTACCAACGCGTATAAAAGGGGTTTAGAAGTTTGTATCGAAATGCAAGAAAACGAACAATAAACTGCTGAGAAGTCTTTGTTTGGCGTTTATGTCGTGAGAGGGTTATATTCACTTGGCATAACGCGGTTTCCGTCCCAGTTGACCGCTTCCTACGCACCGGGTCTCGGGAAGGCGCATATCATGTTACACCGCACAATAGGCGCTTTATATAAACTTGGAAAGTACAAATAAATATTATGTTAAGCGCGGTTGTTCGTTTTCTTCAAGTTAATTCGGATTTGTCGAAGGAAGTCTGTTATATTTACAAGTATATTCTCCTCCACACGATGAGCGCTGTGTAGGCGAGGCACACGATGCTGCAGGTCACCACGACCATAATGCCAGCGGCGGCACCTATCGGCTCTCCTCGGACAGAAGAGTATCGTACATTTTGGGAATCTTTGCGAACCTCTTCGCCGGGTGCTGGAAAAAGAAAACAAAAAATTAAAGTAAACTGTCTTCTTAATTTCGAAAAGCTTGACCTAAAGGTTTTTTTAAATTTTTTTTATTGTCTATAGGCTCGCGTTTGACCACTATCTCACCTGATGGTAAACGATGATGTTAAGTAAAAATGGTAAACTGATTCACTTCTGACGTAGGTACCTACTGATCTAGTAGATTATTGTTACCTACTTGAACCTATAGCAATGAAATCGTGACTCAAGTAATTATTTCATTGCTTAACAAGAGTCCATGACACAAAAGTAGGTGAATCGTAAACGTGTATCTCGGTGATATATTTGATAAAACTTGCTAAAGATTTTTAGTTTTACCTTGCAAGAACTCTGCTTGGGAGTCGGGTATTGAAGGCACGTCTGCGCGGGCATCCTCTGCGTCGTCAGGAAAAGTGGGCAAGTCCACATGCTTGTCATTGTCATCCCTAGAGTGAAGCATGTCGAACACTTCCGATCTGTAGACAGTTTTGTTTTAATTATTTCCACATCTGCTTGCTCGTAAGTCATTAAAAAATAAGTGCTTTTTCGAGAGTGTCGGATCCAGAGATAAATGTTTGTTGCAGTAGAATAAAATCGATTGCAAAATGTTGCACGCAGCAATGGTGAGTTGTTATGAGGCCATTACAGGATCCAACTGTCCATTGTTACCAGTGTTACAGTACTCGCCAAACTTCTTGGCCGAAGTTTGATTTTCTATGCGCAAGGCACGGCGCGTTGCTGTTTTTGTATGAGATTTAGTACTGCGCAGCCATTGTAGCCAACTTCAGGGCGGCCAAGAAAATTGGCGAGTACTGAGCAACACGACTCCTGTCTTAGGTCAGCTTTTAGAATACCGTTTCGAAATCTATCTCACTACTACTGATTCCATTACCATATTACTACTTAAAATTATTTTTTGTTTTAACCCAACAATTTATCTCACCTGCTGACACCATTTTTGTCATCCACTAATAGCTTCAAAACGGTTGCGTTAGCTTCTAGTGTTTTGTAACGACTGTTGTCCTCCACCTCCTTAGCGAGTTCTGGCAGAGTACTTTCTTGTTCCTTCAATGTGGCCGAGTTCTCTCCGTAACACGTTCTTATATCTGGAATACGATAATCAGTTCTGTACACAGATTTTGACTAGTAGATTAATACAAAGTGCTAAGTATCACAAATCAATTAACACGACCGACGTGAAAGTTATTTGGAAATGTCGAAATACCGTTATAGCCATGTTAAAAGTGTGCATTTATAACCAGTGTTAAGTTGTTAGCTAACAAAGAATGAACTGCAGTGGACTCTAAACTTATCTAAATGCAAACATTCTTGTCGCCAGCCAACCAACACTTCAATTAGTGGGTCAGGCGCAGCTTTAACTTAATGTGTATTTAACGGTGTTAAAAGCCGGTTTCCTGGGTTACCAACGTCTGAGCTCATATTTAGTAAGTTATTTTCGAATGATACAGCAATTGATGAGGTGACTCATAACCAGTCATAGCCGTCTCATTGTTAAGAGTAACCTCGTATCTCCAAGTGAAAGTATATTTATCGGAGCAAATCGTCAAGATCTTGTTAGTACGTAGAAAATTAGCCGGAGGCGTTGCTGGCGACACACTACATTGAAAGTAAGACTCTTCTTTGTCATAGTAGGTCGCAATTTTATGATATTTTATTGTTAGTTGCAAACAACGAATAATAAATCTTTCGAACGGGGATTGCCATACGTGTATTTTCAAAGAAATCGCTTTATCACCGACAAAGATAGTAATCAATCATTATTATATTCATGCAGTTTGCAATTAGGTATTTCCTCAATGCCGTGTATTTTGTAGCCGCACTGATGTTCCCCGGATGCAGATTTTACATTTTCTTAGTTAAGTCTTTGTCTGTGCAGCACGTCACTGTAACTAATTGGGGACCAGCAATTAAGTAATCATGATCAGTAATGGTCGAGTCCATTGTGGTTGTTTCCGTCAGCAATAGATTAACTAGCTCAACAATTTATTTAGACATTGATTCCATAGTGTTTCAACAAGACTTAAATGGTATTATTGCCGCCATTCTCACGGCCCTTGCCGGAAGAATGGTAAACACTTCCGCGTATAATCACTGAGCCTCACGAAGACTTCACATGAAAACTACTAATTGATCCAAACCATGCTTGTTGTAAATTATTAATTTATACGGCTACTGCTGCATAATCCATAGTTGATGGCAATAAATAGTACAGCAGTGCAGTATTAAGTTAAATATGTAGTATTATCGCAAAAAAACGGCAAAAAAATCACGTTTGTTGTATGGGAGCCCCGCTTAAATATTTAGTATTTGTTGTTATAACGCCAACAGAAATACATCCTCTGTGAAAATTTCAACTGTCTAGCTATCACGGTTCATGAGATACAGACTGTTGACAGACGGACAGACAGACATTCCCCGTTTTTACCCTTTGGGAACGGAACCCTAAAAATTAGGCTTAGCAAATTAGCAAATAGGCTTCCTCTCTAAAACAAACTCACGTGTATTCGTATAATAATAGTAGAATCGATATGCAAACACGCATTAATGAGCCGGTTAAGTAAGTAGACAGAGTCGATTATATCAAATACACGAACTGAATGCTGCTTACTTCTAGAATAGTTCTCTTTGCCGAGCCTGTTACCTACTCAATTGAGTCATCAACATAGATAAAATTCGTGTCTTCCTTTTAGACAGTAAATTGGTTAAGCGTTCTGTTATCTTCGTGGCATAGGTACCACTGCCTGCCCACAGATCTACAAGCTAAACAAACAATAATATTTTGGAACCTTGCATGATTTTATGTAGGTTTATATGTCTCTAGGTTTCACCTACTTTTTGTTTCAGTATCTTGGTAGGTCGTATTTTTCTTGAAATAATATCTTTATCATATTATGACGCTTTGTTGTCACTAATAGTTTTATTTGTCTCATTTTTCTTTATTGTACTTCTTCGCAACCATTATTGGGACTACAAAGCGTAACTGCAGATTTTTTATTGGTCTTAGCAACGAGTTCCTTAATTTGAATTGTCTTTACTTATTCCAATATTTCTTCTGGTAGTCGTCGAGTAGCCCCTGAGAACTCTATGGGCTCCACTTAAGTTTTCGTGAGTGTGTAAACATTTACTGATGTTAAGTACTTTGGACTAATGGGCTCCCGATCGCTGACCAATTGACAAAACAAATTAATTTAACTAAGACTGGAGACTCAATATGCCACTGGTGGGTGGCCTGCGATACACTAAAAGTTTTTTCATATTGTGTGTGGGTGTAGCTACATCAAAAGGTGCTTAACCTTACGAAAATAGACGATCAATGTCTGTTACTGTTATAGAAAACTCATTTTTCGAGCTTTGTTTAAATTCAACTGTACAAAGCACGATAAGCACCATTAATTCCATAGGTAAGTTTCTCTTGTTCAGATCAGTGGGTTATTTTTACATATATGTCGTTAAAGGTCAGTTATAATCAAAGCAGAAACTTCCATTCGACTATAAAATCTGTATGCATGTACATTGAACCGATGACCTGCGCCGGGAAAGGGAATAATCGACTTGAGCTCGGGTCCCTTCTCTAACTGAGCTTGGTCACGTTTCGTTTATATATACGTAGTTAGTATTTTAGCTACACTACTATAATTTATATGAGCACACGCATGTCGCTGTGTACTATCCTATGTATATTGCACACTTCATCTAAAATTAGGCCTCACCATGTTATTTCACATCTGTTCACGTTATTTTATATAGCCTATAATTTTTTTGCTATCAAGCTTTGCGACATGTGGTCCCATTTAATTAAAATATATGTATATTTCGCTTGAAATATTGTGAGAGATCAAGCAGCCGATGTAGAAAGGCCACGATGAGGTAAATGTTTAAACGGTGCAAACACAAACATTCATTCATTCACGGCCACCTGAGATGCCAATACCCAGCTATGAATCACTATGTAAATCATTTTACGCTACTTACTACTACAGACGACACTCATGTTTTTTGTATCTCTGATCTCACATATAAGGTATATTTACATAACAAAAAGAATGGGTTTCCTTATGACTGATGAGTCGCTTCCATTGCTCTTAAACTAATCATCGAAATCATGAATCACTCCCACGTAAAAGATATATTATTCTCAGTATTTGGGCGTAACAAATTGTATACAATTAAAGCGCCATTAGTTCCGCAGTAATGAGTCTGTGGTCGGAAGTTAAGTGCTTCTTGAGATATTGAGTTATCGAGCTCGCACTTGACTATTTAATTTCTTAGCAGTTTATCAAAGTGCTTCGAGTGCTAGATGCTTCATTCATGATAGCCGGGTAGATAGAGCAGAGAAAATCTCTTTCTGCTGTAGTCCTCGTTAGAATATTGATATAAGTGTGTCTTATTTATATGTAGAGACTAGTAGATAGATACACACATCAGTGTAGAATTATCTAACGTAGTTAATTCAGGGCATATAGCCTTTCGTTTTTTTTTTTCTATCTGGAATCCATATAAGGGATTGTATCAAACAGGGTAGATAGTCCTATTTCTGGTGTAGAACTTAGCAATAATTACGAGATTCAAAACTGGCTATAAGGTTTGCTAAGTGTCTGCTTATCAATTAGCCAGAACTTGTTCTGCAGCTCGCAACCAGTACATAGAAAGTCTTTGTAAGTAGTAAAAAGTTGATTTACTTCCTCTGCAACTTTACGTTTGAACATCAATTGAGAAGGGTACTTAAACCGCACGCACTCAGGGATTGGTCTCAAGTCTCGACAAACTATCCTGAATATCGTTAAGCTGTTATTATGTATTCATGCCAATGTGCCACAAGACGAGGCTGAATCTCTCTCATCTGTGCCAAGTTCCTGATCATTGAAAAAATTAAGAATCTTTTCGTATTCGTTGGAATGATGGCTTGTTTATATTCTATTTAAGTAGTTGCTAATGATTACATACCCATCGTGGCGACGATGATCAAACACAAGAGCTGGTAGCGCACCATTTCATTAGTCGCCCTGCAAACAGATAACCAATTGTTACATTTATGTTAATAGCGCTACTGTATGCGCTTATCTGCACCGGTCACACTTCACACATACCTAATTACGGATAGTGATAAGCGGACAATGACAATAAGAATTATTAGAAATTTTTATTTATTTTTTAGCTCACGATATATATAAGAATAAACCTTTATGATACGCAGATGGCTATTTATATTTTGAATGTTATATGTAAGAATGTTAGTAGCTACTTGGTTGGAAGCGTAAATAAAGCCGACACGTTTTGCTAATAATAGAATATTGTTTATCTTATAGGTACTGGCCGAAGTACCCAAGCCCATGTCCTCCACACTATTCATAATATTTATTTACAGAAATTATAAAACATAAACTGAAATATTTTATATATATATAACATATACCGGTCTGAATTAACAAGATATTCGAGTCACTTTCGCGATGTTAAACTAGAAAACCAGTTCTGGATGAGAGCACGACTGCTCTAAAAATACCTGGGAGTCGTCGCGAGGGATCCGGCCTTTGCTGGGAACTACCACTTTTCACGATCAACTCAAATTAATGTTCACAAGTTTTTGTCACAATTTCGATGAGATACGTGCGCGGGCGCCGGTGGCCGTTCGAACGTTCGCCTGCGCGCGAGTCGTGCGGTATTCTGCGCAAGCAAGAGTCGCGACTGGCGACTGTGTCCGCTCTGCGGTGCCGCTCGCAACGTGCCGGGAGCCTGAGACGCTGACCTCACTGATGCAGGAAATACACTAAACTCGCAAATCGCGTGGATATGGCAAAGGTGAAGAGATAGTTTACCTGGCTTTACCTATAGGAGCAACGTTGGTCTTCATCAGTCTCACAGTTAAGGGCATTCAAATTAGTTACGTGTAGTAAGTTTTTATTTATCTGACGCTGTCGTTTATATACTGATTGGTTTTCTTGATTATTTATTATGGTAAATGGGTCTCGGACTGTGTTAGTAGAACAAGAATCGATCATGGCAAATAGAATAAAAAGCCAGTTTCTATGGCTTCCTCCTCAGCCCAACTCAAAATTTTCAATACCCGTACAACTTGTTCTTCAGGGCACCATATGACAGGGCTCATATAATAGACCTCTAACTCTTCTAAACATCAATGTTTCTATCTTTAGTGATTAACCGTTGGCGTTGCCTGTTATTTAGTCAATCTGTGTCTATAAGAGATACCTACTTAATTATTTACAATCATATTTATTTATACTTACGTATTCTACATGAAAAGCCAAAATCTCTCGCCAAACAGAGGATACACGTGCAAAGGCATCGATACCGTCACATCATTGTTCCAGTATTAAATACACAGTACAGGAGCCTGTTTTGTACGGATTGAGATAAAAACCTCTTTGTTCGTCAAACGTGCGGGTGCATGAGACACTCGCTGGGAATTCGCGCCCGGCCGGGCATGCGATCCCAGTTTGCGGAGCGATGGCCGCTGACCCCGTACATGTGTTACTGTCTTCGTTTTAATTGACCTTTTTTATGCCATTAAAGAAGTTTGCCTTTTTAATGAAAAAATCCCTTTCCTCTTATTGTGATTGATGCCTGCAATAAACCAGAAGATGAACAACACCTCCTTTTGGATTGCACTAGTAATCATTTAGAAAGAGAACATTTACGTAGGCGAATAAAATTAAATTTACTAGTTTTAGGCAAATTTCAATCTGTGTTAGCTGTGCCTGCAATTTATAATCTAAGTTTATTTATAAGTTTATCCTAAATAGCCTTAAAAAGTGTGTGTTACTAGGTTAGTGATCAGATGGTGCTGACAAAACCTGTTGTTGGTTAAAAGTCCCTAATAAACGAAGAGAAAAAAATAACTTAAGCTTGAGAAACCGACTGATAGATACCTGCTCAAAATCATGTATCAACGGTCGACGAGTTAGAACAAAAGCGAGCGAAGCACGCTCAGGAGCTTAGGGCACCCCGAAACGGATAGGTTAGGTTAGGTAGCAAAGCGTGCGAACTCAGCTCCCGTCATCTCCTTCATGTTAGGTTACTTTAGACCCTGCAGATAGAAACAAGAGCTCCATCAGCTTGTTGTTGTTGCTTAATGCGCGGGGCTCCGTCGACTTCGTTGCTTAAATAGTAATCGTAGTGAAATGATAAAATATAAACTAATCCTTTTTTTGCGTGGGGAAATGCTCATGCATACTGCGCTAACACGGGGAGATAGCACAGTTATGTGGGACTCTAACCCTTTAAAACTCCCCGGTGTCCTTCTATACTGCTTATGGCGGGAATACGGACACGCGTTAGCACTCACCGCGAACCCGCCGCGACTGTCCGTCAACGGACCTTCCTCTGGGAGTACCCCCCATCACCGGCGCACCAGAACACACTGGGCGCCGTGACCACCCCAGGGACCAAACCAGCACATGGGTGCCAGACGACCCCGTGTATGGCACCCTTGGACCCCTTGTAACGGGTTCAATGGTCCACCTACCATTTTTCGGCTGCAGGGGATAGGGAGAGCGGCCAGCGCTATACCAGCACTCCTCCTCCCCTGCGCTCCCACCGCGTCCGCGCGACCTTGTTTGGCTAACGTAACCTAACTCGAAATGAGTTAGGTTCGGAATAAACGGATTTTGTCCTAAGAATACTTAAAATATCTTTGCCTATGTAGACACTTATCTACACTCTCTCAGATATTGTTCTCAGATGTCAGTAGAACTCTGCCCTCGCCTCGTGCGTGGTAAACGAGCAACAAATTATGTTGATAAACATTTCCTAACGCACTGCATTGATGAAGTAGTAGGTAGGTGTCATAGAAATCGGTTAATTTGAGGGGTCCTGCTATCAGTAATATGAAAAGTCTTAATCTTGTTTTTTTTAGTTAGCCTACATTGTCCCTCTGCTGGGCAAAGGCTACCCCTATGTCTTTTCAGATACTCCATTCTTGCGCTACCTCGAACCAGTATCCGTGGTGCGCGTCCAGGTTATCTCGCCACCGATTCCTGGGCTGACCTCGGCGACACCTTCCACCCTCTGGCACCAATACGTGGTGACTTGTCCGGCGTGACCCGCCAATTTTAGTGATTTACACCTATTAATGAAACTGGATCAAACAGCCTTGTGAATAGGATTTCACTTGAGGTGGATATATTTACAAACTAAAAGTGTTTTCCAAACTTTCGCATTTATAATATTAGTAAGACGCGACTTCGTCTGCGTAGCATTACTCATTAGTACTTCAAATAGCCTATTTTTTTTATATCGCGCAATAATATTGTTAGTGTGTGGGTCGCCTTACTTGAGAAATTATACAAACTTCCAACCCCTTAAAGATGATTTCCGGGATTAAAACTATCCTTCCCAGAGACCCTGGGCAGGACATCGGATAGTTTTTAACTATTAAATTTATGAATTCATCATCATCATACAAGCCGAAAGACGTCCACAGCTGGACATAGGCCTTCCCCAAGCGTCGCCACATAGACCGGTGCCGTGCGTCCCGCATCCAGCGGATCCCCACCGCCACCACGTCTTCCGGTTCGCGGTCGCAACTTCAGAACTTTTCTGCCCATCGGCTATCCATCCTGCGAGCAATGGGCCCTGGCAATTCTTCGGGCTATGTCGGTAACCCTGGTTCTCTTGCGGATCTCTACATTTTTGATCCGATCACGCAAGGATACTCCGAGCAGAGCCCTCTCCATTGCCCTTTGGGTGACTGTAAGCTTTCAGATAAGGCCTATTGTGAGCGACCAGTGATTGGATTATGAATTAAATCTTATTTAATCATTAATTATTTATCAATATATATCATATCTACATAAAAAATCAGCGCCACTTTAAGAAAAGTGGGTAGGTAATGATTTTGCGTTCCCGTAGCACCCAGCACCTGTAAATTTGCCGTGTCGGTTCAAGGTAGCAAGCAAGTGTAAATCCAAAGTATATCTAATATATAAAATTCTCGTGTCACAGTTTTCGTTGCCATACTCCTCCGAAACGGCTTGACCGATTTTGATGAAATTTTTTGTGCTTATCCGGTATCTATGAGAATCGGCCAACATCTATTTTTCATACCCCTAGGGTAGGGTAGGGTAGGGTAGGGTAGGTAGGATAGGGTAGGGTAGGGTAGGTAGGGTAGGGTAGGCTAGGGTAGGGTAGGTAGGGTAGGTAGGGTAGGGTAGGGTAGGGTAGGTAGGGTAGGTAGTGTAGGTAGGTAAGTAGCCAATTGACGGGAGCGAAGCTCCGGGGGTCAGCTAGTCTAATATATAAAATTCTCGTGTCACAGTTTTCGTTGCCATACTCCTCCGAAACGGCTTGACCGATTTTGATGAAATTTTTTGTGCTTATCCGGTATCTATGAGAATCGGCCAACATCTATTTTTCATACCCCTAGGGTAGGGTAGGGTAGGGTAGGTAGGGTAGGGTAGGGTAGGGTAGGTAGGGTAGGGTAGGGTAGGGTAGGGTAGGGTAGGGTAGGGTAGGTAGGGTAGGGTAGGTAGGGTAGGGTAGGTAGGGTAGGGTAGGTGGGGTAGGGTAGGTAGGGTAGGGTAGGTGGGGTAGGGTAGGTAGGGTAGGTAGGTAGGGTAGGGTAGGGTAGGTAGGGTAGGGTAGGGTAAGTAGGGTAGGGTAGGTAGTGTAGGTAGGTAAGTAGCCAATTGACGGGAGCGAAGCCCCGGGGGTCATCATCATCATCATCATCATCATCATCAGCCTATAACAGTCCACTGCTGGACATAGGCCTCTCCAATTGCACGCCACTTGGTTCGATTTTCGGCAACTGTCATCCAGCTGCTACCAGCTACCCTGCGAAGATCGTCGCTCCACCTAGCCTGAGGGCGTCCTACCTTACATTTACCAGTTCGCGGTCTCCACTCAAGAACACGTTTACCCCAACGGTCATCGGTTCTACGACTTATATGGCCGGCCCATTGCCACTTCAGCTTACTTATTCTGTGAGCTATGTCGACAACTTTGGTTCTTTGCCGGATCACCTCGTTTCGGATTCGATCCCTTAGAGAGACTCCGAGCATAGCCCTTTCCATAGCTCGCTGAGCAACTTTGAACTGATGGACCAACCGTATTGTGAGTGTCCACGTCTCGCCACCGTAGGTCATAACAGGTAGGACGCACTGGTTGAAGACTTTAGTCTTCAGGCTTTGTGGGATTCGCGACGAGAAGACTCGACGAAGTTTTCCAAACGCCGCCCAGCCCAGCTCTATTCTTCTGCTAGCCTCCTTCTCAAAGTTGTTCTTACCAAACTGCAGAGTTTGGCCGAGGTAAACGTATTCTCGAACAACTTTGAGAGCACCGCCATTGACCACAATCGATCCCGGAGTGACGTGTGAATTGAACATAACCTGGGTTTTATCCAAGTTCATCCGGAGACCGATGCGTGCAGAAGAATCAGCTAGGCCATCCAGCATCTTCTGCAAGTCATGCAGCGACTCAGCCATTATGACGATGTCATCCGCAAATCTCAAGTGTGAGATGTACTCGCCGTTTATATTAATGCCGCGTCCTTCCCAGTCCAGCGTTTTAAACATATCCTCCACTGCGTTACTAAACAATTTCGGGGAAATTACGTCCCCTTGTCTAACCCCTCGACGCAGTGAGATATACCTAGTTTGCCGGTCCTGACTTTGGACGGTCATTGTTGCGTTTTCATAAAGACATCTCAGCACTTGGATGTATCGCCAGTCAACTTGGCATCGCTGCATAGACTCCAAAACAGACCAGGTTTCGATGGAGTCAAAGGCCTTCTCGTAGTCCACAAAAGCAAAACACAGGGGCCGATTATACTCTTCGCACTTTTGTATAATTTGCCGCACTGTTTGGATGTGGTCTATGGTGCTGTATCCTCCTCGGAACCCGGCCTGCTCCGGTGGCTAAAACTCGTCGAGTCTTCGCGCTAGACGATTTGTGACGACTCTCGAAAACAACTTATAAACGTGACTGAGAAGCGAAATGGGTCTGTAATTCTTCAAAAGGGTCTTGTCACCCTTTTTGAAGAAAAGAACGACTACGCTCCTCTGCCACGCCACTGGAGTTCTGCCAGAGAACAGGACAGAGTTAAATAGCTCCCCAAGCTCCTTTAAAACAGGGCCGTCCCCCCGCTTTCAGGAGCTCGGTTGTAATCCCGTCCTCGCCCGGGGCTTTCCCATTTTTAAGCTGTTTGAGAGCCGCCTCGATTTCATCTTGGCTTACTTCAGGCAGGTCTTCCGTAAAATGGCGGGTTAAGGTGGCTCTAGAATCCTCATTTTCGGGATCAGGCCGAGATGCATGCGATGCGTACAGCTGGCTGTAGAAGTTTTCAACTGCCGAAAGAATCTCCGGCCTTGAAACGACGATATCCCCACTCGATTTAGCCAGCTTCGTCAGATGACTCCTCCCAAGTGGCTGGAAGAACACTTTTGACCCCCGGTTTTGCTCAATCGCTTTCTCTATAGTGAGCGTGTTGGATCGTCGGAGATCGCGTCGTACCAGTTTCCTAATTTTTTTGTTGAGTGCCCGCTGTTCTGACGAAGTGGCTGGTGGATTTTCACGTCGCTCCGTCATGAGCTTTAGAGTCTCTTCCGAAAGTTTAGACTTCCGGCCCGTACACCGCATCTTACAAAATCTCGTACCTTCCTCCCTGAGGATTTGCACCATTTGGTCGAGCGTCTGATCAACGTCGTCTGTGGTTTCCACGGCAGCGAACCGGTTCTCCAGGTCTGACTGGAACGCTTCAGATCCTAACATAGTTTGGAGCATGTTTGGACGGAGCCTAGACTTCATCAAACGAGTTCTCTCAAGCTTGAAGTTGATATTCAGAGAGCCTCGAACAAGTCTGTGATCGCTGCCGGTATTAAACCTGTTGATCACTGAGACATCCCTGAATATATGCTTTTTATCTGTTAAGATGAAGTCTATCTCATTTTTGTTCATAGTGTCAGGGCTTTGCCACGTCCACTTCCTTTGGGGCTGTTTCTTAAAAAAGGAATTCATTACGAAAAGCCCCTCCTTCTCTAGGAAGTTGACAAGCATTTGCCCCCTATGATTTCTGCTGCCAAACCCCTAGGATCCTACTACCGATTCGCTGCAGTTCTGTACTCCCACTTTAGCGTTAAAATCCCCCATGACAACGCTGTAGTGGGTCTTAGTAGTGGAGTGCAAGGCCTTGTAAATGTCCTCGAACATTTCCTCCATTTCGTCGTCCGAGTGCGCCGAGGTCGGTGCGTAGACTTGCACAACCTTAAGGCTATACCTCTCGGTTAGTTTCACTATGAGGTACGCTACCCTGTTCGACACACTGGAGACTTCCACAACGTTGCCACAGATGGATTTGTTAACCAGGAACCCGACACCGCCTTGGGATAGCTGGTCTCCTTCTCGGTAATACATAAGGTGGCCCGATTCAAGAGTTATTGTGTCCTCCCCCTCTCTTCGGACTTCACTCAACCCCAGAATGTGCCACCTTATATTCTCGAGCTCCTGTTCTAGCTGCACGAGGTGTTCGTCAAGCCTTAACGTGCGTCCGTTGTACGTAGCCAAGGTCAGTTGGGTTTTTTGATTTTGGCGGCCGTAGTCCGTAACCCGGAGACTCTTCGCACCCCCAAGCGCCCTGCTGCTACCGTGACCGCCGCCGTAATCAGCAATAACAGCAGGGCGGCCGGGAACTGGGGGCCGTGGTTTCTTTTGACTTGCCATTGGAGGGTTTGCCCATAATCGCCACGCTGGGCATGCGGGTTGGCGATCGCAGATCGCAGTTTTTCGCACTGGTGACGCTGCTGCCCGTCACCAGTCTGTGCCATTTGACTGCGAAGATTTGTTGAAATGGTTATACCGCCATTCGTCGGTTGTCGTCAGAGCCTCGTTTGTTGATCAGCAGGATGCACCACGAGCAGGTGAGGTTGACTTGGGGCGCTAAGTTTGCGAGTGCGCCCCCTTACATCCCTGCCATTGGAGGGTTTGCCGATAATCGCCACGCTGGGCATGCGGGTTGGCGATCGCAGATCGCAGTTTTTCGCACTGGTGACGCTGCTGCCCGTCACCAGTCTGTGCCATTTGACTGCGAAGATTTGTTGAAATGGTTATACCGCCATTCGTCGGTTGTCGTCAGAGCCTCGTTTGTTGATCAGCAGGATGCACCACGAGCAGGTGAGGTTGACTTGGGGCGCTAAGTTTGCGAGTGCGCCCCCTTACATCCCTGCCATTGGAGGGTTTGCCGATAATCGCCACGCTGGGCATGCGGGTTGGCGATCGCAGATCGCAGTTTTTCGCACTGGTGACGCTGCTGCCCGTCACCAGTCTGTGCCATTTGACTGCGAAGATTTGTTGAAATGGTTATACCGCCATTCGTCGGTTGTCGAGCCCCGGGGGTCAGCTAGTAATATAATAAGCCCCGGGGGTCAGCTAGTAATATATATAGTAAAACTATATCACACATTTTGTGTAGAAACATTTCAATAACGTCTGGAGGCTCTGGAATCTTTAACCATTTTTAGGCAGTTCGTACAGCAGTTCTGTGCGATGCACAGATGTAAAAAACTAAGAACCTTAAAAACTTGCCTTGTCAAAGAGACAGCTGGATGGCAACCTATAACAGCAAAGAGTAAAATAATAATATGGGAGTATAACAGCAATAAAATGGGCAGAGGTGGAAACGGGATACTTTTTAAATAAAACAAATAGTTTAAAAAAAAATGAAAAAGCAGAAAAGTATATTATAGATAAGGTGTAAATAAAAACACAAACGATCCTCAATTACTTAAAATCGCTGTTACCTAGATCGACAAACAACCGACACGAATAAGTTTTTCAATGTCTTTAAAAAATAAACAGTTGCAATTCCTAGACGCGGTGCGTCCAAAACAAAACAGAGGACATAAAGGAGAAGCAAAATGGACGGTAGTCCATGCCCAAAAGATCTCAATAAGAATGTTCAACATAATTATAGTTTCACTGTGCGTAACCGTTTGTCTTACGCAGGTTGTCATGAGAAGAAATCAAAATGTTTAACTGTAGGCACGAGTCCGCTGTGCCCGTTTTCGCAGCTTCTCCATAAGAGAGGAATAAGTGTCACTGTAGACACGTCTCCGCCATGCCCTTGCCCAAGGGATCTCAATAAGAAAGTACAATGTCCTAGTTTCAATGTACGTAACAGTCCGCCCAGCCAGTACCCAGAGCTTCTCCATGAACACAGTTTCACTGTAGGTAAGAGCCCGTGCCTAGAGGATCTCAATAAGAAAGTACAATGTTCTAGTTTCAATGTAAGTAAGAGTCCGTTGAGCCCGTGCCCAGGGGTTCTTATTAAGAAAGAAAAATATTTAAATATATGTCCATCGGCGCCTTGCGCAGAGGAGCTTATGAAGAAAGAACAATATTTAAATCAACTAGCAAAAGAATTATTGCAATTGCAGAAAAAGTTAGAAAAACAACAAAATCGATTAAAAAGGAAGTTTGATACTAAAGCAAAAGCAGATTTGAAAGCAGCGAAGAAACTAAACCAAGCTCGAAAACAACTTCAGTTAACTGTCAGTGCTAATAGCAAGGTAGGAGGACGTCGGAAGACTGAGAAAAAAAAACCTGTATCAGTTGATAATTTTATAGATGCACAATGGAAGTGGCTCGACAAAATTCATTCAGTGTTTAAGAAACTTCACGACAGTGTTTATTCATATTTCTTTAAAAGGAGGCAAGGATTTAGCGAATTATGTGCAATATATGTTGGAAAAATGAAAGGAGCATCTCGTCCCAGTGAAGCAGTTTGTCCAAGATGCTCCAGGAGTACTCATTTAGACTACAGGTTCTGTATGCCCTACGTATATAGAAACCGTGTACAATCTCCTGCTGGAGATTGTTACGGCATGGCAACGGGTCCTAAAGGTTTGTCCTTTTGGTCACCCCCATGCTCTGTACAGCCTTGCTGTACAGGATGCGGCAGTATGCGGTATTGTTGTACGTTAATAGCTGGCTTAATTTTGTGGTTGCCGTGTTTGTTGTGTCTTCTGTTGCTTTGCTCGTGCTTTTCTTGCTGCTGTAATGAGTGCTGATCAATAAATTATCATTGATATAAATATAAAATGATCCGAAATATAAAATAATATGTACCTACTTAATAAATGTCTGTGGTGTCAATTTATATTCTACTAGCTGCCAGCTCTGGCTTCGCACGGGTATACTTATGAAGATTTTTTCTGAAAATAACAAACACAACAAAAAATATTTAGCCAATTAAGATACAGCCGTTCTGAAGTGATGCGTTTACATACATTCGGCAATTGATTTTTATTTATATAGATATACAGGGCTACACCCAACGACGATATAACCACTTGACGGCGCATACAGTGCCCTTACGCTCGAAAACTATTAGTATTTTGTCGCCTATGTAAAGGCTTCGGTACTAGTAACCATTTTTGTTGTGTCCAGTTATTAGACCTGTATGCACGCTAAATAAATACAAATTGTTTTATCTTTTTATTGCAATTATAACGCATCAAAATGCCCTCATGCGCGGTAAAGGGGTATGGGAAACATGCCAAGACATCTAGTTACAAAAAGGATGGCATAACTTTTCATCGGTAAGTAGACAGTAGATAAATTATTTTTAATTTTATCAGATTATGAGACACCGCAGGGATCTAGTTAAAATGGTGGATGGGGTAAACGAGCACACTTTTGAGACCCGCGTTGATGTCTTTTGGAAAAGTCTCGCTCTTTCACTAGACAATTCTAATGTTTCTATCCCTTTGTATTTTTATCGTAAATATCTGTGCTGTTACTTTTAATAGCTGAAGTCGATATCGATAATAATAAAATTAAACTTAATAAAAAATGTATTAAAAATATCTATCTACTTTTAACCGACTTAAAAAAAGGAGGGGGTTCTCATTTCGTCGAATTTTTTCTTATGTATTATGTTCCCGGATCGTAGAACTCGTAGACGGCTTGACCGATTTGGAAAAATACTTTTTGTTTCTCTATGTCCCCGACATACATATTTATTTTTGTAATTGATTTATTTTGATTATATCATAATATTTATATGATTTTAATTGAGTATTTTTAATAATAATAAAATCCATTTTATCGATATCGACAATTTTCCCTTAGTCGAGTTGATCAACCCTAACGATAGCTATACCTACGCAACTTACTTTGAACTGACCAATTGCAGCCGCGCGTTCTTCCTCGTCCCCCGGCCCGCGGTAGTGAGTCGTGTGCTTAGAAGAAATCGGCCTATAAGCTCTCTAGTGGTTATAGGTATTCTCTTTGGCTACACCTATAGGTTAAAGACAAATCAGTCGGGAATGATGGCCTTGTAGCCCTGTATACTAGTGGTGAAGAAAAACATCGTGAGGAAACCTGGGCTTATAGTTACGTAATATAAGTTAGAAATCGCTAACCCGCATTGAGCAAGCGCGAGCGTGGTGATAAATGCTAGTGCCTTTTCTTTACGGGAAAAGGCCTTTGCCCTGCAGTGGGACAGTAACGGGCTGTATTATTACATGAGGCTATGTGAGCTGTAGACCTCGCGCTCACGTGTCTGTCTTTTTACCCGACTGCCGAAGTGCCGGGTAATGTGTTTATCAGTCTATGTGAACAGACATTCTGTTCGTTCCTATGTGGCGTTCTAGAGACCAAACGCGTTGGCCGATTTTGATGATTCTTACGTCAATCGATTCGTCTGTACGAACCCTGCGAGTGTCACTGGCTACATTAAAATTGGAAAATAGTAAAATGGCTGATTTTGGGCGCCATATTGTGGGCGACCAAAATTTTTTTTTTCTTCCGAACCCATGGTGTGGGGTATCAAAATAAAGCGTTTTAAAAGGTGATTACAAAAATATAAAACACTCATATGTTTAAATGTACCTAATTCATACAAAAAATAACTAAAAACTAGTAAATAAAAAAAAATATTTATTAATAACCAAAAAACCCGACTGCTTAAAAAGCGAACTCAAAAGACGTAAACAAGAAGAAAATCATTCTGTGCAGTCGGAGGATATATCTGGTTTTAATCAGCCAGCTCGTCCATAAATTATCGATTCGGTGTCAAAATTTTCAAAAAATAAATCGACAAAATATTTCATATATATAACGAACCTGCTCACAAAATTTCACGAAAATCGGTTGATAAAGACCTGTAGAAGAGAACAGCCGGACGTCCGCCGGACATACGAAAGAATTTTAGCCCAAGCTGAAACGCTTCACGCTCGCTAGGTCAATTACGTTTTTTAATCAAAAAAAAACATACAAAATATTTTTTGTTTAATTTTGTCCGCCGGTGTCCTAGCTACCGGTGGCTTAGAGCAGTAACAGGAACCTTTATAATTCGAGCCGTATCGAGGAGTACTGCCCTCTGTATCAAGCCCATGATTCAATCGCGCAACGACAGCTTCGACAGATGGTCGTCGAAACTATTGGACATCAGGCCGTTGACCGTAATGACATTCGTCACAAAGATTGCCGAGTCCATATTCCATTTAACGACAAACTCGTGTCCTAAGTCGAGATACTGTATTTGATTCTCTTTCTCAGCTTTCACGAGGTTCTTGGTCTTGCGGGATGGTAACATCGGTTATATTACCAACTAGCTTACTAGCAAGGTTTTATGTTAAAATAAAACCTTTAATTACGTTCAGGCCAAGATTTTTTGTGATCCACTTGGTCTTGGTCTCTAGAATATAATAGTAGTCTATGCTCTTGGTTGATTACGAACAAAAAAAGAAAAAGGCTTTATCTTTTGTTCTGTCAATTTTGATAGTTTGTTTATAAGTTTTTAAGATTTATTTACAATTTTATATTATTTTATTATATAGTTAAGTCTATATTGAATGTGACTAATGATTAATGTAGTGTTCTCGTGATGAAAAATAATGTATTTCCATGAAATTCCTAAACAAATATTTGTCATTTAATAAAGCATGGATACGCATAGATTGCGTGTTGTGGCATTTGATACGTCAATAAGAGAAAGAGAACGTGAAAAGAAATATATTGCAGAACTTGAAGCGTGTAAAGAAGAAGAAGTGAAGACCAATACTATTGGAAATAAGTATCAAATTGAAGACGAAAATAGTCTGAAAGACAATAAAAGTCGTCCAGGACTTTCACAAAAATGTATTGATGAAAAAATAAGTCCTCCGGAAACATCGAAGAAATATCTAGATGACACCTCAAGTCCACCTGGAACATCGAAAAAAATATTTGTAAATGACGAAATAACTCCACCGAGGACATCAGAAAAGTACTTAAATGGCACCAAGTCCGCTAGTCATCCAGAATCATCGAAAAAACAAAGATCGAAGAGCGAAATATTTAAAATTCCACCTAAAAGTAAGTTCGATACCTGGTGTATTGAGTCTCAAGATTATACTATGCATAATTGTACCTACTTAAACTTTTTAGTTTTGTTTATTTAGCCTATGTTGTACCACAACTGAGCAAGTAAACTTATTAAAGAAATAGTTATACCTACTTCACTAAAGACGAAAGTGCTGCTAGCCGTTTTGCAAATGGATGTTCGTTTCGCCAAAGCTCGCACACTTATTTATGCAAAACGGTATTTTTTTTGCATAAATAAGTGATGACTATAAAATATCAAAAAAATTGCTAACGTCTCAAAAAGTGAAAGAAGAAGTAGGTATAGCTTTCCATCACACATAACGTTAATGTAAACGTCCAGGTATCTACATCATTATTGTCCTTAATGATAAAATGTATTGTATTGTTTTTTTTTTTTCAGAAAAACCGAGAAGACGTGCCCTTAAGATCAATTCGAGTGATATAGGTCTTAAAAAACTATTTCAGGACAGTACATATTCAAATCCAAAGAAACAAACATTTAAACGCAAAAGAAACGCCGGGGTTCATCATAGTGAAGAAAATTTTAAGGAAAAGGAACAAAGGCGTGAAGAAGTACAATTTCTGTTTGCGCGGGAAACACCTAGTTTCATTCGATATCGTAGAAGACGTACAGAGAAAGAGAAACCGAAAAAAAAACACAATTTCAAATTTCCAAACGACATCTACGGTTTTCAAAAAAGTAATCGATCATTGGATCAACATCAATATCACATGTCTTCTTTAAATTTTTTTGACATAGATAAATTGCCGTTAGTAAAATTGAGAGGAGGCTTTTATCGTAAACCTAAACCACCGCCGCCACTTACAAATTGTTTTTGTAAACATCACGCGATGAGAGTACTAAAATCTACTTACGGATATGGACTAAACGCACCCATTTTCTATAACTTAGGTACTCATCGTAACCCCCGAATATCTCGGCAAAAAACAGTAAGAGTAAAACGATCATGTACGGCGAAAGATGTAACAGTAAAATTTTCATCTGCATCACTAAATTCTACGAGTTTTCGTGATGCCGGTACAGGCCCGAGCAAAGTCAAAGCTTTTGTAGGCTCATCTCATCATTCCCTACCACGTGTACTCGAAAAGTCCACAACGCCCCATAACGTTACAAGTGCAAACGAGTACAATCAAAAGCCGTGCCCGCTACTCAGTACACCTAACGCATGTGCTGCCACTGCATATCACCCACCTAATATACTTAAAAAAACCTCAACACTCCAGAACGTTGGAATTGCAAGCGAGCATAAACAGAAGCTATGCCCTCTACCCAGTACATCTATTCCATGTACTCTATGTGGAGTAAGCAATGCCCCCGCAAAAAATAAGTGTAAAAAGAAGCGATACAAAACTATTTTAGTTTTAATCAACACAGTATGTAAAGGATTTATTTCAAGAGTTGTAAAGCACGTTACTGATTTACATACAAAACACCATCTCTCAAGAAAAAGCTGTATAAAAAATATATTTTTTGGACTACTTATTGTGGTGTGGTCTCCATGTCTGCTGGCGGTAATTCTGGCATGGATAGTCATGTTTCCTTGGAAATTAACAAATATTTTGAAAACTGATGTATCAAAAAGATCATTTTCAATTAATAATTCTATCAAGAAAAGATTTCGTAAAAAAAACCTACATTGTGAATATCAGCAAATGTGTTTTGAAGATTATTTGCCTAAAAAAAAAAAGAGTTTTATGACGACTGCGGTGAATTGGTACTCACGTACAGTTGGCGCTATTGCCAAATCTTTTAATGCAGCGATATCTTTGCTTAAAGTTAAGAAGGAGCCGCCGCCCAAAACCTGTAGGTCGTGTTTTATACCTCATCCAAACCCGAGAGAGAGATATACGTTGTTCTATGCGGACCATAGAGGATGGGTAATGAAACCATCACGGCGTAGAACACGATCTAGTACGAGCAATCATGTAATGCAAAGTATGCACTGTGAATTTAGACCAAAATGTTGTCGTAAATCAAGATACCCAAATTTGCTGCAGAAATCATGTCCATTGCAAAGCACACGCCCAGTATGGCCCGGCTCTACTTTTTGGAATGAACATGCACATAAATATTCTTCAAGGTCTGTGCCACTAGAATCAAGTCATCGTCGACGACAACAGGTAAATATTCCATCGAATTTGTTTTGCCCAACATCCGGTGTTGCATCCATGTCAGGTGTTGAACCAGTTAATACTAAACAATATTTTTTAAATTCAAATGAAACAAGAAATCATATCGCACATAAAGATGCTAAGGACCATCTCGGCCAACGAAAAAGTGGGACTCGAGTAATTTTTAATTACCCTTGTTGGACAAAACCCCCCCAGACAACTAAATTAGAAACATTTAGAGCTCATAAGTTTGGTTTAGTAGATAAAACTCTTAATATTACTACAAAATGTTCCAGCAAGCACGATGTAGCAAGTGCTCTTATCAAAGCACTCGCTCGTGTTCATAAAATTACTAGTTTGACAGACCGTACAAACAGCATGGGCAATAGTAAATTAAACAGATTACGAGAACAGACCACTATGTGTCAAATACCTTTAAACTGCCCTTCCGTCAGAAACCAAAAGTTGCGAATAAAAAATAATAACTCACGTCCTCTCCATAATAAAATGCACTTCTGTAATAACTGTGTTTTTACAGATAAAACAAACCAGGTGTTGACAAAACAAGCTAATAGGGTATACAACTTAAATTATGCACAGAAAACACAACATACGTCAAAACACATTCTTTATGATAAGGTTACAAATAAATCTAATAAAACAGAACAAGCTAAACCCGAGAAGGCCTCAAAATGCGCTTGTGAAGCTAAACTACTTCCAACAAAACAAGAGTACAAATATAAAACCCGTGCTGAGACACGAAAACATCTTACGCCAACTAAAATCAAATCAAATATTAAACACGATATTATCGTAAATTACTCCTTAGGAAATAACCTTAAACAATATAAACCACATCAAATCCCTGTGCCAACTCAAATGCTATCGAAAATAACTGACACTACGACAATGACCAATAGGGATGTAGGTTTGAATTACCCTTGTGGAGAGAAACACGAACAATACAAACATTGTTGTTACGGAAACAAGCCTCATCAAATCTCCGTGACAACTCAAAAGCAACTGAGCACGGCTAACATCACGAAATGTACTAATCGCAATGTAGCTTTGAATTGCCCTTGTAAACAGAATCGCGGACTGTCTAAACATAGTTACAAGCATAGACCACTTCAAATTCCTATGGCAACTCAAATGCTATCGAATATATTTGACTTAATGACGATGACCAATCGCGATGTACGATTTAATTACCCGTGTAGAGAGAAACACAAACAATCCAAACATTGTTACGGACATAAGCCTCATCAAATCACTATGGCAACTCAAAAGCAACTGAGCACGGCTAACATCACGACAGGTACCAATCGGAACGTAGCTTTGAATCGCCCTTTTAATGAGAATCACGAACTATCTAAACATGGTTACAAGCATAAACGACATCAACTCTCCGTGGCAACTCAAATGCAATCCAAAACAGCTGACAACGCGACAGTTACCAATCGAGATGTAGCTTTAAATCGTTCTTTTAAAGAGAATCGCGAACTATCACAACAGGGTTACAAGCATAAACCACATCAAATCCCCGTGGCAACTCAAATGCTATCGAACACAGCTGACATCACGACGATGACCAATCGGAATGTAGGTTTGAAATGTCTTTTCGGAGAACAAGAACAATCCAAACATTGTTACGGAGATAAGCTTCATCTAACCACAGTGGCAACTCAAAGGTTATCGGACGTCGCTGACATCACGACGATGACCAATCGGGATATATGTTTGAAATGCCCTTGTGGAGAGAAACAAAAACAATCCAGACATTGTTGCGGAAATAAGCCCCATCAAATCCCTGTGGCAACTCAAAAGCAACTGAGCACAGCTAACATCTCAACAGGTACCAATCGCAATGTAGCTTTGAATTGTCCTTGTAAACAGAATCGCGGATCGTCTAAGCTTCGTTTCAAGCATAAACCACATGAAATCTCTGTTGCAACTCAAATGCAATCCCGAACCGCTGACAACGCGACAGATACCAATCGGAATGTAGCTTTGAATTACCCTGACAGTATCAAGCCGAGCCCTGGTAAAAAAGGCATTCTAAGTAAAGCTATCAAGGATATGATAAGCACTCAAAAAACTGGTGTACGAGAATTTATCTCTAAAAAGCAAGATATATCCATACAGAAACAGTCTTATAAGATCGATGCATCTGTGAATTGTGTTAGTGATTATGAAAGAAGTAAAACTAAAGTGATTTTCCGTTCAGAACAAACTGTTGCACCAAAAGAAATTATTTTTGAACATCAAGCAGATAAAAATATATTTGCACAGTATGCGTCTAAGTCACAAGCCTTTGAACAAAATTTAAACACATTTCTTAGGGAATCATTTTCTACTAGTCGGGTTATTTTAGCAAACAGTACTGAAACCAAGCCTTTCAAACAACCTCCTAGCCAAAATTCGTCTCGTGTTGGGAGTACGTTAGAAACGGGAAGTTCTTCAACTACACAACCCTTATCCAAAAAACAACTTCAAACGGAAGAGTTCATCAAACAAGTTACACAAGTTTCAAACGTACAAGCAAATAGTCAGCAGTTAAAAATTGCATCAGACTGCGATTGCGTTGTATCTGCCCAAACTGGTCAACTTTCGAATAAGCAAAAAAGCCAAACTGCAGTTGAAGCTGACGGGCACCCTAAATTACCACAGCATCTTTCTAGCTTGGAACCTGTTAAACCTAAAGAAGACAAGACTCTATTAAAGGTCCTAAAACCACAAGAACGTTTGCCATCCAAAATGTTCCAAAAAACTAGTACGCTATTTGGAATAGCATCGGACTGCCGTTGCGGGGCGTCCTCTCAAACTGGTCAAGTTCCAAATAAACAAACAGGCCAAACTGCAATAGATGGTGACGGGCACCCTATATCATCACAAAAAAATCCTAGCTTGGAACCAGATAAAACTGATCTAGGCAAGACTCTTTTAAAGCTTCCTAAACCACAAGAACGTTTGCCACCCAAAATATCCCAAAAAACTAGTACGCTATTCGGAATAGCATCGGACTGCCGTTGCGGTGTGGCCTCCCAAACTGATCAAGTTCCAAATAAACAAACAGGCCAAACTGCAGAAGATGGTGTCGGGCAGCCTATATTATCACAAAAACATCCTAGCTTGGAACCAGGTAAAACGGATCTAGACAAGACTCTTTTAAAGCTTCCTAAACCACAAGAACGTTTGCCACCCAAAATATCCCAAAAAACTAGTACGCTATTTGGAATAGCATCGGACTGCAGTTGCGGGGCGTCCTCCCAAACTGGTCAAGTTCCAAATAAACAAACAGGCCAAACTGCATTAGAAGCTGACGGGCACCCTAAATTATCACAGCATCTTTCTAGCTTGGAACCTGAAGTAGAGAAGACTCTATTAAAGTTTCCTAAACCACAAGAACGTTTGCCACCCAAAATGTACCAAAAAACTAGTACGCTATTTGGCATAGCATCGGACTGCCGTTGTGGTGTGCCCTCCCAAACTGGTCAAATTTCAAATGAACAAGCAGGTCAAACTAAAATAGAAGCGGTCCAATACTGTCGCTGCAGTGAAACTCCCGAACAAAATGATCATGTTAAGGAAGTATTACAAAAAGAAGCTGATAGTAAAAATATAAACACTCTTATTGGTTCACCCAAAGAGCCCAGTAAACAGTCAAATTTAACACAAACACCGGCTCGCACTTTACAAGAACAGTCTAAATCATTTGGTTTAGCTTCTCACAGTGCTTGTGAAACAAACCTATCAACTACAGCAGAAAAGAGCTTGTATAGCAAGGTTACGGGATCCAAATCCACCAAAGCAAAAGAAACCGAACATTCACAACTCCCGAAATTTTTGACACGTAAATGTCGGTGTAAATCTTTGCCTCGCAAATGTCGATGTACGGTTCTGCAGGATTCCATAGGTAAAGAACCTTATGACACCAAAATAAGTATAATTTCCTCTAGGAGAAAATATATTGTAAAAATAAATAAAACTCGGTCAAAGTATCCCGAATCACCTGATATTAATTCACCTATTCCGAAGTCTAGCCCTTGCAAATGTCAGTGTTCGATTGAAAGTCTTCAGGATTCTGTAGATGAACAACCTTATGGCACCGAAATAGGTTTAATACCCTCCAGGAGAAAATATAATAATTCACCAATCTCGAAGTCTTTACCTCGCAAATGTCGATGTTTGATTGAAAGTCTTCAGGATTCTATAGATGAACAACCTTATGGAAACAAAGTAATTACAACTTCCTACGAGAGAGATATTGTAAAAGTGAAGCCTCGCTCAAAATTTACAAAATCATCTGAACGTTCACCACCCCCGAAGTCTTTGCCTCGCGAATGTCCATTTCCAATGGGGAGTCTGCAAAATCTTGCTGGCAAGCAATCCCATGGCACCGAAGTAAGTACAAGTTACTCCAGTAGAAATATTGTAAAAGTGAAGCCTCGGTCAAAATTTTCAAAATCATCTGAACGTTCACCGCCCCCGAAGACTTTGCCTCGCGAATTTCCATGCCCAATTGGGAGTTTGCAGAATCTTGCTGGCAAGCAATCCCATGGCACCGAAGTAAGTACAAGTTCCTCCAGTAGAAAACATAATGTAAAATTAGGTGTGATTAGGTCAAAGTATCCCGAACCAACACTCCCACAGTCGTTGCTTCAGAAGTGTTCGTGTTTAGTCGAAAGTCTGCAAGATCCTGTACGTAAAAAACCTGCTCGCACCAAAGCAAACAAAACGATCTCCAAGAGAAATAGTGCAAAAGTATTTAAGACTTCGTCAAAATTTTCAAAACTATCGGAAAGTACACCACCCCAGGCATATTTGAATTTTGCGTGTCCAGTTGGAAGTCTGCATTCTCCTGTAAGAGAAAAAACTTTTCAAAATACTCGGCAATCCTTTTTTAGTCGCAAATCAAAATGCGACTTTTTTGATGTTGTTGCTCCACATGAGAATCCTTGCTCTTTCTTGCAAAATGACCCTACTACAAAACAGTCTCTTATTCGGTCATGTGGTAGAACCGAGAGCACCAATTCGGTAAATGAAACTTCTTCTCGGTTTCAATGTAGTAGAATATCACAATGTTCGAGTAAAGTTAGTAGTTTAGTTATGAGTTTATATTCGAAGTTATTTAGCCGTAAGAAAAGTAAACAAACAAAAATACCTGATAATCCTACTATGAAACCTAAAACAGTAGATAAGATAGATATATCAATAGATGATATCTTAGAGGCTATGCTAGATGACGAATCAAAACGAAGTCTTTTTCGACGAAGCCATAAATCAGGAACGTCGCAAAACCAGTCTTTGCCAACACATTCAAGTCACAGCAGTTCTGTTTGCTTGATACGTAAAAGTTCCTGGAGGCAGAATACAAAAAATATACGCAAACCTTTGATTGTAGATAAATCATACTCATGTTTGCATAAAATAGCAAAATCTTTTCTATCACGTTCAAGTAAATACGAGGTTCGTTCTCAAAGTATAAGTCAGCAGTCTAAAACATCTGAACATTCATCGATTGTAACGCTGTTTACGAGAAAGTCACATTGTAAAGCGGCACAAAAAAAAGATTTGTGCCTCTGTCGTCCCACTATCTTGTCCCACATTCCAAAGAATTCCTCGTTCGTCCCACTTGAGTTTTAAAGTCACCACTCGTCCCACATTCCTGGCAAATTCAAAGTACAGTTGACAAAAAATATTGTACTATATCTTCCAATAAATTGAAATAATAGTTTTTTCTAATAACATAAAGATATTAAATACTTCCAGTTCTAGGTATGCATCCGCGATGCATGTTTTTAATTTTAATAATTAAAAGATCTATTGCAATTTAGGAAAATCTTTATTATTTAGTATCACAATCAAATCCAAATCACAGTACTATTAATTACACCTATCAATATACACATTTGTATTTATCTTATAGAAGTACCACGTTAAGACATATATATATGTATTACACATGTAATATTTATCTGAGATACTTCAACATAATTAGAACTACTTATTTAAAAAAAACCTTTATTACGTGACTAATATCACAATCAAATCACAATCACAGTATTTTAATTAACCTCCTATTTATGAAAAAGTGGTATTTTAACAATTAAATTTCCAAAAAATCAACATTTGTATATAAGTAACAGTCAAATAATTATAGACCGTATACACATTTGTATTTACCTATATGTACCTTATAGAAGTACCACGTTATGTTATTTATGTTAATGTGGTATTTCAACATAAATTGAAATATTTATATTTAAAAATCTTTATTACGTAACTAATATCACAATCAAATTACAATCACAGTATTTTAATCAACCTACTATTTATGAGAAAGTAGTATTTTAACAATTAAATCTCCAAAAAATCAACATTTTTAAACTTATCATTAATATAGACACAATAAATGATTGATGATTGATTGATTGATTAATATCATTAATAAACAAAAGGGCTGATTTTTTCCAGGCAATGGCCCAGTGATATAGTGCCATTCAACATTGCCGTTACAGAATCAAATATATATTTGTCATGAGCTATATCATCAGCACGCCGAGGTTTACCTTGGCGAGCTAAAGAAAGAACAGCGTCGTTTTTGATCACATTCAAAAAGCTGATGTTCAGCTTTCCCGAATATGTTCTGTTTAATTTAGCGTTACTGCCTTTCACTGGGTTATTTGTTCTGTAGATATCCCCCCAAAAATCCCATTTGCCTCGATAATATTCGTTGTCAAGCCATGCCGATACAAAATAGTCATTGAATTTCTCAATATTGAGAGTTTTCGGACAATCCGCCATTATATATAGCCATCCATCGCATTTAAGTTCAGGTGGTAGCAAAGCTAACGCTGTGCATAGAGCTATATGCTTTTTGAACATTCTCTTTTTATTTAACTTTAACGCCTTTGCTCTCTTCCAAAGTGCTTGACTAAAATGGAAGTAACAGCCTTTGCATATTACATCCGGAAAGATGTTACGGATTGCGTTCATGGCTGCTTTCTCATAATCAGTTCTGAATGAAATCGGATGCCATTCTGGAATTTGCGATTTGATAAGAGCAAACGCAGTCTCATATGTGGACTCTTTTTTGTCCATTAATAAGATGTATATTAAGGGCACGACGTGAATTTTCTCACTTGTGCTGCCAAGGTTACCGTAAATCACATATAATTGTCTGAATGGTTTCACTACACACTTAAATGTACCATCTGCAAGGTAATGTTTCACGTGTTGATGAAGTCCTTTACTATTTACATCAGCGAAAGCAAATATCCTTATTTTTCTGTACCCATAATCAAATAAAACAAAACTCATGTAACTTACTGGAATTTTTACTTCAAACGGCGTTTTAAATGTAGCTTTCTTTATTTGCTGGGCTTTGTTTCGAGCACTATACAAGCTGTTCTTAACATTCGATAATTCAGGTAATTTTTCTATCTTGTCAGTACCTTTGTCCAATAATTTTTTTATGCTTGAATTGAAAACAGAAGGAATCGATTTTCCTTCAGAAGATTTTGCTTCTTGCTTACAGCGATGTATTTCTTCTTTGATGTCATTTCTTGCTATGCTGGGCGTACAAATGTCATGACGAAGAATTTTCGTCACATTATTATTTGAAGTCACCATTCCTCCATGACACCTTCTGTTCACACACCTCCAGACGATTGAGCTATTTTTGTTCTCTCGCTTTTTCGTATATTCGTAACCGGCATGTAAAATAATAGGCACACCTCTTTGTGATTCAATAAAGGTTATCTCTTGGGATGTAGAAGCCAGACTGCAGCCAGTCTGAAGATCAGCTCGGGATGATGAAGCCACTGGCTCCATGTGTCAGGATGAAGAAGCCACGGCTCTATATCTGATCACCTGCAAATACAACGTGAATTAGTTCTGTGCCTCCTGTAAAAAGGGGTACCAAGTCCAATATACCCTTTTCGTTTTTAAATGAATGTAAGAGAGCAAAAAATTAGCTTTCATCTGTCTAAGAAAGGTATTCCGAACGAAACTATGTACAATAGTTTCGTTTCGTAGATACGAATCGTGAATAGCTATAATGATTAAAAATCATAGCTGAAAACCGACTTCAACGTGTTGAATATGGTTTTATCATGCATGCTATTGTCAGAACTGAGCCAAATTGAAATGAGACTCCACGGGAAGCACCAGCTTTCGAATCAAAAGAGTCATCAAAACTGATTCACCCAGAAAACACTTTGTAGTTGAGAACATCCTCATTTTATGAAGGAGGTTAACTAAATTAAAATGCGACCATATGGGAAGCACCAGCTTTTACATAAAAGAAGATTTATCAAAATTGGTTAACCTAAAAAATACAGTATAACCGAGAACATCCTCTTTTTTTGAAGTTTGTTAAAATGGGTAAACAAAATTAATGTGAATTAGGGCTCAAATCAAATTATTATTTGTTCAAATTTCTAGTTAATGTGAAAAAGGGTTACTCATTTTAAAAAAAAATACTAGACGATTTCGTGAAACAGAGCCATAAATAAAGAACTCCATGACAGGACCTAGGAAACAGGAAAAAATTTTTTTTTCAAATTTTTATTTGCGTCTCCTAAAAAGTAGCGATGTACTCTTTTTCACAGGAGGCACAGAGTTAAGTATGCATATAATAAAAGACCATAATCCTTAGACAGCAACTAATATAAAAGTAAATATTTACCACAATAGTGATATAAGTCAAATCATTTATCATGACTTCACAAAATATGAAAAAATCGGCATAATTATAATTATTACTTACCCTTTAAAACTTCACAAATATTGAACCTCACTCTATGAATACACCACGCTTAATGTAAACACCTCATATTTAAAATTAGCAGATGCACTTTGTAACCGCATTTGCTCCGATTGCGCTGATAACGCAAAGCCACGCCATTGGTCAATTGATTAATACAAAGAAAGCAGAGCGAGAGAGCAAGCTCTAATCCGGTCGCACAAAAATACCGAAGCTATAAACATTCAAAAACTTGTTCTAGGTTAATAATAATAGTAGTGGTCTAAGCAGTGGGGTGCACAGGGTTTGTACTTAGGGTCGGCTATGTGTACTTTACTAATGCCTTCAATCTAAACCTAAAGTTTGATCAGAAAAAAACTGTCATGGTGGCGTAACTTGTAATTTTATAATTTATATTATAGTGGAGTCTCGGATTGAATTAGTTCATCAAATTTTCCGCAACATGAGGTTATTTATCTTTCTGGTCAGTCAGGTTTTTAGGCTGACTGTACAATTAAATCAAATTAAACTCATATGAAAAAAATGTGGGACGAGCCAGGCATACGAATTGGGACGAGCGGGGAATAAAATATTGAAAATTAAGTTTTGGGACGAGCGAGGCATACAAATTGGGACAAGTGGGGAATTTTTTATGTGGGACGAGACTCTGTGGGACGACCGAGGCACAAATCAAAAAAAACCCTATAAAAAGTTTGTTCCGCAATATTCCTCGTCTTTTATTAAACATCAAACAACGCCCACGGCGAGACAAACGGTGCTGTCGCAGGTTCCGCCGAGTCCGAAACTTAAGTCGAAACGTACATCTTTACTTAATCGTCATCAACCGAAACCATTGATCGAAAAAATAAGATCAATAACTGCTAAAATATCGACAAATTCACGTAAATACAAAGAAGAAAAATCATCATCTACCCTAAGCTTTCCAACGGCACTCACATATGTTAATAAGTGTACTAGTTGGACGAACAAACTAGATCAACTTTCAAAGAAAATATCACAACATTCCCGTAAATCCTTAGAGAACATATCGCCATTTACAGCTACACTATCAGGTGATGGTTTAGACGGTGATTTATACAAAACTTCACATAAAAATAAACTAGAAGAAACACAACAATCTCAAATAGATTACCTTCATGGTAGTTCGCCGCCAAAACAGTTAAAGGTAAAAATAAAGAACCAGTTTGATACAATTCCTCAGCAACCTAAAGCTGAAAAAGAAATACCAAACGTTTCCGAAAGGTGTAGATGCGCAGAAGATCAAAAAAATATAACAATAAAACTTTTATCAAATAACAAACAGTTTGATATAAATCCCCAGCAACCTAAAACTGAACTATTAATACCAATAATTTCAGAAAATACATTCGGAACTGATGGCCAACCTAAATTCACTCAGCATATTCCTAGTGACCAACCAAAAATCGCTAAAATAGGTTCCTTTCATCGTCGATCTCATTCAAAACAGTTAACGAGAAAAGTTGATAAACAGATGGATGCAATCCCTCAGCAATCGAAAACTGAACAAGTAATACCAATCATTACAGGTAGCAGAAACGCAAGAGATCAAAATATTACAACAAAACATTCATCAAACAATAAATTGCAGATTTATTCACGTTTACAGAAAATTCCAATTTTTCGACCTATAAATAATACAAATTCAACTTATGCACACAGTTTACCATTTGATAATTGTAATAAAAAATTCCAATCTCCTTCAGCATTACATCGCGCAGGCAAAACTCAGCCTTCGGGAATGGAACATAAAATAGCACAACGGTCCTCCGAAATATCACAAAGTCCGGCTATTCAGCAATTTTCGAAAATATATGTATATCAGCAAAACCTACCAGACCAAAAACGATTGTCACAAATCCCCATAAATTTAGACAACCCTCCCCCTGGATTGTTACAGCCAAACTCAGATTCACCTGGATACGGGCGAAAAGGAAAAATCACCGCTAAGGGTGGAGTACGACAACCATATCCTGACTTTAACCGTGTATCAATGCGCTATCCTGGTCATACATCTCGACCTCAACAATTACGACCTCCTACCAATAATTACCCACCAGCACCTGGAGCTACACCGCCTCGAAATTATAGCTGCAAATCTTGTTTTACTAATCCACACAGTAAATATGTACCGCAGTCGTCTTTTGATGAGTCCGCTCTTAGGCGTGCTTATCAACGTCGACCATTACGATACACTCCACCTAGTCAACAGTTACCAAGGGTTGGCAGGAAGAAGAAACTGCTAGAAGATAAAAACAGAGCTGCCGAAAGAAAGAGAAAAATAAAGCGGAAAGAAAACATTTTTCAGTGTTTACGACGCGTAACCAAAGAGACTGACCAGAAATTATGGCCGAATGAATTTACATGTCATCCTATATGGATAAACACTTTGAAGCGAAAGCCTTGTTTCTGCATTTACAAGATATGGCCACGAGTGTACCCGGCATTCTTAAATTGTTATAAAACCCAGCAATACATATGTCAAATTTTAGTTTATTTTCTTACATTATGTTTTTGGAGTCCACTTCTTTTGTGTGCTTATATGTGCTGCTCTTTAATCGAATGTGGTTCATAAAAAAAATACGAAACTCGTCACTTTGTATTTTAAAACAAAACTATTAAAACATTATGTAATTACATTGAATTTACTTAATTTACAATGGCGTTCATCTGTTCAGTAAAGTTTGAAACTATGTTTGTTTTCTTTTTTAAACGTTGTCCCAATCTAGGCATTTCTCTTGTATCATGGGTGCAATTTACAGACATATAAACTCACATACACAAACAAACAGACCGAAACAACTATCTAAAGGCCATACACAAATACTTATGCGGGATACGAACCCGCGACACGCAGCGCAGCAGCCGATCCCACAACGACTACGTCAACCATGTGAATGTGATTATATTTTTATGCGGAAACTGAACCGTGAGTTCGAACCTTATGTATGATAAATGACTTATAAATGCATGAGCCGTTTGCGAAGAATCAGTACTACTGTCGGACAGTAGTGAAGGTCCAGTGGAAATGGCCGCGACTTACTAGAGGTCGTAAGTTCGAATCTAGACAGGCACTCAATGCAAATTATATTGAAACGGCAAATTTTGTTCCGTGCCAATAACTGACCATCTTGAGCTTCTTGGCGTTACATTGACATTGAGACAAAATTTTGGCCCAAACATTGACGCAAAGGCTCTGCTGGCTGCCAAAAAGCTGGGGATCCTTGCAAAGGTTGGAAGGTTCTTCACGCCAGAACAGCTGCTCAGCTTGTATCAAGCGCAAGTTCGATCATGCATGGAGTACTGTTATCATCTCTGGGACGGATCTGCCAAATACCAGCTTGATGCACTAGATTCGATCGAAAAGCGGGCCCACGGGCTCATCAGCAATGAGGCACTGGTTAAGTCCAAGCTCCAGAGCCTAGAACATCGTCGCCGAGTTGCCAGCTTGACGGTTTTTTATCGGTTGCATTTCGGGGAGTGTGCGTTGAAATTGCATGATCTAATTCGGCCAAGCCCGTTTCATCATCGGACTCCAGACGTACGGCGATGCGCCATCGGTACATTGTGGATATCCCACCCAGATGCTTTAAACCTTTTGGAAATACTTTCATTATGCATACAGCTAAGGAGTGGAATTCCCTGCCGGAGTCTGTGTTTCCCGATAGCTACAATCTTGGGGTCTTTAGGTCAAGAGTGAATAGGTTACTTCTAGGAAAGCGTGCTTCACCGACGACCACATCATGGCTTACCATCAGGTGAGATAGTGGTCTAGTCTAAATAAAAAAAAACTAGTGACGATATGTGTCTAAGGTAATGAAGAATCGAACCAAATGCCTGCGAAATGGACAAAACGGCGAAGGCGTGTGAACGAGGGATGTGCATCGACGATTCCCACTAGCTAACGTTCGCTCGCTTGATCTGTACCCATACGGCATAATTGCTCAAAAAAACTGTCACATCAAACTAGGATAAGGCGGAAATGTATGTATACTATTTTGCGCTAAAATTTACGGTAGATTTCTCAAAACATAGGCGCTTGATTCTTGAGTTGTGATCTACCAAACTTATAGCAAGATTTACCTACTCCTTAACTTGCTTTTTGATACACCTACCTATATAAATAATGGGATGTTACTGAAAGAACTGTTCTATGTAATTTATAGCAAAAGACAAAAGACGCCTCGCAAAACAGATGTCGCCAAAGCATGTCTAATTTCTGTCTAGTGCCACCACTGATTTATTCCGCACCTACAAAGCACCTATATTTGTAATTAGCTTCTGCCAGCGGCTTCGCCCGCGTGTAATCATTGTGCGCCTATAGCCCACAAGAAGTGCACCTATACCACAACTCATTGTTGCTACCGAATTCTCCACATTTCAGGGAGAGATTCCCAGCATCATCGGCATCTATGTCGTCATCATCTTCGTCGTCATCACAAATTTGTTTTATGCTGACATCTGATTCCGAATAAGTGTTTTTTCTTGCAGCACGCGCCTTTTGGCCTTTTACCACCTTTTCCTGAAGTTTTGCCTTTCTTTTCTTTTCTTCAACTTTTATTGCCCAAATTTTACTGACTCTCACTGCCGAATTATACCTAGATGGAAAAATAGCTGTTAAATTACCACAAAATGGTTTGAAACCTATTATTTAAGCATACATAGTCACACAATTCACTAGTTACGCGGGCGAAGCCCCGGGCAGAAGCTAGTATTTAATAAAAATTAATAGAATAGAATAATTTAACCGAATATCATGAAACTTGAACATAACCGGTGAAAGGAGAGTGCACCATGGTGAACTGTGCACATCTGCGTACCCCTTTAGAGCGTACTAGCTTGATGTTATGTTATGAAATGGCATGAACCATAAACAGAAATGCTATTGCAGCAATTACGAGAGATTTGCTGTCATTTATTGAAGAGTCCTGTTGTATTTATCCGAAATTCTTAATCAGATCTTCACTAGATTTAAATGACACTAATTTCGGAACATATTCTTTCAAACAAAAGAGAATTTTCAAAATTTGTCCACAATTGATGGAGAAATCGGTGAACAACAAACAAAGTTGAACATAGAACCTCCTCTTATTTGGAAAGTCGGTTAAATATAAATGGGATCATTAGAATGAAGCCTGACATAAAACAGTTGAAATTAAATAAGGGCCGCTAGTTTCTTAGCAAATGTAATTGTTTGCCGTTCAATAAATTCATTCTCCCGTTCCATTTTCGATCTACTTCGATTTTCGATAAATTTTTTGATCACTCATGGTTAGTCAGGATTCGATACAATTTTTATGTTGCGATAAAGTGGCAACTCCTATGACGTTGCCGTTGGTTGCCATCTAGTAGAGGAAAAGTGACACTGACATTATCTATTCTGTCAAATTTTTTGATGGCGTTCGTTTCGGTTGGTTAGACTGTCAGCACAACTGTCAGTGTCTGTTCTGTTCATCACTGTTCTGGACGGTGCATGTTTCAATTATTATAAAATATACTGTTGATTTGGTTTTCAGTTTTCTTTGTAATTTAATTAATTCTTGTTTTAGCTTATCTAATTTTTTAATAGTACACGTTTGCATGAAGCACAATTTCATAAAAAAATAATTACTGGGATACCAATACAATGCAAGCAGAAGAAAAACGATCGAAACCAACAGTTGATTTGGCTTCTTTAGAACCTACTGCGAGGGTCAAACAATTAGCCAACTATGGTGCAGTGGTAGACGTAGATCCAAATGTTCCACCAAGGAGGTAAATATATTAAACACAACACTAAATAACTGAGCTCGTGCATTTTCAAGGTAAAGTGATGACGCATTTCGGGAATGAAAAACCTAACAAATCAGGATAAATACATACTAAATCCCATTAAATACATCAAGTGATAGAGACCGTAATTACAGTTGCATATCCTTTTATCTGTGGTTATTAGGAAAACAATAGATCGGCGTCAAAATTTGAGACCGCCATAGATGAGCGTGCTATTTCAGTTGCATTCCTTATACTAGATAAAGAGCACTAACTCCCTTGTTCTAATTTCTTAAGTATCCCAATTCCCCCAGTTATCTGGCTTCTCACTTTCAATATATTTGTGTCAACCACAATAGAAATATATGGTCATCACATGGTGGTTATGTGTAATGACCCACTCACCATACTGACTTCATTCACTTTTCTTTCTTCATACAGTCTATTCTCTGTGAAATTTACTTACCAATGAAATCAGGATGGCAAGCAACCAATTAACCTTCAAAATTCTTTTTTCTAACTGTTGTCTATTTCTATAGTACAGTGTTTTAATATCAATATTAAACCTACCACTATTTGTCTTTGCATAACCCAAAGGTTGACTGGTAGAAAATGCCTAAGGCATTAATTCCGCCTCTGTATGTTTACATGCATAAATATAATATGTACTAAGTTAGGTTAAGACGGGCAACCGCAACTCCATGTCTAAGCGCGTATTTTGCGTACGGGTGGGATTCGTCTTCCTCACTCGACCCTTACCAGCTCCTCCAAGAATACCAGCAGCACCTTGGTGTTGCCAACTATCCCCTGTATGGTACCTGGATCGCCAAGGAATTTGGCCCTGTAACCAGCATTTACTGGGCAGCTTAGGTGCAGGTGTGCTGCTGTCTCGTCCTCCTTCATTCATGCTCTGCACAGTGAACTGTCCATGATCCCTAAGTCAAAAACATGCTTGTTAAAAGTCCCATGGCCAGTTGTTATGGCTGTGACTGCACGTAACTGTGATAATATATACTAAAAACCCTCCTAAATGGCCACTGCCAGTGATAGCCAAGTTGATCATGTGAATGTCCAATCATTGTATATTATGTAATATGCACAGTTTGTTACTCTTGATAAATATACTTATAAAAAATAATCATTGGTGCCTACTGACCTAGTTATTTTTTTTAAGAAATTCAAGATATCAATGTATATGATGTGACCTGGATTTTATGCTTTTGTCAAATTTTTGCATTTATACATTTTTGTGTGTTAGTTTTCAAATGCTAACCTTACTACCTCAATGCCGCATTTGTCTGTTAGTTATCTATGCAGCCATAACAAGTTGTAAACACCGTTCTGTGGTATTACCCCGTTGTGTACCTGTAATGATGGAAACAATTGAAAATTCAGATTCATATCTTAAACACACAATAGGTTAAAGTAACTGTAAACAATTTCAGGTATTATAGGTCAGGTTTGGAGATGGTCAGGATGGCTAATGTATACCTTGCAGAGGGTAGCCTTGAGAATGCATACATCCTGTACATTAAGTTCATGACATTATTCTTGGAAAAGATTCGCAAGCACCCGGAGTATGCATCAGTCCCACCATCAGTGAAGGCTGTCAACCAGGCTAAGCTGAAGGAGGTGATGCCCAAAGCAGAGAAACTGAAACAAAAGCTTATTGACCAGTACGTCAAAGAACATGTTGCTTATCAGGATGAGGTAAATGTACAGATTGCTTGTGACATTATTTTGTAAAATCCGATAATTTAACCTGATCACGGTCAAAGTCATTATGTAGCATTAGAAAGTGGTTTTGTCTAAAATAACAGAAAAATAAGAGTGTGGTACTAACGCATCTGGTTTGATTAGGAAAAGAAAAGACGTGCAGTGGAAGAGGAAAGGAGAAAGCAAGAGCGAGAAGATGCTAAACTGGCTGAACGACTTCAAGCTGATGAGAATAAGAAAGATGCAAACACGGGCACACCACACCTGTTACACGCTGTAAGTATATTTTATTGCTTATTGTATAGTACTTTTATTTTGATCAATGACTCTTAAAGGGTTAGCAAAAATGTTCCAAAACTAAAGTGTAAACAGTAAAACACTCAGATGATAAACCCAATAATGAATCCAGTTTTTTTCATTGACCTTTCGTCACCTATCATATCATTCCATACAATCATTTCAGACAGTTGTTTCTTATTGGTTTTATTTATGTTTGTAACGCAAAAAACGCATTGTGAACAATCGTAGATTTCAATATAAATTAACCATGAGCCAGTTCTGAATAACATCACACATCTCCAGAACACAAAATGGATATGCTCCAGCAGAACCTAAACTTAGCAAACATTCACATATGATATGCCTTGAAAATCGATAGAACCATAAATGTAATCTTTACTTAAATTCCTTAGATATTTGCCTTATTTTTTTTTATTATCATTAGGCACGCTTTTGACCACTATCTCGCCTGATGGTAAGCGATGATGTGGTCTACGGTGAAGCACGCTTGCCTTATGCCATTATACAGGTTACTTCTAGGCAAGCGTGCTTCACATCATCGCTTATCATTAGGATGAGATAGTGGTGAAATACGAGTCTGTCGTTAAAGAAGTAAATACAATAGACTTTGTAACAGACCAGTCATTCATAGGGATGTTTCCTGGTTAGAAAAATGATAATTCTAAATTTTAGTCCGTCAGTGAGATTATCAAATAATATTGGACATGTATTTTTTGCTTTACCAAATCAATAAAAATTTACAATTTTAAAGCGCATCAAAGATCAGGAGTGGGGGCTTGTGACGTCACTAAGGCAGTATAAAATGCAGTAACGGCGTGACGTCACACGAAATTACAACCTTACGTGTCGTACGTCGTTACGTTTACGTGTCAAAAGAAAAAAATACGTGTCGATTTTTTTTAATTAATCTACCTGACGAACAAAAAACGAATTTTCAGTAAACTATCCTATTGGAGATTGCGTCAGGTTGTAGAGTACAGATGCAGACGTTGAAAAACCGCGTGTTGTGGCGAAAAAGACCTAGGTCTAGCGGTGGTCTGTTATAAAGAGCTGTCTAACTGATTGATAACATAACACGTAACATAACGCCTGTATCCCCTGAAGAGTTGGGCAGAGTTTCATCTATAGTACACCTATACTCCAATTGAGATAACATTAGACATTTAAATAATCCCATTTTACAGGCCGTTCAACCGATTTTGACTTTTATTGTGTTGGTGATATGACAAATGGTAGCTGTATTAAACATTTAGTTTTGGTAACAGGTTTATGCTTTTTATGCCATCCTTATATTTATGGGATAGAACTCAAAATCGGTTGAACGGACTAGAAAACCCAATATAACTTTGCCCGACCCCGGGAACCGAACCCAGGACCTCATGCTCAACCGTATCGCTTGCGACCACTAGACCAGCGAGACAGTTAATTAACTGATTGATAAGGCAACATGATGGCACACGGTTGGCGCAGTGGTTGAGCGATTGACTGCTACGCTGCATGTCGCGTTCGATTCCCACACGGAACAAACATGTATAGATAGATAGTTGTTCCGGCTCTGGGTGTTGTGTGTATGAGTTTATATTTTTGTAAATGTACCCACGATAGAGGTAGAAATTTCTAATGTGGGGCAATTTAAAAAAATAAATAAAAAAATGCGTGTCATGTTTTAGTTAGACGTCTATCTTTATGCGTCATAACCATAACAGTCATTAATTGGAAAATACAACAACACATTCGAAATCAGCAACACTTGAGATAAGATATGCGGATAGATTTGGCAGAGTAGTTGCGTGAGTAAAAGGCTTTACAACGTCAGTGTTAGGACAGCAGTCGTTCTCACCGCTTTAATATTCCCTCCTGTATTATACTATTCTTTGGAACCTTGAAAATGCGTGTACCAATTAGTACCAAAGATCTAGCAATGACTCATGTTGAGCAGTGCAGTCTTGTATGTGTGTGTGTAACCATGGTGCTTCAGGACCAGTGGGCTGTGTCGCCGTCTGCTCCGGCGATGGATGGAGTGCTGTATCCTGATGACTTCGCAAATGAGCCCCCGCGCGCACCCTCGCATCACTACCAGCCGGCGCCGCCGCTCATACCACCTTCGAGGCCGCAAGTGTGAGTGACACTCTTTTTATGCATTCAGTAGATACTATAATACCGACCGCCCCAGTATGGTTCGAAACGAAAAGCTTCCTCAAGTTATCCTCTCAATTATCGTGTCTCAAAAATGCATCAAAATCTATCAAACAGTTCTGATCTTCTCTCGTCAGTTAGTGCCCTGCATTACATGATACCTCTTAAAAATGAAGAGCGGAAGATGGTTCAGATAATGCACGATTATGGTTCTGTTGTTATATACTATGTAGTTTAATAATTAAACTTTTAAAAATGCAGCAAGAGGCGTTTTTTTTAATATGCTTTTGTAATAAAACTTCACCTTCACTTCACTTTGTACCTCTGTCGGGGTACATAGATGTATATGATGTTAGACAGAGGTCTAACTATGAGATTCGTATATCTGCAAGCTTTAAGAGCAAATGTGATCATCTATACATATAAGTAAAATTGGAGTGTCTGTTTTTAATATTGAAATAACCGTTTTTTACTACATGTATATGAATATATATACGGTACATACACCAAAATAACATTTTTTACATATTTTGTCTGTCTGTCTGTTTGTTCCGGCTAATCTCTGAAATGGCTGGACCGATTTTGACGCGACTTTTATTGGCAGGTAGCTGATGTAAAAAGGAGTAACTTAGGCTACGTTTATTTTAGAAAAAATCTTTTATTTTAGAAAAATAAACTAATGTTGCAATGTCCAAGTACTGTCCAGTACCGCGCGCAGCTCATTGTCAATAAAAATATAACTTAATTTGGAATAAGTAAAAATAAAATGAAACTAAGTAGGTATCATAATAAAAAAAATACTAAAAAATTAAAGAATCGACTGTTAGGCGGAACGAAGTTCGCCGGGTCAGCTAGTAACAAATATTTTCCGGGCCTGCTCGGTCCATCGTTGAACTTAGATAGCTTTCCATCGGATGGAATTGGCGTTACTGACTTAAAACAAAAAGCGGCCAGCCAGATAAAATGTAATTTAACAGTGATCTAACATTGTACAGTGGCAACTCGAGCGTGGAGTCTTTGTACGGTGCATCGCGCCTGCGCACGGTGGTGGTCCCGGCCGCCCTGTTGGCCAAATTCCTGCGCCTCGCCGCCACCAACACCGGGCGCAACGTCGAGACCTGCGGCATACTCGCCGGGATACTCGTGAGTTAATAAGTGTACTTTACTCCACCACACTAAACCTCAGTATGAGAAATATAGAGCATAATAATAAGTGTTTACTAGCGTTTATACAAATATGAACCTTATTTCTAGATCTATATGTTCATATTCATATTTCTTTCCAGTGGTGTTTCTACTTGGCGTAGTTTTTTTCAAGAAATACCTTCTAATTATAAGAAATCCCTACTGCAATTGTATTGCAGTAAAAATATTATGACGTCACATTACAGGAGCGCGACCAGTTAAAGATCACACACGTCATAGTACCCAAGCAGACTGGCACCCCGGACTCTTGCAGCACCAACAATGAGGAGGAGATCTTCCACTACCAGGATCAACATAATCTCATCACTTTGGGATGGATACATGTGAGATTATCATTCTTATTTATTGTACCTACTATCACCATTTCGTCTAAGCAAAACTTTTTTATAGAAAATTGATATGGTTCATCTTCACTTGTCATTGTCTGTTAAAAATTGAAGTGTTTTTGTATTAAACTGACTATAGGTACTTGAATATTCTTAGATTGTTAATTTACATTTATTGATATTTGATTAAGTATCTAAGGTAGCGTTATATAGTCTTATGTTGATTTTTCATGGATACAAACAGGTTTGTTATAAAAAAGTTCCTAAACCAAGGCGATTGATATTATTTCTACTCAGGTGCAAGTGAATTATGATATTCCAATTCTTACTTTATTTGACTGACTAAAACTGACTAAACCGAATGTGCCTGTGTAAAACACGACTGTGCATCAACGTTGCGACAAACAAATACGAGACAAATGTTAGGGCGACAGTACGATATGTCGACCATCAGTGGTGCGACAGCACACTTACTAAAATTTGCATTATATTAATTTAAGTTTGTTTAAAAACTGTAAACTGTGTATGAATCAGTTGAACCTCATAAACATGCTAATTATTCACGTGCGTTAGCCATTTTATTATAATCATATATAAAGCTACAACCTTGGGGTCTTCAAGTCAAGAGTGAATAGGTTACTTCTAGACAAGCGTGCTACACCGGCGACCACATCATCACTTAACATCAGGCGCGATAGTGGACGTCCGCGAGCCTATCAAAAATGAAAAAAAAACATGACTCATTAAGTAATATAATAGAAGTAACTAAGTCCACAAAATATTCCAATCTTTCTTAGAAGATAATAAATATTATCGAAATGGATATATTTGAATGCAAATATCAAGGTTTTTGTTTACATTGAGTCACTATTATTACAAATTAAATAATACCTTCAACCAATGTGTTGATTAAAGTTCATTATTACTACATGAATCACTCTTTATCATATCTACATCTACCTACTATAGTACTTATCATATTGATTGTTAGTGTTTATTGGCGGATAAGAACAGATAAAACTGAATCAGCTGGCTGGCTAGGAAACATCGGACTGATAATTTCATATGCCATAATAGGGATGATTACTAAAAAAATATTTTTAGTTCGTCAGTTAGATTTCCAAAAAATATTCGACACGTATTTGTCTTTTGTCAAGTTATCAAAAAATTATGACGGTACAGTGCGTTAAAATATCACATGACGTCATGCCTTGGTACACTTTTTACATAGAAGTTACGTCACAAGCCCCCGCTCCCGAATCAAAATCAATAAACATTTACAAAGTTAAAACGCATCAAAGTTCTGGTGTGGCGGCTTGTGACGTCACTAAGGCAGTATAAAGTATACTAGCGGCGTGATGTTTCACGATATTTCAACGCATTATGTTGTCGACACTTAATGTTTACGTGTCAAAAGTAAAAATACATACATACATAAACTCACGCCTTTGTCCCATGGGGGTAGGCAGAAACTACAGAACGCCACCTGCTAAGATCCTTACATACTTCTTTTGGTTCACTCACATTCATACATCTAGTCATACACACACGCCGGTTATGAGTACTGCGCACCTGGCCTTTCTGAAGAACATCACCTATAAGGTCTATGTATGTCTTTCTAGGGCGTCCACTCCCGGCGTTTCCATTCACGTCTGCCTTGTAAATACCTTTCGTTATTCTACGAGTACCTTACGGACAAAAGTTCTTTTTCAGTAAACTACCCTATTGCTAGTATCATTGTTGCATTGTAGAACTTGTACACTATTGATGTGAAATGCGGTATTTTATATTAATTTTAATGATTTCAGACTCATCCAACCCAGACGGCGTTCCTGTCATCTGTGGACCTGCACACACAATGTTCGTATCAGCTGATGATGCCCGAAGCGATCGCGATTGTGTGCGCGCCTAAATATAACGAGTAAGTGCAGTATTTTGTAATGTTCTTGTCAATCTCACGTCTATGAAATAAAGAAGGTATTCAATCCCAAGCCTTTTAACCGATTTCCCAAAAAGGAGAAGGTTTCTCAATTCCACCGTTTTTTTTTATTTGCTTTCTTTCGCGGATAACTTCGTCGATTTTGATTATTCTTTTTGACGTGACAACGTCTTATAATTCGATGGAGCCGGCTGCACGCACGAAAAAACATGACTCATGCGGCGTTACCTCGCTCTGAGGCGTTCCATTTAAGGCTTGAAGTGCAAGCGAGAGCGCGGAACGAGCGACAAAGAGGCACGATCGGCCTCAACGTTCGGCAGCGTTCGACATCTGTCTCTCTCCTACTTGAGTGAGCGATGCGTCCGCGTCGACAGCTGCTATACAATAATACATTTACATGTTTTCGTCAAGTATGAAGTGCAGTGAAAAATGAATGTGGTGTCAATTCTTTATAGCAACGATAATTGCGGCGATAAATGTAATGATTCTTTCGATATTAAATATATGTTCAGTGATACTTGTAAAAACTATGTACATACATTGTAAAAAAAGATAAATAAAAATTGACATAATTGTATTCATGCGTACAAATAAATGTAACTTGATCAATTCAATTGTGATTTTCATTTACCTCCTTCTCTATATCCATAAAATCCAAAATATCTATCAAACAAATAAAATTAAAATTTTCTTTAAAAAAATGCAACCATTCCATCAGTATGATGACGTTGTCACGTTCAACTATCGTCAGTAAACCGACATTACAGACAACCGATTTTATTTGTTGGAAAGGAGATATCCCAGGGGTGGTATTGTTCCGTGGTTAAATTCCATGATAAGGAAACCAGGATCTGACGAAGAAGACCACAATGGCCACTGGAACTCCGAAATAAAACAATGTATCCTAGTCGTGTTCGGGCTTATTGGAATAGTCATGAGATGTATTTTGGCTATAAATGTTTTTCATGTTATTTGGAGGATCCTGCCAAAACTAAAAAGAGGAAAATAAATTTGTTTTTAACAAAAAATCAAACCGACTTCCAAAACAAAACACTACACAGCGAAAAATAACTTTCTTTTCCGAAGTCGGTGTCGAATAACGGAAAAAAATGGGTACAAAAGACACCGACTTCGGAAAAGAAAGTTATTTTTCGCTGTGTAGTGTTTTGATTTGGCAGTCGATTTGTTTTTTGTTTTTTTTTTTATCATCAAAGTAACCTTTAACAGTATAAAAAAAAAAGTTTTCATACGGAAAGGTTCTCTAAGAATCTGATAATAGCAGGCTGTAAACAATACCAAGCTCATATATTTGACCTTTGCCTATTACTTCGGATCTCATTTTTTTTTTGGTATTTTTACAGAACTGGTTACTTCGCTTTGACTCCTGACTATGGAATGCAGTTCATCACAAATTGCAGACAAACCGGGTTCCATCCGCATCCGGATGATCCTCCATTGTTTCACGTAAGTAGAGCCTATGATAAAGATATCTGTTAACTGAACAATCTTTTATGCTCCTGTTATTCTTAATAAATAGATTTTAAATTTATTCAAAGATGTCTGTGAAATGCTTTCACCAGTTGTATGAAGAAAACAACACTCCTTTTCTGGGGCAGTCATATTAAAAATAGGTGCTTCATTTCAATATTTCCTTTCCAGACTGTAACACACATAAAAGTCGACGACGCAGCGCCGGTACAGATAGTAGACCTTAGAAGATGAACCTTCATCGAATTCGTTCACTTCTCCACCACAAGCTTGCGTTCACTCGTAGTGCATTTATTATACAAAAGGCCAAAACTCGTGGCATTCGCGGTCTTAAGACGTGCGAGTAAGACAGTGAACATCACGTGTTATTTCGCTCCCTCATTCTATGAGCACGGCTGCCACGAACGTTGGCGTATACTAGCTCGCTTTATCTCCTACGGATCATATCCAATACTGTTCATTACCAAGTATTATTCGGAATAGTCGATAGGGTATTGTATTATAATTATAGAGGTTAATGTTTATTTTTTTTAGCACGGAGTAGTAAGTAAATGGAGTGTTAATTGGTGCACGATCGCAGATATTCTCAGTACCACACATGTACTGCAAAGTGGCTACGGCCCAGTTGCTCCAATAACTTAACTCATAGTAAATTGGCCATGTTAACTACTAACTCGGAGTTAGTAAGACAACCCAGGGTGGCGCAAGTGGCCTTTTATGTATACTAGCTTCTGCCAGCGGCTTCGCCCACGTGAAAAGTGTTTTACCATCCCAAGGGAATATTATACCCGATAAAGTAGCCTATGTGCTATTCCAGATTATAATCTCTGTGCCAAATTTCATCCAGATCCGTTAAGCTGTTCTGGCGTGATTGAGTAACAAACTTACATCCACACACAAATCCATCCAAACTTTCACATTTATAATATTAGTAAGAGTAAGATTTTATCAAACCGATGATTGTGTGCCCCATATCTCGCCTTTTAAACACCCGAAATCCCAAAAAAAGGTGAAATTAGGCTTTTAGTTAAGTTTCGCTTTATAAAGATACCGTGAATACTATCCGCGTTTTTGATATGCAAGAAGTCGAATATCCAGATTAACACTCCATTCGTTTTCTAATCCGTGGTTCGTAGCTGACTCGTAGCAAGCATGTGTTCTGTATGCATAATCAAGCCTTTATTAACTTTTGTATGACAAGAGTGACATTTATATAAGTTAGGAAAAATACTTATTTATTGCATTATTATCACGCATCACTTAGTTTTGCGTTACTAAACACTGTGTGGAAATATAATTTTATTTTTATTAGTGGGCAATGTGATATAATATTAAAAAAAACATCTTAGATGCTTTAAATTTTAATATTGTTCAATAATATGATTTTTCTCATTAAGATTTTAATTAATAGTAATTTTTTTTAATGGTTACATGGACGAAAAATGTTCAATATGTTTTTATTTGTAGAACAAATAACTTAGTTATTTTGAAGAGTGAAGAATAAATGTTTATAAATGTCTGCTTGATTTATAACTGTTTTGTAGAAATTGTAGTACCATTAAAATTTTGCTTTCTCAGCACTGACTTACATGCTATAGATTCGGCATCTAATATAACAGTGCGTATATTTATATTTTACAAATTGTATGTATGAGTGAAGGTGGTATTCATTGAAACTGAATGATACTCCGTCAAAAATATGTTCCAGAATGGGTAGATTAGTTTGTGTTCTCATTTTACTTGTGTAAATGAATTCAGTGATAAAAACTACACCAGTAGTGCTATTCTGTAGCAATTTCACCGTGATAATATGTGTGAAGTGAGTTTGAAGGGAACTGTCAATCCCAAGCACAGACATAAATCTAACTAGATAACGCAAGTCCCTCCATCTGTATGAAAACCAAGCGTGCCACTTTTTCACACACAATTTAAAAACAAATTTACTTACCAATGAAAAAAAACATTTCCAATGCCTCGGCCAACTTTTTCTATACATTCTTTATAGCTCAATATAGCATAAAAAGATATTTTCTAGATTTCATTGGATTTCCGGTGTCGTTAATGCTAAATGAAAAGCTCAGATTACGATCATTGATCGTAACTTTACAACTTTTTTCGGCACATACAATCGCGTCATCTAGTTAGATTTATGTCTGTGATCCCAAGCATTAATATTGGAATGAAAGCTCACTTCACCGCAATTATCACGGTTTTTTTTACAGAATTGACGGGCTGTAATCGACATTTCGTGTTCAAAATAGGGAGACTGCAGAATTATTATATATTTTATAATTAAGGGAAGTTTTAACTTGACATCAGCGAATCCGAGCAGAATCGAATTATGCATTGAACTAAGCTGAAAGAATAAAAATCGAATGTAAAATAAGGGTCTAGATTTCCATATATTTTATTAGTTTCTATTCGCCGATTATACTGTCTAACTTGAGCTGTTATGATTGATAAAATATAACATTATAATATTGTATAATATATTTATTGCAGCCTGAAGACTGAAGCTTAAAGTTTATATGAAATAGATTTAATATATTTATATATTTCTCGACTTGTAAGTATCAGCTCCGACATAGTTTAAAGTTCCGACAAAGTTTAAAAAAAAAAAATGTTTTCTGTTTTCTTTTATGTTGAAATCTGAGCTGTTTATTTTGTTAATCGTTCAAAATTTTAAAAAGTTTTTAAAGCCTTATTAAAGTCATATAAAAATATTGTTGTCTATTGAGGTACCTATGTAAATATTTTTGTGTTATAAGGTTAAGCGGAAGTTACGCATTTTGTTTGTATATTAATCTAAATTTTATTATATTTATAATCACTTATCACACGCAATTGTTTGACTGCACCATGTATTATTTTGTTCACTAACGTGTCAATATTTCTGGTGATGCTATTCGTGCCATTTTGTATAATGAAACTATTAAATATTGCATACAAGGTAGGTAGCACATTGCGATTAAAAAAATTTATACAGTTGTATAGTAAAATTGTCATCTCATTCGTGATGTTAGGAAGGGGAAAGATACTGAAAATGATATTATTTGTACCAATAATGATAATCATTGTGTATATTTAAACTCAGACTGACTTTAATTACATTATGGACTGAATGAATATTGGTATAATTGATAATGAATTTTCGTTTATGTGTGTAAGTACTACGGTTTGTAGATAGATTGTATTCTGGCTTCGAAAAATGGTGAGATATTTGTTTATTTAGTGAGATATATTCAGTACATACTTAGAATGCAATCGGTAAAACTTCATTTGAACTAAGAGTTAATTACGATTGGTAATGATATTTAAAATACACTATAGTTGAAATTAATCTACAAACCGCACAAGCGTCATACTTGTCCATGACAACCGTGGTTTTGCAGTTTTTAATCGCAGTTTCCTTAACGAAAATTAATGTGACAAATTGTCAAGAGCTTGATAACTGCTGTGATTGACTAGTAGGCTTAGTAGCAGTCTACGCGCTCGTGACAATTTGTCACATGAATTTTGCGATAATTTTCGTTCGAGAAACTGGACTTAGACTGATACACTACTTGTGTATTCCATTTAATTTATATATATCAAGTTCGGATAGCAGTGGTGGTCCAGTTGTAACGGCTGCGACTTATGTGTCATGGGTCGTTGTTTCGAACCCAGGCAGTCGCTTTGTGTAAATTATTTCATCACTACTGCTCTCAAAACGGTGAAGAAAAACATCGTGAGGAAATCGGCATGTCCTAAAACCGAAAATTCGAAGACATGAGACATCCACCAACCCGCAATAGGCCCGCGTGGTGGATTACGGCCTATTCCCTCTCACAGAGAGGAGGCCTGATTCCCAGCAGTGGGAACATTAATGACTGATGATGTTCATCATGATTCAAGTTAGAATGTATTCTGTCTGTACTGGCTTTATTGAATGCGGGTATGAATATGTATTGTTAAAAAAGTCAAGTCCCAGCTACTGCAATGTTAGATTATATAAATATGCAATTATTGTCATCTAGTGTAAGAGCAGTCTTATGTATGTGTGATTCAACTAACACGGACCAATGTGAATAAAAAGTTTATTAAATTCATTAAAAGTTTTATTTATTGCACAATATTCTATGGTTATGATATGCATCGTTGGCAGTGAAGCGAGACTATACGTACATTTTACTTCACACACACCTACATAACATTAATGCCGTGGTATTTATTAGGAGACAGTGGCAACACGGCGTCTGCAAAACATTACATCAGATCTCTATTATTTAGGGCGAAAAGACACGTGCCTGTAACTTGCATTAAAGTGGTGCAAGCAGCTTGCATTCCATTTCCCCATGGCACAGATAATATAATGCATACAGATGCCTAATCCCATACAAAGAAACGGTGCCGACGTAACTAGCTATTTTCGACTGATTAAGATGATTATTTTTATAAGTGTTTCGATCGCGTTGGGTTCCCGTTCCCATGCTAAATTTTGATTGGTGAAGGTCACAACGGCAGACAAGCTACTTGCACTCATCGCACGTTGTATTTACGTCTTTAAATTTCGTCCAAGGCAAGACTTGTGTGTATAATCGAGAGGATAACCGGTACAAGTGTCTTTAAAAAAAAAAAACAAAAGACAGTGTCTCTTGCTTCAGATCACATTGAGCAGTTTTGTCATAGTCCAGAACATTCTGTAACTCTTGCGATGGTAATATTTTGTCACCTAATAAATTCACGGCTTACACAGACATATTTAATTAACAACTACCATAACGAAGAGTAAATTAGTGTTACTTTATAAGTACTTATACAAAGTGCATACGATAATTTAGAACATTGCTTATTTTTAATACATCTTAGATAATAATATAATTAATTATCAGAATATTTTTTTGTTATAATAAATGACAACAAAACAGCGTTAATGCTTACAATGAAACTTATTTACATTTATATGTACTTAAAATATTAAACTACTGATATTACTACTAAGCATTTTTACAGACTACATTTCAATAAGGCACTCGGTGCTTGATTTAATTTCATAAAATTCTGTTATAGTATTTGGAAATAATTACCACATAAAATAGGTACTCATACAACACTTATAATTTTATAAATATTTACTAAAGCATGTCTTCAAGGATGTGGCAATCCGGCCTCATTGTAGCGTTTCAGGTAATATCGAAGTCCTGTTTTCTTTGGCTCGTCTTGGCGGGGACACTACCATGCTCCCAGATTAAACTTTGTTTCTGACCACGCATCAGACAGAAGAACTATAAGCACATAGAGAATAAAAAAGGCTAAAATTGTAATTATTAAATATATAAAAAAAAACATCCCCAACAAGAGCAAATTAACAACATTCACAAACATACAGAAAATCTAGTATTGCGTAAGTTTAAGGCACCATCTCGGATAAAACATTCGTACTCACAAAGGCACTCTATGTAACAATAATAATAAATACTACAATATAACTAGGAATTGCTATCTACCCGAAGATACTCGCTAAGTATTTAATACAATAACATGTTCCTAAAATATTTTTTATTTAATTATCATTAATAAGAGATGAAAATGTTAGAAATTGCTTAGGTAAAATTATAACTTTTCTAAAAATCTCCAGACATGTCCGTTATCCTTGGTTATTTTATTTCATAAAACATTTAATTATTTATATTTATCTGAGAGATAGTGCTTATCTGGATACTGTAAAACAGGTCCTTAGCGGCGCCGCTAAGGACCTGTGTGTCCTTAGTCTGATTACATATAGGTAAGAATACATTGTCCACTTCGTAGAAGATTTTCCAATACAATAATGCTTAATTTTACACAACAGCATGGAACACCGCTATGGCCAATAGAACGGCTGTCAGATTGACACAAGGGTCTGCAGAGTTGCTGATAAGCTTCTTGGCTTTGGAAGGCAGTTCCAGGGGAACAGTCTTGTTCATCATCCAGTAGTAGACGTCTGTTTGCTCTTGAGACTTCAACTCGGGTCCTACCTCCTTCCTTATTCTGTCGTTGTAGCCGTTCAACCATTGGATCTGAAAGCAATGTTTATTTGAGTATGTATATGTAGTACAGTTGCAGACTTTCCTGCTTGATATGGAGGAAAGTGGAAATTATGTTTTCGTTTTCCTATTCTTTTCTGATTAATTTCGTTGTGGGATCCAAGACAGTTAAATTAATTCTCCGGGACTTCGTCGAGCTTCATTGCTTCGGCGCTTTTCTGGTGGTCGCCACTGTTGATTCTAGCTTTCAGGAGTTGCATTGGCTTGGGAATAGAGCGTTGTCCAAAAAAAAGGCGGAAACTTTCGCAGTTAACTTTCCAAACTGGTATTGCTTAAGAAATAGTCCACCATCAGCTTTGGCTTTGTCAAGTACTTATTTTTTACCTCTAACACAGTTTTGCTGTTAGAAGCAGGAAGCAGATATCTTCAAGAAATCTTTCGTAAGGAGCTCTAGGTACTTACTATAAAATGTTAAACTCACCTCATACTCAGTCAGCATACTCCTGTCTATCAACTTCGGATCGAAAGGTATTAAAGTGGCCTCATGGAATCCCAGGAAGCCGTTCGGTCTGGACACCACTTCAAGAATATTTCCAAGACGTACGCCGTATTTGCCGGTCTCATACCATCCGGGTTCTATCGACGAAATGTGATTTAGGTATTAGATAACATGGCAAAATAGGTTTTATGGACCCGTCAGAAACCGAATAAATGTGCCCATACACCTGCTTAAAGGACTTAATAAATGTCACCGACACTGCAACTATCGTGGCCCATCTATTGAGCTCAATTTAAGCTATCTAGAATTTAATCTTCGACTCAAAAGAACGCAGAAGAACGTACCGGCTGTGATAAAATATCCTTCTCTCAGTGTATGCAGATTGGTGTCTTGTCTGTAATCAATTACAACCGGATCTGCAAACCAAAACAGAAATTATAGGCCTGTTAGTCTCACAGAAAACGCCTTAAGCATATGTGAATATGAGAGAGAATTTTATGCGCTAGAATTGGTAGTTAGGTCCCTGTCGATTGGTTACGTAAAACGTTAAAATCATCACATAGCTCTGCAGCCTTATTGTGTAATGAATTTGACAAGGCAAAGGGCAAAGAGTATGGAAAATCGGCGACCAATCACATGCGAGATGAAAGACGCGATGTGAATTTCCGTCTATGTTTCATTGGTCGATTTTTCATACTCTTTGCACTTTGCCTTGTCACTGTCAGCTGTAGTTACACAGTCCCTTTTTACTTTGAATAACTATGCAACTACAGATTGCGAGAGTTAATTCTACATCTGCATCAGATATGTGTTTCTGTGTTCCAACTTTATAGGTGGTGTGGTACTGGACACAAATCGCAATATGGGCAACACCTGCTATTATCGCTTACCTTCCTTACGGCCCAATGCAGCGCCAACCCCATGGCCCGTAGGATGAGGGTAGTCCTGCTTGGCGGCCCACAGAGGAGCTCGTGCGACCGGATCAATATGCGCTGCGGGCAAGGCGGCTGGTGCTCGCAACCCTGCCAATGCTGCCAGCGAGCGCAACACAGTGGTGTATGCTTTCCGTTCATCTTTTGATGGAGTACCGTAGTGTACTGTGCGTGTTACTACGGTTGTTCCCTCTGTGAACACGATGCAGTCGTTATAAATTTTTCGTCTGCGAGTAGCAGTAGACCAGCAGACTAATTACGTAAGTGAATTAGGCAAGGCAAGGGGTTTGATCCCATCGATCGACCAATCACAATATGCGAGAGGAAAGACGCGATTTGGATTTCCGTCTATGTGATTGGTCGATTGTTCATACACTTTGCCTTGCCGAATTCACTTAGGTACGCAATAAGGCAGCAGAAATCAATAGCTATTTCAAAACGTTGGCTAAACTGAAGAATCCAGCGAAACAGATTCTATCGTTCGGATACAATAAAAGACCCTGACCCTGATTCTGTTGCAGACCATGAGCTAAGCTAAGTTAGTTCAGCTAAGTTCGCATAACTGAGGTAAGTTTCTATCATACTTGTTACATAGTTGATAGCGACAGGCTCGCCTCCTAATACGTGGGACTTAAAATCATAACTGATGAGATGTGGGCATAGGTACTACAGCAGCCTTATTACGTAAGTGAATACGGCAACGCAAAGGGTCTGACCGGCTATCAATCGACGAATCACACAGACGGAAATCCACATCGCGTCATTCATCTCACATGTGATTGGTCGATTTGATAGCGGTCAAATCCTTCGCCTTGCCGAATTCACTAGCGCAATTCGGCTGCAGGTGCACCTCTGCGCAACCCTTTGGCGAATACGGCGACTTACTTAGGTTTTGGTCTGATGCAGCTGGCTTGAACTTTAAAAGTAGCACATTATCTTAATTCACAGAATACATCACCATCATACTGTCCTCCAGATTGGATAACCAGCGTGGCGTTCTTGAAGATACGTTTGTTGGAGGCGTTGGTGGCGCGGTAGTCGGGCTCTGCGGCGTTGGCGGCGTACGCCACGCGCGTCTGCATCGAGGGTCCGATGTACCCCGCCTGCGAGCCGCGCGTCAGGTCCGTTGTGCGCTCCACCGACATCTCGCTCTGTGCTGACTTACTCTGGAGGTGGCAAAGGAAAATCTTTTAAATTCTAACACTTAGACAATCATTTATTAGGCTACTAGCGGTCCGCCCTGGCTTCGCACGAGACAAGCGATAAACTCAAAAACTAATGAACGGATTTTCATACGGTTGTCACCAAAAGAAAGATTGAGAAACGAGGAAGGTTTTTGTGTATAATTTTATTTGACACAGGCAAAGAATTTAGAGATTACTTAGATGTCTGCCCCCGTACCCTGACGCGTCAAAACTATCATATTTCGACTGTTAAAAAGTGACAGATGTATACAAGTCATTTACATCTGTCACTTACGCACACTCAAAATAACCTTGCTCTAAGAGCTTATGGTCCTGTTCTTTATCTCTACAAAATAATGACTCGTAAGTCGTTTCAAAATAGAGCTATCTTTTGAGAGATGAATGAGATGTAGGTACCTAAGATACTACAACAAGTTAGGTAGATGATTGGTGATAGATATATGAGCAGTTTTATATCAGTCGGGTACCTACTCGGGTCGGTAGGCAATTGCCACACACAAAAAAAAAAATAGACGAATCACCTCAAGGTAACTGAGCAAGGTGCACATAGCAACAGCATCCCTTAGATGTGCCTTCTTCATGCCCTTAACCTCTGCCTCGTTCTTTTGCGCCTTCAGGTAGATGATGGGTGACAGCAGGAACATCCTCTTGGCAGGTGGGACGCTCTGCGCGATGGCTGCGGAAGCTCCTCGCTGGAAGGTGCCGGCTGCAGGGATCAGGACTTTGGACTCGGCTATCCGGCGTATCTCGGAATAGATGTTTACGTACTCGCTTACTCTGGGAATGAAGAGAGGCAATAAGTAATTAATTAGTCAATGATTTTGCTCTATTGAAATGATAGCTTTTGCTTAAGCTCATGTGCCCGAGTTGTAATTATTTGGTAAACTAGATGGACCTAAAGTGTGGTGTGGTGTGTGTGACCTTTCCCTGACGCAGTGCCAGTGTGGATCCCCCTAACAAGCATACCTCACCTTCTTTCCTGCCCTTCATGCAGAGTTACGGCGAATGATAAATCTGTCCTAGTGGCGACATACCTACGGTCGGATAAGCAGTAGTCAGCTGACAAGAAAAGAAGAAGCTTAGAAGTCAATAATAGGAAAAGAATAATTCACCTTGTACAGTTGTTAGTAACACAGTTATACACCGCGAGCGCATCCCGTACGTGAACAGACAGCTTCCCCGGAGGCACGTAGACCTTCACCTCCCGCAGACTGACCACCACGAAGGCCTTCAACAGCCTGGCGTACGGCAGGTCCCTCCCTCGCACGTTCAGTAACCAGGCCACTTCGTCCAAGGCTGTGACTATTATGGCATCGGCTCCGACGGCGCGCAACTCGTTTCGGACTAAAGCGACCTTGTCGCGCCAGCTTACACCTGAAATGGTAGTGGTTGTAGTTTCTTTGCCTTTATTGGTTAACCTAACTCTGACTCTCCTATCGTGGACTATCAGCTTTTAATATTATCCTAGTTCCACTAATTTCTATCTATTTTTTTTGTACCCTGAGTGACAACGAGCACTAAGTAAGTGTGGTTACCTATGTATATTGTCTACCTAGCCAAACTTAGCTAGCCTAGCTATAACCAAGCCAACGTTATTAGTTAAATATTGAGTGATGATAAACTTTCTTGGAATCTAAATACAAATTAATACAAAAATGCCATGTATCAGCAGCTAAGTAACTCAATTAGGTAGGTACCAGCAAATTCAATTCCATAATTCTTAGCGACAGTTTTAGGGAAGTCGGGCCTCCTGAGTTCTGGGTCGGGCTCTTCGTTCCAGAGCTGGTCCAGAAGCGTGGGGATGTGCACCAGCTGCAGCCCCTCGCGCTGCAGGGCGGTGGACAGCACCTGCCACTCGCCTACTGAAGTCAGGCGAGCGTCGCCGCCTACTCGACCGCTGCGAGCTAGCCGCTCCTGAGAGAAGTACATAAAAAGTTATCAAGTTTTGCGAAGTGAACAGAAGGTAAAATAGAAACAAATGAGTTGGTAAATCTATAATATATCATAACCGGAAAATTTATGTACACATAGTACCTACATCGTGTATGTAATATAGGCTAACGTTTTGGGAATACTTTCATTTTGCGAACAGCTAAAGAGTAAAATTCTCTGCCGGAGTTTGTGTTTCCTGATAGCTACAACTTGGGACTCTTCAAGTCAAGATTGAATGGATTACTTCTTTGTTTCACCGTCGATCGATCGACCATATCATCGCTTACTATCAGATGATATCATAGTGGTAAAACGCGAACCTATTATGTAATAATATCTGAAAGGAAAAACAAAAAGATTGACCTGCTTCAAGAGTGCATGTTAGCCCCCAATCTGGAGCCTCTTTACCATTTATCTTTTTGCAAGTTTTACTGCCGCATATCAAACTAACCGAAATCCATTCAGTTATAGTAGGCTGGCTAGGGTCATCAGCGTCGATGACGAGCCAGGCGCAGGTGAGCACGGAGCGCGCGCGCCGCACGTCGCCGGACGGCACCCACACGGCGGCGCCGCCGCCCGCCAGCACGGCGCCCGTGCCGGCGCCGTCCCAGCCGCTTATGTATTGTAGGCGCCGCTCTGATGGCAAAGGCTCCTCACTCTGGGTGAGAAAAGGCCGTTAAAGTTAGACTATTTTACCTGTTCGACAATGTCCAATTACATATCATGCAATCTTAACGTAAAGCATTACCTCATAAAGGGAAGTAAAGTTGTATGAAAAACCTAAGGGAGTTCGTCAAATTCGTTTGGAAACTCGTGGAAAACTCTACGTAAAAAAATGTCCATAATATTGTAATGGCATTGTAAAGAGGTTTGTCCGAAAATCGAACTGGCCACCAATATGCTGAACTCAAAAAAAGGAATAAGGCGCGATTTCAAAGAATCAAGTTACACCTTTGATTACTGAAACAAATTCCACCATAATTTCCAAGATACCAAACAAAAATGTTACTCTCTGGACTAATGTGTCAAAATAAATACTTAATTTATGGAGCTCATTTTTTATTGTCTCGCAGAAGGTGTGAAAAGTAGAGTATATGCTCCTCTGGGATAAAGCCTGTCTTCGTCTTGGGCAGCTTGAGGCCTTGAAACCCTCGCTTCACTCAGGACTCTAAATAATTCCCTCGCTTCGTTACGCTCAGGGTTCAATATGCCGCCCGTGACGTTAGACACTGGTTTATCCCCTTGGTGCATAATCTACTGTTATGATGCATATTCACAGGAGTCATAGTTTCTGCCATAGATCTACTTGATTAAAAGACTCTGATTTTATGAATTTAAAGTCTGCCTGAAGAGTGTTTGCCTGAAAACCTGTCAAACTTCGGCATTTAAAGGGTTTGACTCTACTCAATTCAGAAAAAAATTGTACATGTAATAAAATTTGGTACAGTTGCGAAAAAAAATGTTTTTACAAACTACGATTGGTTTGTTCATTGAATTTTAGGCAATGAAAGTCTACTGTAAATGGTCGGGATGTTCGGGATTATTTCCTTTCAGACGTGTGTGATTAAAAGTTAACGTTTTCTATATCTTTGAAAATGATCTTACCAAATGCTCATCACTATAGAAAATAAGGAAGGCATCAAACATGGTGTTCATTTGCGTGTAATCGGAGTTTCTCATGGCGCTGCGGAGTCTTCCGAGCGGGATATTGACGTCAGTGGCGTCGGCACAAACGGGCGGCGTTGGTGGATTCTGTTGTTCTTGGAGGATGGTCAGTGGCACGGGCGGCATCGACGTGGTTGGCGGGAGCGTCGACGTCGTAGTCTGCTGCGACTGCGGTGTAATACGCACGCCTCGACATACTAGAAAGAAACGGCCACATTAATTTACTGCTGCATAAACAAAGATCTTCTTTAATTAATTCCGATTGCCGAGTTAATTATTGTCACCTCATTATAAAAACAGCATGAATTAGTCGCGCTTCGAATCTTTCTGTAGAATTACATTATAATAATGCATTCAGCTTGAACCTTGCAAGCGACAGAACGAGATATGTCTACTAATATTTTGCTGTCCCTTTCTCGACTCGCGATAACTAAAAAAGTTCATCAGAAGGAGAAAGCGGCTAGCGACAGTGGCGTTTGTAGCGCGGGATTGTACCAAGGCATCATATGGACCAAGGAGATTGAAGATACAGAAAGCTTTCGAAAGCTCACGGGTGCGACAAGGACGGCAAGGGGACACCCCATCCCGTTTTAGCTTTGTTCCCCGACCGCGGGGTCCCCTTATTGTTGGAGGCGTGTCTTACCCAACCTTCATTCTACAGCTACAACTGTAGTATATTTATGATATGACAATACGATGTCCCGTTTTAATGAATCGTCAGCATCATAAAGCAAGATTTATTTTGGATCAGCGAATACATTAATAAAAATAATATTTCTAAGTAACATTTTTGTGAGTGATGTTACTTGGAGTTTGAACTAAAACGATAGTTAAAAGTTGACACCTACCCGCTAAACAAATGACTGCGATTCTGTTGTGGCCCACCTGTTATTATCCTGTATTATATTCCAATAAACTACACAAAATAATTTTTGCTTATTTCTGTGAGGACGTTAGTGTGAGAATTCGCTGCACAGGTACCAAGTTTAAGGTCAATGTTCGAGAGGTACCCAAGGGATGAGGATTCCATTGGAATGACGTCAACAACTAACAGGACTTCAGAAGGTGCGAGGATGTACTTTGTCCTTTCCCTTTCATTCAACGTTTGGGGGTGGAGATCTCTACGAGTGATAAAATGAAGTATGTAATTTGTTACGCCGAAATGGCTGAAATGACGTCTGTAAAAGCCAGGGTCGCATGTTTTTGAAGAGGCCGAAAAGGATACCATCTAAATTGACAGACTTGTTTTCAAATTTGGACTAACTTACCTATGAAGAAGAAAATACGTCATGTTACTTTTCAGCCAGTCCGTTTTTAATGAAAGAAAATTAAAAACAGATCTCAAAAATATCGAATTTTCGTACCTAGTGCATTTGTTTTATCCTTAATCTGCCTGATGAACTAGGTATCTTTTACATTAATTAACACAGTTTTTGTACAATAAGAATGTATTTTATCAAACCAATTAATATTTTTTAATTAAAAATAAACTATGATATCAAGAAGACCAAAGTATTGCTAAATGAATGCATGCAGCTCTGTACATAATATAGTCGCCTTTTGCGCGGTTTATTGTACTGAAAAGTCTACTAACGTGACGTAAGTCCCTTAAGGATGTCTGTCGTAATTCCCAAAGGGACGAAATATCCTGCGAAGTACTAGGCTGGCATAAGATATAAGAGGTTTGTGTAAAGCGTCGTCCTGTTCAAGGATACTCAAGGATAAAAGGCAACGACCGTTGTCGACCGCAGTGCAAGCGACTGCAGCGGCCATTCACTCGGCTACGTAGTTACTACATTGATAATAATGAACGTCAATGGGCGATAAATTGCACTACTACAGACATAACTTTGTCTAATTTCTATAAAGTTGAATAAAACGAATTATAATGTTGAACAAAATCTTTTCAGTAACTATGAACGTAAAAGATTGTTTCGAAGTGTCGACTGTCAAACCTTCATCGTACGAATTTATAGATACTTAAGTATTGTTTTGTCATGGAAAGACGCACACAGATAACTACTTTATTTTAAATACAAACAAATTAACCATCAAGAAAAAGGAAACCAGTTGTGTAGATAGATACATTATCATAGTCTCTGAAAACTCTATGCCATAAAGAGCCAAAACTGTTTTAATTGATGGCGATTAGTTTTAATGATGTCTACAAATTAATAAGACTAAAGAGTAGTTTATATCCTATAAGCGCATTGTGACGCAACTTTTATCCCATTCATTATCAGTACAATTAATAGGTGATTTATTTTAATTAAAAAGAACCACCTAGAATTATATTGCATATAATAATGTTTGTATAAGGTTTATATTCGGTTTGCGAAAATATGATCATGTCTCCGAATTCCGTGTGAAGCTCAAGTGGTTGCCAATTCGCCTTCGCCGGAATGCTCATATTCTTTCACTTTTATATAATGTGCTATTCAGTCCTTCCACCCCTCTATATCTTAAGAAACGTTTTCAGTTTCTCTGCGATTCCCACTCAAAATTTCTTAGGTCATCGGATAACTTACGACTTCAAATGCCAATGCATTCCACGAGTTTTCTGGATAAATCCTTTACTGTCCAGGCTACTCGTCTGTGGAATGCGTTGCCAGACCCAATCAAACGCGCCCAATCGTTGCCTGTCTTCAAGAGACTCGTGAGGGAGCATTACCTGTCGCTGTGATTATGAATTGACTGTCATCATTTTATTTATTGCCTTTATATTTTAGTATGTATGTATTTATGTATGTATTATGTAGCATATGTATGTATCTGCATATCTTTAATAATATATATATATATATTTTTTGACACTGTTATTGTCACACCATTAACAGCCCCACTTCGTGTCCAGTAATTATTGTCCATGCCTGGTTGCCTGGAAGAGATCGCGGAATGCGATAAGGCCGCCTATTGTATATATTTTTAGTTTTAAGTTTCCTTTGTAAATGTTACTTATGGTGTACAATAAAGTATATAATAATAATAATAATAATGCCGGAACGATCGCGCTGAACTCTATTTCTACATTCTTTATTTACATAACATTTTGTTAAATATAGAGCAAAGAATGTTATATTCTTAGAACAAGATATTTCTCATTCAGTCCCTTAATCCGATAGTGTATGTCCCTCTCTTGCTTCGGCCCGAATCTACGAGTTAACGAAAACAAACGAGTTAATACGAACGAATTTCCCATCTTTTCTACCAAGGTAGCATGATCACGAAGATGTAATTTTACATGACGTTTGCAAAGGTAAAACGTCATGTAAAATTGAAAGGACTCGGAGAAACTTTTTCCTCGATACACAATAATTATTTTACATTAACTATAGTCCAATAAAATTAAAATACTAAAATATTTCATGAATTTCTATAAAACTTAACTAGCAAGTCTTTTATTTTACATCAAGTCTGTCATTGTTATGAACAGGATCATCTATTTTCACCAAAAGTAATTAACGGCATTCCAAAAAATGCGTGTGCGTAAGAACAATGGTTTGCCCCCTTTTTATACCAGGATAATATGGGTCGCAGAGAGATGTCAGTTTCCGAAAGGACCGCCATGGGCCATGACATCGTGTGGGGGTGTTGTGTAGGCGGGAACCGATGGACTTTTACAAGGACGGGGCATGTCAGGGTGTGCACTGTGAGTGTGCCGCTCACTCACAAAAAAAGGAAGGACCAAAATATTAAAATTTATTTCGTTCGCCTCCAAGGGCAAGTCGTTGATGATCAAAGGACCAACACAAAAAAAAAAACAAAAGTATCTAACCATTTGTTTCAACTTGACGTTTTCAATACGTATTCTGATATTTTATCGATGATTAGATGCTGTACTATTAAAATTATTCTTGTATTTGGTTTATTAGTCCTGATCAGACCACATAATTAAATCTAGCTTCAATTATAATAATATCTTAAAAGCCGGTATTTTCCTAGTTATTGAAATTTATCTAAAAGCTCAAGAAACTTTAACGTAAGAAAAAGCCTAAGACGGATGTTGGTTCAGTAAAAGTATTTTTATTAACACGTCTTATGACGTCAACTCTCACTAGGTTCTCATAATTCGGTTGGAGTTAACTTCCAACTTCCGAAGGGTAAAGAAACTATGTACCGGGACGAATGTGACGTACAGCTGCCCTGCTACGTCACGCTACGGCAATTTCTCGTAGCGTGACGTCGTCTTAGCATTAAATTCCTTTTTTTAAACCTTGAAATTGGAATTTGAATTTTCTTTATTATTTCGGGTAATTAATAAAGAAAATAAATAATTCAAGGTCAATATTATTTTTTAATTATTTCATATTCTATTATACTAAATGCATCTTCCATCAATCACTTAATACTCGTAAGACAAAAACATTACTTACATATAATTATACCAAGAAAACTGACAAAAGATCAGTTACGTAATAACGAAACAGAAAGTTATGTTATCAGATAAATTATCTTTTGCAAAAAGCATCGAAGCTGTTGATGAGTCGAGTACTACGACGTAACCCGTTCGCGTTTTAGGTGGATCGTTTACTAGGAGCACCTAACTCGTCAGAAGGTGGCTGCTATTCCGCCTGAGTAATAGGTGCTTATTGCATACGAGAAGGTATTAATGAATCGTCAGATTTTGCGTAGGTATCTAATACTTGACAGTTGTTATGTTTTCCGTGTAGCTTCAAGCAAAAGTTACTGCATCCGGGAAGGAAAATCTGGTTAAGGAAAAACGTCTACAGAGGGTAGGTTACTACATTTCTATGAAGACATTGAACTTTTTCGTTTATCGACTTCTAGTTCACAAAGTTATCTACGAACTTGAAATTCAGATTTGATAATATTTGATTTATTACATGAGAAGTTAAAAGCTCTGCATTTCGATTGACATAAGTACTAGAGTCAAGAGCAAACCCACCATAAATAATTTTTTTTTATAAAAAGTGCTTACGTTTATTTTGTCTGTATGAAAAATGAAAGCCGTGATGTTTAATCGAAAAAAGTGAAAATTGCTAGTCATTTAGTAGTTTCAATTACAGCTTTCTAAATAATGTACCAACTTTGTTAAGAATATAAGAAATTCAGACAGAACGTACCTTAACAATGGTTCAATTTTGTATTACACATTTACATTGATAGTTTGAGAAATGTTCAGAGGATGTTTTTGTAAACAGCTGTGACATAAAAATGCGTAGATACCAGATATATTGTAGCAGGGTGTCATGAAAACAAGAAGATTAAAAGTGTTTTCCATCTTTTTTATAACAGTAAGGAAAATAATACATACAACTGTTTACATAAGTACTTCACATACATTTTCCTCACTTTTAATAAAATATCCTGCAGTCAAATCATTAAAGCCTAAGCTCTAGGATGTTCTAAGAAACTCCCTAGAGCTTTTATTTAAAAAAATAAATGCTCAGCACAAATAAAATTCTGCAGTTCTGCACAGAGAGCTTCATTTACTGTCTATCTTAGACTTATGAATTCGTAGCTAATCATAGCAAAGATTTCGTGAACAATGTGGGTAGTCTAACCAATTATTTTATTATCCTAATCCTACTCATTCATCAGTAATGCTCACTATTTGTTAGAACTTATCATGTAAATCAGACAGACAGTTCACAACAACATACATGAGAAAACATTTCTTTATTAGTACAACTTGTGTGAGAGAGATTACAATAGTAAAAGTACTATCTGTGTGTTTGTAACACACAAGCGCATGCCAATGCATACAGCAACAACGTGAAAGAAAGAGATGGTATTTGAAGCATACCATGAGCCCTCCATAGTGATGAGGTCTCTTTCGCCCAACGCGTATCCCAGCAAATGTGACAAACGTTGGTTGGAGAGAAACGGAGGGAGTTGCACGTGCAGTCAGCCGTAGTTCTGGCTAAACTGGCTGGTGGTGCAATGAAGGGCAATGCACCTCTGTGGCCAGCTGCTTGCCTGGTGCAATAGTCGCTGTTGACGCATGTCACTGCGTCACGGGGCGTGTGCGACGGCGCGGACAGCCCGCTTCGCTTCTGTGTTGTGCTGTTCGTACGTGGTACACCGACATGACAAACAATAATCATATCTGTTGTAGATTACATCATACATGCGTGTTGTACATGTGTGTACTTGCGCTTAAATTTACTTAGATAATTATTTGAGGACTTTGTCCTCTTCTATAAACATTATTTTAATGTGGGCTTACATTTATTATTATTTTTAAACTACACAAATAATAAGCTCACGCTATTTAATTAGTAAAAATACTATTATATTTCACTGTGACTGCTACTCAGATACATACTTTACTAATTACGTTCAGACATGACACGCCAAATAAAATAAATAGACTGTTGGTAGTGTGTGGGTCACGTACGGTTTGACCACGTGTCGGAAAGGGTTGCACATGTGGGCTATAAGTACCAGGGTAGCAGACGAAGGGTGGAGGTTGAAATCACATGTGCTTCGTCAGTGTGTGATCACGATCAGCTGTTCGCTAGGGGTGTGGAAATGTGCGTGGGTAAGGGCGTGTGTGCAAATCCTACATGACGAAATACGTGCACATGTAGTACGTAAGCTTTGGATCTACGGTGTAGCAGTTAGATCTAGGATGACATCATCAAGGACAAAAAATTTTCGTAGCAGATGCTACGAATTTTAGCTAAGTTCGTAGCATCCCTATGATGGTGTCTTTTGTAGGCAATGCATATAATTTATATTTTCTAAAATGATTTTAGAGATGTTTTTTTATTAATTGAATAGTCAGAGAGTCCTTTAAAATTCTCTATAAGAAAACTCGTATTCCAAATGGTAGAGTCATTTACTTATTTCGTATTGAGACGTTTACTTATTCTAATAAATCTTGATCTTTTTAAAACGTTCAGTATTGTATCCGAACGGCGTTTTACGCGTAATAAAGTTACTTAGTGATATAGTAAGAGTGCTCGTTTTGCTTTGGCCATTTTTTAACAAAAATCCTACAATTTATAATAAAAGTTAAAGCACAAGACACAAATTCAAATTCTTTTACAAATAATTTATTATTATCCGTACCTAATGTTCTTCACGGTTTTTTACTATGTAAACTTTTCTCCTAACATTTTTCCAACTGCGCGGGTTTTTTGGCATTCCAAGAGCTGCTATCGCTTCATGTTCGCCTGGTGTATGGGATTCAAGTGAGGCCATCTTTGCCGGAATTCTTACCGAAGAAAAATAACTTGACTCCCAAGAATTTGTGGTATTTCAGCTATTTTTGTGTATATAGTTATTTCAACGAGTAATTGAATAATTCTTTTTGTGATAAAACCTTAGTTTTTATTTGTATAAATTATTGTGGTTCTGTAAAAATGTGTGTTTTTTGTAATTAGCCTGTCAGATTTTCCAAATAAATTATTTAATCTATTTAAAATTCTATTATTTTTTCGTCCTTTATACACAGGGTCCATTTGCTTCTGAAACTATTTATTATTCACGAAACGTGAACGGTAAACGAAAACATTGATAGCCAACCTAAACCAAAATTACCAGCCAGGGTAACCAAAATTGGGTAAATTCTTTAAAAATTCAAAGATAGAACCGAGAAGCAGAAGGTTCGTAAAAAAAAACTGTTTTTATAAAAGAAAAATTATTTAAAAAATATCAAAAAGGCAAAGTCGATGAAGCTTCTTAATTTTTTATATTCAATAAATAATACTACTAAATCACTGTTACAGGTTTATACAACGAATAAGTCCATTTTAAAATTACGCTAATTAAATTATGTACTGACCGAACCCTAGTCATAAGAAATAGATAAAATATGCAGATAAAAATAGATTGGTAGCGTTGGTCACTCATTCTTTAAGGTTGCACTAGTAGACGGCACGAACTATTTTGTGCGCAGGGTTAAAATGGATGCTATCTCATCCGACAACACGTGCAAAAAGATAGATGCTGTGATGAGCAGTAAGAAGCTAGGTCGCGTACGAATACACACTTTTGAAAATTTGTAGCGAAAAGGATGATGATATAAGACGAAAACGAGCGCGCGAAATTTTATAAACAGGCCTTTGGGAATATAGAATTCATGAAAAGACGACTAAATGTGTCTGTTCAAAATAAAATTATTTGCATTGTTGAACTATTAATCTATCCCTGGTATGGTGACAATTTTCCTTCTTCTTATGGTATTTATTTGCGCCCAAAGATGCGTTTAAATTATTTTATTTTGAACGTACACCGTCAAACAGTGGAGTAATCGCCAGACTACGTTTGTATGGAAGAATGATCGACTACAAAAACTTCGTGTCTAATACAAAACAGTGGTTCGGTCCGATAGGCCCTCGAAGGTTAGCGAAAGCCCTTTCTGAGCACAACTCTTTCAAAGTTATGTGAGCCTGGTACACAAAGTCATTGGGAGTGACATGCCCATTATTTCTTACTACAAAGAAATACCTTCTGTCATTTACACCTTCTTCAAGGGCTCTCGGCGTCCCTTTTTAATATTTTGCATATTTAATTACTGTTAATTATGCTTTTGTCTCAGACATTTTCTATGAGTGGGCAGGAGATGGGTGTTTATAAAACGGTGAGATTGATGTGGATCTTCGTAATTGATGAAAATACTATTGAAACTTACAATAATATTAAATGTGCATCTTTACGCTCACCTTAATAATATAATGCAGTTGTTTGTTGTCAAATTATAATATTATTGGGGAGCCCTTTAAATTATTTATAATATAACACAGATTACTAGGAACGCAAAGAGTATAAGAAGTTTGAAAGGGCCGTCTAAGGGCCTGTCGAATTTCACGGTTCGGTTTACGCATTGGGCGTGGCTTTGACGACCAATCAGAACGTAGCGACTTACGCAAGAAGCTACGCACGTCGGCAAATACCCTTTTGTACCTACAGAATTTCGTGTCTCTCTTTATTTCTTTCGAAAGAAAGAGAGCCAAGATAATTTGTACAAGTTTACTTGAAAGGCTTATTTATTTATTATTTATTTATTTAAACTTCATGCACAATAGTGGTACATAGGCGGACTTAATGCCACAAGGCATTCTCTACCAGTCAACCATTGGGTCAAAAAGGACAACTTTGTGAAATGGGTACAAAAAAAATTATTAGTAATACACATATACAAATAAATTAATACATAAATATTAATAATACACAACAACACAACAAACAACAATAGTACAATTTCTGAAACAAGTATGAACATACTCGTAAACCTGGTCTCTACATTAGCTTTAGAAGATTGTAAGATTAAAACAACTCTTGAAGATGCAAGGTGCCGTCGGCTAAAGTTAAGCGAGGAAGGAAGCTTAGTCAAGGCGTCGTCCTAATACAACCAGACTACGCGACTATCGCGCGACTAAGCGATGCGACCATGGCGTTGTCGCATCGCTTAGTCGTAGCTCGAGTCTTTAAAACGCGTGATCATCGCGCGATTTAACGACTCGAGCGACCGCGGCCCCAAGTACGAAGTTTGCGCGGCATGGTTCTGACCTTGCACGTCGAAAACACTCGGTTTTTAGCATGCGGGTCTCGAACCTGGAAGGCAATGAAAAAGACGAAGACGTTGGAAGCAAAGTCCCCGATGACGCGATGCGATTATCGCGCAAATTCAATTAGGACACCTATTCGACATCAATGTGTTTTATCGCGCTTTCGTACATACTTAGTTCGCGCGAATAGATTGCGAGTTAGTTATTATGTTTGACAGTTTGACCGCGGTTTCGTACGACCAAAATTCGCGCGAACTTGCGATGATCGCATATTCGCGTTGTATTGGGTCGACGCCTAAAATAAGATTTCTATTGAAATTTTATAATTTATTGACTTTTCGTGCCCCGAAATTCTGAATTATTTAAATGTTGTCTTTCCAGTAGTAGGTATAATCTACAGTAAAATTACCGATATGGTCGCATCCATCAAAAATACACTAGATGCACAATCCCATACAAAACTTCTCTTTAAAACTGTCGCCAATTATGTTTACGTAATTCTAAGAATTCTAGTTGAAATAAATATATATTAATGTAAATTTAACCTTAAATGCAATGATTAAAGTTGCATTTACAAAGCTATGTGCAAAAAGCAATTGATATTTTATGACCTTTCTTCGCTGCTAATGCAACATACATCAAAACAAATTTAATCTTACACGCATGTTTTAAAGTCCAAATATCAAAGTTCCAGAACAGTCAATGTTTGTTACAATGTTGGCGCGTTGTCGACACAAACCTTGGTGAAATAATCATAATATTTGGTAATTGATTCATATTTACTATTTAATTCGGTTTTTACTTTAAAACATTGAATGATATGAACTTACTGAAAAAAAGATATGCCTTCTAAAACCTCGGTGTTACGGTGGTTGTTTGCCCAATTTTTGAACGCACATTGACGTCTTATTGGCTCACAAACGTATTTGTGCTCTTATTTTTCAGTCCGTTTTTGAATATTATTGATCGAAATATGGTCGTCTTAATATCTAAATTAGCTACCTAACTGAACATGTTACCGTTAAAAAAAAACAAAAAATCCCGATTCAATCCCTCTATGGTATGGTACGTTAAGGCATGCAATATCTCAAGGTTTTCAGTTCCGGAACTGAGTTCGAATAATGGAGATCCGGCCGGGTCTGCTGACAGGGGAACCACCGTTTTCAGGAAGCTGTATCTGCTTTTCAGCCGTTGCGTCGGTAGCTGTGCACCGAATAGTGGGTGTCTGGTGTCACGCTCCGCTTTTGTTTCTCCACTGCACTCGCAACTTCCCTTCGGACGTGTGGAGGTGCTCTCCCGGCTGTGGGGTATAGTACGCTGACCGAGGTTGGTTTGAGGCAGCTGGTAATTGTACGACATGTGTCGTAAAGAACAACATCTACTTCCTGGCGTGGGCGGAACGGTGCCACACTGGAGACGCATATTCGCCAGCCGAAAAGTACGCTAGGCCTGTAGCCCGGCGAATGTGAGGTGATCCCCCCCAGTTGCTTGATGTTAGGCGTCTGAGTAAATTGTTGCGGGAGCCGATTTATCACAAAATACAATGAAAACTTAATAGGTAATATGAATAAAAAACACGATATTTGAATCGTAGTATCACGTGTCACGTACTGCATTTCATACCATATAGTCTCCTTTCAGTCTTAACATTGTCATAAATAATAATCAAAATGTATGAATTTCGGTATTCCAGTATTAATCCTCTCAATCCCGGAATTGAAATGTCAGAAAAATTGTTACGAAATTCCGGAATGCATGTCCTACGGTGCTACGAAATTCGTAGCAAGGGATCTCCGAGGTCCAAGAAACGGGTTGCTTGTATTTCAGGCTTAATCTACCTATTTGTTGAGATACCGAGACCTGCTACTGGCCCTAAAGGATCTGAAGTTTTACATAAATCTAAAACCATCGAAGTATGTTTGAGATATAATTAATTTTAAGCGGCTACGAAGTTCGTAGCAAGAGTTGGTGATCTCAAAATTCAGGAATCGTAGTTTTGTTTGTAATTTAAATACCTACTCGTATCTGACCAAAACTAAATACAAGGTTAGTTACAAGAAGCGGGTTAAGGGTATTTGTTTAGGATTAAAATTATTTATTATACGATGCAACGACACTCGTAGCAAGGGATGTGAACCCTTTTATTTTTAAGGGATGAGAATTTTCTTATAAAGAAGCGTTATATTTTATAATGATTTGAGCCTTGTAGATTCCATAAGAGTCACAACAATAGCACCGTTTATTTAGATTTTTATTGTAATTATAAACAAGTTATTTCTATGCGGCTACGAAATTCGTAGTAAGGGATGTTTTGTGGAGGTTCAAGGTTCTGTTAATAAATTCGGTTGATATTTATAACTATAGAAAGTATGAAAGGGTGCAGAGACCAGCCTAGCCATTAAAACTTTCAAGAATAAGAACATCGAGATGATTTTCACTGAACATAAATTACTTACTGCTGCGGAATTCGTAGCAAGGGATGTTCTCTTTGGGGCCCAGGGGTCCAAGGGATAGGGTGTCCTTTACAAGTAAGCCTTATATTGGCATCAAAGTAAGAGCATAACAGGATCAGTCCACTCTTTATGAAAATAACACACCTTTCACAAAATCTTTATTTTAATGATTTAATAATAATTACTACGCTGCTACGAAATTTGTAGCAAGGGATGTATTCCAGGGGATGTTTATTTTAGTAAAACAGATTAATTATTTTAAATCTATTAGTTATTTCGGGACCTACCGATTACTACTACTTATTACTCACTATTGAATAGCAATAGGATCCATTAATATTAATGCTAATTTTTATCCGTGTAGCTAGGTAACTGGGCTTATCCCAGTTGTAAACGACCCTTTGTGCCTATTGGCCTTGTTTGTTCTATCTCCTGCTTGATATGGAGGGATGTGGAAATTATGTTTTTGTCCTACTCCTCCATCATTCTTTTCTGATTAATTTCGTTGTAGGATCCAAGACAGTTAAATTCATTCTCCGGGACTTCTTCGAGCTTCATTGCCTCCGCGCTTTTCTGCGCTGGTGGCCACTGTTGATTTTGGCTTTCAGGAGTCGCAGTGGTTTGGGCATAGTGCGGTGGGATTGTATTGAATAATAATAATTACTATATAATTAATTACATTCTGCTACGAAGATCGTACCAAGGGTTGAAGGACCCTTTGAGGGACCCTAATATTAAGTATATTTTAATCTAAGTAGATATCTGATAGGATGCCGAGAACTTCTGATTCCCTACTACCTACAGGTAAATAAAATAAAATGTTATTATTTGTTTTATGTTACTACGCCAATCGAAGCAAGGGATATTTCTTTTGCGGTCTAAGGGATGGAGTTGTTTTTTTTTATACGAAGTTAACGTTTATAGCCCTCGCCAAACTTCTGGGCTGCCCTTTGGCTGCCCTGAAGTTGGCTTGCCGAGGCACGAAACTATGCTGTTTTTGTATGAGATTTAGTACTGCTTTTTTGTTTACGTTACGTGGACGATGTAATTATAGTTTGTGTACGGCTTTTTTAATGATGGTGTTCTAAAACTAAAAAGAGAGAAATAAAAACTTTTTCGCAAAAAATAAACCGACTTCAAAAGTAAAACACTAAAAAGGCAAAATAAGTTTCGTTTCGGAAGTCGGTGTCGAAAAATGATAAAAACAGGAGGTACCAAAGACACCGACTTCCAAAAGGAAAGTTATTTCGCACTTTTTTGTGTTTTACTTATGAAGTCGGTTTATTTTATGTGAAATGTTTTTTTTTTAAGGAGTGGTATTCGATATTAAAGCCAGCTTAATATTGATATTTGTATGAAGATATCCATCTCCACAAAAAGACACTGCACTGAGATGTTTGTTTACTAGGTACAATAAAATTAATGGTAATTTGTTCCCTGTTGCCATGATAATCTTGGCAATCCAGGTAGAATGGATGGAGTTATTTTATTCAATCTTGAAAACACAAAAATTCTGTATAAATTAACTCTGAAACGTAAATTCCGACAAGCAGACATCGAGTGTTAGTTAAGTGTAGCTACTGTAGCTAGTAAGTATATTGCTCTAAGGCAGATGAAAGTTGTAATTACAACGAACTTTTTTAACACATAGACCGATATAAAGTACCTTCGTATCTGTGTGTGTGTATAGAATATCAAACCTATGGTATATCTATGTAGGGTGCCTACACCCCCACACAAACAACCGTTATGTGTGAGTGCAAATACGTGATAGTTTTGCGACGGCAGCCATGACAGGGTTGCAAGGGGTGCACTGTACAAGGACACCAGCAGTATAGAGAGGTGTTTCAACCCCCTGATACTAGCTCTCTCTATAACAAGTAAAGTTGTTTAGATATGTTTCGCACGTGGTAGAATAAGTGTTGGTAGTGTAGGTAATGAAAGCTTGGTTGTAAGTTTTGTAAGTTGGTATCAACTTTTTAAGTACTTCCTTGCCTACTATTTTTTATATGAAAACTGGAACTTAATCCCCGTTTAAAAGTGCCTATGAGGTTGAATTATCACGAACGTTTTTTGTGGTTGTTCATGGGCTATGGATGGCTAACAATGACGATACAATTGAATAAAATATAGTACCGTACTAACCATGCCAACATCCATTTTATACGTGATTGATTACACTATGTGGAACACGACAATAATTTACGTTCCCAGATAAACAAAAACTCCATCAAATATAACCACACTCTATAAATAACAGTATTTTTGTAGTTAGTTAATTAAAGATCAGTAAAACCCGTAGTTGGCCCGTCGCCATCTTTATTTAGTTGATTTCAAATACAATATTTTTTCATGTTCAATGATAAGATTTATTTGAAAGTTTCAACTCCTATGCACTTTCCAGTTTGACAAAATTTGCATTTTTAGACGAAATGTAGCGCCATATAGAGTCCAAGATACCTCAAGCCCTAAAGGGATTGGAGGTATGTTCACCGCTCCAAACGTTACCTACGAAATCCGAGCGAACTCTTGTATGGTTCTGCAAGCCTAGTACGCCCGTGGCGTTATTGCTGCGGATCCGTTTCCCGACAACCAAGATGGATGCTAGGGGCGGACCGGCGGTGGCGCGGCGCGGCGTTTGCTGCTCGATTCAGTGTAATAAAATTATAGAGGTTGTTACTAATTTTTTTTTTATATTTATAAAATTAGTTATTTTAGGACCAAACTTACTCATTATCACACTTTAAGTTAATGACCTACTATTATTTTACGTTAACTAAGTTCTGTGCTATAAGAATTATTTTTTCACAACTCCTGCGTTTCCGGGATGAAATCCGGAAGTGGGACGGATTTAAAACCGGAAATTCCTTCAGGAGTGGCTAGGAGAGCAGGAAGTTAAAGCGGTTGCGTTGTCAAGTCCTGAAAATCAATATCCGGGTGGCTGGAATAGGGCCAAAATCTACAAATACCTGTAAAGCTTCGTATAAACAGTTTGAAGAACAAAAATTAAAATTCGAAATCCAATTTATTGTAAGTTCTAAAAATGAAACCACTAATGTCATAAAAGTATAAAAAAACAATATGTGTTCTTTCTGAATCAGTTGAAAATGTAACAAAATATTTTTATTAGGTAGTACATACTCTGTTAGTTAAGGGGTGTTCCTTCAGCTCTACGGTTGTCGATATTTCCTATGGTCGTCGGTTATTGGAAATGTATCGGCGATTGCCGATAATGTCGAACCGTTCGGAAAGCACCAAGGCTTCATAGGCGTCGAGAAGTAAAGTTGACCAGAAATCGATACCCCATTAATACGTGTTCGAAGCTATAGAGCACGGTATATTGGTTCGGGAACAGGTGAAAGAGAACGTGAGGGATGGATGCATTTAGGGAGAGGCGGGACTTAGGGCGATGGAAGTACGCCTGCGCGATTCTGAAAATGGTCTCTAGGAGATTATCAAATACAGCAAACTGATCGTGTAAAAATTCAACTTTAAATTATTAATGAACTTTTTTAAAAGTTCACTTAAGTTTTATTTAAGTTAGTTGAACGTATAGAAGTATCATTTGATTGTGTGCTCTCGTAGTAATACTCTTATGTTGATTTATTAAGACTATTTACAATTCAAGACACGTATCCATTCTACGGATGTAACATAGAGTACGGTTAACATAAACAAGAAATAAAAACACCACGCCTCCGAACAAAAATAAATAATGTGCTTACACTTGTTACAACAAAAAATAAACGGGGGAGTGACATAATGATATGCGTAATTAGATCAAAGAAGTATCAGGACAACATATTCTGTAGGTAGAAGCGTTGCCAACAAAAGGACCAAAAGGGCACGAAGGACTTCGTCGTCAGACTCGGCTCGAGTGCGAAGGTCCTCGTTCGTTGCTATGGCAAGTTGTATGCGCGCAACGCCGCCGACCGACACGTCATTACCCTTCCTGAAAGCTCGCAATCTACTCCTACCAGGGCCACAAAAGCGATAGCGGGTGTTCGAAATCGTGAATGGTTTCATCCCCCAAGGTAGGCGGAGAAATGCGCGCGCGTGGGTGTTGTTATGGAAACGGTGTTGCCCACCTACTGGTAACTTATAAACTGTAGGAGGTGTAGTGTAAGACGAAAGTTCGAACTTTCAACTTGGGGGGCTTATAAAAGTTCAGATTGAGTTCAGTGAACTTTTGTTGAACTTTCCTGAACGAGTTCAAGGACCATAGGTATTTATTACATTTTGATAAAAAAATTGTTGTTTTGATGCAGATATTTTCTTTAAAATTCTATTGTGCATTGTATCCACTTTATTTTCCTATAATTTGTAACAGATACACATTTCTGTAGTTTAAAGAAGGGTTACCAAGAGTACGTCTCCAATAATCTTACTAGATTTGGTAGATTTTCTCATGATAGGATTTCGTCTGCTTCACAAAGTAAAGAATGAAACGAATTTGATTGTCCAAATGTAAGGATTGCAATTGATTGTATAGTTTGTTCCCTACTCTTTACTTACGCTATCTGAAATAAAAAAAACACTAACAGTTGATTGCACTAGTTTTAATCCATGTTTGCATTGCAAACAAAAACCAACAACCAAATGGGCGATGTGTTTAATATTATAAGAAGATAAAACATTGATGATTGAATGCCAAATTACATTGCATATTATAATAATGTATTCATAGTCTACCTGCCAAGGCATCTTATTACCCTCATTAATAACTTGGTCCTCAACATGATCAGCCATGTCACGTGGCATTTTATTTCAACGCTTGAGATTGAATCAAATTAATTCAGTCTCGTCTTGGGACAGCGCTGTAAATCTTGAAGATAAGGTAAGTACATTATCGAGGTCATTAGTCACGTAATGAGCAGCTAATTATTGAAGGAGGGACGGAGGCAGAGACAGGCGAAGTGGTCAGCGTGGTATGTGTGCCACGGTCGTGTCTGTTTGTCTGTCTGGTTGCCAAGTGGCCGGCGAGGTGGGTTGCGCCGCGCGGCCACGCGACCAGGCGCGCAGGCGGCCGAGGCGGTGCGCGCTGCAACTGCACAAGTGCATTCACCGCGTGGGCTGCACTTCGTAAAGTTTACTCACATCACAGACAGCGCGGATCAGCTGTCGAACGCGCGCCTGTTCGGAGCGCAAGGTGCATAGGTACAATAAAAATGAGTCAGAAACATTAATTTTTTCACTTTGAATTGCAATGGTAGATAAAAATCAACAGTTCAAAATAAAAGCTTAACCCATAAAAGGAAAAATTGTCTGCTCTATAATATAATAAACTCGTCATAATGGTGAATATTACCATAACAGTGTTGTACGGTCAATTTACCGCAGCGGGCGCGGCTGGCATTTTGATGAGGGGATGAACACGATGTTTACCTCCTATTAGGTAGGTAATAGGTTCAGCTTTTGTGCAAATTCATTTTCAACTAACGGGATTTTTTTTGTAGTTGCGGCGTTTTGTAAAACGCCTCCGTTTTAAGGCAGGTAAATAAATCCAATTGAAAATAGGTATATGCATTTTCTAATGAGAAACTGCTTTATCAAAATTAAAAGGTTACAATATCTATGTCATTAGCATACTTTGCCTTTCCACACTGAAAAGTCGTACCGACCGAAAGACCAAGCCAGAAGAACCCATTTTACAAAATCGCTGTCCCAAAAACAACAAAATTTAATTACGAGCAATCTCGCAACGATTTTATGGGTCATCAGTATTGAGGCGCGCAACCCTTCAGTAATAAAGAAAGACAATGGGCATCATTTGTCACCGCCCCGCACCCCGCAACCCGCCCCCTTGGGCCGGCGAACCGAAGGACCGACCGCGACCCCAATATGTGTCACCCACTCACCGCTATACTCCGATTTAGCCTGATACCCTAATCCCTGCCGACTTAATTACCTTTGTTAGGTCGTTTATTTTCACCTTTATTTTCCCAAAAACTATTATTTGGATAAATTACACAATTTGAGGTTAACTGCGCCGGATAATTAAGTAACTGTAATTCAGATTTTCACGGTACAATATGGGCATGAAGACCCATTTCACTGTCTTCCTGGGTGAACCTTTACCTATATGTATGTTTAGATATGAAATAGTTATAGTTAACTAACTATTACCGGCACCACTGATTGACAAAAATCACGGTTTTTTTTAAAAGCGGTTACGCGATCCGAATTATGACAGATTATGACGGATAGAGTTCGGATGTGCTGTACTACGGTGATATAGGAAACGAAATTTCACATTACGGTTCAGATTTAGTGCGTAACCGCCCTAAGCCCAAAGCTTCCCCATAAAAGTAGCAGCATTTACACCCTAAAAGCAGGAATACTTCAAAAAGTTCTCTAGGACTTGAAAAACACGATAAAGGTCGCAAAAACTTTATTTTCCAGTCATCATAAAATATATTTCAGTCATATAATAAATGTCGTCTGGATTTAGGTAAATGAACGACGTAAAAAAAAATGCATTCATAAATTTCATTCATTGTTGATATAGAATGCCTGAAAAATTTTAGAGGATTGGTTTTACGGGACAATTTTCTCTTCGATGGTCTATAGATAAAAAATTGAATTCATAACTTTAGCATATTCTGAAAGAGTTAATCAAAAGTTTGTAGTTGTTTCAGTCATTTGAGAAAAGTTTTGCTCAAGTTTTTCCGAATTTGAAAAGTGTTCACATAAAATGTGGGCAACTTTTCCAAGACATAAGTACTCACATAGGTAGTATATTTTATCCTAAAGGTCTTGATTTTCATCAAAAAATAATTAATTAAAATTTATCACAAATTCGAATTAAATCCAGCCGAAGAGGTAGAAAAAAACAGGTTAGTGGGGCGTTGTTTGAGCGGAACGAGTTTATGGGGCGCGGCGAGGCCTTTCGAAGCGAGCCTCCGCGTGCGATGCTACCCTGGTAGATATTTCTTTTTATGGTCTACGGATAAATGTCAGGGGAGTGCCCGGCGCGCCTAGAAAGAACCCCGTGCGTTATGACTTTCAGCTTTACGCGCCTGCTATAAAAAGAATGAGGCACATATTCCAATGGTAACAGACTGTCTATGACCGTGGAAAAGTTTTATAACAAGTTTATAACGCGTCTGACCTTTGACATTAATTAATTATGTCTCGAGTAAGAAATTTCCCTTACTTTCCTTTTAATAAAATCTGTGAAATCCGATGAAACATCTTAGATCGCACCTTATCATCATAGAACATAAAATCTAACATTCGGAAAGAATCCTGTCATTCGGACGACGACGCAACAACCACTGCCATGGCTGTGCGGTCGCTGAGACAACGTCATCGAAAGTTATCTTAAAACTTCCCAACACTTGAAAGGACTCGATTATTCCCGCGAGATGCCTCACGGATTCTTTAATATCCTACGATGTCATGTTCTCCTAATAAACAGGACACGTCAGCATCCCGTATTTCTCACGCTCGCACCCGAACAGCCTCCAGCCTCCCTGTTTTATCTCTTTTTATTCCCTGGGACGCACCACTCACACGCGTTACGGCATTACCGTATCGTGGGAAATAACGACACTATTCCTTTTGTGATTGGTATACAAAGGCAGTTTTTTACGTGATAGTTCAGTTAGTGGCGTAGTAAACAAGCCATGTAACATACAATAATAGGATACCTTTTAAAATATGAAAAAGGCGCATTGGATAACTTTTTGTTTTGCTTTATTCTGAGCGGAAAAGGACAGATAGAGATGGAGAGATGGGCCTCCCATTCGTTTGATGTACCCCAACTATTTTTATATCCACTAAGACCTATTATAGCAGTGTGGAGTACAGTGTAAGGATCATACTTTAATTTAAGTGCACCATTTATTTATCCGTTGAGTGATAATGTGTAAACAATCTTAATTTAGGTGTGCTTGCTTTTTGGCCTAAAAATGTACTTTAAAAATAGATCACTGCCTAACCAGCGGCGTAAATAACGTGTCCACTACTTTGTAAAATAACATAAGGCCTATATTTTTAATTGTAATACCCGGTAGCCGAATTGCGCAAGTGAATTCGGCAAGGCGAAGGGTTTGACCGCTATCATATCGACCAATCACATGCGAGATGAATGACGCGATGAGGATTTCCGTCTGGTCGATTTAAAGCGGTCAAACCTTTTGCGTTGCCGTATTCACTTACGCTATACGGCTGCCGGAGGGTGAGCTGGCAGAGGTACTTTACCTATATCTAGAACCAAACTACCAACCTTTCCCCAGTTATGTTTAAGACTTATGTTATAGGCGAGAGTGTCTATCAACTGGGCACAAATCCAAACTCCATTCTGTAATTGAGAATTTTCAAATGAAATAACCCAACGACAACCAAACTGGGAATCAAACTCAGGACCGTATGCTAGCTCAGCGGAAGCTCTTGCGTCTACTAGACATTGACGAGGCATTATGTTGATTACTACTGTAGTATACTAACAAAGTAGTTAGATAGTTTAAGGGTTCCGTATCCGAAGGGTCCAAACGGTCCTATTGCTGTCACTCACGTCTTTTTTCATTTTATTTTTATTATTTATAGGCTCGCTCTTGACAACTATCTCACCTGATGGTAAGCGATGATTAACTTATTCACTCTTGACTTAAAGACTTCCAGGTTGTAGCTATCAGGACATACAGACTTTGACAGGAAATTCCACTCCGGGTATTCCCAAAACGTTTGGGGTGGGATGTCCAACATGTGACACCGATGACGCATCGCCGTACGTCTTGTTGTCTAATGATGTAACGGGCTAGGAGGAATCAGTTTATCCAATTCCATCGCACATTCCCCGAAATGTAACCGATAAAAAACCGACAGACTGGCAACTTGGCCACCTGCTTGGACTCGGCCAGTATCAAATTGCCGATAAGCCTCTTGGCCCGTTTTTCGGTCGACTCCAATGCATCCAGCTGGTACTTTGCAGATCCGTCCCAGAGATGAGAGCAGTACTCCATGCATGACCGAACTTGCGCTTGACAAGTTGAGCAACTGTTCTGGCCTGAAGTACTGTCTCACCTTTGCAAGGATCCCCAAATTTTTGGTAACCAGTTGAGCTTTTGCCTCAATGAATGGACCAAAATTGAGGGTCGAGGTCAATGTAACGCCAAGAAGCTCAAGATGGTCCATTTTCGGTACACACCACGGAATGAAGGAGCCGGGTGGTATTGGCTCGTTTTAGCGGAAAAAAGACATGCCTGGGTCTTAGCAACATTGAACCTGACCAGATTGGCATCGCCCCACTCGGAGACTACCTTCAAGGATAAATTCAAGCGCCCAACCATGGCCTCCCGGAGAGACCGGATCTGAGGCCCAGTAGCGCGCGGGTCGGATACATATCTCTCAGCAACAGTGCTATCGTCTGCATACCCAAATGTGCCGGGTTTTAGCAGATCGTTTATGTGGAACAAGAACAATGTTGCTCAGGTACCGACCCCTGAAGGACACCGGTGTTGATATCTAGTTTGTCAGACGAGCGGCCGTCAATAACCACTCGTATAGACCGGTCCCTCAGGAAGTCTGCGATCCAATAGCACAGACCACTGGACAGACCGAATGAAGGAAGCTTACCAATAAGGCTCTCGTGCCAGACCCTGTCAAAAACCTTCGAGACGGCTATCACCCGTATCCCGGTAATTATCCTTAAGGGTGTGGCAGTTTGTATGGTAAAAAGTAAAGTACACACAACTACAATATATTATAAAGCGATATAAAAAAACAGGCTGTGTGAAGTACCTACTAATGCTACGCAGACGAAATCGCGGGCAAAAGCTAGTTACGTATATTCTACTAAAAATACCAATATATTGATAATTTGACACGGAACCATAAATGTGCGAAGTCCGACACGCACTTGGCCGGTTTTTACGTGTATTTACTTTGGCGTAGTAGAGAAACAAACATTTATGCAAATACTGGCTCTATTGTCACAATTAACTAACTAGAATTAAGTAAATTAATTAACGATTTGAGAAAATACTCGCTGGAAAGCTATTCTGGGACTGTTACAATTGCTCACTGTCAGCAGACAGGCAGTCGAGCTTGCGAGCGATACCATGTTATTTATGTGACATTTACAGGAGCGACCTGTGACCTTCACAACGCTGAAAATAACTTTTAGGTCATACCTACTTATGTTAGAACCCATTGTTTTGAATAATTTTTAATCTAATTACATTTGCTGAAAATTTGATAGGCGCTAACATTGTTACATTAAGCCTTACTAAAAAATTAGAAATTATATATCTACTAGCTTCTGTCAGCGGCTTCGCCCGCGTGAAAAGAGTTTTATCATCCCAAGGGAACATTATACCGGGATAAAAGTAGCCTATGTGTTATTCCAGACCATAATTTATTTCTGTGCCAAATTTCATCCAGGTCCGTCCAACCTTTTGAGCGTGAAGAAATAACAAACATACAAACACTCACACTCACAAACTTTCGCCTTTATAATATTAGAGTGATTTGTGTGATCTATTGGCGAAAATTATGAACCCACCTCCTCTTACATGGGACTTAAACATTTGGCTAAATGTTGGTGTACACTGTACTACTATAGCTGCACTTCTACCTAACTTTTCAGAGATACAGACGTGATGGTGTGTAAGTTATGTCTACTCGTTTGTTTCAAATCCATGTTATAGTTCTCGGCAAATTTCTGGACCGCTCTGAAGTTGGCTTTCTAATGCGCAAGGCACGAATCGGTGCTGTTTTTGTATGAGATTTACTACTGCACAGCCATTGTAGCCAACTTCAGGGCGGCCAAGAAGTTTGGCGAGAACTATATTCAATTAACCACAGGCGGTTAAGCACTGCGTCCACATCGGACGCAGTGATTTGAGTTCCAAGTTCAAAATGTTCTGAATTATGACAGATTACGAGGTATAGAGTTCGGTTGTAGTGCGTAAGCTTCCCTACAAGAAGTACTTCGGCTACTTCGGAAACGAAATTTCACGGACACGGATCGGATGTAGTGTGTAACCGCCCTAAGCAAATATTACAAGTCTAAACGTCATTTTATTTTAGTCTCTGAAAGCCTATAATTTAGCCTGCCAGTAAAGCCTGACGTAAACCGGAACTTGCCACCGGAAGTGACCCAAAAGGTTGCGCGCGTCACTGTAGATATCGGATACCTTTCTGAAACTTTAACTACTTGTTCTCATCCATCAACTTTGTACAAACATTGAAAACGTGTAGGGAAAAAAAAACATATCCATGCTTTTTTAGTCAAGCAATGAGGGTATTTATAGAAAAACGGAATTAATAGAAAGCGCGGGGCGAATAGATACAAAATTTTAAAGGGGTACTGTATGTAACTTTCTGAGAGACTCTTTGACTATAAGTAAATAAATGAGTGCTGCAAATGGTCTAACGGTTGATGGTGTAAAATCAAACATATTCATCTACCTATATTCTATATTAACCTAAGTTATTTATTATAAATTTTGTCCTGTTCTTCCCCCTACCATTTCCTTACACAACCTACTGAGAAAATCAAAAATTCTTCAGTATGTACTTTTTAGTCTGCCGACTAATTAACAGTATTGTCCTATCTTTCGGATTAGCAGCCATCCAAACGACACACAAAAATATGAAAATGAGGATTTGCGTAATAATTGTGTTAAAAATAGATATTATATAATTTCCGCCCGTATTATCCTTTCCGACCTTGCAGATCATTTGATCCACAGCACAACAGACAAACAGTAATTAAACAAACTAAAAAGCATGCTCCCGGTTTTATTACTTGTGACGTCATTTTTAGATGATGTTGAATTAATCCAAATAAAAACTATGTCTAGACTCTCGACAGATGCTAATTAAGATTAATTTATGATGATAAGTAGGTGTGCTGTCTTTTAGTAACGCTCCTGAACTCTACAATTATTATTATTTCCTGAAACCGGGCATTCTGCCATTTTTATGAACTATCTAATCATGCATTTTAGTATGCTATAAAAAAAAAACGTTTTTATTTTCTAACACATATGAATGAATACATAGCATTAGAAAAGATAAAAAAACTATCGCTTGCTTAGTAAAATGGTCAGAAAGATCATCAAAATTGAAACTTTAAAAGTTCCAAAAAGTTGTTGGTAAAAGGAGCATAGACGGAGCTGCTAAAACTGATAAAGGAAGAATTATGAAAGTTAACATCGGGTAAAGAATGATCAAACGTAACTTACCTGAAACTACAGCAGCCACTGCCGCCAACTGCAAAATTTTCAGCCGCAACATTCTATCAGTTGCAGGCGCAGCCGATCGTTATTAAACCACTAACTTTAATAATATTCATACGCAAATCATAGTAAAAAAAGTAGAAACTTTATCAAATCGCGCATTTATACGATAAAAATGAAAAAAAGTCAAGACAAACAAAAACTATCTAAACATTAATTAAAATCCCATTATCGATAAAAGAAGTTAAAAAAAGAGATGGATTGTGAAAAATAAGTCTTCGAAATTCAGTTTGGAGTAAATGGGCAGTCGGTCTGTTTCGCGGGCACGCTCGTCACTTTGTCAGTCGCTCAACTATTTCAGCAGTCCTGAAGCTTGCTGCGCCCCTCGCAACCCCACCACCCTTTACGTGGTGGTGCAGAATGGGGACAGGGAGCGTCCCACGGGCTATAAAGAAAATTGTCTTCACTGCGCTGATTGAAACAATATTTGTTGGCTTGAAAGGTGTCGTGCAGGTTTCATGGCTCCTCGTTAACTGCCTGCGCTGGTATGTGACTCATTGTCTTTAAATGTGGTAATGGCTGATCTCATTTTCTAGAGAGGAGGACGTATTATGTAGGTATATGTTTTAGGAGTTATGAGAAAAATTTGACCTTAGCTAGATCCCTTAAGCGATGGCAACGGTGGTTGTTGATACTTACATTTTGGTAACGAATAAGATAATAATTGCTACTACTAGTTAAAGGCACAGATAATATAATACTAGCAGTACTCTTTCGTCTTTTGATATCAAACGTGAATGATTGAATTTTGCCCTGATTGAAAGTTATCTACCCGTGCCATAGTTATCGATATCTCAACACACTTGTCGCGTATTTAGAATAGTAGTGGTTTTATCGGTGGTATGCCAAGAAAAAAAAACGATTTTATATGCTAGAGCTCGAAAACGAAGCATCTCGGATAGGATGAGTTGTCGAGTAATGGTTCAGAAGAGCTATTTAAGAGAAATATGAATACAAGAGCAAGCGATTCAAGCTCCAAATTTTCTGAATCCGACCTCGTAATGGTTAGATTTTCTTATACCATTCATAGAGTTTAGAATTTCCTTCGTCGACTTATTGAGAACTAAGGTTGTTTGCAAGCACAGTTACATTATCGACTTATTTGTAAACTTAAATAGTGTAAGGGTGCAAGAGCGATCGGAACAAAAATTTTAGCACGCCCTTCGAACATTTTTTATACATGTCTGTACGAGAGGTTACGAGACTGAAAGCCTGAAGAGTGTAGAACCTAGTGCTTGTCTCAAGAAATACGGCAGGTTGCAGCCGCCACCGTCTCTGGCAGTCTGGCCCTGTTGGCAACGGGCCGCTAGATAATACGCTACTGAAACTGCAGAACTTTAAAACATGTGGAATGTTCGCAAGTCTCTTACATCGTTTTTTTTCTTTTAAATATAGAAAATACGAGTCATGTTATATTATGTTAACTAATAGCCATAAGCGGAGCTTGTTCAGCAAGTTGGTCTACTTGAGCCCAGTTTTTGATCCGTATTTTTGGTCCTCAACCAATGGTTAAATACACTGCCCTGCAGACCCCGTTCTTTTTTTCAAAAAAAAATCGGGCACCAAGGAAATATACATTCTAAGGACGATTTGAGTTAATTAAATGAAATTTAATTGTTTGGCGTAGTCTGTATACTTATAATCATGTAAATTAATACGCGTGAAGAGAATTCTGGCAATTTTTTTTTAATGTTTTATGAATTCTTTAAAACCGAAGTACATGGCCAAACAATAAGAAGTGATCGGCAATAAAGACAAGATTGTTTTACTTTTTTAATTAAGTAGTTACAAATGTAAAAACCTAATAAAGAATTTGACCTCCTCTTGCCAAAATCACAACGTGAATCCTTTTGGCCATGCTTTCCACGATGTTTTTAATAACGTTTTGAGGAATACGTTCCCACTCTTCTGCAATGACTCTTTTTAGCTCCCTGATGTTTTGTGGAGCAGGTTGCACTGATCTTACCCGTCTCTTTAGAACATTCCAGACATGCTCAATTGGATCGAAGTCAGGACTTCAAGCTGGCCAATCTAAACGACGGATCCCAACTTCTTGCATGTACGCTTCCACGTCGCCACAACGGTGCGGGCGAGAATTGTCGTCCATAAAAATGGAATCTTCCCCAAGTGCAGTAAATGCGGGTTGTGCATATGGAATAAGGACTTCCATTATGTACCGGTAAGCATATATTGTTCCATTTTCTATGAAAACTAACTCCGTACGCTCCGTCGAATTAATTGTGATTATTAAGTGATTTCTTCGAAACACACTTCCGCATAGCGTTCCCGAGGTCTTCGCAGCACTCGCCGGCGTCGGTCCTCTCCACACATAGAGATTCTAGCTTCATCAGAAAACTAATATTTTATTCCAGTCCTCCAGAGTCCCTGAAGTAGGTACAACTTCGAGCAAACTTAAGTCGAGCAACACAGTGCTCACGGAGTAATTTAGGGCCCCGAGCCGGACGGTAACTCCTGATATTAGCAGCCAAAAGCCTCCTCCTGACCGTCCACAAGCTAACTTCGACTCCTTTTACTTCTTCAAGGCTCTTCTTCAGGTCCAGACTTGACGCCTTACGATTCCGCAACGCCTGACTCACCAAAAAGTGGTCATCTCTTGGTTCTGTGCATCGTTTTCTTCCCGAACCAGCTCTTCTTTTGACCGAACCGGTCTTTTGATACCGTTGCCAAGTCCTCTGGACAGTTGAACGACTCACATTTAGCCGCTGAGACACGTAAGTTTGCGAACAACCTTCTTCAAGTAGGGCTATAATTTTACCGGTCCTTAACGCTTTATCACTCATATCAAAAAGTGGTATTTAATGTAAAAATAAAGATTAAATTGTTTAATTTGCAAAAAAAATTAAAATTTTAGTAATCAGTACAAAATCGTTTCAGCAATTCGCGCCATTAGTAAAGCAATCTATACTAATATTATAAATGTGAATGTAAGTTTGTTTGTTATGCTTTCACGCAATAACTACTGAACCGATCATCATGAAACTTTGTACATATATTCTTGGAGGTATTAGAAGTAACATAGAGAACTTTTCACAAAAAAATTAAAAAAATATGGCTTCACTGCGAGCGAAGCCGCGGATAAAAGCTAGTTTTACAATAAACCACAATCATACTATACTTGATATTATAAATGTGAATGTAAGTTTGTTTGTTACGCTTTCACGCAAAAACTACTGAACCGATCGTACATATATTCTTGGAGGTATTAGAAATAACATAGGATACTTTCTATTAAAATAAAATATTTTTTTAATGGCTTCACTGCGCTAGCTAGTAATCAATATTTTTCTTTTGTTTATTTCAAAATTTAAATTTGGAACGTAAACTATCATGCCAGGATGCTTCAAATAACCATCACCAATACATCGTCAAATTAATAAAACCTTTTTCTTGTTCTTCTTCATTGAAGTAAAGAAAAAAATAGCACATAGGATACTTTTTACCCCGGGAATATGTTCCCTCGGGATAACCATCGACTTTCACGCGGGCGAAGCCGCTGGCAGAAACTAGTTAATGAACAAACGCTTTAATCGAAATTTGAAACCATTGGTTAGCATAATTAACAATTGGTTGAGTACGGTTCAAAAACCTAGACCTGAAATATATGCTGACCTGGGCTATTGGGCGTGCTGATGCTCTCGTATCGTGGCAAGATATGGACATGAGGTGATGATTGATTCATGTACATACGATAGCCAAGTAGCAACATAGGTAGATAATACCTATTTTGTAAAAAAAAATAAGTAGGTACTGAAATGAATGCCTCTTAGGTACAATTCATGATAACATGTTTTTAATAGATAACTAAGCAAAAACAAATGATCTATCCACTAGGAAAATGATAATGTGCAAATATACACAAACACATTATTGCTTCTCGCCTGTTCGAACCTACCCCCGGCCTATAAAGGGGGAGCCGAAAGGTAACGAAGCCATAAGCCTCGTAAATGCCGCGGCATGATTGTCTATGGGCTAACATTTATGCAGGCATCCAATTAGGGGACGTGCTTGTATAGTTGGCGACATAACCTTGCAGTGGCGGCCGACTACATTCAAAGGTCATGTTTTATGCTAGTGGAAATTCTGTAGATGATAAATTTGATAACGTGGTAATAGCATTCATGTTGAGACTTTGGGACTTGAAGTTATTATTATTATGATTACAGTTACAAGTTTATTACAAATTGGCTCTAGTGGGGCCAAGACTTCCTCTTTCGGGAAATGGGTGTCTTCAATCAACCTGTATCTAAGTTCGTGAAAATTCGAGACAAGACATCAATCTGCGTTAACGATTTGGTGATAGGTACTTAATCGGTACAAAAGCAAAAGTGAAAAATGCTGACGTTTTCCTTTGGCACGTAGATCCGATTTGATACTTATGATGTAGGTACTCTACAGGGGCTCAGTGAGTGCTCATTGGCAATGTCACATACCCATGATTTTTCTTCAGAGAAATTGTGATAAAATAATTTACACACAAGTGCCTGTTAGAGTTCGATCGCACGACCTAAATTCTTCCAAAATCATCTAAAACTTTGTTCATCAAGTTGTGTACGTCACTTCGCATGAACCATTGATGTTTCCAGTAAGATATCATATTTTACGACTGCTTTCTGAGGCGTGAATCTGGGTGCGACACAACTATATTAGATAATCGAGTTCAATCATCCAAAAATTGATGTACCTAGAAACGATTCGGTCGGTGCAATTCTTTTTTATTTTATCGTGGATTCTTGCGTACGCTATATTCAGTTTTTACAACTTAACGCGAAGTATGGAGTGATTACTTTTCTTATTAAAGAAATTTTTGCTTGAGATTCTCCTTCGAACGTAGACGTAGGTGCAGTACAACTAATGCCGCACGGCAATCACAAACAAATGCTTATATTTATAGTAACTTTTATGTACAGTAATTTGAATTCAGTACTAAGTACTTTATTGTTGTTTTGTTTTGATTTCCGTGGGAAATATATAGAGCTGCAAAAATTGCAGCATTCCGGCCATTTTAAAAATAAATTTACAAAATCTATATAAGTACTTCCAAGTTGATTTGATTGAGAGCGTCCGATAACAATCCAACAACTGACTGATAGAAATCCGAGGACTGACGAAACACAAAGTTTGCCGAGGGAGATTAAGAAAATAGTTGTACTGTACTTACGAGGTGCACCTCTGTCCTACCCTTCGGCGAGTACACACGTGATGTTATGTGATTTCATCCGATTCTCTATTTGTATTCACTACAAGCAAAACCTTGTTTTTCTGTTTATTGTTGAAACAACAATCGGATGTTTATTAATTAACTGAAGGTGAATGCACTTGTTGTTCGTATTGTTCTTGATAAAACAATGTCAATTGGGCACAAAAGGAAAAAAAAAAACAATTTGTTAATGTTTATAAACATGTTTTATTAATAACCGAAAATGTACATTATTAATTTAAATACTACAACTTCATACATACATAACCATAACAGGCAGTACATATAGAACAACTATCTTAAAGGTGAGATTAGAGACATGTGTCACCTTTTTTTACTCGGTTAGGACAACATACAGAAGAGGCAGTACATTTTGATACAATTATTTCACTTAAAAAGTTTTCTATAACAATAAGATCATGGCTACCTTCATATCATAAAAGGTAGATTTAAGAAACCAGTTCTAATTAAAATTAGCCACGTCAAACAGTCAAGTATAATAAATTATTATTATTATGCCAATTTACGATTAGTGCATTGGAATCAATTAACTGGAACCCAAAATAGAACATTTGTATGGACTATAGATAGTTGTTCCGCATTTGGGTGTCTTGTGTATTTGAGTTTAAATGTTTGTAAACGCACCCACGATACAGCAAGATATTCATTAGCTTTAATCAATCCACAACAGAAAACAGCTCCAAAAGTTAAAATTAGAGTGGTGTTCCTGTTTCTGCTTCAGAACTCGAAACTAGACAGGTTTTGATTTTTTTTTACATATCACTGCTTAGTTTTGGAGCTAAGCGGAGACATATAAAAACAAAGTAAACTTGAAAGTCTCTGTAAGTTTTTTCTACTAAGAGCGAAGAGTCCTCAACATCGTGATGTGAGGGACACTCACTACTGACGTAACTTCAGGGATGATCTCAACACTTAAAGCACATTGAGCACAGGATATGAGGGAATAAAATGCTAAATACTTGCGAGACAGTTACATTGTCGATATCCACGCAGCTCAGCGCAATAGACGTCAACTACATCTTAAGGGGCGATTTCACCAATAAAACTAATCGCGATTAATTCAACTAAACTCAGTTTAAGCAAATACAGCGTTCTGATTGAAAGTTTCGAAGCGGTAACAACCATCCAGAACACTGTATTTGTATAAACTGAGTTTAGTTGAACTAATCGTGATTAGTTAGATTGGTGAAATCGGCCCTAAGATGGCACGTTAATGTGGACCGCGTAACATGGCAGTTCAAAATATAAATTACATAAATATTATAAACGTAAATATGTACATCAACAGACGCACACCCACAACTCTTAATTTAAAAAAATAACAATGTTAGTCTACACACAGAAACCTAAAACTAAAATATTTTATCGTCTATGACTAATATATACACAATTTACAGTTATTCAAACTACTTCGTCTAATATCAGTGAGTGATCCAAATGTTAGTGGAGAGTTCGCTTTTAGATTTTTTAGAACAAACGAAATTTACTCAACAAATAATTACAAAGAACGATTATTTATTTTAATGCTTTATTAACAGGTGCAGTAAATTATAATAAAATATATTATGTAACTTTGTATATTAAATCACAAATGACAAAGCAAGTCGCTTCTCTTTGTTAAATGAATAGACAAACATAATAATGGTTCCATTGAAGACGTGTTTGTGGTTCAACATTGAAACAGGTGTCCATGTTAATGTAAATTATTGTTTATCTACTCAGCTGTACAATGCTTTTAAAATGATTTACAATAATATCAGCTAAATCACTCTTAAGTTTGAACTGAACAAATAAACTTCAAGGCCGGTATATGAGATGTGCCTTTCATGCCTTTAGTTGATAATGTATTACATACTAAAATGTTATTTGCAGATATGTTAGTTTGTTAAAAACCGATTATTATGATAACGTTAAAAAAAACAAATAGAAAATATATTTCATGTTTATAAATACGAGATCCGACACAAATCAAACTCTTGTTATTAAAGATAGAAAAGTAAATAATAAGTTTCAATAAATAAAAAATATTTTATTTTCTTATTAAGATATTAGTTAAATTACATATCAATAGATATATCTAGTTTAAAAGTCACCCGTGACGTGCGTTTTTATAGTAAAATGTTTATGATAGAGTACCATAGCTGCAGTCTTATTGCGTAATGAATTCGGCTTGGCAAAGGGTAAATCGACCAATCATGGATTTCAGTCTATGTGATTGGTTGATTTTTCAGGTTTACTAATCATAATTTGCATTGGCATAACGAAATTCAGCATAGTGATCATTACGCATACTATTATTTAGCATAAATGCTTAGCCATAATGAATATTTCCATAAATACTGTTAGCATAATAATAATAATGCATAATCTTATAAAGCATAATGTTATGAACATAATGTTCTTTGGAATAAAACAATCATGTTCGCGCCTCAAGGCACATTGAACTAATTAATTTGAGTCGTTTTAACAATATTGAATTAGACATTTCAAAACAATTTTCAATCGATTCAAGCCAATATAAAATTTTCGATAATATGAAAATGTACATTTTACCCGTAGGTATTTCATATTTGGTTTAATTTTCGACGTTCAAATATGTACCCATAAAATTATTATTATTATGTCTTAAACATTTATGCAACTCCAAATTATGGCAAAAAAAAGACCAAATGGCAGTTATGCTAACCTTTGCATTATGCAAAAGTATTATTATGTCGCAATATTATTATACTGATAAAAGTTATGCAAAAACTATATGCCAACAACATTATGCCTAAAAAAATATGCAAAGAGGGAGGTTCCCGATATTTCATACTCTTTGACCTTTGCCTTGACGAATTCATTGCGCAAGAAGGCAGCTGGTGTTCGCACGACCCGGATAAACCTTGACAGTGATAACATTAGTTAAGCATAGTATATAGAAAGCATACGGTTGTAGCTTCGAGCATCAACTGGTCTAAACGTAAGCCTATGTAGATCTTACCTTTACTGCTTCATACAAGTACGCCAAGAACAGCAACTTTATTGCGTAAGTGAATTTGGCAAGGCAAAAGGTTTGACCAAGTAAACGAGTATGTATTCTCTTTAAATAATTAGGTATTGCCAAAAATTATCGGACGCTTTCATTGGTGAAGATTCTATTTTCGAAAGAATCCAATAATTTTTGTCAATATTTAATTATTTAAAGAGAATTTGGCATACTCTTTCATGGGGTCAAACCTCTTAGGCTATAAGGCTGCAGTTCAACACTGAAAACTCTCATTGAAACTGTTTTTTTTTTTTTGTAATAGATGGGAAAGGCAGCTAATAATTATGAGATTTGTTTCGAAAAGCACGACCATAGAACAAAAAAATGTGTAATCCAATGAGAGTTTTTGGGTCCGTAACTAGTCTGTTATTTATCATAAACACGGACAGACAAACCACTGGAGAAAAACTCCGCACAGCAGAATACATAGAAAATATAATAATAACAATTAAATCTAAGTAGCACCTAGATGTGCTCGAAGCCACAACTGCTAAAATGTAACCAATAGTTATGTTTGTGCATATTACTTATAATGCCCGCAATAAGTTAACATTGGTCGTTCTTACTGAGCCATTTCATCTACAATCAGATCTTTATTCATTATACATTTCATATCAATATCTAATCTCAATCGAACATTATTGTAGAAAATGCTACTAGAATTTTTATCATCAGCCGAAATATTGTAACTCACACACTCCTCTTTGGACTTCGCCGCAGCCGGGAAAAAAAACTTTGCTGTTCCCAACAATCTGTCGAGTTTTGCGAGCTAAAATGTAGGGACAATTTTTTTTTTTTCTTTTTGGAGGTTTGATTTTGCATATATTGTGGTTTTAGTTCTAATGTCTGGAAAAAAAAAATTCGGATGGTGATAAAAAACAAGGCAGTATTTCAATAATTAAAATTAATTTTGGTTAATAAGTATAACATTTAACTTATACATGAATTCACTATAAACTGAGTATTCATAGCTAATAAATAAACAACATTCATCATAATATACATACAATTTTATAAATAGAACGTATTCATAGATTTTAGACGAAAAATACGACACAATACGTTTGCAAGAAACCATAGAGACGTGAGAAATATCGATACTGCTCGCAAAACTATCGAGCCTTTCACACTGAGTCATAGACAATAGTGTTCTTTGTTTAATTTTTTCCTGGCGATTGAGATCACGGACATTTGAACTGCGGGTTATTTCATACCGTTTATATTTACACTACGAATGTGTCGACATCCTCACTAATTGACTTGAGCAACATCACCCTACTCTGTATAGCGTAGTAATGGACGCGGCGATCCTTGCAATCGTGGGGTAATTGTTTCGTGCAGATTAGTTATTTAAATGCTAATTATATCGATATGGATAACTTTATAGGTTAATTTTACACCTAACGTTGGCTCCCAAAATGTTCTAACAGCCGCTTATAAATGTTACATGCGCATTTGAAGAATTTGAATGAATCATCTACGCCTTAATTCTAATTTATATCTACGTACCAAAAATCTGAGACGAATATACGTAGGGTATCATAAGAGTGTGTAGTCGTAACAAATAATTTTGATATTAAAGGTTAAATTATTACGAAGATTGAAAAGGGATAGTTAATATAGACTTTGTATACAGGAGTAAAAACTTTACCTGTAATTAACTTTTACCTTTAATCCTCCAAAATAACGGTAATCATTTTGGGGACTTACAAATCATTTACAAAGGGTGCAAAATTCTTTGAAATTCTGTGTCAAAATCACAGTCATCTTCAAATAATTAAAAGTTTTACCAATTTGTAGTCGTTAGAAATCATTTCAATAAAATGCCAACATTATAGTAACCCGCATATTAGACTATTACTTGTGACTCACAATCCCATTCAATCTTTCTTCACAAGTTTGGCGAGGCTGAGAAGCCAGCCAATAACAGCTTCACGTTTTAATAAGCTATCACGATTATTATGAGCCATGGTACAGCTTAAAATTCAAAAAAAGCTTTGTATTGCGAAAAAAAGCCGATTCATCAGTCGTTAATAGGAATAGATCTATCAAATCGTAATATGCACAATAAATGCTACTACAAGCCGTTTATCGCTTCCGACCCGTCGCACGTTTAACCGATAAAATCGGTCAAATTTTGCAAATGACATCACTACCGGCAGTTATCTTGATAACTCGCTGAACTTGTGGGTATCATTTCGACTGATAAATCGGCATAAAACACGCAAACAAAGTCACCGAATACAGACAAACGAAGATCAGTAGTAACAATTGGCGCAGGTCAAGGGTTACTACCGATCTGCGTTTCTAAAAACCATCCCCATGAAATAACGACGCTGTAAAAGTCGAAGTTACCATGGTCTGCGGTTGACTGTATTTTCCGGCCACAGAGCACTGACAGGCCTAGTCAGCCACTGTTAGAGACGGCATTGTCAAAACTTTCCAAGAAGTAAACCAAGCATGCCAGTGTATGTCACCGTTTATAAATTACATTTAGGGCGGTTACGCACTGCATCCGATCCGAATCCTAGAAATTTCGGTTCCGAATTAGCCGTAGTACTTCTTGTAGGGAAGCTTACGCACAACATCCGAACTCTATCCGTCATAATTCAAAACATTTTCAATTCGGATAGAATTCGGAACTCAAATCACGGACTCAGATCGGATGTAGTGCGTAGCCACGTTACGGTCCGTGAAAAATTCTAACTACGGCACTGACTGCCGAAACTTACCCATTGCGAGGGCATGAATATTATTAGTAGGCAATGCGGTCCCTAGCCGCAGCCAACGCGGTGATTCGGCGATCGCAGTATACCCAGTTGTTTAACAGTCTTTTGACTGCAGGGTTAACGAAATAAAACATTTGTAAATCATAGTACTTGTGAGCCCGTCTATACTCTGTTGTGCTGCTCTAAGGCCTCTTCGATAGGTACTGGAAGCTTGGGTATCTCGCGGTACAGGGGGTTCTTGCCCTTGATGGGTAAGGGATGTGCCTCCGTGTTGAATACCCACTCGTCTAGTGGCAGGAACGAGTCGTCGGCGAATAGCAGGTAGAGGTACTGTAATGAAAGAGAGATTGGTCAATGGTGGTAAAGAGAAAGAATACACCTTAAATTATAATCTAGAATAGGGAATATGTATGTTTTTTATCAGTTTATCCATAGAACACTAAAATAGAATAGGTACCAAAATTGAAAACAGAATCAAAATAGATCGAAAAACGACCGAGATATAACAATTTAAAGAAATTTATCTGTTCCTCTCTACGAAAACACCGTTTTCTATGGCAATTGTATGGGCGTCGTGCTATCTGACGTCCGATGACATGTCGGACATATCTTTCTAATTTGCAGCTTTGTAACTTCGTCTCTGATCAAGACATTTTAAAATTTCTTTCATATTTGTTTACTAGAGTTAATAAGTATTTCATTTAGCAAATAAATAAAATACATGCATATTCTCTATTGGAGTACCGAAATAAATAAAAAAACGCGTGCACCATCGTACACGTGATAAAAATGACAGTTCTTAAAAATAAATAATAAGAAAGATTTAGTGTAAGGGGTTACGCACTACACACGATCCGAATCCGATAAATTTTGGCTCCGAAGTAGCCGTAGTACTCCTTGTAGCGAAACTTACGCACTACATCCGAACTCTATCCGTCATAATTCAGAATATTTACAATTCGGATTCGGAATCTAGACTTAAATCACGGACACGGATCGGATTTAGTGCGTAACCGCCGTAAGAGCAGTAAGAAATCATACCTTTCTCATATCTCATGAAATTTAACTCTAAATTCTAATTCAACTATCGAATCGCCGCCTAAGAAGTTTCACTTCAAAAATCTTCGTCGCAACTGCGATTTGGTTTGCATTGAACATTAAGTTACATTTTCGGGATAACCATAATTTCGTACAGTGTTTAAATTTATGTATTGCACGTATGTAGGAATGAGTACAACGTACTATTTATGGCAGAGGACACTGGTATGACGTATGACCCAGAAACTTTATTAGGGTCAGGACAATTGATGGACTGGAACTAAATTACTGGTCCAGGAAAATGGACCAAGGCTATGAAGGGGAATAGTATTTTTGTTCCATTTTAATGGGTCATGCATGTTGGAGAATGGGTTGTTTTGAAAAGTTCCTATTTTTGCAAAAGTAGCCATCATATTTATATAAAAAGCGATTTATTAATAGAATTGTTAGTGGTCGGTTAGGTTGGTACACAAGAATTATGACAGTCTATTTTCGACTTTCAATATTGTAAAAACCTCCTGTACTAATATCTGTCAAATACTTTTTTTCTCTTTGGGCATTTTTTTATATGTTACGGCTAATACCCGAAGTGCGGCTACACCTAGTATTAGCCGGAGCTTAGGGCACCCCGACACGGACAGGTTAGGTTCGAACGAGATGACGGGAGCTGAAGTGAGCGAGCAAAGCGAGCGAACTCAGCTCCCGTCATCTCGTTCGTGTTAGGTTACTTTAGACCCTGCGGACGGAAATAGGAGCCCCGCAGCAGGGCTCCGTTGCGTGGCTACACCTAGTTCTAACCGGCTAAAACTAGGTGTAGCCGCACTTCGGGTATTAGCCGTAACATATACACAAAATAAAATCGATCGTGGTTCCTCTCGAGAGCTGCGACAGAATTTCCTTCGTCAAAATCCATAATTCGATGTTTGGCTCTCGGTTATTTTATCCTCCAGTATTGGACAAATTTAAAAGATATTCCATAAATTTAATAATAAAGATATATGTTGTGATTCTATGTTTTCTTTTTTCATTTACAGTTGTCAAATTTGTACACTAAGTCTCTGTGACAGCGCAATTTTGAGTGTTCTAGTGCTTCTATACATAATGTATCATCAAAAAAGAAAACATACAGGCACAGTATATATATTTCTTTTTCAGTTTATGGAGTAACTTTTAAATTGGTCCAATACTAGAGGAAGAAACAGACGAGAGCCAAACCTCGAATTATGACTTTTTACTTAGGATATTCATTCGGATATATGCAACCGCATTTCCTCTTAAGTGAGATTACGCTTTTCATATTTGTAGGGGGTTTGGCTTGAGAAGGCAAAACACCTGCAAGACTTTGGGCAAGATATATATATCAGCAGATAATATAGATTGAATTAAAAAGAATACCTTAAGTGTCTCAGCCAGGAAGAAGCTCTGCTGCACGTCGTCGCCTTGCGGGTTCTGATGGTACACGTTCACCAGTCCAGTATATCCGCCTTCCACGCGACAATGTTTCTCCAATGCCTGGCAGAAAAAAAACATTAAATAAAATTGTCGAGAATGATGGGGTACAAAATCATTTTATCTTGCAGTTTTCTTTTATGATGTAGTTTAGACTGCATCTTAATTTCTGTTCAAGCGTTTTTTTTCTTAACTTGAAGCCGGCAACACGGAGGTTATCAAAACAAACATGAAGATGAGCAAATGAGCATCGCTTTCGACGCCTTTGGCTAAATTTTGTTATCGTTTTAACATTTCTAGTATCACCCACTGCAACTCGATTTCATATTGAAGTGATCCAGCGAATCTCATACGAGAACTATGCGAAGCTGCATTGATGGCTTCGTTTAAGTTTTGGCAGGCACAGGCCGGGTTGTTGAGGCAATGCTTAGGACAATTTACAGTAGTGTAATCTTTGCAAATGTTGTTGGGTGTTACCTGAACGGCCTCCCATCCCCAGTCGCGGTAGCGCTGCTGCTTGGTGAGTCTCCACATGATGAAGTAGCTCTCGAAGGTCTCAGGTCGCAGCAGGAATACCTTCTCATTGCTCTTCTGCGCCCGCGCTTCTACCGCGCCCGAAAATCTGAAATAAGAACAATTATTTTTATTTGAATCCTTTTTTAAGGTTCCGTACCCAAAGGGTAAAAACGAGACCCTATTACTGAGACTCCGCGGGCCGTCTGTTTGTCTGTCACCAGGCTGTATCTCATGAACCATGATAGCTAGACAGTTGATATTTTCACAGATGATGTATTTCTGTTGCCGCTATAACAACAAATACTAAAATCAGAATAGGGGGCTCCCATACAACAAATGTTATTTTTTTTGCCGTTTTTTGCGATAATGGTACGGAACCCTTCGTGCGCGAAACCGAGTCGCACATGGCCGGTTTTTTATACACCTTTATTTATACTTACTGTGTCTTGTGGAAAAAAAAATATTAATTTATTTGTGTACTATGATGACTTGTTGGTAGAAATAAACGATAATTTTGTTTATTACGCATAGATGAAATCCGTGAAAACAATGCATAAAGGCGGCTAGTTCTAAGTTATCCCTATTGTACGCAATATAGAATTTTAGTACATACAAAAATACTTACGTGTTTCTTGTTTGAGGATAAAATTAAGGGTATTGTTCGTTGTACTAATAAGGAAATAATATACCACGATTTAAATAGAAAATTAATAATAAACTGCGATAAGTTAAGTAAAAACATATTATGCTTAGCTACCACACATAAAATTCATTGGTCTCAGTCGGTTGAGAAAGTAATTTTAGTATTATGTAATCTTCAGTTTAATTAAATTTATACTTATGCAATTGCATTCCCATTATTAAAGGTATGTTACCTACTGCTTCACGCATTTTTTTTTGCAATATAGTTAATTGAAATACTTCATCTGTTTAATATATATTAAATTGCAGTTATTATTGTTATTAAGTAACCGTATACTGCAATCATAACATTTCTTTGATTGTATGAAAACATCTTTAAGAAAAATATCGCCATTCCAATTGTCTATTAACGTTTTAATAATTGTTGGATGTGTTAAAGCGTTTTCGCATTGAATCCGATCCGAATACGGACACAGATCCAAGTACAGAGTTCTATCCGAAATGAAAATGTTCTTAATTCGGACGGGAGGTCTTCGGAACTAGTGCGCAACCCTACAAATATTACTATGGCTACTTCGGTTCGAAATTTCTCGGATTCATATCAGATGGAGTGCGTTAGCGCTTTTAGGCCCACATGCCCAAAAAACTAAACTCAGAGTTAATTGCTAACATGAGGTTAAATTGACAGCTCGTCATACAATATTGTCAATTTAACCTCGTGTTACCAGCTAACTCTGAGTAAAATTTTTCGTGCAAGCAAAAGAGACGAAAGAAAGAAGCACTACAAGAAAATGAAAACTAAAAATATTTAAGGTATGAATATGTATAATACCTGAAAGCCTCAGGTCCAAGTTTGGTGTCTGACCGCGCGTAACTCTCATGGCAGGTATTGGTCAGTTTGTGAGCCACGTCCATGTAGCGCTCCGACATCGAGTTGTCTAAGGTCGTCGATGCCAACGCGAACATACCACCTGGAATAAATAAACAACGATTTTAAGAATTGACAATATCGTAGCTGTACCTACAAATAAATAATATGTACATCTGTATAAATAAATAAATGAATTGTCTGTTTGTAATGACAGCTTTTTACTAAATGCATATAAATGTTTACATGGTAAATACTCATACAAAAATAAGCAACTATTTTTTCAATTTGCTGTCTGCCTTTTTGTGCCGGTTAATTTCCGAAAAAGGGGGACTAATTTTGACGTTCACTGCCAGGAATCACTGACGCTACTTTAAATTATTAGAACTGAGATGAACTTTCCGCGTCAAAAAACACGTGTGCTGCTGTAAAGGGTGTACCACTAAATGCCATAGTACAAATATACGGTATGGTACAATCTCATTGGGCGGTAAGATATTTATCAGATAAAACATATCTAGTATGTCTTCAAATTCTATGTCGTTGATCTAAATACAGACTGAGAGCCTGACTGAGCCCGGCGTTGGTCAAATAACTAGTAAAGGCCATCTACGGCAAACTAATTGGGTTATAATATTAGGTCTATAAAATTATGAGTGTTATGAATATATCATATATTTCTAGAACATTTGGTTCACTTAATATGTATATGTCGTGGCCAGATCGTAGAATGGATCAATTAATGATGTGGCCGACCATTTCATGAAATGGTAGTATTTCATGATAATATGGCCAGCTAAAATTGACTCTGAATCATTCATTTTCCGAACTCCATTGTGTTTTTATGTTGTGTCCTTTTTTCGAGTGACTCGTAAAATTCAAGTTATGTTGTTTTTTAATGACATTTTGCTTCACTTTTATCCCCAATTGGCCGATTATATAAGCTCTTTTTATCAGAATAATTGTCCGCCGCCATAATGCATCACAAAAACAAAACTATATCAGCGCCTCTATCGGTGGATAATGTAACTATTTTATGACATGATCACTAATATTTGACCATATCATGAAGTAGCCGTGGGTAACTGTGCATAATATCTTCAAACGCTGATTATTCATTGATCTGGCCCGACCATGATGTGGGAAGCGGGTATTACCACGATCTGTGTAATGTACTACTGATCACACAAAGAATATGGTTATTGTATTTCTTGTAAACAAAATATTTTTTTAAAAATTATCATCAGCCGGTCAGCTATCTACTCACCAGCACAAGAAGATATAAGGTCCATTTATTCCTCAATAGTTCAGCCAAGTAGGAGAGTCTCGAAGATAAGAAGTACAATCTTTTGCCTAGCGCAGCGAGCGATCTAACCGACTAAGTACTCGTACTATTATCAACTAATATTATAATATTAGTTACTCACCAGCAAAACAAGACAAATGATCCATCTTCTCCTCAATAATCCTTCCATACTTCAGCTCAGCGAGATAGGAGAGTCCAGAAGGTGAGACACGCAGCATTTTGTCGAGAGCAGCCTGCATGGCGGTGTCGAACATGATGCGAGCCTGCTCGTCCGACCCGCCTGATGCAATCCACGCCTTCAAGAGATACTCGTAGAAAGAGTCGCCCAGAGCGCCCAGAGACATGTGCCCTGAGAAGGAGTGAAAAATAAACATTTATAATTACATCAAAAATAACACAAAACCATCACACTAATATTAAAAATGCGATGGTTTGAGAGTGTGTGTGTGTGTTTGTTACTTCGTCCCGCTCAAACGGCTGGACGGATCTGGATAAAATTTGGCACAAAGATTGATTATAGTCAGGAATAGCACATATGGTACTTTTTATCCCGGGAATTATGTTCCCTTGGGATAATTATCGACATTCACGCGGGCGGAGCCGCTGGCGGCAGCTAGTATAATATAACATCACGGCTGTTTGCCGCAAAAGGTTAGGCAGAGAGCACTTACAGTGCGACCACATATCGCCAGTTACGTTTAAGTCCCATGTAATAAAAAAATATTTAACAAAAAATTTAACCTACTTCTAAAGCAAAATCCTACAAAGATACATATTCGCGAACTGGCTGACACCTGATCCTCCGACTGCACCGCATGATATTTTCTTGTTTATAGCTTTTTAGTTCGCTTTTTGATTTTCAAATTAACTGTTTTTTTCGAATTGCTTTTAAACATATATGTGGTATATATATTTGTAATCCACTTATTTTGATAGCCCACACGATAGGATAAGAAGAAATAAAAAATGGGTCTCCATAATATGGCGCCGAAATCGCGCCTTTTTTTATTTTCCAATTTTAATGTAGTCAGTGACACTCGCAATGTTAAGGCGAAGCGATTCACGTCATCAAAATCGGCCAACGCGGTCTCTAGAACGCCACATAGGAACAAAGATACATACATAGACTGATAAACACATTACCCTCTTTCGGCAGTCGGGTAAAAACAGGTTATTCAAATTAGGTTGACAATCAGTACTTTTTGAACGGTATAATACACCTTTACTAGTTACCTACTAGTATTTTAGCTGGGGTGACGAAGTGGCGCAACGAACGAACCTCACTCACTCAGAAACGCATCATCTGTTTACTAAGTTTTAAAGGGGGTAATTCTGAAGTTTAGACATTTTCAGTTTGGTTTGGTAACATAAACCATCAAACGGACATATCATTACTGCATAATGCCAGCATAAACAGAAAGGGAAGGAGCGTTCTGATCACTATGATCAGTCACATTTTGCCAGTTAAGTTAAGTCTCACGTAGGTTAAAATGGGTAATAATATATTGCCAGTAACTGGACAGGAATCCTTCTTTTCAAATGGAAGAACCTAATAACACTGCCCCTTGCTCAACAAACGCGCTTCCAACCATTTGGCAATAGTCCAACAAACCATTTAAGGTATCTCCAAATGGTAGGTACTCAAATGTTGTCTTGTTCAATGGAACTGTTTTAAAATAGTCTTGTTACGTCTATTAATTCATTCAATAGATTGAACTGGCCCGGCGTTGTACTACGCAAGGAAAACACCGCCTCGATAAATAACTATAGTTTGAAATAGTTATTTGTTTGTTTTAACTTGATTCCCAATATTGCTTCTACCTCCGTCTAGCTGTAAGCATAGATCCATTTTTACTCGACTGTGGGAGGGTAATGTTTTTCGAGCGTTTGTATGTATGTATGTCCATTTTTATGGCACGCTCTACAGCCTAAAAGGCTTGACGGATTATGACATTATGAGGTGTTGTTGGATTAATCTTTTAACACATAACTTTTTTGGAGATCGAAAAGTCTGAAATAAAACATTATAAAAACAAAAAAAAACAAAAAAAATATTAAGTGTAAAGAGAAAAACAATTACTATCAAAACAGACATTTAATATTATGAGGTGCTGCAGGCGGGGACACAAAACATATAGAGAAACTTACCAAAACCACAGATTATTACTTAATAGTGCCAAAACTTTGTTTGTCCATCGAACATCGGCGCCGAGTTGCCAGCCTGTCGGTTTTTTATCGGTTACATTTCGGGGAGTGTGCGTTGGAATTGCATGAACTAATTCCTCCTAGCCCGTTCCATCATAGGACTATAAGACGTACGGCGATGCATCGGTACATGGTGGACATCCCACCCATACGCACCAAACGTTTTGGGAATACTTTCATTATACGTACAGCAAAGGAGTGGAATTCCCTGCCGGAGTCTGTATTTCCTGATAGCTACAACCTGGGAGTCTTCAAGTCAAGAGTGAATAGGTTTCTTCTAGGCTTCTAGGCATCGCTTACCATCAGGTGAGATAGTGGTCAAGCGCAAGCCTATAATCAATGAAAAAAAAAATGTCTATTTTAATAGTACTTGTTTTTCTCTTTTCAGTTAATTATTTTTAAGCAGTTGGGATTTTTGTTTTTATAATAATTTGTGTTTTTTTTAATCAAGACAGGTTTGCCACAACTGAGCGATGATGTGCTCGACGGTGAAGATGATTGCCTTGAAGTAACCTTTTCACTCTTTAACTTAAAGACCCCTAATAACTTAGGGATCTTTAAGTTAAGCTATCACGAAACACAGAATCCGGCAGGGAATTGCACTCCTTAGCTGTATGCGCAATGAAAGTATTCCCAAAACGTTTAGTGCGTATGGGTGGGATGTCCACCATATAACGATACGGTCACATAAAGGTTAAAGGGTCTATATAGAAATCAGTTCACGTATCAATGGATGTTGTAAAATCTATCCGACCTTGATACAATTTTGATGTACACATTAACAGTTGATTTAAACTGATCAATTGGTTTCGCCAGCGGAATAAGGTGATCAATTAAATTAGGGCCGGCCAAATCCTATCAGGATCGTCCATCTTACATTTAAGTGGTCTTCAAAAAGGCGAAGATATTGGCCCGGTCGAAAGTAGCCGAAATATTGATTCAAATGTAATTATGTTGTTATGATTGGTTGAATAATCTAATTGAATTTGAAGCTAATTTTCAAAAGCCAGTCGCATTACGGAGAGCAGTGATGGCCCAGTGGTAATGGCTGCGACTTACAAGTTGTAATTCGTGGGATGGAACTCAGACAGGCATTTTACTTTGTGTAAATTATTTCATGACCACTGCTTTCAAAACGGTGAAGGAAAAACATCGTGAGGTAACTGGTAAGTCTTAGAAACAAAGATTCGAAGACTTGTGACATCCATCAACCCGCAATGGGCCCGCGTGGCGGATTACGGCTCATTCCCTCTCACAGAGAGGATGCCTATTAAAACATTTTCTGAACGTTCAAGTTTCCTTTAGTGATTTTATATCCTCTGTTCTTGTATTGAGCGTTAATTATTTCGTATTTTCCTTATCCCAACTGCTTGCAAAACTTGTTTACAGTTAGAGTTTAATGATGACATCAATATTCTCTTGTGACTGAAGTGAACTGATAATAAACTTGTGTTTCACGTTAAACTGTGTCAATTTAAACCGTTTAGATGATTATTAAACAAGTTTAGAGTAGATATTGTATTGTCAATGGCGGCAACGAGATAACAGTTGCTATCCACGGGGCCAGAATATGTGCGCAAACGCAACGGTTTCGATGTTTTTAGCGTTGCATGTAAGTTGCCTAATTTTATTTTATTGCATTTGTTTGAGACAAACAACAGTTACACGTTACATATTAACAAAATGTTTTTAAGATTAAATGCGGTAAATATGTCTATAAATCAAGCCTGGTAAAACACATTGAGCCTAGACTCAGGCTAGAACTGTGGTGTACCTCGATCTTGCACTGAAACGCGGTATAGCCAGCGAGTCATCTCGTAGCAGTGCTAACGACGGCCAAACTACTAATTATCAAAGGAAAATTAAAATTCAATCAATTAAAAAAATAAACCTCATGAATATGCAATGAAATAAATGTAAATAAACCTCATGAATATGAGCTGTAAATAAATGCATATTATTATTATGATTCGAAATTGTTTGTTTTTTTTTGTACTCCGTTCTATCATGCTTGGATGTTAGGAAATTGTACCAGGGGTTCATGATAACTAAAGAGCACATCAATGAAGGCGACCAAATGATTAGTGTCTAAAACAGTAAAGAACTCACTTTGTCCCCATTGTCCGGTACGAGGGTTGATGAAGTTCGGGTACAGATCGCCAGGTTTGTCGATGTTGTTCAACACCTCGCGGATACGGTTCACCTTCTGTCTGTAGACTGGAAACAGAAACAAACGTTAATATGTAAAATTGTTGAAATCAGAAGATACTATACACTACTCAATATTAGCTATTTTGCCACGTAATCGCCATCCCTCTTGATGCACGTACTGCAAACTGGAGGGTGACCATAAGTTCTTAGAGCAAGGTTATTTTGAGTATGTGTAAGGTCAGATGTATATTACTTTGTTACAGTTTAACTATGGTAGTTTTGACACATCAGGGTACGGGGGTAGGGATCAATTTTTGTATGCATTGGTCAAAATACAATGCCGCCAACTCATTTGCCCACCTTCTTTTTCTCGAGACATCATTTTGTTTCAACACATCTGCATCTTCAGGGAGATGAACAGATGATAATCCGAAGGCACTAGATCAGGGCAATAAGCGGGGTGGTTTTAAACATCCCATTCGAAGGACTTCAAAAGTTGCTTTGTTGCGTTGGCTGAGTAGGGTCTGGTATTGCCATGCAGAAGGCATACTCTTTCTGCAGTAGTCACGTTCTCTTGAACTGAATTGCTCTTATAATTTTTTTAAGGTCTCACAATACCCAGGAGGATTGATTTTATAACCCTGAAATAAAAATTCGATCAAAATGATCCCTTTGTGGTCTCAAAACACGGATTGTCTTTTGGTTTCAGGGGTACAGTGGACAACCCAAGTTTCGTCCCCTGTGACAATATAGTACAGAAATTCATCTTTTTCAAGATCATACTGCTCTAAAAACTAAGGGAATAAAACTGCGAATATCGCACTTGGTGACAGATTCAATCGCAATGGTATGGTTCACAGGACCAGTTGCTATGACCACAATTTTAGTCTAACTAATACATTCTTGGGCTCTTAGAGGAGCTAAGCTACAGGCAGTGTGACCAATACAGCAAAAAACAAAATATCTTTACCCATATAGTACACTTACTTTCTGGACATACCTCGTAGTTACGTACTGTATACTTTCTCTAAAAGCCGACAGTCCGTGGGAAGGAGTTTCCGAGGGACAGTCAATAGTCTGAGTACACAAATTCCCAATACAATCCACAATAACCATTCACAAAGTATCACAAGTACACATAATCCGTTTCAAAATCACGACCACGCTCCAGAGTATCTTTTAAAAATATCTTTTACAAAAGAAAAAGACCAAAGCGCAAAGAGCGTCGCGTCGGCCGCTTCAAGAGGGAATGATGAATTGCTGTTAATAATATTGGAGTATGACAAATGTGCTTACTATCACGGCCCGTGACGTCACTGAGGTAGGTGAACTCGAGATGGAGAGTCCCCAGTTCGGAGAGGATGCTGTTGGGCCCCGCCCAGTGGTACTGACGGCTTGCCTGTGAAACGTACCGAATGTTATAATTGAGTTGGTATAGAAATTTCGGTTGTAGAAAGGGTGCATAGTAATTATGTCGAAAAGGTTGATTAAGAGAAGGGCCGATTTCTGAATTGAGTATTTGGAGTTAAGTACGTGTGAAAACCTACTTTGGTGCCAAATATGTACAGGTTTTCAGGCAGTACAATTTGAAAAATACTCAACTTCAAATACATAGTTCAGAAATCGGGTGTAAATATACCAAATGTTAAAAAAGACATCATGTGTAATGTCCAAACAGGATGCAATTTTTACGTGAGCAACTATTCGGCTGTTTACAATAAAAAATGCCATATTTCTACGTCCATATCCATACATAAATTAATGCATGCTTCTATATATTTTTAATATCACACGAACATAAAAGATAATGTCGCGTGTCCAAATCCTATTGGATTCAGCTTTGTGACGAATCCACTTCTAATATCTATTTATATTTCTTTAATAACATTGATAGGTAGAACGAAAAGAGCCGTTTTATATTACATTAAGTTGCACACCTATTTAGTAGATATTACTTGAAAGCATAAATAATTTATCTTAGAACTGATTAATAAGCGGAACCTTCCAACTAGGTTTTCAGGATATTATATTTATTGTACCATTCTGTTTAAGTTAAATCTTTAATTAATTTAGAAATTTCTCGTAGATGAATTAATAAAATAATGTTACAAGATAGGGAAACGCCACCTAGTGACGAATAGAAGAAGTAAGTAGTAACCAGTGGCGCCATCTAGTGTCGAATAGCGGAACTAATCTTCTCGAAAGTTCGTGTCGAATGGAATTTTCCAGAATGTTCGAGCCGAACATTCTGGAAGTTTCTAGTAGCTTCGATAACAGCAAGTTTGAAAGTCGACTGTTCTGGAAGTTTCTCGAATTATCTAGAACAGTATGGAACGTTCTTGAAACATCTTCCGTGCTATATAAAAAGCGGTCGGGTTCGTCGTGGGACAGTTTCGATTTGGAAGCGACACAGAGTGATCGGAAAAGGAAAATAGTGCGAAGTAATAGAATTATTTAAGTGTTTTTGGAATAAAGTGTGATTAATAATTATAAGTCTATAATAATGAAGTCTGCTGTTTAAATAATTTATCCCTGAACCCCAGCTCGTAACAATAACATTGCAGTAAAACTTCCATATTATATATGCATTTTTTTGGACACCTATTTTGTGTTCGGAATCTTTAGGCGCGTGGTGGATAATTTAATCAAAATTATCCTAGCCAATCTCCTTTTAATATGACAATAAGGTAGACCAAATATGAATATAATCCATAAATTAGCAGGTGCCACGAAGGACGGCCGACCCTACGATAATTATGTTAAAGACATTTATTCCACGCGTTAAATGTGTCAGCTTGAATCGCTATTTAAAATTCTACGACACTATTCATCATAAATACGTCTAATTACCGATAAAGGTCTTTAATTGCTAGTCATCTAAGTACGTGTGGGTTTTAATAAGCAGTTTGAATAATGCACAATAATAAATTAATTTGACATGACAAATGAGCGAGAATGTCTGGGGCACGGGATGCTTGCACTTATCCCGATATTTTGCGTCGGCGCAGATGGTCGTGCAATTAACTTAATCGCATTTTGCAAAAAAATACACAAGACAGCAGTTTCCTGTTGGCCCTTAAATGTGAAAGGCGATTTGTATAATTCCTTTTAACAAAGGGATTATACAAATCGGGCTTTGTTGAAGGGATCGTTCATTCTGACATGTTTCGGCGTAGAATTGCAAAGCTACCTGAACAACCGAAACTCATTCTATTTCTAAAGTTACCTTAGTGGACGGGTTGATGAGTGCATACGGCAGTCCTGTAGGAGTGTCGAAGGCTGGCAGTAAGGCATCGGCGACTTCCACGGCCTTGTCTCTGAACATGGAATCTCCGGTCAGCGCAAAACATGACAGCAAACCTCCAACGAACCGGATGGTCGTCTCGAACACAGACAGGTCGGAATCCTGGCAAAAAAGCAAAGTTACAGGTAATAATAAAAAAAAAACATTTTGTGGAGTTATGCAACCCAAAATGTACTGAAATTGTGTAATATGAACATTCATGGAATCGATCACAATCTCGTTCACTTTGACAATTCAATATCGTTCGTAGCGTATATTAAAATTAACTGCATCGTTGGCATAGCGGAAGTGCTTGGTTGAAGAGTCTTCGCTGTCGAGTAGACAGATTTTAAGAATGAAACTATGAAGCAATTAATGCAAGCAAAGCACACGCGCGTTCGTTCTTTGAAGTAAGACAGTTAGGGTTCTGAACACCTGATGTTTTTTTTTCTTTTTTAAAAGATGATTTGTGCTTAAACAATACCTAATACATGGCAATTAATTCGATATTGAGAAAAAAACAGGCAGAATAATAATCCGTCTTATTTAAACTTTCCTGATTGGGTTTCGGTTCCAAATAAGACCATTTATGCCCATGGGGGCCGTTAAGTTCGATTTTAGGCAAAAGGTTTGGTTGTCAAGGCAAAGGTGGTTTTTGCCTCTAACTTACACTCAAGTTTTAATTGGGTATTGGGACAGTGTAGCCTTTATATAGGGACAAACTTCAAATGAACCCTTTAAAGTTTAGAGCTATCAAAGTATCAACCTTTATTAATAAGCTTATTATATTGTAAAGGGTGTCTCAGACTGATTTTTCGTTTTTGATACTTAAAAAAAAGATACTAGAATTAGTTAAAAGTCGGTTTATTTATTGTTGAATCAATGAGCAGTTTTTCAATTTCGTTTATTATAAAACAATGTAAATGTGCACCCTCCACTTCCTGATACTCAATGATCCTGTAACTAAAATCTCCAACCACACGTAAACTGAGGAACCAACAATTCCTTGACATGATATGGCAGCCCAAATAGCCAAGATTTAACGCCTGCTGATGTTTTCCTAAGGGCCTACTTAATAAGTAAAGTTTACAAACCATTGCCAACCAACCTGAATGTTTTAAAGCAAACAAAGACTCACAGATGAAATAAATAATGAAAACTATAGTTCCAGGCTGAGAGTGACAGGAATTGGAGGCGCACCCTCCAATTCCTGTCAATTTACAAAATTTTGTTTTTCACAAACAAAATTGAAAAACTGCTCATTAATACAAAACAGTAAATAAATCGACTTTTAACTAATTCTAGTTACTTTTTTTTAAGTTTCAATAACGAAAAACATTCTGAGACACCCTTTATATTTTTCTGTTCTTTTCTTGCATAAATCAATGGTCATTACGGTCAAATTTACCGTTCTCATTATTAGATCCTTAAAACAATAGGTATTGTCAAACCCCAATATTAACTTATACGATGTGCATTCAATAAGTACCTAGCCTCATCGCCAGAGGGCGCTGTAGTTTCAAAAGAGTTTTACCACAGTGTAGCACATTCTTTTTTAATTCTTTTTTCATATTTTCATTCCAATCCCTTCATTTGTTTTAATTTGACAACTTATGGAAGCGAACGTGTCGATCGGTTTTACAAAAATGGAAAAAGAGCAATATCGTTCGGTGATTCGATTCCTATTTTTGGAAGGGAAAACGCGCATCGAAATCAAAGAGCGCTTGGATGCTGTGTACGGTGACTCTTCTCCATCGATGGCCACCGTCAAGAATTGGTTCAACGAGTTTGCACGTGGCCGTACGTCGGTTTTTGATGAACCACGTCCAGGTGCACCGAAAACAGCTGCTACGGAGGAAAACATTAAAAAAATCCATGATTTCGTATTGGCAGATCGCCGATTGAAGGTTCGGGAGCTAGCTGAGACTGTAGGCATTTCAGAAGGAACAGTGCATCATATTCTTCACGAGGAACTCGGCATGAGAAAGCTGTCGGCGCGATGGGTGCCGCGTTTACTCACACCAGAAAACAAGCGCAACCGTGAGACCACATCGGAGACGTGTTTGGCGCTGTTTAAGCGGAATCCAGCGGAGTTTTTGCGTCGTTTTGTAACCGTCGATGAAACCTGGATCCACTGGTACACACCAGAGACCAAGGAGCAATCAAAACAATGGATCCAGACCGGGGAACGTGCTCCAAAGAAGGCGAAAACTGTAAAATCGGCCGGAAAAGTTATGGCCACCGTTTTCTGGGATTCACAAGGTGTGATCTACATCGATTACCTCGAGAAGGGTAAAACAATTACAGGGCTTTACTATGCCGATTTATTGGGCCGAATTAAAGAAAAATCGACCCCATCTGGCGAAGAAAAAAGTGCTGTTTCACCACGACAACGCACCGGTTCACACGTCTGCCGCTGCCATGGCCAAATTGGTCGAATTACGCTACGAATTGCTGCCCCATCTACCGTATTCTCCAGATTTGGCCCCTTGTGACTTCTTTCTGTTTCCTAATCTGAAAAATCACTCGCCGGGAACAGATATGGATCGAATGAGGAGGTTATCGCCGCCACGGAGGCCTATTTTGCAGAGTTTGACAAAAATTATTTTTCCGACGGGTTAAAAAAGTTGGAGCATCGCTGGGCTAAGTGTATCGAACTAAAAGGAGACTATGTTGAAAAATAAATTGCCACTTGTCCAAAATTTTCGTTTACTTTTTGTAGGCTAAGTATTTATTGAATGACCCTCGTACTTTCAATTTTTTAAAATAAAAATTGACTAATATGAAAACTGCTCTTATTTTTAACCCTCGACGGAAAAAGAGAGGTGGTATAAGTTTGACGTGTGTTGCTGTGTATCTGTCTGTGGCAACATAGCTTCTAAACGGATAAATAGATTTTGATTTTTTTTTGTTTGAAAGGTGACTATTTCGAGAGTGTTCCTAGCTATGTTTAGTTAAAATCGATTCAGCCATTCAAAAGTTATCCACATTTTACTCTTTGAATCTAGGTTTTTTCGCAAGATATCATAAAAAACTTGTTTCAATAGATAGTCTATTGAAGCGTGTATACTGCTAGGTATACTATATGTAATTTTAACGCAAATAAAATAAAATAAATAGTTTAAAAAATCCTCCTACACAAAAACCTCTAAAAACCAACAAATAGGCCTCGTACTCGTGTCGGGGAACCGCTAAGTAAATATAATAAACTGCTGTAAACGTTGGCGATTCCCCGCCGCGAGTACGAGGCTTATTTTTTGCTATTTAGAGGTTTTTGTGCCGGGTATTTTTTTAATTTTGCACTAGTTTTGCTTAGTAAATAAGCTGCACCCAGGGTCATATCAGGATCACTACCTACGGTTAGTTTGAGGCTGCAACTGCTTGTCGATTGTGCAAAACAAATCTATAATCATAAATAACACACATGCAAACAACATGCTGATTCTTGTTACACAAATCTAAAAATGTTAACTAAAGTAAAAAATATCAACAATGCATTTCATCAATAATTTTCTGCCAGGCAAGCTTAACTCAAACGAAACGCAAGTCTGATTCACTCTCGAATTTGTATTATCTACTGTTTCTAGAGGATAAAACAGCTAACTAATCAATTAGGTATATTTCATTATAATTTCCTCATTGACACGGATACCTTATTATTAGATGTGTCCTACATTGCACTGAAATGTGGCAATCTAGATCCCTTGACCTTTGTTATCTCGACAAACGCAAGTCTCAGCTCTGACTAAAACGCAAGTGAGGTGTCCATTAATAGAATCGTTATCCGACTCTACGGTTAATTTAGCATTCGATCTACTCGACTGAAACTGACCAGTTAATTAAGTCATAACAAAGTTAAAAGCCTTTTAAGTTCGTTCTTTTTGTTTGAGGAACGGGCAAGGCGTATTAAGGTTACACTAGTCGATCATTCTTCCATACAAACCTAGTCTGGCGATTACTCCATTGTTTGACGATGTACGTTCAAAATAAAAAATGATATCAATTTGTCTCATCATTATCTAGACCTGTATGGGAATAAAAAGTAAAATAAAAAAAATGAATGTTATGCTTATGAGCGTCGAAAGTTTCATATTTCAACACTCATTTTAACGCATCTTTGGGCGGAAATAAATACCATAAGAAGAAGGCAAATTGCAAAGCGGCCTCCATACAGGAATACATTAGAAATTCAACAATGCAAATAATTTTATTTTGAAAATATACATTTATTTGTTTTTGCATGATAGCTAGACTCCCAAAGGTCTGTTTATAAAATTTCGCGCGCTCGTTTTCGTCCTAAATCATCATCCATTTCGATACAAATTTGCAAAAGTGCTAATTCATACGCGAACTAGCTTCTTACTGCTCATCACAGCATCTATCTCTTTCGCACGTGTTGTCGGATGAGATAGCATGCATTTCAACCTCGCGCACAAAAAAGTTCGTGCCGTCGACTAGGGGAAAATTATAATATATAGTATTTATCAGCATTCTGCCTAATACCTAATAATTTTGAGTACAACATTTTTTTAATCTCGTGTCCGATACTGATATGATTTTTTGGGTAAAACCGTTTTATCGTTGGCAAGTGACATTCAACCTTAGGTTGGATAATGTGGTCAACTATACCATAGTAAGATTGATGCCGCGCATTATATCTTCTCTAAAGAATAATCATTCTCAAACTGTGCCATTGCCATCCCACACAGACTTACCGAATACAATTCCTACTAAATATTCAAAGAAGGACAATGCAACGTCTTCAAGTATAGTCGAAGTGACGTAAATGAAAATCTTTGCTAATTCCATGAATAGTTCAGTGGGCTGGCTTCCAACGAGTCACAGGCTTTGTTTGACTTACGATTTCATTAATATGCAAGTGATCAGCGACCCAGTCGCGGCCTTCCCGGAACTCATCGTTGAGTCCCATGAGGTAGAGGGTGTCGAGCCCGTCGACGATGGTGGCGCCGAGCTCGCCGGCACCGAACACGCTGGAGAGGTGAGCGCGCTTCGACATCGGCTTTAGCTCGTTCTTGCCCCAAGCGTACAGCTTGTAGTTGTTCCACGCGTGCAGCATCATCTGAGGAAGAACAATCGTTGTTATTTTCGCATTCAAGTATTTGTTTAATAGGTTACATCATGTAAACATGTCATCTTAGTAAACAACACATTGAATAAGAAACCCCGTGACGCTTAAATCGAAAACAGTTTTTTCGACAACATTATTTGCCCGCGTATATTCGTCGGTTGGGGAGGTTAAACCACATAAAAGAACTGATGTTTTTCAAATTCAAAGAAATCGAGATAACTTTATCATAACCTGAAAGTCAGTTGCAAGACTTGCAAGATTAAAACGCTAGCCTGCAACGGCCGCCTGAAAATGTTTACGGATCATGTGAACAAATATTTTTTCATAAAGTACGACCACATTTCACATTTCAAAGGCGTGCCATGAACGAGCTCTTTTCAAAAACTGTGCTCGCAAAGCTCTTATTCTGAACAAGTTTTAATCTCGACCGTTCCGTGCGGAGACGGGACACTAATGAAAGGATATCGGTCTTTCGTCGGGCCCATTAATTATTATTAGGTACCGGGAAACTTTCGAGTCCCCAGTGACTTGGAAAAACTGAGAGACTTAACCAATTACACTTTAAATTGAGCGTAGTGAGATTTAAAAAAATAAATGATGGTGGCACTTTTTGACCCCTACTGCAGAGCAAGAGTAACCGTCTTTAGACATTGAAACAAATTTCCAGAATATTGATTAACTATGTGCGTTTAAAATGCCTGAACAAACACATATTCTGCAAACGCTTAATTTGAGGAAACTCGACACCATCATTAAGATGACGTGTACCGCCAATATAGGGTCATTAAATGACTCATGATTAGCTTTTTGACAGTTAATTAGACAGAAATAAACTCACACCTGAATGACATACTGTCGTTTTTTGCTTAACGTTTCAACGTTGTCGGGTCCCGTGATGCTGTCTAGTTTAATTTCAGTGATGACATCTCGCAGCATGCGACCTGGTCTGCTTCTTGGGTGCCAGGTAGCTTTGGAGTCGACATCCGAGAGGTGAACCATCACTATCGTGGCGATAGTAAAGGCTATCCCGATGATCAGCAAACGCAAAACTATACGCATTGTTACCGGTTTTGTACTCGACGTGCGTGAATTTATACACAAATGAACGACTCAATACACTGAATCCCGCAAATACTGTTATCGCTGTTAATATTCGAAGTATTTAACGCATTTTCTATTTTATCACTTCTTTTTATAGCAAAACGGCTATGTTCAGGTCGCGTTCAACCAGTGACACGCGTTTGTGAGTAATGATCTACTAAACGAGGAATGATAACAAATATATTATGACAACACTGAAGTACACAAGAACACAAGCGAGTGCGCCGGCGTCGCGCGACATATTGATGATCTGTCGTCTCTCAGTCAATCACGATGTTGATGTTTAGAGATCTCTCAGATATCAGTAAGACTACACCAATACAAATTGTTATCGTAACACATACCACAGTTTTACAAATATATGATATCGTGTGACTTACAACCTATGTGTAATATGTGTAACAAATGGGTTGCTGAATCTGCCTAGGCAGATGCCTAGACTTTTCCCAACTATTTTGGGGTTAACTTCCAGTCTAACTGGATCCAACTCACCATTTTACTCCTTAATATTTGACCTCCACAAGCCATTACATGGGTAACACGACACCCATTGTGAATTCTGGTTTCAGATTCTCTGGCTACTGACTACCCGTAACGACTGTCTTCAAAAGCTCTAGAAATGACAGCCGGGAGCTGGCACCAGCGTCACCCTATGGGCCAAATCGTACGACACCATGCGCATTCTCCACAATAATGCCTTCAGGGCGCTGATGAAGCTGCCTCGTTACTGTAGCGCGTCAGGTATAATTGCGGACGCAGTTGTTTTTGGTTTTGCGGCGATTATTCGCAAGAGAGTTCTGTCCCTAATGCGCCGCATAAGAGACAGTTCCAACAGCTATCTGCAGCTGTTCGCATGGAGGGTGGATCTGGATTGTCCAACAATGCGTTTTTTTTTGTGTTTGCAATTCATCCAATGACTTCTCTAGCTCTGGGTGAAGCGGGAGGGCGTGTCAGACTTTTACTGGCTAAAACCCACCCAGTTCTGTTCCTTCAGTTGCTTGAGCCAGGCCCGCGGTAACTCTCTTTTAAATTTATCCGCGACCAATAATGCGGTACTGGACCAGGCTACAAATAGAGCACTTCGGATCCGATCCTAAATTTAGACTAAAATGAAACATAATTGTGTATATAATCTTTTAGTTATTGTTATTTATAATTTGTGTGTGTTTAACGCACTCTCCGAGGCACGGGGGACTCTCGGTATGTATTTACTGGATGGTCACCCAAACACAGACTGATCTCCACAAGCGTCGTTGTTGGCTAATCCACAAGGAAAAATTCAATATTTTGATTAACATTTTGCTATTTCGGATTTTTCCTGCTATCGACTGAGTTCCTATATGAAACATCGAATTAACTAAAATTCGTTTCCAAATAATTCACTTAATTAAACGATAACCTAAGGTTACCAGACAATTTGGGTTAATAGCTGATAATTTTAGCAAAACAATATTTTTCTTCAGAACTTCAATATAACTTAGCACTGTTAAAGGCGATTTCGAAAACTATTTCACCCATAACAACACAAAAAGATATAATTCAGGAGAACCGTTTGAAAATAAAGTAGGAATAAATAATTTAACATCTTCAGATTAGAGAAAGACGTACTGCTTTAAGAGGCGGTCGAGATAAAGAGAGATATTAATGATGCCGAATACATTTTGTGTCAGCGCAGTAAGAAATGATGGTGACAAAAGATTTGTGCGAACATTACATTATTTAGAGCGAAGTAATATTTCTTTCATCCTTATCTATTTGCTTAATTACAGCATTCTTGTGACCCATCGAGACTTAGGCTATCTTTCATAACTCCAGACGTTTAATTCAATATCGCTAATGTTCGCCTCCTTCGGCAATCTTACCCGACTGCCGAATGGTAATGTGAGGGTAATGTGTTTATCAGTCTATGTATGTATGTTCCTATATGACGTTCTAGAGACCAAACGCATTGGCCGATTTTGATGATTCTTAAGTCAATCGATTCGTCTTAACCTTAAGAGTGTCACTGGCTACATTAAAATTGGAAAATAGAAAAAATAGCGGATTTTGTGCGCCAGATTGTGGGGGACAAAATTTTTTTCTTCCGCTCGCGAATGTGTATCCTCCGACTGCACAGCATGATTTTGTTCTTGTTGACATATTTCGTATTTTTAGTTCGCTTCTTAAGTAGCCGGGTTGTTTGATTTTTTGAATTAACTTTTTTTATTATTTGAAACGGGTTTGCTCTTGACTCTAGTCTAGGTCAGAGGTGACAGAGACAGAGGCAACGATGGAGTGAGCTTCTTGTTTACGTCTTTTTAGTTCGCTTCTTAAGCAGTCGGGTTTTTTGATTTTTTTAATTAACTTTTGCAGACGTGAATGGCAACGCCGCCCGGGAGGGGACGCGCTAGAAAGACAAACAGAGACCTTATTGGTGATATTCTTCAGAAAGGCCAGGCGCGCAGTACTCATAACCGGCGTGTGTGTATGACTAGATGTATGAATGTGAGTGAAGCAAAACAAGTGTGTAAGGATCGCAGCAGGTGGCTTCTGTAGTTTCTGCCTAACCCCATGAGAAAAAAGCGTGGGTTTATGTATGTATGAATTAACTTTTTGATAACTAGCACAAATTGTATTAGATGCAATATATCACACTGGTATTCAGCTGCGCTGCACCCGATTAGGCCAACCCCAGCATAATATCATGTTGATTTTATCAAATAATATTGGAGAAACAAACTAGCCAGATGATGATGATGATGATGGGTGAGATGTTAAATACAACCTTATAGCTGCGTAAAAAACAAAAGCGCCGGCTAATCAGTAGCATTGAGGAAACCAGGGGTAAACAGTTGATGATAGTGAAAAGTAGTCACAGGGAGGATGGAGGCGGGGCTCGCGAGGCATATGTGCCGACGCCACCGCTAGGGAACTAATCTCGGCGGGCGGTAATTAAGTGTGGCCTCCAGTGCACTGCGCTCCGTAAATCCGAGCCTCCTCCAGATTTACTGTTATAGCCCGCGCAGACACCATAAGACCTCTTCCTCCGCACACGTCTTCACGCTGACTTATTGCCCCTGCGGCTCTCCCAACTATCACTTTAACTGCCGACCGCGACGCCACTAAACCTTTATCCACGGAAATCCACTCCGCAGCGCAGTTTATTTGTCAATACTTTGTACCTTTACTGTTTTATGGCAAAGAAATGTTATTGGCACGACATTATTTCGCACATATGAAGAGATTAGTCTTCTGTTAAGACATGCTTACAGCTTACAAGCAGTTTTCTATCCTTCAATATGACGTGAATCAATCTCTTATACTATTTTCACAAAACTACTCTGCTTACAAAATGTATATTGTTGAGAACTTATTTACATACCGTCTACCGTCCGTGATAACTTGTACGAAAGAGCCTCTTGTCCGTCAAGAGGCTCTTTCGTACAAGTTATCAAAGAGATTGTATATAGTTGTCGCGCTTTACACTGAATTGCTGATTTGATGCTTTGACCTTTATTTTGGGCCGTGCCTCCATCTTAACAATGTCAAACGATACCTACTTAGATGTAGCACTATTCGACGTACCGGTTTTGCGCAAATTTATACAGCAACGATTATCTAGGCAGTTGTAGGCAATCGGCTAGCAAGAAACGTTCTTAAAATTCGAAAAATGAAGCTAAATAATCGCTTTAATGAAATTAGGCCAGTTCTGCTTCTGACGTCTTTCGTTACTAAGAAAACAAGACATTAGGTAAACAAAAACAACGAATACAAACAAAAACAGGAAAGAATTAGAAAGGAAAGTTATTTCGATGGTTGCCAGTGAAATGGAACAGCATTATTAGAAATTGCGGCAAAAACAAGCGATTTAAAATGATAAAGAACAATGTCGTTTATTGTGACAACTTGTGCATTGTCCCTTCCGATACTTGAAGGGGAAAGTTTTGATTTACAGCTGTCTTCGATTAGATGACAATGTGTCGAAAGAGGAAGTGACAAAATCAGTTCTTTGGTGACAATGTCTTTTGAGAATTGAGCAATTGTATGATTTTGCACAAGCGTAGGCATCCACGTCGTCTGATAAAATTTTAGCATGGAAAATCGAATATCAAAAATCATACCCCATTTTATTAAATAGTTAAACCAATTTATTAAATCTACGCCTAAAAAATCACGAAGAGATGACGCATCATATTCGGGTCGCTTCATCGTGTTAAATTCGACTAAAACGAGCGGACTAGCGTGTTTAACGAGAGGCCTCCCAACCCTCGCCACTGTTCGAGGTGTCAAATTGACGCCCTGTCATTGATCGATTGTCTTGTCCCAAAACACGTTTGTCTATTTCGCTTTCAGTCACCAACAGACACATACATAGTCGGGTTAACGTGACGTTGACAGGCACAAAACGTGAGCCAGCAACCCGTAAAATTAAAATCTTAAATGGTTTAATTTGTCGAGAGGATTCAATTCAAATACCTGTAAGGTTTAAATTAAAGACAATAGACTAGACATTTAGGTAATAGGAGAAGGAGAAAATATAACATTCAATAATAAATGTTTACTTTTACAGGTTCAGCAGCACTACTGCTGAACCTGCACAACCTGTACAACAAACCGCCCAAAAAGATGGATTGAATGCTCTTCGTCACGATAACGCGCAGGATGACGTAACTGAAGGACGGAGCCACTGTTTGAGTTTTTCTCTAATGGAAAATCTGCATAATGGCTCGCTCCCCCGTGATTCGATTTGCACGGAACACGTTGGCGAGGAGGCGCGCGCGCCGTCACCCGCGCCTCCTCTAATGGACCACTGCTATTTACTCGACGACGGAACACGACAGTTTTTGTACATCTCCTTTTGCAAAGTTAACTTGTAAGTGGGCCGCCTTTGTGACTTAACTGCCTTTCACGAGGATAAAACGAGCGATCGACGGCGCCTGTCTCACCGACAAACATGGGAACCCTTGTAAGCGATATCCAATAATGCCGGGCCCTTGAGCTTACTCGTGTTTTATGTCCATTATAAGGGCACGCCTAGCCGAAAGATTTGCAAGCTTCACTCTGACCCGAGACTGACAGCGGCCAAATAAATCACCAGCCAGACAGAAATATTAAAAAATATGACGAAGCACAAGCAATTAATATTGTAAGCGAGCGCTTACACCGCTTAAAGGATTCCTGAAAAATGTTGGAATCATATAGGTAGCGGATTTGTATTATTACTGAAACAATAAAATCCTTTTTTATTTAGATTCACGAGCAGGAAAGGGTCGGAATCGGAAAATATTTTTGATAGGGGTTAGCTGAGGCCCACATTTATCATTATCACGTCGTCGACGTGGCAGGTCACCGCACCTTTGCTGTGCCTACTAAATCATAAAAGTTGCAAGTCGGAATCATATTTTACGCAACCGTACACGAGTGTGTATAGTACTCACGAAGACTTCAGAAGAACATCAATCAAGTAATGATAAATTATTACACGAGTCCTTCACGCAACGTAACCCTAATTGTTGAGCAATCATGGCGTATTAACTACTACTTAATAATATCTAACAAGCTATAATAACAGTGTACATGTACCTACAGGTTACTTTTTGTAATAATCCTAATGTTGATTAACAAGTACCTTTACTATATAGATGAATATTATGAAAAAAAAAGGAGCTGTATTTCGTAAATGAATTCGTAACTAGAAGGAAAATAAAAGAACAATATAAAGAAAATGTTACAGGCATGTAGAAAAAGAAAATGTAACTGGAGGGCATTTATATACGTGAGTAGTTAACGTGTGAGCAGACAGGTGGGGGCAGAAATATTTTCACACTGCTCTTAGTTCATCCGATACGCTTCGGCAGAAAAAGGATACACATAAATAAGTAAAAGTCTAGACGCGCTGAATCCTTTTAAAGGATAAATAGTTAGGATGACTTGACATCGTTAATCAACTTCTGTCGAAGCTGAAACAACATCAAGCAAAATTATTTCACTGGGGTCTGATGATAGTCTGACTGTGTAACAACTGGGTAATGGAATTCTTTACCGAAAATAATTCAAGAGCCATTTAACAAAACTATTTCATTTCATAAAAGATAACGTAGAAAACAAGTGTTAAACTTATTAGAATCACAAAAGGTACCGTGGAATGTGTTTCTAAATTGGGAACATCAAAACGGAAATCCAACACGTGCTTTTATTTGGTTAGTAGTAATCAAATATCGACCGGTGAGACCTGATACCCACGAGCCACACTTGCGTATATTGTGTTCGGCGAGTTCATTTGAATTTATAAATGGTTGCATGTAAGCGCGGCCAATGAAACGCCCATTCGCAGGGCTGCAATAGTACCGCTCTATTTGTTCAGGACAGCAAGACGGAAGTTCGTGTAGGCGCGGATCGCAAACACCGGCGCGTTTCCGCTTTTGCGGTGCACTGCTTCAATAAAGCAATACTGGCTTACTTCAATGCAGAATACAATACCCTGTTTACATTATATGAAACACGATGCTTCGATAAAGCATCGTTCGTGACGGTTCATGGCCAGAACACAGTTTTCGTCGAAAAACAAGTTTCGTTTATTACCTTTTTAAGGTGCTCCCTCACTAGGAGCATTCGCCTGCAATGTAACGTTACAGAGTCTAGCATGACATTAGCGAGTGAGGAGAACCGAGCATTACAGTGCGCAACCTGTAATGTTACAGATTCGAGCAGGTGAGGGAAGAGAACCGAGCATTACAGTGCGCAACCTGTAATGTTACAGATTCGAGCAGGTGAGGGAATAGAACCGAGCGTTACAGTGCGCAACCTGTTATGTTACAGATTCGAGCAAGTGAGGGAAGAGAACCGAGCATTACATTGCGCAATCTGTAATGTTACAGATTCCAGCAGTTAAGGGAAGAGAATCGAGCATTACAGTGCGCAACCTGTAATATTACAGATTCGAGCACTTGAGGGAAGAGAAACGAGTATTACAGTGCGCAACTTGATAATACAATGAGGAGTAATATTTTTTGATACAACTTGTAACATCAACGACCGCTTCGTCTGACATTGTGGACTCAACTAAATGCTCAAAATCGAATCTAATGTTACATTACAGGGAAATTCTCGTCAAGTCAGGAAGGCTGTACTGTAATGTAATGCTCAAAATCGAAACTGAAATGTTACATTACAGGCGAACGCTCCAGGTGAGGGAGCCCCTTTATACGTTGGAAGCAAAAGTTTTCGTTTTGAGACGATCATTTCCACCCAATTCAATAACAGGCGGCTGGTTATACAGAGACCTACGACATTTCTATGGTGTAAGGCAAGTTACGAGTGTCCTATTACGAACGAATGGGTCGTAGGAGCACTTTCCTCGGAGCTGTTATTTTTTACTGCAACACCTGCGCAATTCGTAAATTACAGCAGAAATTCTCAACCTAGGCTTTATTGCTGAACTACCGGCCTAAAGAAACACAGTAAAACACTCATAAATTGATATTCAAGAAAAAACTTCAGTCGTATATTTCACCAGATTGCATGAACCTGGACGGTTTTGCGACTTTCAAATGCGCTGCACAAAACTGTAACTTGATTGATATAATACAATATGCAGTTCTGTCAAATTACTCATAGTTCAAGGTTACAGGTCTTCCGCCGCTCTAGTGCCGAAATACGTTTACTTTCTAAATAATACTCCATAGTAAAAGCTATGTAAAAAGTTTAGAAAAAGAAATATATTATTGATTCATGTACATTATTTTAATTTTGTGAAACATGGTTTTTTCGTGAAACTAATAGTTATGCTTTACAAAAAAAAATAACAGCACCATATTTTTTCGCAATTTTTGGATACTCCTCCAAAACAAATTGGATATTTAAAAATATTTTAACACGGAAAAATTGACGGCTAGAATTTCTTCATAACTGAAATAGTACCTATATGTAAATCAAAGAATATTTTGCAAACAAAACTCTCCCAACGGAGGTTCCGAGCTGGCACACGGCCAGTACTGCGTTAAAATTGGGGAATATATACGCCTAAAACAATAAAAACCACCCACTAATATTTCTTTATATGTTTAAAGATTAAGTTTCCTGAAGACCTAAGAGACAAATCAATTATACTCTTAATATAGGGTTCATCTACTACAGAAAGTTTGTAGAAGATTTCTTCATTTAATTCCTCAACATAATTTTCCATTAGTAAATTGGATATCACTTATATTAGGCAAGCGACGCAACTATACAAACGGTTACGTATTATATCCAACTTGCAAGTTTATGATTTAGTAGGCGAAGCAGAGGTGCGGTGACCCATCACGTCAGCTTTATCTACTCGTCTGTCATAATAATTAATATGTCTTGAGCATCGAGGCCTTATGTAATAGTGTAGCATACAGATCTAACATTTTATAGGTCATTTTGTACACAATCGTAATATAAATTATGTAGCAGGGACTTCGAGGTGGCTCGGAAAAACTTTTTAACAAAAAATCCAATCGACTTCCAAAACAAAACACTACAAAGTGAAAAATAACTTTCTTTTCCGAAGTCAGTGTCTTTTGTACGTTTTACGGTTTTCCGTTTTTCGACACCGACTTTGGAAAATAAAGTAATTTTTTGCTTTGTAGTGTTTTGTTTTGGCAGTCGGTTTGATTTTTTGTTAAAACGTTTTTATTCTCCTATTTTTAGTTTTGGTAGGTACCTCCAATTAATATGAAAACCATTTAAAGCCAAAGTACATCTCATGACGATTCCAATAAGCCCAAACACGACGAGGATACATTGTTCCACAGCGTTCCAGTGGCCATTGTGGTCTTCTTCATAATTTCCACTTCACCAAATGATACTGTCTGAGTGCAAATGATTGCATTATTGACGAAAATACCAAAATCGCTATATGTATGCCTATAGTATGAGGAGTTCCCTCGATTTCTCTAGGATTCCATCATGGTACCACAATAAAAGAATCATCAAATCGGTTCATAAACGACGAAGTCATCCGCGAACACACATAAAAAAAAAAATATACGGTCGAATTGGAAACCACCTCCTTTTTGGGAAGTCGGTTAAAAAGAATGCCTGGAAGGATTTGGAGGTGACCTCGCACAGCAGATGGTTATAGTAAAAGAAGTCCCAATAATACATTTCAAGTAAGACTTATTGTAGCTTTAGTAAAAATAAAAAGCAACCCAGATTACATGAGAAGGAAAGTGAAAATGCTGAAAAATAAGGAAGGTATTTCAGTTTATAATCTGTCAAACGTTGGCGTGATCCAAATCCCCTTATTTAATTTCTATCTCAATATATCCACACACAAATAAGATTATACAGCCGTGTCTGTTTATTGATTTTTGGAACAATTTTCCTCAACGTCATTTGTTTTGGTTTGGATGACGAAACAGCTTATTGGGACTCGGAGTAACATTCTGGGATGTAATTTGATTGTATTTATTATTTTATTGAGATGCTTGAGGCCATTCCTTAATAATTTAATAGACATGAAGGGAAGACGCCATTGACACGCAAAACATACTTAGGGAAACATGTTTTATTAACATTTTTAACACAGAATTACAAAGTTACTGTGCTGCTTAAAGACGCTTCGGCATCATGGTACAAAAAGTAAAACTCCAAGAGGTAAACTAAACAAACCAGAGAGCTTGCTTTAAGATTATTTTTAGGCGGAAGATATTCCTTTGGGCGTGCTTAAAACGCATAGCTCGTAAATTCCTCGTGATGAAATATCTGGGTGTTACACAGCGTGAAATAGAAAAGCTAATCTTTGGAGTAGTTGGCGTCGAAGTGGAGGCGACTTTATCTTTTGTGTAAACTTTCATTCGGCGCCACTAAGCCGCCCAGTTTAAGCCTTAAACTGTAAGGTAGCTGCGCATTTTCGAAGAATGCGCTCTAAGAAATCTTTACACTGCACATTTTCTTCTTAGGAATTAAAGTGGGCAATAACTGGCTTTTATACTTTAGCGATAAAAGGTTCCGTTCAGTAAAGTTTCGTTTGAAATAGCTTTTTTGAAGTCGGAAATTTCATTTCTATATTTCAATCCGTTTCTAGTACATTTTCTGCTATAGAGAGTTATGTCCCTTACCTAAAACAAACAAATCTTACCCTCCAAAAACCTCGCTTAGACAGTAATAAACAGAATTATTGATTTGCATTAGCATAGAATTATTACATTCAAAGCTCTCATCCCGGCAACAAGAAAGCAAAATAAAGCGTCGCAGGGTACGTAATCATAATTTACGTATTCAATTAAACTGTTTACGACAACGTTTTTATTGTGGGATGCATTAATATACAGCGGGAACACACTCTGCGGGTAATCTCCGAATTTACGAGTGCTGACAGCGGTGCCCGTGCGGTACGCCAGAGCGCTGCACAGAATATTTGCATACTACCCGCAGTCCCGCACACACGCTCCCACAACTTTAATCATGGTCGAGTCAAAAATGTAAAGAGTTATTTGTATTGTTTTTGTAGACCGTACTAATTAAGGCAGCCTACGGCAAAGCGTACACGATTGTGCACTACGGCCACCAAATGAATGAAGCTGAATAAAATTACAATTGCGAATCTGAAGTTTGTTTTGATTTGGTTGCAACTCGGGGAAAAGGAACGAGAAGTTTTCGAAAAGAAACATTACGATTCATTTTTTATGAGAAACAGCGAAGTAAGTGGTAGACAGACGAACAACCATGTCGTCATTGGTTTCTATACTAACAAATACCGAACACATTGAACAACAATAATAGTGAAGATAAAATCCGTTTGCGTTTTTCAGAAGAATTCATTGGATATATCAGTTAAAAAGCGTAGAAGTTATAATTTGACTCATGGGTTACGAATTACGGGAGGTGTTATGGCACAGACAAAATAAGAAAATTCAGCGAATCACAAATAACATTTCAAAAAGCCCAGTCATAACATAACGCGACAAACACCCACCCATAGCCATCGAAGGAAAGATAAAGTACGAATGTCCTGATACGTATCCGTTGGGTACGGGCGAAAATCACGGAGAGACTGAAACACTAGATATTGGCAAAGTTTCGAGGGCTCGAGCATGGTTCGGCTTTCACGATCGCTACTCTATATCAACAGTTTTATCTTACTGTTTTATTGTTATAGCCATTTTACTGCAATTGGTAAGTGAAGAGAGTACGTTGTCCGGTTATAAGGACCGCGGTACTCCTTATGGCACGTTGTCACGCGTCGCTTACCGTTCGATACTGAATACCGTAAAAAAATATAAGTTACTGTTTTTTACATTACCGTGATGTTATTATGGGATGAAATAAAATGTCACGCGTATGATTAATTTTTTTTTTCAATCAGTGAATCTAATAGGTACTATTGGCACGTGTATGATATAAAACACGATTATTTAAGCACGGTTATTTCACCGTATGGACCGTGTCGTATGGTGTTGACATTTCGCCGTACACGGCCATCTCGGGCATCAAAAAATTAATACATAAGGACGGAGTTTTTCTAGGGATTTTAAGGAAATCGAGATAGTCCATGAGAGTCACATCCAAAATACTTAAGATTAAATGATTGAACTGTTCCATAGAACAAGACTCTTGAAGTCAGTCAAGAAGACACACGCTGGCGATATTATTGTTTCAAAATGCTAGAGGGTAATTTAAAAAAAATAAAACATAAGACTGACTCATTGGAAATGGAAAACTTTTATCGCAGCTACGAAGTAAACGTATAAAAGGGGATTATTACGTAGTACGTGGCTGAGTTAAACCGAACGGCAGTTACAGTAGGCGATAGAGAAAACTCAATTTATCCTAGTGGACAGTCCCTAACGAGCGGTCCCCTGTGCAACGACTGGCGCTATACCAGAGTGACATGGAAAAGGCGGGATGGGACCGCGACTGGTTGCAAAAATCTTCCCTTTTTGCTCATGTACGGTGTTTGATAGCATTAAATGCTTTTAAACGTATAGTTATCTCTAAAGAACTTATTATATGTCACGTTCTTCTAGTGAAAAAGAAATCGTTAACTTTATTTGCTGGATTTTGACGCAATGCGGGGTATTTTATAAGCTTTATCGTATTTTAACAACAAAACCGTTTTAATGAATAGGTACAGTCCGCTTAAGAGAACGAGGATGGCGATAAATTCAGCGTCAAACAAAAGTTACGGAACACTACAATACAACTTAGATGTAGCATCGGCAAAATTCGTTAAACCGATCACCTCCGAACTCATCTGCCTGTCCTTATCCTTTGTTACTTGGGGTCGGCGCAACACGTTTTCATCTTCCATACCGTCCTGTCCCCTGTCTCGCCCCGCCCTGTCGCTGTCACCTTTTCTTAAATATCACTCCTCATACAGCCCACCTATCTTTTCTTTGGCCTTCTTCTCCCTGTCCATCCATCTGCATTTATATTCATAACTCTTTTAGTAACACCCTCCTCATAACATGTCCATACGAGGACAAACGTTCCTTTCAACTTTTCTGTCACTGGTATCTAATATACTCATTTCTCACTTTATCCATTCTCGTCACGCCGCACATACATCTCAACATTATCATCTCTTCTACATGCTATCTCTTTTCATCCATCTTTTTCGCAGCCCAACATTCTGATCCATACAGTATGATAGGTCTAATCACGGACTTGTAGATTTTCCTCTTTAACTTGAGGCGCATCCGTGGGTCTCAAGTTGTTCCAGTGACCTGTCGCCATTTTATCCATCCTGAGTTGATCCGGTGCGTTACGTCTCGGTCCGATTACATCCGAACTGATAACAATAAAATTGATAAAGTGCTAGCGACTGTTTATGGGGGAGGGGGAATTAATTGAGTGTGCAAGTCATTCACTGCCATTTTATGCCGTATAGATCAACAGTGGTCAGGCAGGGGCCAATAGTTTTAGGTAATCGATCCAGGAAACCTCCCAAACCCATTGACCAATGTGTTGTGTCTCCTAATTCTGCAATAGGCCTGCACCAGCCGGGGATTGTTCTTGGGTGTTCTTGCGTAGTGACTAGTGCATACAGGGATAATCGCCGGTTGGTGTCACATTTCAACCTACATGACTAACAAGGCTTCTGCGAGTTGGTTTCGGCATCTGGTACGCCTTTCAAAGGTCCGAGTCCCGAGTATCTCAAAAATTGGTAACATCAAATAAAATAAAAAATTAAAGCTTTTCTATTGGTTGTGTAAATCGGAAGTGATCGGTTTTACGAATTTTGTCGATGCTACATATAAGTTGTGTCGTACTGTAAACATGAATTGCAGTTGATAGATCGTTAATGACTGGTCTATAAAAATAGGAACATCAGTTTCCTTTCATTGTCATTTTTCATCAGAAAAGGTTACAACTTATTTTTGTTTAACACCGTTTAACCTTGAAAATACTAGTGTAATTTTGACCAAAGGCACCTTGATCATACCTGCGTGTGCGCAGTCTTTTGTGACAAACGGCGATAATTCACAGGAAACCATTGTTTATGCCCCAGACTGCATGTAAATACTTCCTGAACTAGAAATTCATGTTGCGCCATACAACCAGCATTAATGGTAATGATAGACAATCATACTTATCTGCATAGATTCACATTTCGAGCGTAATTATTTAAAATTACATTATTTTGAATCACTTTAGAAACCTACTGATTGCATTGACAATCATTTGCATTACTAGATTCTATCAATGACTTGCGGTGGCAGACATCCGACTGAATTTCCTATTTAAAAATTCATAATTCGAGGTTTGTCTCTCGCCTATTTTCTCAACTAATATTGGACCAATTTAAAAGATACACCATTAACTGTAAAAGAAAAATATATAATGTGCCCCTATGTTATCCTTTTTGATGATACATTATCTATAGAAGCACTAGAACCCTCAAATATGCTCAAAATTGCGCTGTCAACAGAGGCATTGTGTACAAATTTGACAACTCTTCATCTGCCTAGCCTTTTTCCCAATTATTGTTGGGGTCGGCTTCCAGTCTTACCGGATTCAGCTGAGTACCAGTTTTTACATGGAGCGACTGTCTATCTAACCTCCACAACCCAGTAACTGGGTAACACGATACCCCTTGGCTAGACTGGTGTCAGATATCAGGCTTCTGACTGACTACCCGTAACGACTGTCAAAGATCATCAAATGGCAGCCTAGACCAACGGCTTAATGTGCTTTCCGAGGCACGGAGGAAACTTGGTATGTTGAAATGGTCACCCATCCACGGACCGACCTCGTCTGTTATTATTTAGCCACGAGCTCCTCTCCACAAATTTGACAACTATAAATGAAAAAAGAAAAACATATATATCTTTTTTTTTCAGTTGATGGAGTATCTTTTAAATTGGTCCAATATTGGAGGAGGAAATAGGCGAGAGACAAACCTCGAATTATGACTTTTTATTAAGGAAATTCAAGCGGCGCTCTCTGCCCGCATTTCCTTTTAACACAGCTGCGTGTTGATAGCTAAGACAAAAATATTGATCTTTATTGAGGGTCTCGTAACTAATTTATAACAGGGTTAATGATCGATCGAGGTTACACCACGCTTTTCGAGTTCGGTCCGTGGATGGGTGACAGACCCGTCATTACATACATACCGAGACGCCTGCCTCGGAAGCCCTTGGTCCTGCTAGCCATTCGTAGGCCGCGCGTTACCGTAAGTCATGGGCTGAGTAGGTCAAATAAGTACATAGTCGCTTCAAGTAAAAACATTTTAACAAAAAAAAACAACTTCTAAAGCAAAACACTACAAAGCGAAAAATACCAAAGACCGACTTCGAAAGACAAAATTAATTTTTCGCTTTGTAGTATTTTTTTTTGTTTTTGTTTTTTTGTCGCGTTTGACCACTATCTCGCCTGATGTTAAGTGATGATGTGTTGTGTTTTGCTTTCGAAGTCGGTTTTTTTTACTCTTTATAGTGTTGGTACCTCATATTACCATAAAAATCATTTATAGCCAGAGTACATCTCATTTCAATTCCAATAAGCCCAAACAAGACTAGGATACATTGTTTTATTGCGGAGTTCCAGTGCCTACCTTCGGTTTCATCATCAGATCAGTTCGATGATACCATTTACTTAAGTATATGTATTTGCTTCATTATATTCGCTTTACTATTCGAGATATCTTTTACTATGACATACATATTAAGGAGTTCCAGTGGTCATCTGTGGTCTTCTTCATCAGTTCCTTTTCACCAAATGTTATTTTTTTCTGAGTACAAATGCTTGCTATGTTATTAAAAATACCAAAATCGCTACACGTCTGCCTATAATATTTGAGGAGTTCCCTCGATTTCCATGGGATATCATCATCAGATTCTGATTTGGTAACAAGCGGACTCGCATACTCTTCAGGTGTTCCCATTGTTACATGTAATTTTTTTATGTATGTTTGGGCATAACTCCGTCATATTTGGATTTGCAAAATGCTTACGAAGCGAACTATAAAAACGTAAACAAGAAGAAAATCATGCTGTGCAGTCGGAGGATACATATTCGCGAGCTGGCTGACCAAAACCAGATGTTCGCTTCGGTTTTTTTATTTTTTTTATTAACTTTTTTGCTAACATTTTTTTTTCGAATAAGTTACTTTTAAACATAAAGTATTAAATTTGGTTGAATGAAAAAAATTATGGGCCACCGCAATATGGCACCCGAAAGCCGCCATTTTTCTATTTTCCAATTTTAATGTAGCCAGTGACACTCGCAAGGGCACGAATCGATTGGCGTAAGAATCATCAAAATCGGCCAACGCCTTTGGTCTCTTAGAATGCCACATAGAAACATACATGCATAGACTGATAAACACATTACCCTCCTGCGGCAGTCGGGTAAAAAAAGAAACATCCGAATTGAGAACCTCCTCCTTTTCGGGCAGTCGGTTAAAAAACTGGTATCGCTGGTTTCAGCAGCATTCGATTCCGATTATACTACCGACCAAAACATACTTGGCCAAAGGCTATGCATTTGATGGACATCGATCGTTATTGTGTAGGTATCCTTTCATTAAAGATTTCATTTCACAGCATATAAGCATCTGATGCTTCAATCAAGAGAGTCCAGTAAAATGCGAACTCATTCCGTTACTCTCCCAAAAATGTTATATTAGACCTTGACTTCGTCATTATCAAGATGCCAAAATCAGTTACCAACCGAGCCTATAAGATTCTTTATCAAGTCTTATAGTTTATCTTACGACAACTTCTGCGACTAGAATAAGTATTAAATCCAAAACGTTTTCAAATCACGTGTGTAGCAATCGAGATTGTATCGAAACGCGACAAGATAAGTCGGCGATGCCTGAAAGGAAACGGTGAACAGTCCGACTAGCACGTCTCTCTTTAATATTCCCTGCGATGGCGGTTGCGGGCTGCGAGCACACCACCACACTACCTCCCGGGCTCCCGGATCCCGCCACCACCCGTGCTCTGAATCGAGCAACTTTAAAGAAATCTCGAATACTAAGCGGCGCCTCCACCAAGTTTCAAAACGCTCGCCAACTTTACAGACTAAGCGATCTGTGAATATTTAAATTTAAAACCCGCAATATTATTGTGTCTTTCACACTTATATATGTATTTGTTAATACGATGTGCTCACCTAGCAATTTGGATGGCTTAACCACGGTAAAGATTAGATATCCTTACCGTGGCTTAACATATTTAATAATATACAACAAAATATTTTAAACAAGTGGACTCGTGGATTACAAAACAACAATAATCATTACAAAGTAAACACAGAATATAAGCAGAAAGTCGGTCGGATGTATCGTGTCATGCGGGCCAAGATAGAAGTCTACTGTTTGTACAGTTTCGGTGTCGGACACAATTAATACCCTCTTAATCAGCCAACTGAGAAACAAAATTAAATTAAAAACTAAAATATAGTTTTACCAAAACCTGTAAAAGACAGTTTTAATTCAATGGAAGTACAACGGTTAAAGTTACAAAAACCACGGTAAAAAAACCTATCAAATCTGGTTAAAAGCAGAGCTTTTGAAACTTGTATTAATGTTTCTCCGAGACAAAGCCTTAAGAGAAAAAGACCACAAAGTTACAAGCTTTTCTCCAGACGAAATGTAATTTCAAAGTCGGTGGAGCTAAGTTAACGCCGGCTGTGCGATACTCAACGAAATTGCTGATTTAAGTCATGTAGAGGCTCTTTCCTTTGACACGATCATGCCACTGTACGAACACGCTCATTTATTTAGACAACAGTTTTAAAAATTCAATGAATGTCCGGGAAGGAGCATCTCTTACTTGCCGAGACGTGATACAGAATCTAGAAAGACATGATTCCACAGTTTAGAGGCGCTTGCATAAGAAACTAATTGTACGTATTGAATGCAGCAAAGGATCCGGCACGTCAGATACGCATTGTTAACAGACATAATGCCCTGATGATGTTTTTACTGGCACGAGCGGTTTTTACTCCAGAACATCTGGAATATTTAATGTACCCTTAACAACTACTTACGAAAAGATTGATACAGATCAAATATACGGCATTGCGGCCAGCTTCATGGACGTCGAGTTTTTATGTCTCAATCGGTACAGCTGAGCGAGTTTGGCTTCGATATCATATTTGATAATTATTTGATTCGGATGTCGCAGACATCTAGCTAATGATGAGCCACAAATGAGTCGGCAGCGATTGGCTAAGTTAGCGTTCGGCACGTACATTACCCATTGAGCGACGACGAGGAAGGACGGCGCGCTCGAGTGCCCGCCATTCAGCGACAAGTAGTCGCTGCCATTTCTCTGTGAATGCAATTAAAATAAAGCCAGCTTTGTTTACTTACTAAGAGCTAAGAGTCACTAATTGCTTAATTTGAAAACAGATGCTATTTATACACGGCGGTAACGTACAACAAAGAGCGAAACAGATCAATTATTGCGGAAGGAGCCGTAAACACAACTGTTGTATTTCCAACTTGGAGATAATCAGACATTGTATTTCTTGGTTGAACTTACATAAATTACGGTTCAGCGGCTAGATTCCACTTTTGTATCGATATAATAAATACAAGGGAATTTATGTCAGCGTTTAATCTGAAGACAAAATCGCATTGGCAGTCACGAGGCGCATTGTTGTTGGGCAATAAGGTTTTCACACGACCCTCGCGCGCGCGTGCTCGCCTCGCTACCAATATCACAAATAATGTTCGTATATTTCAATAATTTCATCTTGATGGAGGATATGAAAGTCATGATCTCTAAGTTATGGCGGCTATCTGGCCAATATCGCTGCTCTTAAATTTAATTGAATATGAGAAGATAAAATTTCTTATATGTATCATGTTAAACTAAGAAATAGATGCTTCAGGAAAATCCATTTTCATGATCTTTATACATATATTTGCGACCATAATAAAATACATAGTTTTTAGGGTTCCGTACCTCGAAAGGAAAAATCGGAACCCTTATAGGATCACTTTGTTGTCCGTCCGTTCGTCCGTCTGTCTGTCTGTCAAGAAACTTTTTCTTAAAAACGCGTGGAGGTATCAAGCTGAAATTTATATCAAATATTCAGGTCTACTGTCCCTTAAAGCTGTGAAAAATAAAACTTTTAAGCCAACGCAATCAAAAGATACAGCTATTTATGCCGCAAATTTTCGACACTGGCAGGGGAATCAAAACCTACAGGGTACTTCCCGTGAAATCAAACTCTTGAAATTTGGTACGAAGCAACGTCTTTTAGCACAGATAAAGGAATAATTGCGAAAACCGTAAATTTTTAGTTACATCATATAATAAAAATATTTTTAATAATTTTTAGCTTACTACCCCTTTCCTCACGAACGCGTAGAGATATTAAAATAATTGAAATTCATATCAAATACTCAGGTCTATAATACCTTAAAGCTGATATTTGTACGCAACCCTCTGTGCGCGAGTCCGACTCGCACTTGGCCGGTATTTCAAATTTATAAACCTTATAGGTACTTTTGAATTGTCAAACAAAATATAAATCTAAATCTATGGAGAAGAATGTGCAAGAAACTTCACGGACACTCTTTTCCCTCAGTTTTAATTACATTTATTTGGTTACATCATTCTTGTTGGAAAATTACATATTTGAGAGCGATGTAAAAAGACGTGCAAGTAAAAGCGTATGAAATACAACAAACAATTCAAAAATACAATAAGTACGCAATTAAAAGCACACTTGGACAATACCTAGCAGTGCTATTTTTAGTTCTGTTCTGACCACTATAACAGTAAATTTGAAAATTCATACGATGATCGCTTTATGGAAGGTATAGCATAAAGCAATCGGTATTCAAAGGCCTCGATTCATTGGTTCGTCACAGTCTGTTAAAAATGAACAAGCATTGGAGTCGATTCGGAAAAAGACATCTCATTCGAGATCCAATTTACGCCGGAGCGGGAGCAAACCGCATAATCCAGTTCCGGAGTTGACTCGGCAAACAATTCATTTCAATTTCAATCCAAGTGTATGCCAGACGCCAGAGCCACTGTCCGCGGTCACTGCTCACTATTTCATCTGGGTAACTGTTCCTACAATATGATACCTTCGAAACTGTCGACGCCATAATTGAAATGCCGGCCGCCCAGTAAAATCAAACATTTTACCCTTGTTTCGAACAATATCGGATATCCAGATTCCATTTGCATTGATTGCCCTCGATCATTAAATAATTGAACTATCTTCGAAATCCTAGATGTTATCGCAAAATGCTGAACTGCTCTTATATATATTTTAGTAACTACATACCTAATGACTTGTGGAAGTTGGGGAAATCCATTATGACAAAAATTTTTTGTTTCGAGATTTCATTTGACGGCTTCCTTTGAAACGAAATCAAAGTTTGAATTAAGCAATCAAAGTTGACTCTGCTCACCAATCGCAAAATCCTTAGGAAAATATATGGATAATCCAACTTTTATTACTTATATTTTTTCTTAATAGGCTCGCGCTTGACCACTATCTCACATGACGGTAAGCGATGATGTGGTCGACGCCTCGAGGGTGAAGCACACTTGCCTAGAAGTAATGTATTCACTCTTGACTTAAAGACCCCTAGATTGTATCTATCGGGAAACACAGACTCCGGCAGGGAAATCCACTCCTTAGCTGTACGCATAATAAAAGGAAACTCCAGATGGATTTTAGTTCAAATTCGGTAAATATACTCATTCAAAAATGCTATCAAAAGTCTACATAAGGCAAATCACTAGTCACTATAGAAAGATTTATGTGTTGTGCATGAACGATACGCATTTTTATTTCGTTTCATCCAGCCAATGAATTTTTAGATTACACCGGTATTTTTTACTGACTTTCCAAAAAGGAGGAGGTTCTGAATTTGGATGTTTGTATATATTTTTTTATATATGTTCGGGCATAACCCTGCCTAGACGTATTTTCAAAATTATTTGAAATTGTCGTCCAATTGTCACCAAATCAGAATTTGATGATGGAATTCGAAGGAACTCCCCAAAGCGTAATGTCTGAGCTGCTCAACTTGCATCAAGTGCGATTTCGATCATTCATTTAGTACTCAAAGTCAAATATATTTATTCAACTGGGCCAAAAAGCGGCACTTTTGAACGTCAGAATTAAAAGTAACAAATCATAAAATAAAAATTGATTCTACCGTGCATTCGGAAAAGTGGCTTGTTATGGAGAAGAATGCACAAGAAACTCCATACTTACTCTTTTAACTCCATACTTACCCTTTTAACTGTTTTCATCTCTGTAACGGATCTGCCAAATACCAGCTTGATGCAATAGAGTAGATCGAAAAGCGGGCCAAGAGGCTCATCAGCACTGGTAAAGTCAAAGCTCCAGAGCACTGAACATCGTCGCCGAGTTGCCAGCTTGTCGGTTTTGTATAAGCTTTTATTTAACTTACCTTGTTGTTTGGGTCAAATCTTGCAACTGAATTTTAAAACAGTTGTCCCCACCCAATTGAGCTGACATTTTGCTTACACATTTGGTTTGGATGACTAGGCACGTTAAGCTAAAAAGATTGTTTAAAAAATGTTTTTTTATTTGACTTGTTACCGGTTACATTTCTGACATTACATTACATGGAATTGCATGATCTAATTCCGCCATTCATCATCAGACTACAAGACGTACCCATACGCACAAAACGGTTTCGGAACACTTTTATTATGCGTACAGCTAAGGAGTGGCATTCTCTGCCGGAGTCTGTGTTGTCCGATAGCTACAATCTAGGGATTTTTAAGCCAAAAGTAAATAGGTTTTTCTAGGCAAGCGTGCTTCACCGTCACTTACCGTCAGGTGAGATAGTGGTCAATCGCGAACAAAAAAATTTTGCCAGACTTATTGCGATTTTAGTATTTTTATGACTATGGAAAACATTTGCACTAAGAGAGTATATTTCAGTGAATTGGAACTAATTAAGAAGATTACAAATGGCCACTGGAACTCCTTAAAAAGTATGTCACGGGTGTAAAATATCTCGAATAGTTAAGCGACTGTGATCAAGCAAATAGCGATAAATAACTTTGTTTCCAAAATCGGTGTCGAAAAACGAAAGACAACAGGTACAAAAGTTTGACTTACGGAAAACAAAGCTATTTTTCGCTTTGCTGTGTTTTGCTTTATTATGGTTACTTTTTATTTTTTTAGTGCACGTTTTGAATGTTTAAAATTGTGCTGATAAATCGAATGAAACAAGAACCTTGGCGCAACCCTACGACAGCATCAGACAAGAATGCGACGTTCTTTAAAGATTTTTCCAAGCAGTTTACAGAAACTATAACAAGCACTTCCACTTGAACAAATCATGTGTAAATTCGAGCTTACATAATAGAAACTCTCGGAGAGTTGTTAAATGTAAACTAAAATCTTCCTGACTTCTTACAAGGAGAGAGAATGGAAAACAGGGTGCTAGACCCTGCGCCGCGGGGCGGGGGAGGCGAAGTTGCTCGTTTTATATGTAAATTTTCTACGTCCTTATGAATATGAAAATTTTCTATTAGAACGTGTCGTTGTCAGCGTTTCCTTGATGTACTGAGAACGATGCCTTCTTTTTCAAAGATTTTCGCCGTTCAGCAGTTTGCAATGTAAATGCAAATTGAATAAAAAGTAACCCTGCTGTCACTTTGAAGTGCAGCGCTTGCATGCTTGCAGAAAAGAAGCGCAACCTCTTCGAAATACCTACCAAGAACAAATTTCATCGTCAAATGAGCTTGAAATAATTGAAGATGTGATTGTGAGCCATGTTTCTGCGGCCAATTAGCGACGTGGGTTATTAGCTCCAAGGTTATTTTACCAAGAGGATAATTTATAGAAAATTAGACGGATAACATTTAATCGGAGAATAATGATGCACATAACAAGTTGGTAGTGGAGGACTCACGAGTTTATGCCTTAAACGGGCGGAGCGGTGTTTGTGAACGCGCACATGAGGCCTGGGGCGCTGCATACGGGCACGTAACTGCTCCCCCAGGACTCAGGACTGCGACATTCACTGAATATCTTTAAAGTTAGCGGATACACGACGCGCCAGTTTCAAACTTCGAGGTAGAGCAAAACGTATTAAGCCTATTGCCTTTAAAATGTAGACCGTAGATATATTATTACATCCTTCTGGGAACTTTAAACGTATGTTCTCCCGTTCTCCGTGTTTACATAAACTGCTATTGCTAAATAACTGAGCAAGTGTTTTAGTTAAAAGTTACAAGAAATAATATATGAAAACTGTGCTCAATTACTTTTTGGAATTGTATATTCGACACAACAGCAGAATAATATACTAAATATTGTTTTAAATTATTTCAAAGAAAAGAACAAGGCAAAAAAATAAAATTGTGCGTGGCTGTAGAGCACAGTGGTATAATAATATGTTGTTGTTAGCATTTTTATATTTGCTCTTATATTGATGGTAGTCATTGGTAGATCACAAGCCTTGTAATGCTATATAAAGAAACTTTGGTAAAGACCAATTGATGACATAATAAACTATGGCAAAGACGATAGCTCAGAAAAGCAAGATAGCTTTTTTTAAAACTATTTATTCAAATATCATTTTGGATACCGGGATAAGGTCCAGTTGTAGAAAACTATGGATTTGAAGTCTACGAACGTTGGTTACGTGCTTAATATTAATCGTACTTTAGGTTGTTTCAAGAAGCTTGTTTTTAGTAAACAATGTGGGTATAAATAGAGGATAATTACACGTACACGACGCAGAATACAATTGTTTGTCGGACCAAGCCGCAATGAGTGGTCAAGGAACAAATGATAATTACTGACATTGCAAACCAAATTACATTCGTCAAATGCACGAATGCATCATAGTAACTTTGCACAGAAATACCTTGAGATGTTCATCATACAAGACGCTGCATTTGGTATGACGGAAACCAATACACAATCTGCCGGGCGAGCACGGCCTACTGTGACAGGCTTTAGGCACACAGTTTTTTCACATTTTGGGGGCAAAAACCGTGATAAAATGCGTGACTCAAGCCTATCACACAGCTCGTGCTCGCCCGGCTGATACCGTAAGTCAAGAATGTAGATTGTCATAAAATAATGGGGCGCTAGTTGCAACAATCACAATCTTAATAACACTTTGAAACACATTTTCATGACAAGAAATCCTGTCTTCAAGCAGGACTTATAATTGAGGCGAGAGAATTCATTTAAAGCCGAGAGGAATGTTTTAAATTGTAGAGAGAAGTCAGGCGTTGGCAGGGACTTAAGACAGAATACCAATGTTGAAGTTTTGTGAATGCAAGTAAGTCGTGGTCGAAAGGCAGAAGTGCATAATACCAGACGCCGCCGTCTCGTGGTTCTCTCTCATTTAAATTTAATACGCAATAGAAAGCATGTAGACTAAATCGATATTGGCGAGGCTGTATTTGAGTTGGTACGGCGCCTGCTGCAGTATTTTCGGCCAAGTAAAGGACGATACTAATAGCTATCGATATTTTGAGCGAATATAGTTTTGGATTTGTACCATTTAAAAAACAAGAACATAAAAGCAAGAACGTTTTCAGAATCAATTTTAATTGCTCATAAAAGTAAGCCAATTCAGAAATTTTAATTGCGTATGGAAGTAAACCAATTCAGATTATTAAAATGAAAGGTACGTCGTGTAACTGAGCCGCTTTCATCATCATCATCAGCCTTTTTAATGTTCCCACTGCTGGGACACAGGCCTCCTTTCATAGAGGTAGTGGGCGATCCACCACGCGGGCCCAGTGCGGATTGGTAGATGACACATATCTTTGAATTTACGGTTCTAAGACAAGCCGGTTTCCTCACGATGTTTCCCTTCACCGTTTTCAGAGCAGTGGTGATAAAATAAATTACACAAAGCAAAGCGCCGAGCCATACTATGAGTGCATAGTGCTAAATCAATGGTAGTCTAAAAATTAGAGAAAAATAGAATGTTTGTTTTATTATATTTATTGTTGAAGTTATTGTAATATTATTAGTACGTGAAGCAGGTGCGCAGACAAAGTGACAGTGAGAATGTGAATATTGTTTGTTGCATAGAGCAAAGGAGCAATCAGAGTAGGTCACAAGAATAAAAACAATAGAAAAAGTAGCACAAAAGGTACAGCTTGTGAAGTAGCACTTGCTCGTGACGTTAACTGTTCTAAATTTAGATAAATAATCCCCAGTTGGTGCACAGGACAGGCGCAGCGAAATGCCGAGGTGGGTACAGATGCTGTCGCAGGCTCGAGGTCGCTTTGAGAGCAACAATTCGGGAACACAGGCACTTTGCCAACGAATGCAGACTCAACCGGGAACATTTAAGTGCTCTAAAGCACATATGTACTTAAAATGCGAATCCAGACACTAGAGAATTGGAAAAACGTACTGATCCCACACAGAGGCGCTAAGTAAACATTAAAAAGAGAATTTTCAAGTTCTCAAGACACGTATGAAAGAACTTTAGCAATAAAAGGAGAAAAAGGGGCTTTCCGGGCCATAGCTTTTACCGAGTTAAAGTTACTCAAAGTGGCGTACTTTGTTGGAGGCTAACTTGGCGATGGTCAATAAACTTAGCTGCCACCGCGTCTGGCCGACTCGTACAACAATAAAGCGGAACTTCCGCAACAGTTTATCTCATGAAAATCTTATAAAAAAAACTTTTAATATTAATCTTCAAAGTTGAAAGGTGCTTAGAAGACGTAGAGGATAAAGGAACGATTAATGTTCATGTTCATAGTAAAAATTTGTTCGGCGTCGGAGTTCAGTGAAGGCAGTGGGTCTGTTTGCCAAGAATTCAATCGAGAAAGCGATGCGAAGCGGGCAGGCAATATGCACTCGGTCCCGGGGGTTGACGGCGCCACCCGCTCAATTAATTGAAACCAAAAACAACATTTACTACTGTAAGTGCTTTTTAATCGACTTCCCAAAAAGGAGGAGGTTCTATGTTCGACATTATGTATGTTTTTTTTTATGTATGTTCACCGATATCTGTCAATTGTGATTTGAAAATTCCTTTTTTGTTTGAAGGAGTATGTTTCGAAATTGGTCCCAGTTTTAATTTGGTGAAGATCTGATGAAAAGCTTCGAAGATATACAACAGAACTCTTCAATAAATAACGGCAAATCTCTCGGGATTGCTGCAATCGCATGTCTATTTATTGTTTATACCATTTCATAATATAACATCGCGCCAGTACGCTGTTAAGGGGTACGCATATGGCTCATTTCACCGGTTATATTTCATAATATTCGAGTAATCTATTCTGGCGGCATAGGTACCTTACTAAACAACTTGCATATTAGGCAGGCACAACTAAAAAGTGAAAATAAAAAAAGCTTTGTACAAAAAAATACTACCGACTTCCAAGGCCTGTAGTTTTTTTTATTTGGAAGTATTTTTTTGTAAAATGTTTTTTTATTCTTTTGTAGCTTCTATTTCTCGAACAACGTACAAAAAAGGTTATGAAATCAACTAAGGATCTGTGATTCCTAAAAATAACTTTATTTTTGGAAGTCGTCGTCTTTCATAGGTACTAGGTAATTTATTACGTTATGGACACCGACTTCCAAAAATAAAGTTATTTTTCACTCTGTAGTTTTTCTATTTGGAAGTCGGTTGTATTTTTTTGTAAAAAGCATTTTTATGATTGAAACAATGCGATGCATACTTGGTTATACGACAGAGGTATTTGGCGTACATTGCTTGAAATTGGTCGGGAACAGATTCCATATTCAACTTTTAAGTTAAAACACTTATCCTGAATTCAAAAGATGATTTACAGTTCATTAAATGGATGGGCATTTTCAAGTACAAAAAGAAAATAAAACGTTGCTTTAAAAAATACAAGCTGTCTTATTACATAAATAATGCCCGTAAAGAGAGGCATCATATAACACCGGCTTATTCCTACCTTCAGTGTTTTGGAACATCAGTTTTACGACGGTTCGTAAATGTCTGAGGGCGGTGGAATAAAATTTTTGTGACTAGCTCTCGTGCAGAAATCTCCGGTGTCACAGAAACAATGTAAAATCCAATTTTCTAGGATCCCTGGTACCTGGGACGTAACGATCGCTCCTTTACGACCATCACCTCTGAATGCTAGTAGTTGCGAGTCTTGCGAGTAATCAATCATTATTGCGAACTAAACTCACAGCCAGGTAACAAAAAAAAAATACCCGACAGCTTAAAAAGCGAACTAAAAAGACGTAAACAAGAAGAAAATCATGCTGTGCAGTCGGAGGATACATATGCGCTAGCTGGCTGACCAAAACCAGATGTATCTTCCGACTGCACAGCATGATTTTCTTCTTGTTTACGTCTTTTTAGTTCGCTTTTTAAGCAGTCGGGTTTTTAGTTATTTAAAAAAAAAAAAAAAAACAACTTTTTAGTTATTATTTTTTTCAGAATTAGGTACATTTAAGCATATAAGTGGTTTATATTTTTGTAATCACCTCTTAAAACTCTTTATTTTGATACATCACAAGATGGATTAAGTAGAAAAAAAAATTGGGCCTCCACAATATGGCGCCCAAAAGCCGCCATTTTTCTATTTTCCAATTTTAATGTAGCCAGTGACACTCTCAGGGTTAAGACGAATCGAGTGACGTAAGAATCATCAAAATCGGCCAACGCGTTTGGTCTCTAGAACGCCACATAGGAGGAAACATACATACATAGACGGATAAACGCATTACCATCCTTCGGCAGTCGGGACGTGTCTACCGATGTATTTCAATATTTCAAAACAATGCGAAAAAAATGAAAAGGCTGTGTCGCTAACACGATCAAACAAACGTATTCTTGACCCTTTCAATTGGCATTCAGTAATGAGTTAATATCTCGTAAATGCGAAGGTATACTGATTTACATGATTGAATCGGATATAATGGTTCTACGCTTATACATTTCATTTGAGACCATAATTATCAAAATATCTCCATAAACAAAACATCATTTTTTCAAGTTTATACGTAATTATATTTTTTGGTACAAGTCGGATCAATGACTATATTTTTTTTGCTGGTGGAGACTCTAACCAAGAACAACGTGCTTTGAGTACATAAATATCATGCTGTTTTACTGAATCACAGAAAATGGCTCGATTTCGTTACAGCAGTGAAGAGATCTGTATTGAATGCCCTCACCTGTAGTGTAGCTCATACATAGTGTTGGGCAATGATAATAATCCGGTTAATATCATTTGGCTAATAATCGAATAAAAGTCAGTTAGTAGCCATTAATAGCAATTATGGATGATAACCCTGCTGTTAATGTTATTTTAGTGATTGAAAATTTCCCTTCATGGTTTTCAGGCTTAGGACTGTCAGATTAGACTTCATTTTCATCATCTTTCTTTGTTGTAAATAAATGTGTTATTTAAAACTAATCTGGCCCATTAAAAATTTTCAATCAGCTATTTACATTGATTTTTGATAATTAGATTTTTATGTACTTAGTTTTTTTTTTAATCTTAATCAGTCATTTATTTGGGAGTTACCTACTAACCGCTCGGGTATTTTCTATTGTTTATAATTTACCTATGTCGTATTCACAGAAAAGAGCTAATAAGTAACTTACTTATTGTACCTTACATTTTTACGTATCGGTTAAATTTATTTGTAGCTATACATACACTTACATATTTAGCTCGCTTTGTTAAATCAAGTAATTAATTAGGTATATGGTTAAATCACAAAGCGAAGTGTCAATAGTAATTATGGTTTTTATAGTATTGAATCTCTAAATTAACAAAACTGAATTTCCCAAAAAATGTGTATTTATTTTATTATTAACACTTTTCACATACAAAAAGTAAAAATAAATATAAAGAATTACAATACATTGAATCACACTGCGTACACGCACCCAATTTATGTTCACACCCACAGATTTTACACTAAACAAAAAAAAAGCATTTATTTTTTTAACAATACATTAATAGCAGGGTTATCATCCATTGCAAGGCTATTAATGGACACTTATGGATTATAATCGATAATAACTCAAAGCATCCGGCTATTTACCCAACACTACTCATACACACTACGCTCATCGGTAGAGACATGTCTTTAGTGTCCACATTGAATGGGCATTCAATGATATAATACTTCGTTGCATATTCATTAAACGAAGATAATGTTTTGTCTATTAAAAGTATACTGAAGCAGGTACGACTCTACTATTATCACTATTTATCCCAAGATAGTCTAACAACAAATTGCGCTACGAACTGCATTTATAAATTGACTTCTGCCCATTTCGAGGACATAATTTTACAAGTCCAAATTAAGCTTTAATTATTGTATTAGTTCGTGTGTCGAATGACAAGATCCAATATGCCGCCTGGTGAGACAATGAGACGAAACGTCCGAACTCCGAGGGGCAAAAACTTCATCGCGGACTGGCACTCACGCACGCCCTTCATATCGACGGGCACCGACAGAATTATCAAACACGACGAACATGCAACATGATTAATGCTTCAAGGAACCTCAAATTTGATTTATTTAACGACACGACGAAAACCCGTACCGTTTAAAAACCAGGCCAAAAACAGCGACGACTTTAATCCGGGCTAACCATAACGAGAGCGATGGAAGCCCTTTTAATACAATGAATACCAAAAAGATAAAGGTAAATTAGAAATGCAGAGTTGAAGGTTTGCTCGACAAAGAAGATAATACGATAAACGAACTAAGGCAGATCTCCGCGGGGGGTTAATGTTTTATGTAAGATCGCAACAAGTCGCGCATTGCAATGTGAGATTTCCTTATCGACAGAGTGTAGCGGATGACAGTCGGGGAATTGATGAGTTCATATATTTCCATACATAAACGGGCGGTATCCAAAACGTTATATCGAATAATAAGAAAAATCAAGAAGAATCTTATGTTATCTATACCAATATTTAAAGAGAAAAGATTTTTTTTTGTTTGTTTGTACCGAATAGGCTCCGAAACTGCTGGACCGATTTAAAAAAATCTTTTCTCGAAAGCTACATTATCCCTGCGTGACGTAGGCTATTTTTTAATCCCGAAAACGGGTCCTGTGGGATCGTCCACGGGAGCGAAGCCGCGAGGAACAGCTAGTCATTCATAATTTTGCGACTTGACAGCTCCAAATCACGTTTTTTTTTTTTTTGAAATCCGATGCGCGTGTACAAGTCTGGCAGATTCACATAAACGATTCTTTTATAGTCTTTTTGTATTCATCTAAATAATATGTTGTCAAGTGCGCCTGGATTTATATCCTCCGCCGGTCTAATGTACAGCTTGATGTCCGCAAAAAGCTCGGCAAGCATCCGTCGGACGCGGCATCCGCTACGATGACGGATCGCAACCAGCGCGCCGCATCCATCACCCCGACTGGACCCACCGGGCTCATGTAACAACCACTCATTCTCGACTTACAACCCACACACACATACAAAAATCATGCTCAATATAACTTAATAACAGTCGTAAAATAAAAGCGAACTAAATTACTAAACAGTTAACATGAAACCACACAACATGATGTAACAGTTGCCGCAACACTGCTAAACACTCGAAGCATATTGCCGTTCCACACTACACAAGGATTAGTTACAATAACGTATGGCCTGAATCATTACCGCAAACTTTCACTTCGCATTTCCCGCATACTTTTCACTTACAAACGGTTTCCACTTTTGAGAACTTTACTTGGATGTTTCAACAACAATTTTCACATTTGCATGTCTTTTCGATTTCACCGCTACCTAACTTTGTTTTAATCTTTTTAGTGTGTTTACTCGTTCAAAAGGAGGTTGCAGCTGGTTGCAGCCATTAAAGAGACATTGGATTCAATTCGAATGTACAGGAATAATAGCGTAGCCGATATCGCTGTCTATCGAATCCCAGGCGAGTTTCTCTTTGTTGTTATGACGTCATAAATTTGAGGAACAGCACCACATTTCATGTAAATCAGAGACAGAAAGCATTAATCATTGCTATCATTACTGGCCATATTGAAACGCTTACATAAACTGCCTTTCACGTTAACGCGGCTTTATTGAATAATAATAAATGTACTGTAAATTAGCGTACATTTTCGGGCACAAGATAATAAGGTGACGTTACAGAGAGGAGCAAAACCCGAGTGTATCTTTATTGCAATCTAGGTAGTTTATATAATAGCGGGTGGCAAATTAATTCATCGCACGACGGCAGCATGGTCCCGGTATCTCCCACGATAAGTTTCGGACGGCCCCGGGGTGCTGAGGACTGAGCACCAACTATCGTAACGAGATCGGGCTTTCTCAGAACGTTACGTTGAATGCTGGAATCGTTACCACCGAGACCGACGTATGCGCTCGTGTTCTTATCACGATTTTCGCTACATCATTTACGAGCCCAAATGAAAGTTTGAGGATGTATGAAGATTGAGATAGAGCAAATATGATAAAAAAGATCCCAGGAACATGTTAACATTTTAAAAACTTGCGAAGTGCGAGCAATCGATCTTTCGACAAAATTCGGTAAGTAGTAACTTAAGAACGATGCTTAGGTGACGGTGACGGGCGCGGGGCATGAATATGAAACGTAATGCGAATGTGTCCTGAACTCCTGACCTTCACGAAGCGCATAAATGTGAACACGAGACAGCCTCTGCGAACTGTACGAAAAGAATAATACAATACAATCTGCACTTGACAACTAAAAATACTTTATTCTAAGACTATCAATACATATACAAGGTTATTAGTTCATTAAGTTTCCTCAAATAGAATAGACCCTACACAACAATACGTATATTCCTACTAGTTAGATTAAAATGTATATCGTATGTAATAACTTAGTCGAGTTGCTCGATAAAAGTCAGCTAGGAAGGATGTTGTGTTTGCCTGCCAGTCGGCCGGCACTTGTTTGCTCTCGCATATTCTTATTTACTGTTTCTGAAAGCAAATAAAAGCCCGAAGAATATTGTACGGACTTTTATCGTGCCTACCTATATCAAAATATTCGTACCTTACCAACAGACTGAGCGTATTTCACAATGGCGTAGAAATCTACCATATTTTAATCACGGCATAAGTTGGCGGCTTTTTGCCAGAAATCAAAACTTACCTTGTAAACTCTTCTGCTCTCTTAAGAATGTATTTTTAATGAATAGCCTGGAGTCCTCTTATGGAACAAATAGAACCTCTTCAGAATAAAGTGACCATGCACCAGCTAGCATAATTTATAAATGGGCAATAAATCCCGTTGAGATTCAAAGGAATTTATAAGTAACTTCATCAGCATTTAAATGCTTAATTCATACAGTGATCGTGAAAGAGAGATTGCACCGATTGGTAATAATGTGTAGTGGACATTTTGTGTGAGGCGAGGTGCCGGCGGGCGGCGCGTTGTGGTGGCGGTGGGCGCCCACGTTGACAGAACAATTGTCGATTTATGCTTCAGGGATCCGCACTGCCCAATTTACGAGCCCAGTTCACCGCCCGGTTAGTTCACCAAATCAATTGCGAAATCGCACGTAGCGTTTACATCAACCCCGCACTCCATTATAATAACAGTCTCCATCTGAACAATCGTGAACACTTCCAGGCGGCCCTTTACGATAATGTAACGACCAAATTAATTTAAAAACTTTCTTAAACACTAAAGGATCCCTCGGAATTGGTGGGTGGCATTAAAACTGTCCATTATAATCGGCTCTACACGCCATTAGAGAGTTACGTTTGGCGATCAATTTGGTAGAAAGTTTCCATGATATTGTGGAATGAAGCTGGGGCGGGTGAAGTCTTTCGTAAGCTCCCGATTATTTATGTGGACAGGCTGCGGAGCCGTCGCCGCCACTGCCGCCACCCTGCGCGTATCACTACGTAAACAGGAGTAATCGCTTTCGGCTGCTGGCTGAGTGAATTTTTCCATTCGGAAAATGGACGAAGGAATTAGACATCTATGTTTCAAATTCCAAGAGGGCCGCGCACGCCCTACGCACCCTCGGCATGGGCCAAGACGCAAACACAAGTACAAGCAAACCCTGAGTCGTTTTTTATGTTCCTCGTAAAAAGGAACATACGAAAATATTGCCGGAACAACGGAAATCGGGAATTGCCACAATAACGCAGTTGTGAGAGGGAAAATATAAAAATGAATTAACTGCGCAATAAGCTTTTGCAAATGTTCTTCTTGAGAGATCTGCAGTCGAGTAAGTGTTTCATGAATTACCTGAAACAAGAAAGGTTTTATTAGTTACTTGCTAAAACATAATATCTTGATTCAATGTAACGATTATACATATATTTTCCTCACGGTATCTGTATCAAAAGTGCTTGTGTTGTGATGCTTTTAGATACGGGTTACATAATAGACACCATCCTATATTTGTGCGTATAATTCTCACTGAAATGGTTCGACTGACTGTGTAACGAACCAATTAGGCACGCAACTGTCCACTACCATTGGTATCAGGTTCTAGGAACAGTAAACGTGTGAAATTCTGCACCTAAATAATACTGGAGTACTATTTATCTATTTCTATTCTTTCGTGTGTACATAAAACCATATGGCACCAATTTACATTAACGAGCTACATTTTAATGTTGTTTTTACCCGACTGCCGAAGGACGGTTATGTATTTATCAGTCTATGTATGTATGTTTGTTCCTATGTAGCTTTCTAGAGGACAAAGGACGTTAATCGATTCGTCTTAAGCCTGCGAGTGTCACTGGCTACATTAAACATGGATAATAGAAAAATGGCGGAATTTTGGTCCATATTGTGGAGGCCCAAAATTTCTTTCAACCCCATCGAGTGGTGTATCAAAATAAAGGATTATTTCAAAAATATATAATATACTTATATGTTTAAATGTACCTAATTCTAAAAAAAAAATAACTAAAAAGTTATAAATAAAAAAAGATAATTCAATAAAAAAACTTTTTTACAAAAATTACAACCGACTTCCAAACAAAAACACTACAAAGTTAAAAAGTAACTTCAATTTCGGAAGTCGGTGTTTCTGTTTTCGTTTGGTCGTTTTTTGACAACACCGACTTCCGAAATTGAAGTTACTTTTTAACTTTGTAGTGTTTTTGTTTGGAAGTCGGTTGTAATTTTTGTAAAAAAGTTTTTTTATTTTTCACTTTTTAGTTGTGATACATAATGGACCAGTTCTATAGGCTAGGTTACCTACGCGTAAAGTGCCCAAAGTGAAGCTAGAATAGATTAACCCAATAACATGAAACTTGAACGAAACCAGTGCAATGAGAGTATACCAGGGTGAACTGTTCACACCTGCGTACCCCTTAAGAACGTACCAGTGTGATGTTATGTTATGAAATGGTGTAAACAATAAACAGACATGCGACTGGATCTATCCAGAGTGATTTGCCGTCATTTATTGAAGAGTTCTGATGTATTTCGCCGAAGTTCTTCATCAGATCTTGATGAAAATTAAATGGGACCACATGACAAGCATCCGCTTTCAAATTAAAAAAGAATCATTAATATCGGTTCGCCCAATAAAAAGTTCTGAGGTAACAAACATAAAAAAAAATACAGTCGAATTGATAACCTCCTTCTTTTTGCGAAGTCGGTTAAAAAGTCAATAAACCCAACTGCTTAAAAAGCGAACTAAAAAGACGTAAACAATTAGAAAATCATGCTGTACATCTGGTTTTGGTCAGCCAGCTCGCGAATATGTATCCTCCGACTGCACAGCATGATTTTCATCTTGTTAACGTCTTTTTAGTTCGCTTTTTAAGCAGTCGGGTTTTATGATTTTTGAATTACCTTTTTATTGCCCAAATTTAAAACGGCGCCATCTATTGCCATCAATTTTAAATGATCTTTGTATGTGAATTAAGAGCCCAATATTCCATAATTTTCTGCTTAGGAGAGTTGATTAAACAAGAGCATACAATTTTTATGTTCAATTCCAGAAAATGTTATTTTTTACACACAATTCAATAAAAAATAGGTGATTATCGCGCCATCTAGTGAGATTTATTTTGAATCAAATTTTCTTTCTTTACACTGGGACCCCGTGTCTGCACCTAAATAACTCTGGAGTACTATTCAGCGATAGTCATCTAAATACTTTTCTTTCGTGTGTACATAAAACGATATGGCACCAATTTACATTAACGAGCTACATTTTAATGTTGTTTTTATTGCAATAGCAAAACGAACTCGTTATTAAAAAAATAATGATACATTCTTTGAATAAATCATTGCATAATGTACTACATAAACGCTTTGATATAGATTTTTTTCATAGACGTAATGAAAAATTAACACACATACAATATGTAGCATCACTCCTATATTTTCCAGACACAGAGTTGCACCTAATTTAGTATAACCACATTCGCCAATTATGTTTAGTCCACAGATAATATAATACTAGCATACAGATGCATAAATCCCATACTAAGAAATCTTGCCGACGTAACTAGCGTTTTTCATCTGATTAAGATGATTATTTTTATAAGTACTTCGATCGCGTTCGGTTCCGTTCCACGGCTATAGATGGTGTTAGCAGCGACTTGCAAATAAAAGGGTTTTCTCGGTTTGTGGCTATTTTTTCTTTAAATAGTGTCGATTTGTTTCATAGTATTTTTTTTCACGTTTTTACAGTTTCATTGTACCAAAATGTGTTACAATACAAATTTAAAAAATCTAATCTCAGAAATTTAAAACCGCGCCACCTATTGGAATCAATTTTAAATGATTCTTTTAAATAATCTGTGAAATGTGAATTAAGAGCCCAATATTCCGTAATTTTGTGCTTAGGAGAATTGAATTAAAAAAAATAAGATACTACTTATTTTATGACAAATTATAGAAAATGCTATTTTTGCACACAATTCAATAACAAATCCAAGCATATCGCGCCATCAAGTGACATTTCTTTGAACAAAGTTTTCTTTGTTAACGCTGGGACCCCATGATTTAGTCCCATAAAAATACCAGTAGTCACAAAATAGTTTAGTTAAAATAATACAGACTAGTTCCTTTAGCAGTTTGCATACATAAAGAAGTCCTTTAAAAGCAACTCTGTTAAAATACTTGATAACATTTAGAGCAGACTCGCTTCAAGATTGCTCACGACTCGAGAAACGGAAACTCCGCTCATAGAGACCGTGAACGCTGGAACAAATTGCAGCCTAATTTCGTACGCTTTATACTAGTGATAATAACAGAAAGTGTAAATATTAAACATAATGTAAACAGACAAAACGTATTACAAAACAAAACATTGTTTCAGTACAACGAACTCAGGTACGTTGATCCTTAAGCGTGTGAAATATGAGTGTTTGGCCTTAAAATTTCTTGGCTAGAGTTTATGATATGCAAAACATGATTTTCTCATAAAGTTGGCGGTTCGTGGCTGAACCGTTGAGGGCTAGAAGCCTCCGTATCGGGCTAAAGAGCTTCCCGGAGGACAAACGAGCCAGATAAGGCACCGTTCTCGCTAAGCATCGCTCGCTTTTTACATTCACGAACATAATATTGGATTTTAATTTTAATTTTTAATGGGCTAAAAGAAGTGTATCGAAAGATGGACTAATGTAAATAAATCTAAAAAGGCTATTTCTGGCAGCAGTGTTCAGTCCTAAACTGACTTGATTGATTGGTATGACCAACATAGGATGTCCAATTTTAATACACTTAAATTTCTCCAATAAGAGTTCAAAATCCAGGGTTCTGATTCATCTAGCCAGCTCTATCGCCTCCCAGTCCCACACATATATTCCCATTTATTTAGCTTCAATGTAAAAGAACTGTGTTGCATTTCTTGTGAAAGTTCACAACCTTTCTAGTTCTTTGAACCGAGATACGAATATTTTTGGGTTGGCATGGTAAGGTTGGCGTACGTGCCTTGAGTAAATAAATAATTATGGGTTCATTCCATGGCACACACGTAGAAACACGGTTAGTCGACAAGCAGTAGATCAAATAGCGAATAAAAGCAAGGGAAATCTAGATGATTTACATTATGATAAGGATAACTGCATGCTACACAATACTGCGTGTTTCAAGTAGTTAGGATTGTGGGTCGCCATGATTGAACGCTATCTATTGCTAACAAGATTACAAAATCACTATTTGCCTTTATCGCTAACTCGTAGATAGTACGATTACCTTCAAGTAATTTGTATGGACACAACAAATAACCCTTTTTATCGAACGGCAATCAAATATAATCCCCAATATTAATTTATTATCAATGTCAATAGCAATACGTCAAAGCGATTGCTGATATTTAGAAAGAAAATTACTTCAACTTATGAGTTATGATGTTAATATTTAATCAGATCCTAAAGGGTTTATTGACAATACGATATAAGAATTTGCCAAATATGCGTGCTAGAATATAAAAGGGAAAAATCATTGGTTCAATATCTAAGCACTTCAGAATTATCGATCACACAAGATGTGAAATAGCACACAATAACACACATGTCCTTTAAAGGACCATTAGTTTAACACTTGTATACGAGACTGCTAATCGCAATGCTAAAGTAGAAGACCAGATCACCGCCCATTCGCTCATACAAAACATAAAGTGATGGCTAAGTTCTGACAGTTTTTAGAAAAATAAAATTTTACATTAAAAATCTTTTTTCAAACAAGCTTTTTTCGTATTTTTCTCAGCAAACTCTTTCATTTGATTACCATATCATGGCAGTGCATATCATCTTGGGCCATCCGCCATATTGGATTTAGAATGACATTTACTTAGCTAACCATGCATTTTCATCCAAACTAAACAGGTAAGCAAAATTTCATCTTAATCGGTGGAGGAATAATTGCTTTAAAATTCAGTTGCAAGATTTGAGCCGAACACACTTACATTCATACATACGTTGCAAGTTAAACAAAAGCTTGTAGAAATAAAGAACGAAAAACTACGCAGCTTGCATAGAGACCAACAGACAGAGCAGAATTTAAGAAAAAGATGTCCATATGCAGTGTATAGAAATTCAAAATACAAAAAAATAGGCAAAGTGCGAGTCGGACTCGCGCACGTGGGGTTCCGTGCCATTATCGAAAAAATTGCAATAAATTCACGTTTCTTGTATGGGAACCCCACTTAAATATTTAGTATTTGTTTTTATAGCGGCAACAGAAATACATCATCTGTGAAAATTCAACTGTCTAGCTATCACGGTAGATAGATACAGCCTGGTGACAGACAGACGGACCGCGGAGTCTTAGTAATAGGGTCCCGTTTTTACCCTTTGGGTACGGAACCCTAAAAAATATTGATTGATTGATTGATTCCATGACCCAACAACGAAAGCTGCAATACTGGAAAAATCAACGCCTTTTCGTTTGTGCCTTAAACAGATTAAGTTCACGTGAAAATCTGGCCTGTGAAAAGTCGGAGGCAATTTAGGTTTAGTTGCCTAGCCAATATCTCAATTATGTAAAGTACAACTAGACTATCAAACTTAATACCTAATATTGTGGTATTCCATTAAGAAAATGAGGCGTCATGTTCAGTAGAAAGCCATGTACAATAGTTATGAAGTCTAATGATTTCATAAGCAGTATAATCAGACGGGTGGTCGTGTCAGGCGAGTGATTGAGACTCGTTACCCCACCCCTACCCCCATTATCGCACATTAGCCGAACATCAAGCGGGAACAACAAGCGTATTAGGAGCAAACATATTTAGCTTATGTTAGAGACATTTAGCTCCGGTCTCTAAGATGGCGTTAAGTGTTGTTAAAAACGCCGTTTTCCGTGCTACTAAGCGTTTTGGTGGTTTGGGGGAACATTGTGAGAAATTACACATAACTTCTCACACCTCCATTCCCCGACGAGTCAGGTAGAGTTATGATAAAGTCCCATGTCCCTCCTATGGGCGGGCCTATAGCCATCAATGGAGCACAAATTCAGATTACCAGCTGAGATTAGATTTAGTAATTATGGTTATAACTTGAATTTTCGACACCTGTTTTAAGCTAAGTACATCTTTGACAAAAAGGATATTATTTTTCAACAAAAGCTAGGCTTCTTAGTTCTGCCTTGCTTTTCGAAAAATAAACTGAAATATTGTTTTTATTCTCCATGCGTGCCCATAAATAATGGCGATTGTTCCATTCTACACAGCTTGTTTGTGTAAGAACCTATGCTAAACAAACAATAAACACAAAATCACATAAATCATCAGAAAAGATAGCAGCTGTCAACGCCTATTGTTTCTAGCACAGCATAACGTAAGCTGAATATACTCGTTTGGATTTATTATGTAACGAGTACTATTCCCAGAGAGCCAACTAAGAAACTAAGAAAAACGAAGTGTCCGGTTTCTTTTCACAGTCCATTAGTCCGCGCTCTTTCTTCACGAACATCAATGAACGTTGTCGTAACCGTTGCAGAAAAACTGTAATGGGACACAAAGTGCTCAAATCTTACACTCGGATATTTTTGGATCTCGCACAATCGGACGATAACTTTTGAGATCAACTGAACGGACGAGGAATGTGTATTGAATGACTCAAATCATATGCACATAACGTATATGTCCGTGCATTATGGAAAACTTGTTTAGCAAGTTCCTTCAAATATTTGCATAACACACACTAAAGGACAGCCATCATTGGTATTTATGCAAATTCATTTAATTAATAGAATTTAATCAAACAGTTCAGAACTTTAATCTGAAACAATCATGAATATTTATCTAGATAAAAGCTTAATCTAGCTAACAGGGGTTTTTCGCTTTCGTAGTGTCTTGTGGCAGTTCATTGACACGGATGAAGAACAAGCCAGCCAATGGCCAAAGGAGGGTCCAAGTTGTTGTGGTAGGAACGGAAGATACTCATTACGTTATATCCTACCGGCCACTGCTAAGTAACCACTTTAGATATTGGATCTGTGACATTTGAATTAAATAAACAAAGGTAAGAGTTTGCGCTGTACACTTGAACAAGGCAGAGAAACAGTAGCGTCTAAAGAAATTAAAGATGAAACAATTTAATAAGAAATGTCACTCAGGAATCTTGACTCGGAGTCGGGATAGCAAAGAAACATTTTTATCACAATGTCGTCTGTCCATTTGGTTAAGCATTTCGGTAGCGTTCATTTAGTAATGTGGGCGCCTATATGTGCTTTTTCATCTGAGATTTCCAGCCCACGTTCATAATTGGCACAGACAAAAAGTACAATCGGTCTGCAGTGGATGCGATGTGCCTCCGTTATGTAAACGAACATCATACTCAACTCAACAGACGGAACACAAAAACGGCAGTGCGCGGCGGAGGCTTAAACAATGACAATGCTGCGGTGCGGTGAGTAATAACGTGTGTCGAAAAGAGAGCTGTGTCACTTGGCATCTAATTAACATTTTTATGAGGCAATATCGAGTTGGTAGTACCGCAGTACTGCGTAGTGTGATGAGGTTTCGGCGGCGACTGTTTGAGCGGACATTAAACACAATAAAAGTTCTCCGGGACGTCCTCTGTGCTAATTGCGGCTGGCATTAGGCTGGATCGGCGCCTTTTATACGATTAGTTGCAACTAATTTAAGCGGTCACACAATTTAAGCCACCGGAAACACTATGACATCATTAGTATGCGTAATTTATTAACTACGAAGATGATAAGCTAAATGTCTGCGAAAGTCTTTAGACGGAGTATTGTTTGAACAAAATGTTGTTATGGTACGTAGTCACGACTTAAATAATGCATCAGTTTTTATCTCGATCGTAAAAATATAATTTGTAGTTTTCAAGTTTTTTGTCGAGGTTGTCCGGTCAAGAGCGAAATACATAAAGATCGTATACCGGTTCAATCAATTTGATGGCTTTTTCTCAAGATGGCTGATACAGGCTACCTAACGGTAGAACTGTGTTAATAATTAAATTAATAAATTAAATAACGCTATATCAATTATTTTATACCTTCATCTGCTATAAAATGGATACTCTTGTTAGTTCAGAATAAACAATACTTTAAAATTTATAAGCAGTATATTGCTCAAAAACTCCACGACCTCATCCCACCAGCCCCCTCTACCATCATACATCTAGACGCACTGCAAGTTACCATCCTTACCTGGTTACCATTCCACCAATTCGCACCAAGCGCTACCAAACAACCTTCATAATGCGCACAGCGAATGAGTGGAAATCACTACCTGCATCTGTGTTTCCGAACGCATTCAACCCGAATCTCATCAAAGTAAGAGTGAACAGGCTTCTTCTGGGTAAGCTCACTCCATTATCGAGTCTGTCTCTGTCACTTCTGACCTAGACTAGAGTCAAGAAAAAATAAGATATTGATTTTTCAATCAAGGTTGGAAATATAAAATGAAATGGGCGTATGCCTGTCAGTTTCAGTAGGTTTATTGTAGTATTTAAGTCGAACAAGTGCATGCAATACGTTACACAAAGCGGCGAAGCAGTTGTTTTGTTAGACGGAGAACAATTTGCAACGCTTGGAGTTTTACTGCAAGGAAAAACAGCGATAAAATCTAAAAACTACCCAGTTAGATTACAAAAGTGGAAAGACTTTTCGGAATCACCTGTAACGTTTGACCATAAAATTTATTATTAAGGCCCAGTTTTTTAGTCCGTAGTTAACCCAACCAATGGTCACAGATAATAATAATACCTACTACAGTACAGATACCCAATCTGGTGCTGCAGCTGAAAATCAGCGTCAAGTGGAATACCCTGTATTTCCATTTGGCATTATGCTGAGCTGAGGCCCTTTTGGCATTAATAGTTAAAAAATATTTTGTTTAATTTTAAGGTGTTTTTGTTTTGTAATGCCAATAAACTCATTTTTCTTTCTTTCTTTCTTTCAATCCCATACAAAGAAATGTCACCTCCTTAAGTCGGGCTATTTTTTCTTTCTCCATGTTTTTAACAGGCGGCAGCACCAGAAAAAAATCTCCAGTCGTGCGCACATGCGCGATTCCTATTTACTTTTGGATCGTTAGTTCAAACTCAATGTTGTTTTAAAAAACGCTACTCGCTGCGCAGTAGCCTACCCCTCACCCCCAGTGTCACATGAAATTGCTAGTGCGTAGCGACACTCACGAAGTGTTTCGAGCCGCCATTAAGTTTGAATCAAACTGTACCTACCTGTATGGTCGATGCTACTATGCGTCGCGTCAACTCGGACCGCAAGCGGCACTCACGTCGCGTTATCTCTTATTTTATAACCCGTGCGAGTTGAGTAGGCCCTACCGCGATACGAGTCCTGTTCCGGCGAGGTATCTGGTTAATTCGTTCGGGTCCTGTGTGACCTCGGGTTGTTTGTAAACAAGCTTCACAAAAAAGTGATTTAAGTATTATACTAAGAAAAATATTTAAAATTACGCCGATGATAAATAATATCTAAATTGGGCCATTAATAAATAATATCTTTAAAATTACGCCTATAATAAATAATTATTGTCTTACAAAATGGTTCTTACGATGGATATATAGTTTAGGACAAATAGGACAAAACGCCATCTATTGCAAAAATCTCAAAACAAAACAAAAAGTCGATGGCTAATTTTAACCAATTTAATATACAAAGTCTTCACTTATCTTTTTTGTTCAAAAAATCTCATAAGTGGATAAAGTAACATTAAAGAAGGAAGTTTTGTTTTTTACTAAACTTATTTGAGCCTAAATTTGCTGCTATGCTGGCCATCTATGATATATTTTTTAAACTAATTATAATTTATTTGAACTGAGACCCCATGCAATGGTTAAATATGCTAACCAATGGTTGCAATTTTCGGTATAGTGTCCGGCACGTAAGTTAATGATAATGATAAATGATAATGATACACGATTGTTCAGTCAATCCTTGTGTCAACTAAACAACCAATCGCGCGCTCGGAACGGTCCTAAACGTTCCCCGCGCCCCGCTTCACGTCCAAAGATACCTCAAAAACGATTTCTGCGCAGACTCTTCCCAACTTACGTGCCGGGGATTATTAAACACAATTTTTCTTCAGTTGTTAGCCTCAAAAATGGTCAAATAAGTTGGAGAGTTAATTATTATTATTAGGAATAAACGCGTTTTATCGAGATATGAAACCATTGATCAAAATATTTAACCATTGGTTGAGTTAACTACGGATCAAAAAACTGGGCAAACATAACAAAGATACCGTTACAATTACACTATTTCATGTTTTGATAAACTTATGGTAAGCTCTCGGATAAGCCGATATTACCGTGGTTCCTTTTTCGAAAATATTAAAACGGGACTCTTTTATGATATTGGTGCGATTGGTCCGGTGCTCCGCTGCTCCGGTCCGTAACATTTCATTTTTTATTGCGAGTGGAGAATGTTTTTGGCTGTAGACGACCTTAGGCACGTCATCAGTCGCAGTAGAATGTTATTTTATTATCTTGTTACAACTGAAAAAAGGAGGCAAGCTTAATATAAATTTCGTGCCCATAACCGGATTTATTTGAAGTCTGCGCATTTACAGCATTTTTTCTTCTTCCATACATCCCATCCCATCAGCTGTATCCGCCCTCTTTCCTCACCAGATATCTTTGAAATAATCAGTTAATCGTTTCTTCCATTCTCTATAATTTCACCTACATGAATACAATTTACCAGAATTCTGCGCACATGTAGCATGTTTTCTACTTCCATAAGTCTCTAATCAGCGGTATCCGCCCTCTTTCCTCACCAGATATCTAAGGAGTGGAATTCCCTTCCGGGGGTCTTTGTTCCCTGATAGCTACAACCTTGGGGTCTTTAAGTCAAGAGTGAATAGGTTACTTCTAGGCAAGCGTGCTTCACCGTAGACCACATCATCGCTTACCATCAGGCGAGACAGTGGTCAAACGCGAGAGATTATAAAAAAATACCTTTGAAATAATCAGTTAATCGTTTCTTCCATACTCTATAATTTCACCTACATGAATCCAATTTACCTGAATTCTGCGCACATGTAGCATGTTTCCTTTTTCCATTTGACTCTAATCAGCGGTATCCGCCTTCTTCCCTCACCAGACACCTTTGAAATAATCAGTTAATCATTTCTTCTATATTCTATAATGTCATCCACTTTAATCCTCAAAACTTTTCTCACGGACATGTTCAGAGGCAACTATGGTGTTTAAATTCCTCTAATTTTGTCACCGCAGTTCAGGACACAGTTTGGAGTTTCAGCGTCACCCTAAACACACAGGAGAGAGCCCTAAATCAGCAAGGACAGTTTCGCTCTTGACCGAGTTTTTTTTATCACATCCCTCGACGCGATACTGGGGGACGGCTAATTGCCCCGGTTTGCTCTCAACAAGCCTAACTCCGTCGTCAACAAGGTTTTGTTTGTCTTGTCGCTAACTTATCGACGCGGACGCTTTGGCAACGCCGACGCTGCCGCCGCCTGGATTATGATCCGAATTAAAACAATGTTTACAGCCAATTGTTGGATTAATTCTTTGTAACGAATGATATCTTTATATGGTTTTGTATGCGGTTCTTGGAATTACGGGCAAGACAGACAGATCGTGTCGGTATTAGGTATTATATAATCTATGGGAGATCAGAAATAGAATCAAACAAAATCTCTGTAGATCATTATCAAATGCATGGTGTATCTTTGAAGCACGAATCGCAATAGCTGTTACAACTTGCAACGCTGAAGAATCCAGTTTAAAAACTTTCATCCTCTATATAAAATGGAAATTGGAATGAAGTGCGACACGCGCTGAGTCAGTCTTCAATAATATACTATTTAGACCCCGGAAGTACGGTAGGTAGGTCGGACGGGTCAAAATGATGCTATAATGACGCAATTTGTACTAATTTATGTGGAATTTGCATCTCCGGGTTAATTCTCTCCCAGCAATTTCTATAGACATTACGCGTGTACAATGGACCAACCCAAATATTTGAGCGTGGAAGCGAATATTTTTAAAACGGTTTCATCGGCGATACGGTAGATGTATATTTGCGAGAAAGTGTCGTTAGTTTTAGTGTGTAGTGAACGGTGATATCTTACTGTTTTTGTGGGAAATGTGTGTCGTGGGGTCACCGCCGTCGCCGGTGATGTCTCGCAGCGACCGATTCGGAGTGCCGTTATATACGTACTTAACACGGCACTCCGGCGCCGATACAAGTAAACTGGGTCTGCACGGCATTTGCGGAATGTGCTTTTTAGATCAGCACTCCGCGTGTCATGCCGTGCTGTACTCGTTTACGTTCTACTTATTTATTTTTACCATTTTGTGGGTTACGCAATGCACCGGTGCTTTTAAATCATAATTCATTTATTTCTTTGCAAACATGGGTAATTGATACATAGATATTCTTTTTTTATAAAGTCCTAAAAATAAAGTTTAATGTAATAAAGTTTTATTTGTAGAATATATTTTTACATCAAAATATTTATGCGAAGTGTCAACTTATAAAAAAAATGCTCTTTGTTTTATTTCTCGTCTAGTATTAGATGAGTATTGGACTCGTATTAAAAGAAAACTTAGGTACATACAGTACCTGTCTGAGTCGCTGATAAATTTGCAAGAGAGTTACCGCGGCCCTGGTACAAGGAACTGAAGGAACTAGAGTGGGCTTTAGTCAGTAAAAGTGTGTACACATTGGATGATTTACTACCAAAAAAAAGGTACATACAGTAAGTTGTTTGCAGCATTCTAATGCTGTAATTACGAGTGGATTGACTTTCCCTTCGGTAGTGTCGTGAGCGTATGATTACGGTAAGGTACTAAGTATATACCTATTTGTGGCTACGTACTGGTTTTCATAGTAGTGGGTACTTTTAATTACGTAGAAACAACTTGATCCTTGAAAAAAGAACCATGAAATTCATCGATAAAAAAGTCGTTAATTTTATTAGCAGTGTGACGTGGCCTGTAAACAATATGTTATCAAAGAACAAAGCACTAAAATGAATAGAATTAAATTTATGTTAGTTGACTCCGTGGCTGTTCAAATATTATCACAATTACAACAGCGACGCAGGCTGAAATAATACTGATTGGACGCTTGTAGTTTTGTACAAAGACGTGAAAATATACTTTGATTCGAGTGATGCAATCAAAGCGATGGCCGAATAAGGACTGGGAATTTTTATGGCCTTAGCTGAGCGTTGATGGCAGAGATAATATTTTGCGGAACCAGAAACCTATCACGACTCAAACCGGCTGGCTCCTCTACAAAGCGATCGATCGTATAAAATAAAATACAAGTATCCACTATATTATTTAATCGTTGAACAAGAAATCTTTTTTCCTTGATTTCCATAATTTACAATTTTGTTGAATAATTCAATGAGAAGGAATTAATTTTGTCCGCAATTCAAGTGAAGCAAGACTTTGTTTCAATGAACGTTGTATTCGCACTCTGTAGTAGTAATTCAAGACAGATGAGTAGTATGAGTAACTCAAGCGAGTATAAACAAATGATTTCACTTGTGATGCATGCGCGCGCACTGCGCATGGTGGCTTGAGGCACGTTGCGCGCTGCGCAGCCGGCGCCTCCGGTCATCGACCAATATGAAATAGTGCCAAACGGCCCACCATGAAAGTTTGCGAGAAAGCCTAGACCTCTACTTGCACGTACTTAACGAATACTCAGCTGTTGTTCTTTGATAAAATACAAACCGCTTTCAACATAGTTTTGCAATCCAGCACAGTATGACTGAGTACATAAGTGGACACGACTCCAAGCGTTATCATCACAATGTACTTACATAGGTGTCGCGTGATACTTGCAATCGTAATGCGTTGGATTTGCTGATTGTAATAACTAGCGCACAAGTATTAAGAAATTACCAGGTTTAATCATTGCCTAGCTCTTCGTGAGATCGTGCATTTCTTGTAGCCGACTTTTGTTAGTTTCACACGACTCTATTTTCGATGAAGAACAAAAAAAAAATGTCTTGTTTGTTACACCATGAGTTTGCCGAAGAAGAGACTTTTACATACATTAGCAGCTGCAGTCTTTCCAAATCAAACAGAAAATTGGAAAGCAATGGCTTTGCACAAAAAGAAACTTTAGCGCCTCATTAAAACAAAATTTTTTTTTACCATCCCCAACAAGAAATTGATTTTCATTTTACAGTTTTCAGCACGATCTTATCGGGATTGTTAAGGCGTGCATAACATATCTTAAATTGCGATCGGAACGTTTATACTTCAATAGAAATCATATTTACATTAGTTTTTTTTAATATTATCGTCTGTGAGTTAATTTAATGTCACAGCCTTTGGATTAATTACCATTTTTTATCGCTTTGTTTGATCCTTTTATCACCCTTCTCGAGTAATTAAACAGTTCTAGAGTATTAAAAATTAAAATATGACGCTAATTGTGCATTGTTGATATAGAAACCAATTATCTACATACGAAGTATTATAACCATATTTTAACGTGATTTTGTTACGGTAGTTGGTTTAATCGTTCGATAACCTAATCGTTTATATTTTACCATTCGTGCAGCATAAAAATCTGCTGCAACAATATTCTAAGACCTGAAACATTTTACGATTACAAAGGAATTTCTTTCAGCCGATTTATTTCCGCAGGTGGTTTAGACTATCTTAGAATAAAAGTTTATGAACCCGTGTTGCCAACAAAGCCAACACTAGAAATGGTGATAGCATTCCACTCATGAATGTAATAAAGATAAACCACTCTTCATGTTATCAGACCTTGAAAGTCTGCCACTAAATAGTGGCCTCGTAATAGTCGGCGATGATGACGACCATAATGGAAAATTGCCGTTCTCATCATGCATGGTTCAGGTTTATTGACAGCTAATCAAGAGGTTTTAGACGTTTTAGCGCAGATCTCAAAAATGTCTCGTAAATAATTGTATGAAAAGATGCACATAGACATTCCATACAGATCCTTAGTCAGACTGCAGCTATTTGTGAATCCTGTTTTGCTGAAGACCTCTTTAACTTTAACACAAGTATTCTGTTCACGCTCTGCAGAATTGCAGACGACATGGTATGTCGTCTTGTCGACTTTCGTTAAATACCTGTAAAAACTTTCTTCAGGACCTTCTCTACTCATAGGTCTGTCGCAAATTAGCTTAGCGTTAAGCGGGAGTCTGCGGGACCCACTGGAGCATTATTTGCCAACACAGCTCATCTTACAGATAGACATGTCCAACCAAAACATAAGCTTAGCAGAATTCTAGTTTGTTGTTTCAAAAACCTCGCTGTACACAGCTGCTAGACAAGAATATGACAAATTGCGACATCTCAGACCGGTTGCCAAAATTAAAACTGTATGACATCAACCGTACATTGACGTTAAGTAGTCCAAGATAAGATTTTTAGATTCAAGAAACATCTTGATTGGGAAAAGCCGAAAAGGGAGATGTGCGTAGAGTAGGGATTAGGGTAAACCCAAGATATCACGTCGAATCAATAAATGTTTGCCATGGTGACTGGCACATACGAATCAACTTTCAAACAATTTGGTTTGATACCGTCATGGTCCGGGGCATTTGATTAACATGTTCGAGCGCCGACTGTGTGATTAGGCACAACAAATTATCATACGACCCTGAGCTCTATGCTACAGCATTAAATACTATTTTATAAGATCGCTGATTACTATTTTCCTGCAACAAACACATTGATTATGGCGTTGATAGATTATTGTTCGCTGAAAAATATTATTATGATTTTGGGAATAACCAATCTTAGTTATATTACCCTCGAAACTCTTTGGAGACTATAGTTAAATAAAAGGCAAGCGCATGAGAAGAAGGCTAGGACAAAAGCCTAGGGCAACCCAAGACCAAGATAACAATTTATTAGACCACAGGTTTTAAACTGAGATTAGCAGCCAATAATACTAAAATGGTTAAAGTCTAACCTGCAAATAAAAGGTACCAGAGCCGGAAATGCAGAAATAATGGTCGTAGAGAGTTATGGTAAGGGAGGTACATTACATGTGTTCTGCGGAACAGATTTATCCGCCAGCCGTGTTATCAATCACGAGCAATTGTCGTGGCAGACTGTTGGCGTCCTGATAACTAAAATAATTAAGAAGGTAATGACGTTAGTAAATCATTCTATCTGGAGTGGAAGTGCGTTTTCTCCGTACTAGCAATTTATTAATGTAATGGATAAAGTTTATTATTTTATAGTCTGCGGCGCCAATAGGGAGTGAATCTTGTTTATTACGCACCATAAGATTTGTTTATTTAACGACTAATAGCGAATGTGAAGTAGTGAATAAACAAGATATTCAGAAACCAGACCATAGACCCCTGCAATAGTAATTCTTAAGAGGAATGCTAATTATTGTTCTCAATGGCGCGTCAATCATTTGAACCATTTTTGATTCTGTTTTGAGTACTTTAAACAGATTTTCAAAAGAGCGCCTAAGAAAACTGGCCACAAAAACAAAATGTTGATTTTAGTGTCCGACCGAAAGATCGGTTTCGTTTTCGGATTCGGTTGAGTATCGGCAAAACCGAGTTTCGGCGGCAAACCTGCCGAAACTACGACCGAAACGCGCAAAGATTTCAAACTCTATCCAACCGACCAAATCGACGAATCACATGCGAGATGAATGACGCAATGTGGATTTCCGTTTTGTGTGATAGGCCGATTTGGTTGGTTGGATAGAGTTTAAACTCTTTGCGCACTTACGCAATACGGCTTCGGGAGTACTCGCGCTGTAATCCGTCACGTTCGGCGCGTTAAATTCCATCCAAGCGAGTATTTTTATTGATTAGAGATATATATTGAGATAGTCATACCAATAAGTGAATATTTCGAAGACTGCATAGCTATGTAATTTAAAGATAAAAAAATAAAGACTGACTGATCATAATAACGTTTTCTTTATTTTTCCCTCAAAACATGATCCTAAGGAAGTTTCTGTTTCGGCCGAAACTGAACTTGCCGAAATTCGGTTTCGGTCCGTAAAAACCAGTTTCTGTCGGACACTAGTTGATGTTTTTTTATTTAACAGCTAGCTTTGCCCGCAGCTTCGCTCCCATAGAATATCTCACAGAAACCATTCACTTTTATGGGATCATCCTATAAGTCAGTGACAGAATTTTCTAAATCTGATCTATACTGCTAATTACCCCCAAACAAACATACAAAATTATAATAAGGTTAACCCCTACACATTATTTACATTAAAACATAAAGCAAAGTTATGTAATAAAGGCATCAGATTTTATCTAACAAGTAGATAAGCTGTATTAATTACACTTTCTCACTTGTAGAGCTTCTTTGGAGTCAAGGCTAACAGTTAACTAGGGTAGTCTATAACGGTGTCTTTGATTCAATGTATTTACAGTGTTGACATAGTTAACGGTGGTGACAGGCATTGTGGCACCCAGTACCTGGGCTGTTGAGGTCAGAGAAACAGATGCTTCATGTAAAATACTGAGGTTTAGATACATCGTGTAAAAGTGGATGGCGACCCCTACATAGGTAATGTGTCTGTCTCAAGCAACATGAATGTATTTCATACAAATGATTTTCTGTCCATCTGTCTGTCACCAGGCTTTACATCATGAACCGTGATACCTAGACAGTTAAAATTTTCACAGATGATGTATTTCTGTTGCCTCTATAACAACAAATACTAAAAACAGAATGAACAAAATATTGTAGTGGTGCTCCCATACAACAAACGTGACTTTTATGCCGTTTTTTTGCGATAATGGTACGGAACCCTCCGTGCGCGAGTCCGACTCGCACTTGGCCGGTTTTATTTTCATGTCCGTGTATATCAGTAGCCAGCTTTGGGTTTTATTTGAAGAATTACCTTTTTGTTCTTAGTACTTAATTTTATGCCTTGTTGGTCTAGTAGTTGCAAGCACTACTGCTAACCATGAGGGTTCAATGCACAGGTCGGGCAGTATTACTGGGTTCATCCAGAATTTACAGAGTTTGGACTTGTGCCCGGTTAATGATAATAGGCTCTCTCCGGTCTTAAACATAACAAGCGCAAGATGGATGTACGCCAAATGTGTCTGCCTGATTCTACGTGGATTTGTGGTGTGTTGTTGTAATTTTTATTACATACATTTATATTGCTCATGGCTGATGACGTCGACATATTCTGTTGCTCTTTGGGTGAATTCGAAAGAATAGCTACCCATAGAATTTGTATTGGTACAAGCAGTGGAACTATATAATTTGTAAGGGTACTACATTATCGCATTGGGTCTAACCTGTAATGATATTGTATGTTTGAAGTGAATAAATAAAGAATAAATAAATATTATTATTACATTTTATTATGAATGTAATTATTTTTGCTCAACTTATTTAAAAACTAGCTGTTGCCCGCGACAAATTCGTAGCATTTTTCTGGGATAAAAGTAATATGTTACTCAACATCAGCTATCTACCAGTGAAAGTCTCGTCAAAATCGGTCCAGCCGTTTCGATCAACAGACACTTCAATTTTATTTATTTGTACCTATAGAAGACAACATTCTGATGTTTGGCTTTAACATATTTAGTGATTTGCGGTGGAAGTGTGCCTTCACCAAGTGTCACTAAAATATTTGCTTAACAGTTATGTAAGTACATATAAGCAATCTGATTTAATCTTGTACTATATGCACCCCATATGAAAAAAGTCAACTTACAACGTAAAGTTGACTTGTTTCATATGGGTGCATTTTTAAATTGTAGAATTATAAATTTTTTGAAAAGAATGCAAGAAAAAAAAACAATAATCTCAAAAGACAAACAGATATTGATACCTACTTTCATTTAGTATAGTACAAGATTAAATCAGATTGCTTATTAAACACTATAAATCTGTTTCTATCAATCAGTAGACAACATTTTAGATAGTGGTGTTTATCCATGCTCAATATTTAATCTGATAAAAGTATTAAGAGCCAATACAACTGATAAGAAGTAGACACAACTTCTATTTAGTTTAGGCTGCACTGTTTTTTTTATGAGAAAGTTGCAGATAATTCTCTTTTTACCCGACTATGGCGAAGCCATAAAAAGAAGGGTTACAATTTTAGCAGTCTATGTATGTATATTTACATATGGTCCTCTATAGTGCCTAAACTATTTGTGCTTTATTGATGAAAAAGGTGTCAATGGATTTGTTATTAAGGCCCGGGTAAAATAGGAAAAAAAAAAATTACCATAGTTAGGTTACAGTTTTTAAACGTTTTTTAAAGGTTCATATTAAAATGCCTTTCCATTTGATTAAACAGAATTTACATTTCAATAAGTATTACTACTTGTAACATAACATTCATCATAGAGGATAATTAAACTGTTGTGTAATTAAACCAAATTATGCAAACATTACTGTTTTGTTATGCTGTGTTAATTTATAATTCACATTTTACTTCCTCATTCATGGTGCATGGTTTCTAACACTTTTACTAAAAATTAAAATATCTACCTCAAAGAAAACTATTAGAAAGTGAATTTACCTGGCTACTTTGTTGATAATCACAAAGATTACTTTGAATGAGACTTGTCTTAGGCTAAGTTTAGAGGTGACTCACCTTTTTGACAGTTTCCAGTTTGTGTTTGAGCTCAGGGTCGGCTCCTGGCGCCAGCGCCACAGCCACGAACTTGTCGGAGCTGTCCGCCTTCAGGCCCGCCGGCGACACGTTCTTGCTCGCTGCGTTGTTACCTGCTGCTGGCTCCTCGATCGCGTCTACTGGCGGCTTGCTCGGCCCCCGCGAAGACGACACAGATGGTGCTACATCATATTGCGGCCTCTCTAACACTTTCATGCCCATATCCTCCTCTATCTTCGCTCGCAGGCGGTTCCTGTCCTGCACTATGTGAGGATCATCACCCTCTTCACCATGATGAACGATCCCCACCACGGGAAAGTCTCCGACGTCGTTTTGTGCCAGCGGAGGCGGCATGAGCAGCTCGGGGCCAGCTTTCTGAATACGTTTGTAAACATTGTAAACACTATCGTTCACACTATTGGAACTTTTAAACTCTGGCAAGTAGAACAGTGCACCTAACCACACGATCCCGAATGTCAAAAGTACAGAAACAATCAAATATTTTTCCCGTAGGCGGAATGAACGCCGAGAAATGGACGGCACAGGAACTCCATTTACAAATCGCTGGTATGTAGGCAAAATCCCCGTCATGTTTACGTAAACACGGAACCTACACTTAAAAATCTAAAATAATAAATAGTGACAGTTGCCAGACAAACGACCCGTCACCCGTGGTCGCCATTAAAGAACTGCCAACTTGAAGAAGTTGAAGTTACTACAGCGAGTGTTACCAGTTATGACAAACCAAACTCCCACCCAGTCACCCAGTTGAATAACATAAGTGAAGATTAAACACTGTCACTGTTGTTAGTATTTAAAACCAAATTCTGAACTAAAAAACAACGCATACTGAAAAGAATGTAACGAGAAAATATTATTACAGGATAGTCGTGTCGTAATGCCACCTTGCTATAACGATTGCTTACTTATCTACTGTTATAATTATTTATTTTTGATTTTGTGTAAACAGCACGTAAGTTTTGTGTAAACAAACTCTGTCCTACATATTAAAATTTAGTTGTGCCCTACAGGATGCTTGAGTTTGATTTTATTTATATTTACAACCTGGATGTACATTATGGATGCAATTTATCGATTTGATTTGCCTTCTCAAAATTTGATTAATCTCTGGATTCATTTGAAGTGCACGCAGACAAAGTCGCGGGCGAAGGCTAGAATATAATCTGATCTATTTAGTTATTTTACTGTAGTTTCATCAAAATTCGTTCTGTAGTTTTTGTGTGAAAAAGTTACAAACAGCAATCAAAAACTTTCAAATTAATAATAATATTTATTTATTTATAGACACTTGTATAATGGGCCAAACTCATAACCCAATATACACGTCATATCCGTATTAACATGCAGGCTACATAATTGGCGAAAATATTATAATAATTGGAAATACCTCATTCAAGGGGAGTTCAGATAGAACCTTGTAACATTAAATTAGTGTTGGGGATACCACTTTTTTTTGCTTCGCACGGTTTGTGCATTTAGCCATTTTTTCATTTAGCTAAAGGAACTAGAACTTCTAAACGTGACACCTACGTTTAGAAGTTCTAAACAGTGATTTTTAATTTCGTAGACTTAACTGACAGCTGCTAATGACCTTATTTTTTAAAATGTTGCAAGCGCAGAGTATAGTGTTGTAGGTAAGGCTCAATCGTAAGTGATTAATCGAATCGATGAGACATGATTCCTCAATTTAATTTTACTAATTGGTGTAAATTAATGTTTTATGTATAATAATCGTAATATATTTAAATATAACAGTATATATACACATAGTACATATACTTTTATTGTGTTAAATATGAAATCATCAATAAAATAAATACGATCGATAAAATGAAGTCTGACATAAATTAGTAGAAACTAAATAAAGGCCTGTAGTTTCTTAACAAATGTAATTTTGCCGTGAAATAGTTCCATTTTCAATCTACTTCGATTTTCGATCAACTTTCGATCACTCGAGATAGTCAGAATACGACATTATTTTTATGTAACGATAAAGTGACAACCCCCCAAATGTCAGTTTAGTCTACGAAATTAAAAATCACATTATAGTTCATTTTGTTTTTAGGCCAATGTAATAGTTAGGTCCCAGTAAAATGGCGGTAACTTTAATGGAAGCTTCCATGGAGTTTTGTCGACAACATGAAAAATCTCATGTTCTACCGCTGTGTTATAATTGGACGTAGTTATGCGAAAATGTTTCATTCCACAGTAAATTGAATTTGAGATAAAAGCATTTACGCGTTTCAATGGTATTCTTTTTTATTCTAACTAGTAAAGACCAATACTAAAGGTTTTATTGTTGAATTATATTGTGTTTAGATAATCGTATGTTTAATTTTAGGCTATTCACTTTACAATAAGAAAAAAATATGTTATTGGTATTGGAACATTTTAACATAATTAATATTTACATGAACATAGCTTCAAATTAATTTTGCACAAACGTTCCAGGTACTTTTTATCCATCTGTACCTTAATATTTATGATCTAAATTTTATTTTTTAATAAATATGTAAAACCTGAACAACAAATAAAAGAATAGTAATTGCTTATGTTTTTTTTTATTACTAGGTCACAATTTAAAAAACAGAATAAAATCTTGTGCTTTTGGGGAGGCCTACGTCCAGCAGTGGACTGCTATAGGCTGATGATGATGATAAAATCTTCATACGTCATACTCATCATCCTCTTGCATTTCGAAATCTGGTTCCCCACCAAACCCATCGACATCATCTATGATTCCCTCCGTACTCTTTAGGTTTTTATAAAATTTATGACAATCCTCAGGGATGTACTGATACATGGATTCTAAATCTGCTAATTTGGCTGGAGCAATGGCTTTACCATCCGGCCACAACAAACAGAAATCGGACATGTTAATATTTCGTGATTCCCCTCTAATTTTTTTTTCAATTGTTAATTCCTTGTGATCTTCCTCAAATGATGATTTCATAAAAATTGAAGACACTTTCTCTTTTTCAATTCTTATTTCTTTTGTCTTTAACCAATTGACTTTGGTTTTGTCTGTGAATTTTTTTCTATTGATAATATTTTTTTCTAATTTTTCCGTACCATAAAAATCAGTCTTATTCATTTTAAATACTTCTAGAGGTTTTCTTTTTTTACACGTTTTAATTACGGACATATATTCTTCGGCTGTATAAATTCGTTGATAGTGTTTGAGAGCAGTTTCAATTTTGGAAAAGTCTGTGTCATTAGGCAGGAAGGTATGCCCAGACTCAAGAAATCGCATTGTAATGACTTTTAAAGTGTCATGTGAGTTTAGAAGTGCTTTCAACATGAGAACTATTTTTATGTTGCGGTTCTGCCCTCCACAACAATCGCTCCAAAGAATAAGGTGTTCAACAGTGGGCCTTAGTTTAGTTTGAATATATTTAATAAGGCACGATCCCACCTCTTGCGCACCTCTTCCTGCTTCCCCTTCAACCCATATGTAACAATGACCAATGTCATCTGAAGCACTATGGATGCCACTGTTGTAGAGCCACAATTGCCTTTTATAAAACACAACATTTGTAGGTATTCGTGGTAATGGTAAAGTTTTTTCCAAATCGAATGTTACACATTCAATAGTCGACTTGTTTCGAGCGTCTTCAAAATCGGAGTTCATCTGCTTCCTCAAATTTTCAGCCTTTTCTAAATGTCGAGTCTTTTCTGTTCTAGCTTGTTCTTTTTCCTCGAGGGTGTTAGCGTTTTGAATTTTTATGGCTAACATATCGCACTTATTGCAAGTGTCTTTTTTTAATGACTTACACCTAAGGTTAAACTTAGTGTAAAAAATCTTTTTGACTGATTCGAAGGAAGCGCACTTTTGCCCTTCACCATAAGTATTTGTGTACTCCTGCTGATATATATCGTAAATTTTAGGTAATGTCATCCCCGGTTGTAAATATAACGTGTCATTATTCTTTTCTCGTCTGTAGTGCGACTCATACTTTGGTAGTTTTGAAATAGTTTCGACTATGAAATTATACATTTCATCTGATAATTTATTCTTGCCACCTGTGCTAACTCCTCTACCATCCATTATGGGCTCCCCACTTCTAAGTTTTTTTAGTGCCGTGGTAACTTTTTGAGTAGTAATTTGATAAGTGTTTAAAAACATATCACGACATACCTTTGTACCATTAATAGAATAGACACGGATGAATTGCTTTGGCTTTTTTTTTGCCTCGGGAACATTAGTCATAGTGTAACTGCGTTTTTTATTTTCTTCTTTAATACATGATCCTAAGTATACACATTGTGCATTGTAGGACCCTAGACGCACAAATTTTTCGAACTCTTCCTTTCTTTTCTCTATTGGAATCAAGCTAGCACAATTTTTTAAACATTTACAATTATATTCAGTAAAGGTTTTTGGTTTCACTAATTTATTTTTAGTGGTCGTGTATTCTAAATTATTGTATTTATTATGTTTTCTCTCAGATCTAAGTTGAGGATTAATTCTTTTACGGCCCCTTTTCGGTCTACCAGTTTCCAAATTAGATCGTAAATCTTCGTCACTTATAGATGAAATAAGTTCTGTTGTTTCTTCATTGTTAGGTTCTAGCATTTCTATACCCTCATTGTTGAGCTTTTCTTTTGACGGAAATTTCTTATTTTTAGTCACCTCATGATCTACACTATCACTAAAAGACGAACAAGAGGTTGTCGACTCAACTATATGTATCACTTTTCTATGTGAGACATAATCCGGATCTCTAAGGCTGTCATCACTATCACAATAGTCGGGTGCATCTACGTGTTTTAAAATATCATTATTTTCGTTCATGTTGTTAATTGGTTCACACTCAGCTAACATATTAAATAGTTGTTGCGTTTCTGGTGACATTGGTCGAAGAGGTGATGATAATGGCGAAACTTCATTCTGTATTTCTTGTAGTATAATAACAGGATCACAAGTATCTAAAACAATGTACATATTCACGTAACTTATCTATTGGCACAATTTATACAAATAAAAATAAATACTAACTGCGACCGGCGGTGTTACGTCGGTAAAGTGTAGCAAATATATTTAAAGGTTTTAATAATTTTATCTGCATCAGGGGACGTGTACTGTTGGGTTTATAATGTTAAAAGAATCATCTTACCTTGTAAATTATTATCCGTACTTTTTTTATTCATAAAATTTAGTGGAGTAAGTGGCGAATATGGTGGAGGAGAGATTGAAGGCTGCGTGTTTGAATAAGGCGTAACTGGATTAGAGTCAGCTGAAAAAAAAAACAATATATGCAAACTGACACATATCTCGTCATATCCAATCCCATCCCATCCCATCCCTTGTAATATACATATTTTTCATTTAACAGTAAATTAATTTAGTAAGTATAAGTCGTATAACCAATGCAAATAATAAAATTATTAAAAATATTTTTGATAGCCCCACCAAGAACAATAATCATGCTCGTATATCATAGCAAAGCACCAACAAGAATATACACAATACATGCAGAAGATACGATTCATATTGCAACATGCAATCCAAACCGATCTTCGACTCGAAACGCGTTAACTCCCTCTGCGGGACTTATTATGTTCACTCGTCGACCGCTTGGATGTGTAAGACATGTAAGAATGGACCTAAGAAATGTCGATACAATAAAGTTAATACGCCGTCAAATTCATAAAATATATTATGTGCCTTTAACTAAATTCCAACATACCTCTGGAGTCTGCAACATCGACTTGACCTTTGATCTGTCCTTGAGAGATAACTTTGTTTCTGAGGTCCATTAATTTTCGTTTTTTAGCTAATAACTGTTCTAATGATGAAATCTGTAAAAATAAATAACCAGAATTAGTTAAAATCGTCTTTCGATAAAACTAATCACCATAAATATATAGTACTTATTACAAAATATTAAACAATCCTTTCAATAGTAATACTTACATCTTCATTAGCTTCCATTGTTTATTCTAATTATATTGACACACAGTACACTACAAATTAACCACGGTTCACTGTCATAAACGTAATAAGGATAATTGCAAACAAAAGACGACGGAAACTACTTCTTCCACGACGTTTGTTTCAATAATGACCGTTGCGAACTCAAATAAGATTCAATGTCAAAAAGAAAATACTCCGTCTCGCTTGCACTAGTAAAAAGTTATTGAAAGATGCGTTCCCGGTTGGGCATAACTTCGGATTAATGTCATTAGTATTTTTTTTTTGTCTATGATATTAAAAGTTTCAAGTAATATTTTATTGGTAAATAACTACAAAGAAAATAAACTTTTTCTTTATGTGTTATAAATATTTATTTTTAGTGGTCGTGTATGCAAACAGTTAAGGATGAAGCTAATTAAAGCGTGTTAAAAATGAACCCTTTTAAGTTGAAACATTTTTTTTTCGAAAGAGGTTTTTTATTTAGGTAAATAATAGTACAAAATTCATGAAACCTTTTAAGTTTTCAAATTATGGTATTGAGGTCAGAAACATAACGTTCCACAAATTTTGGAACGTTTATGCCTCGCTATTGTAATTTTGCAAAAACGTTCCAAATATACATGGAACATTTGTTCCAAAATAAAATGGTTTAACATGGTTTTGCTAAAACGTTCCAAATATACATGGAACATTTGTTCCAAAATAAAATGGTTTAACATGGTTTTGCTAAAACGTTACAAGATTGTTGTGGCGTTTTAACAAAATAAATATACTGTTTCGTAAAACATTAAATGTTCCTGTCCTCATAGTACGTTCTAGTTAATTTACACAAGTTATTATTTGATAAAGGTTGTGGGTTGGAACGTAAGTGAAAAAAATATTTTCTGATATAAGACTTAAAACTTGGAACCTTATTGCAAATCTGACTCTAAGTGTCATAAAAGGTAGTTTGATCACATTATCTCGATTTCGGGTGACTTGTGGGTTGGAACATTTCTGCATAACTACGTCCAATTGTACTCGTGCACGTACACAAATATATATTAGACTAAAAAAACACAATTTTTACCCTTATCATTAGAAAAAAGCACTAAATTGCGATGAATCGATTTGGTAATTAATTTTGTATATTTGTGTAGCTATAATTTTTAACTAGAATTGATCATGAAAAATGTATGTTCTTATTTAATCAACTTAACGAGTTATGGAATATTGGGCCGGCTCATAATTCACATTTCAAAGATTATTTTTACGGAACATTTATTATCAATTCCAATAGATTATTGAATTTGTATTGTAACGCATTTTGGTCCAAATAAACTTTACAGTGTAAATTGTTTTTTGCAAGTTTTTATAAACTTTTTAAAATACTATAAAACAAATCGTAACTGTATTTATAGAAGAAGAAAATATTACTTCAAAGTCACTGCTAACACCATCTATCGCCGTGGGACGGAACAGAACGCTATCGATTTACTTTTATAAGTCAGCACCAATTCTGATCCTATGTAGGATTGTGTAATATCGCCCGTATTACTCAATCTCTTATCAATACATGTAATAAATCTGTGGAAAAGTCGATTTTGTACATCGAAAATATTTCCAAGAAAAAAAAGCCAGAGTGTTAAAGGAGAACCAACAGAACCCATTTCCAGCATTTTTTGAATTTTTGTCTGTTTGTCTGTTTATTTGTGCACGCATCTCGTAAAATATACGAAACCAATGTAGATACCTTTTATACACAAAAATTGTACGTAACTTGAAGTATTACTTAGTTTTTGTTTCATCGCAATCGGTTCACTCTATCAAAAGTTAGATCAGGAGTTCCCAAACTTATTTTGTCTACTGCCCACTTTGAGAATAAATTATTTTTTAGCGCACCCATTTTTTCACCAACTTAAAAACCACTATAACTTCAAAATACATTAATCAATTATTGTGAGCTATATTAGCGGAGATTAAACATTAATTCTAAACGAGATTTTTACTATAATTCGCAAGAGTTAATTTGAAACCTGAGCGCAGTAGGTAATGCTAAGGGCTACGCCTGCCAATGAGAATGATTATTGAAACGCAACTTTATAGTATTCAAACAGAGTATCTTTTATTCAAAACAAAACAAACAATCGATTCTTATATAAAAAACTAATGTGAAGGATGAATCTGATGCTGTTTAATAAGTTTGTTGATATCAGGTTTCAATTTACTCAAGAACACTAAATTGTTAAAAATATTAGATGATGTTCACAAGTTGTAGTTGAGAATCGAGAGCTCATGCAGTTGGTGTCTAAGAGGCTTCCTAGCTAAATGAAATTAAAAATCACCCCCCCAAGCCTTAAGGCCCACAACGCCCCCATTTTTTTTCTGGGTCTCTTACCACCTTCATCATTACATCTTTAGGCCTGCAGCGCCCACAAGGGGGCGTTATCGCCCACTTTAGGAAAGGCTGACTGTTGAATGAATTTATAGTCACCGATATCTCCGTCAATTGTGGACCGATTCTGAATTTTTGTTTTTTGTTTGATAGATTATGTTCCCAAATTGGTCTCATTTTAATTTGGTGAATATCTGATGAAGAAATTCGGAGATTTTCAATAAAACTCTTCAATAAATGACGGCAAATCTCTCGGAATTGCTTTATGATGCAATTTATGATTCTCATGTCTGTTTATTGTTTGTACCATTTCATAACATAACATCACGCCAGTACGCTCTAAAGGGGTATTTCACCGGTTATGGTCAAGTTTTATGATATTTCGGGTAATCCATTCTGCCATTCTATTGTACCTTACTAAAGAAGTTGCCTATTAGGTAAAACTAATAAGTGAAAAATAAAATAAAACCTTTTTTCAAAAAGAATTTACTGACTTCCAAATAAAAATACTACAAAGTGAAAAAAAACTTTCTTTTTGGAAATCGCTGTCCATAATGAAAAAAAATGGGACCTACCAAAGACACCAATTTCCAAAAAGAAAGTTATTTTTCACCTTGTAGTGTTTTATTGGAAGTCGGTAGTATTTTTTGTTAAATGTTTTTTTAATGTTTTCTTTTCGGTGTGGTGTTCTGGAGTGCTACTAGATGGCGCGCAGCAAATCTGTCCTTACTTTTTTATATGAAGTCGATATTCTTCTCCCTAGAGTAAATAGTATTCTGTCCAGTGAACGCTTGATCTAGATAGGTAGAAAGGTAAGTAAGATAGGTAGATCTAGGTAAGTAGGGTAGGTACAAGTAGATAGCTAAGTAGGATAGGATAGGCAGTTATCGCGAGCGAAGCCGCGGGCTCAGCTAGTCCTAATTAAAAGACCTCTAGACTCATATCTGTGTATTATCATAGCTAGTTCTTTGGTCCTATTTTTTGTCGTATTTGGTTGCAATAGGGGACAAGTCGGTTGGAGTCCTACTATTGCGCCGGCAATGTGAACAGCGGCGTTCGCAACAATAATTTATGAATTCCACATGCAACTAAAAAATCGAGTGGCATGCCTCAGAAATTTAAAACCGCGACATCTATTGGCATCAATTTTAAATGATCCGTTCTATGAAAAGTGAATTAAGAACCCAATATTCCATAATTTTGTGTTTAGAATAGTTGATTATTAAAAAACATACAATTTGTATGATCAATTCTAGAAAATTATAATTTCAAACACAATTCAATAACAAATCGACGCATATCGCCATCTAGCAACATTTATATGAACTAAATTTTCATTGTTAGCGCTGGGACCCCGTGGTCTAGGTGTACAAATGGATTTTCTTTCGAACTCATTTTCAGACGCTCAAATTTAAGCCGGCTAAGAATTCGCTATGTTCATTGTATTCTAACACATTTTTTTCGTTAACTTCATCATCTTACTGTTGCCATTTTATACTTATTCTGCCACGTGATAAGTAGAAGTAACTGTAGTAATTATCATTGTTGTATTTGTTATTTCAATTAAATGGAGTAAATGAATTAACAATGCAGTTTATGTCTAAGTGTAGGTGTTCCTTGCAGGTAGGTATGATTACTGTAGTGTAGTAGAAATAAATGAATTATTTTCAATTAATGATAAGCAAAAAGACTAGTATCCAAGTCTTATAAATGGTTGTAGACGACGACCTTTTGATAAACGTCAAAGTCACTTTAACTGAATGAGGCAAAGACCTTATACGTATTTCTTACTACTAGACTGTGTACCAAAAATTTTTGTTTAGCTAAAATGAAATCTATCATCATACACCTAGGTTAGCTATTTCCTTAAAAACGGTAGCTAGCCAAAAGTGGTCCTGGCGAGAGGGTTTCCACTGGTAGTGTGTCCTTGTCTGACGTCTTGCCAGCTCGACTAATCTTTGGGTTTGGTAGAAATGGTAGTACAATTTTAATTTTTCTTTTTTATGTTTTACCAAAACGAATCGTTCGTTTTGATAAAACATAACATTAACTTTGAAACGTATTTAAATATTTCTACAGTTCCTATAATTAATCAATTCGTTGTATTTAAAAAATAATTCATTAATAAGTAGTAAGAGTAGTACTTTTAAATGTTTGGGCCTGGTAATACTAAATGTAAGGTGGTGGTTTGCGGAGTTCTTGGCGGGCTTTGTTCGAGTAAAATTCAGCGGCTGTTAAAATTATTTGCAAATTGATTCCTAGTGGAATAAAATTGGTGTAGTTTGGTTTCTCAACTGTCTACGCAACTGGACAGTATGCGAAATCACTAAGACCCTTTGAGGTATATTTAGCTGCCGGTATTACAAAGCATTGTCTGAGGACTGCAGGATCATCTCAGGCCTCTCCTTCATGAGCTTGAGAGTAGGATCAGAGAGCTTTTTGTTCCTATCTATACGATGGGACTTGAGGAGACTTGGGATTTGAGGATTATCGATTAACTTCACATAACCCCATAATACTCCATCGTTATCTGCTCTATTCCTCTTCGAGTTCGGTGATCTTTTCGTCGGTCCGGAGTGTGCGCGTGTTATACGTTGCCAGCTCCAGTCGTCGGTATTTGTTGGGATAGCCCGATCTCGTCCGGGATTCTTAGCACCCCTTGCCATACCGTAACCTCGCCCGCTACCGTAGTCAAGGGTAGGCAGGCTGCCGGGCACTAGGGACTATGTTTTGTTTGTGCTATTCATGGGGAGTGCTTTGCAGGCGGGTTGGCGATCACAGTATGGTTGTTACAAATGCACATAGAACGCTGCTGCCCATTCTCTGGTTTGTCCCTTAGTTACCTCTTAGGACACCCACGGGTAAACATGGGATGGTAAGTGATGTACATTCCAAAAAATATACACACAATTTTTTTTATTTACAATAAATTAGGTAGGTTTAGGTAGCGTAGTTAGGTTACATAAATATATCGGGATAATTACACTATCGTTTTTACAATCAATTTGTCCCGTGTTCTGTTTAGTCATGGTCACCTCATTAGAAAGAGACACACTACCAACGGGAGCCCTCTCGCGCGGACCAGTTTTTGCGCCATAGTGCACAGTCTAGTAGTAAGAAGTATAAGGTCTTTGGAATGAGGTAAAGCTATAAAGTCGAAACCACACTTAAATGTCGTGGCGTGTCGTGGCGCGGGATCCACCAATCAAACGACTCTGTTCCAGCCTACGTCATAAGGTAACGAGTTTTGTAGCCAATCAACTGCGTCGCAAGGCGCCACGACACGCCGCGCCACGTAAGTGTGGTTCCGTCTTTACTCTCTTTCCGAAGATCTTTTAGCCAACAAATGTCAAAAATATTTTATCAAAGACGTAATGATTAATTTATGTCTACATTACACAATCTATACTGATTTTATAAAGCTGAAAAGTTTGTTTGTTTGAACGTGCTAATCTCAGGAACTACTGGTTGGAATCGATAAATTCTTTTTGTGTTGAATAGTCCATTTATCGAGGAAGGTTATAGGCTATATAACATCACGCTACGGTCAATAGGAAAAGAACATAAATGAACAATGTTACAAAAACGGGTAAAATTATTCCTTTTTGAGAGCTTTCGTTGCTTGCGCTGTGTCAGTGGTTAAAGTTATGCAACATTCATTTACGCAGGGTAGGTACTAGGTAGGGTAGAGTAGGTAGGTAGCCAGTTACGGGAGCGAAGCCGCGTGGGACAGCTAGTCATAAATATGATTGTGTAATTTAGATCTGTGATCCTAGATGCCTATAATAAGATAGTGTAATACGTTAGATTTATATCTGTGGTAATACCCATGTAATACCCGTCTATGAGATGAACCATCTGTAGACTAGTATTATTGAAAATTTATCTGTGATACGGGTCAAATAATAGCATTTTTTTATCTTTTTTTTATTGTTATATGCTCGCGTTTGACCACCATCTCACCCGATAGCAAGCGATGATGTGGTCGACGGCGGAGCATGCCTGCCGATTTTAACTTTAATTCCAGATCTATGCTTTGTTTTCTTTCTACTATATTTTTAGTCTATTAACATTGTATAGTGGCAACACTATTGTTGACTGCCGCAAATCACGGAAATGGTGAATTGGTGACAGTGTTGTCAGACGGTACAAAAACGTACATTTGTGTATTTATTATTGTTTAAAGAAAAAATAAAATAAATACACAAGTGTACAGTTACCTACAAGGGTTCCTCCAAGACACGGTTGCACACTTATCTTAGGTCTCTTGAATGGTAAACGAGCAAAAGAATTTGAAGGATCGTTAAAATGAATAAAAAATACAATAATAATAAAAGCTGCTTGGGGACTTGTGGTTAAGTATTCAGCTTTATTTTTCAATTTATAATCACAAATAATGTCACAAGGGAGTAAATACATATCGAGTCTATTTACTAGGTAGACACCTACACTCCAGCACTACACTAATACATATTGTGTTTGAGAGCTTGTTTACGTGACTTCACTTCAGACTGTTTTAAGCGGTGGTTTAGTAATTTGACGAGACTTGTTGCTTTTTAAGAATATAAAGATGAAAAAAAAAAACCGTTATTTTATTTATGACCGAGCGAGCGCGAAGCGCAAGCGGAGCGTCTCCGTTTCAGCTTGGGCAAAAATTATTTCGTACTAGCTGTGCCCGCGACTTCGTTCGCGTGGTTGTCGAGAGCAAAACAACGTCGTTTAGATAAGAGTATATCACCTTTTTGATGATTTAGATAAGAGTCCTGACTTTGGTATAGTTGATTACGTTAATGCTTCTCTATATACTATGTTAGCGGTGGAATTACCCGGAGCATATACAAAAAGGTTGTTTGGGTTGCTAACACGTGATAGAGAAACATAGAGTTGGCCGTGTGAAAAACAATCAAAAGTAAGGTCTACACCCGCAACGGATAACGTCTGGCCTTGGGCTTTATTAATAGTCATAGCGTAACAGAGGCTTACAGGAAATTGCACACGTTTGAAAGTAAACGGAAAATTATTGGGGATAATGGGTATCCTGGGAATGAAAACAACATCACCGGAGCCGCAACCTGTTAAGATTTCGGCTTCGATGACATTTCGTTGGAGATTTGTTACTCTCAACCGAGTTCCATTGCATAGTTTTGGTGGGCTTAAATTTCGGAGTAGAATGATTGGTACTCCGACTTTTAAATAAATTTTGTGTGCTGGAAGACCTGGTGTATTTAGAGAGTCTAAAAACTCTACTGGATAGTGGGTGGCATCTCCTTCTTCTAAAACCGTGTTAATAGATAAATATTCCCTACTTTCTCCAGAAACATGTACCAATATTTGAGAATTTATTGCTGCTGCTTGGTCGTTGCGAGGTGCCAAAATAGCTCGTTGGCATAGCCAAGCAGCGTCATGGTTCGAGATCTCTGATGGATCTCCGTATACAGAGGAAATGAGTTCCTGCTGTGAGGCAACAGAAGAACACAGGCTTTCGACTAAAGTTACTTTACCTCCTTCTTGAGTCGGGTATGTGCCGTTACCAATTTGAAGTAGTAAATTTGAGAAAACCTGCGCGTTTGCGTCACCTCCCAAATATGCTCGCATATTAAAGCTCAAATTAGTTAATATGACACTACGCCATAAAATAGAGCTCTTTAAACAGGCACCTATTTCATCGGCCCTCGTTCCTCTGGGTATTATAGGGAGTGTCTGCCTGAAGTCTCCACAGAATAGCACCGTTAAGCCTCCCATCGGTCGGTCATTTTGTCTTATATCTCGCAACGTTCTATCTACAGCTTCCACAGCTTTACGATTTGCCATCGTACACTCGTCCCAAACGATAAGGGCGCAATCGCGTAAAACCCTTGCTTTATCACTATTGCGAGACACGTTGCAAACAGGGTTTTCTGTGCGGTCCAAGTCGATTGGTATTTTAAATGTTGTATGTGCAGTTTTTCCTCCTGGTAATAAAGTGGCAGCTATTCCTGAGGAAGCGACGGCAAGGGCAATTTTGTTTTGGCTCCTTATTTGAGCCAAGATAACTTTAGTGAGGAAAGTTTTACCTGTTCCACCAGGTGCATCTAAAAACAGCATTTCTCCTAATGAATGTTCTACACTACAGCATACTCTATCAAAGATTTGACGTTGTTCTGACGTCAAATTTGAACAGCCATTTCGCAATATTTCTGCTAACTCTTCGGGGTTGTAATTTATTTCAGATGTATACTCCCTATTAATTCGTTCCCCACCAACTGTCGGTGTCGGCAAGCCGTATTGACTGAGGGGGTTCCCTCCTATACTTGTAACTATATCTTGTATAGCCAGCAAAGCCCTATTATGGCAGCTTTCACGTACTTGGTCAGAAGTTTCACTATTTATATTTTGCTGTCTCAAAAAATCTTCGGCAAACGCGTCTTTATATTTTTGCCACAACTGCCCAGCGTCCGATAGGCCACAAAATGTCAACAAAATGGCAAATAAATGGCGCAAACGATGTGGACTATCACTGACGCATGCTTCGGCTAAAGCATCATCCCAATGCTGATCGCCATCTAATAAATGCCGTGCGCGGCAAGCAGCTTGAAATGTGGGATATTCTATATCGTCCACTTTGCGGAGCTCAGCAAAAGAAGTAGGTCCTCGCACTGTGTGAAGAAGAAGGCGTAAATAATAACACTCTGCATTATTTGGGTGCACCGTGTATACTCTTCCAATCACGTGTTCTTTAAAAATGCCGGACTCGCCTTCTACAGCAGTTCCACGTCTCCTGCGATTAAAAACACCTTGCTGCTTGTTATAAGTATAATAATGTGGCACTTCATTGTACAACAGAGACTTAGCGAAATTGTCTCTTTCGCAAAGGCGAAAGAATGCGAGCAAGGTGGTTTGTCTTGGGTTGTTCATTCTTTCTGCCACATTTTCTGGCTGAAAGTAAACTCGCTGCCCGCCTTCCAGGTGCACGTCAAGATGGATGACTGGCGGATACCTTTCATGAATAGGGAAACTCAAAATGCGCCAAACTGCCTCCGAAGAGCTTATGTATCGGCCAGATTGATACCTTGTCACTTCATCAAATTGGTTGTTATTTCTTAGTGCTATCATGGCTTGATCACTACCTTTATTAACATATTTACATATATATTTTATAGATTCGACGCTATTACAAATTTCAACATTAATGTGTGCTTGAAAAGCGTTTGACAAAACTGGAGAATACGGTACCACCCAACTATTATTTAGAATTATTTCTTGTCCACGGAATCTGACAGTAGCTGTGAAACCACCTTGTGACGGTGATCTTCGCCGGTATTGCGGATACCCATTTTCCCCAGCCATAGTTAGTTCTTTCAGTGCTCTGGGGTATTTTTTTGAGCATTGACCATCTTTCATGCACGGTGATTCCCTGTTTAAGAGGCCACATGGCCCGTGAACCATATGTGTTTTTACTATGTCATGCAAAATCGGATCTGCATTATAGTCCGGAAATTCTGCACTTATGACACTGTCTATAGCATCGGGACGAATTTTTTCTTCCAGCCACAGAAGAATGTGCGCGTGGGGTAAACCACGCTTTTGCCACTCGACGCTATACATAAAACAAAGAGTTGAACCGAAAACTTTCTCCTTTGTAAGTAGATTAATCAAGACTTTGAGTTTTAAATGAAAAATCCTAGCAATAATGTCATGTCTGTCGTATGACGCCTGTCCTGTGAGAAGTGCCTGGCAAATCTCCGTCCACTTTGGATTTGTTGTAAATGTTATAAAAAGGTCCGGCCGGCCGTATTTACGGACGTAACAAAAAGCATCTTGCGTTCGTTCGTGCATATACCGCGGACCGCCTGTGAAACTGGATGGCAAAATAACCAATCGACCCAAGTTTTCGACGTTATTATCTGATTGCATGGCGTCCCGCAAGTGCACGTATTCTTCAGCGCGTAACCGTCGCTGGTTAGTGCGAATATACACTAAACGTTCAGTTTCTATTTTTGCGTACATGTCCACAATAAATTGGCTGAACAAACCACGAAATCGTTGCAAATATACGAAACTGTTTTGCCTTATTTGTAAAAGGTAGGAATAGTATTGTTGAGCAGATATTTTTTTTTGATAATTAGTGACTCTCGTAGTAGGGTTCACTTGGTACAGCCCAAAATTGTACCCATCTTCACCATGACAATAGATTAGTGGATATTGCAGGGCGTCGTAAGCTCGGTGGGTTTCCAAAATGCGTTGAAGGCGATCGTCGCGTGTACGCAACACGATATCACGTCTCTCACACTCCTGGTCGACTAAAACAACTGCAACTTCATCTGCGACGGGTGCATTGTGTCTTCCACGGTGTTCACCCACAGGACGTCTATCGGCACTTATAACAATTTTGAAATCATTGCTGCCTTGTGGAATTGACTCCAATGCAGCTTTGAATTCACGAACGTACTGGTTAACGCGATGCAGCAATTCTTGAAGTTGACCCAAAAGCTCAGCATTGAGCTGGGGAAAATTGTGATTTCTAACATTGAGCTGTTGCGTGTAATCGGATACAAAATAAATTTGGAGAAATTTGGGTTCATTTTCTGGCAGCAAAGATCCAATAAGGTGATAAACTTGACCTTGTACTTTGAAGGTTGGCATGAACGGTCCTTCCGTTATTTGTTTTGCCCCAAAGGAAGTCATTTGGAAAGCACTGTTATATAAACGAATATTATCCAAAAAACGGTTCGACTGGGGATGATCGCCATTCAGGAGACTTATAAGTAAGTGTGGTGGATCTTGGAAATTTGGAAGAACAATTTTTCCATTTGAGCAGCACATTCCATCTGTCTCTTTCCTCCATTTCAAAGCATGACAAAAATTACAAATTTCTCTCATGTCACCCACGAAAGTAAAGCCAGCATAATTAATTCTAGACGAATATGTGAACCCTGATTTTTCCCTATTGTCCCAAGGTAATAAAATATTTGCATCGTCATTTTCCATGGACTCATCAGCTCCGCTATTTGTTTCTCTATTCATATGGTATCGAGCTCGTTCTATTTCTAGGCGAGATTGACGTTGTTCTGCTGTTTCTGCTCGTCTTAGTTCATCTATTCTTTCCCTTTCAGATGCAAGATAACTTTCATTGTTTCTTTGTACACCTACATAGTTATGTCTAGCTATTTCTAATCGTTCTTCTCTTTGGGAGAGAGATTCAGACTCGCGCGAGAGAGCGTGTCGCTCTCGGTCAGATGACAGACGTGCTTGGCGTTCCTCGATACTCTCTTGAGAACGCAAAGTCGCGGTCCGAGTTCTTTGCGAACTTAAGCGCGACTCCCTTTCTGTGAAAGTCTCTGACTCGCGTGAGAGAGACTGGCGCTCCCGATCAGCAGACAGCCGAACTTCGCGTTCCTGGATATTCTCTTGAGAACGCAAAGTCGCGGTCCGAGTTCTTTGCGAACTTAAGCGCGACTCCCTTTCTGTGAATGTCTCTGACTCACGTGAGAGAGAGTGGCGCTCCCGATCAGCAGACAGCCGAACTTCGCGTTCCTGGATATTCTCTTGAGAACGCAAAGTCGCGGTCCGAGTTCTTTGCGAACTTAAGCGCGACTCCCTTTCTGTGAATGTCTCTGACTCACGTGAGAGAGAGTGGCGCTCCCGATCAGCAGACAGCCGGTCTTCGCGTTCCTGGATACTCTCTTGAGACCGCAAAGTCGCGGTCCGTGTTCTTTGTGAACTTAAACGTGACTCCCTTTCGGTGAACGTTTCCGATTCACGTGAAAGAGCGATGTGCTCTCGGTTAGCAGATAACCGTGCTTCACGATCTTCTTCCGATTCCTGAGACCTACAAAGTCTCATCCTTTTCGCATTTCGGCTACGCAGCGAAAGGTTAGTTTTTTTTCTTTGAGGCATTTTCAAGGAAAATTAAAGCAATAAACAAAACTAACAACACTTATGACTGAATAGCCTACAAACTTAAAAGAACGGTGCGTCGAACAGTCTAGTGTGACAACGTATCGTCTGTTCGTGGTCGTGACTCAACGAATTGGCAACACTAACTTACTGTATAACGATTGGCACTATTGGATTCAAACTACGAAGTAAATCAAATACAATCTTAACTTCGTACTTCAAACCAATGACCAAAGTTGACCAAACGAAACCAATAAGATAAGCAAATACTTTTTTTTCGACCAATTTAGAAAATCGATAAACCAAGCAACCAAAGAACTTTTACGACACACGCAAGAACTTTTAAGACACCTAACGAAACCCAATTTGCCTAGTAAACACGGTGGACGTCATCCTCGCGCGGAAAATCTTAACACCGCGATTCAGAAAATGACGTCATTTGCACAACGCCATCTATCGGATTTAGATTTCAACTATCAACATTAGTTCTATTTTTAGTCTTAAGATGTCGTTGCAAGTACTATACTTAATTGCGTAACGTAATATTTTACTTCTTGAACTCACTAAATTAATCATATCTTTTGATAGAGTGAACCGATTTCGATGAAACAAAAACTAAGTTAAACCTCAAGTTGCGTATAATTTTTGTATATAAACATTGTCAGCATTGAATTCGTAGATTTTACGTGATGTGCGCACAAACAAACAGACAAACAGACAAACAGACAAACAGACAAAAATTTCAAAAATGATGGAAATGGGTTCTGTTACTTATCTTTTCACACGCTGGCTATTTTTTGTTTCAATTTCTTCAATGTACAAAAATGACTTTTCTACAGATTTATTATATGTATAGATGTCGGGTGGATGTGCAGCGGTTCGCCTGAAAAACTTTTAAAAATAAAGTCTAAAAACTATCGAAAAAAAATCAAATAGACATAGTGTAAGCACCAGTCTAGAAATAAGGAAAGGTTCGCATTAGAACTCCAAACACATCATTGAAACATAAACATATTTATTTCCTTTTCCACAATGATTCAAAACACATCAGAGTAAATTCATAATATGCCGAAAATTATACCAGATCAAATAGCTAAATTAGAATAGTTTTACTTACATGCTAAGAAACACGAAATAATATGGTTCTTTAACGCACAGACTTGTAAAAACTCCTCGCTGTTCCGCGTCCCGATCAAGAAGGCCGACCGTTAAATGTTTTACACTGAAGTTGACAGCAAACGTCACGACTGATGGAAAACTTATCTAGTTGTCTAGTGTTAGTCGATTATGTACAGTAATGTATTACTGGATAAACTATAGGTAGTCGCGAGGAGCTAACAATAGGTAGTCGCGAGGTCCACAGCTCGAAGAGTTACTAGTAGGTAGCTAGGTAATGTACTTAAACATTTAAAATGGTATTGGTGTTTTAAAACCAGTTAAACACAACACAAGTACAACATGTAAGTAGGTATAATAATATACTTATTAATAAAAGACTAAGAAATTTGGATGGTGCGGGTAACACTAGAGACGCGACGTCTTCTATAAAAGAAGACGTTGCGCTTGCGCAGTTCTTTCCCTTTTTCGTCTCCATCTCCACCCGGTCAGACGGTCAATTCAGTTCACTTGATTTTTGATTTCCATAGTGAGTATAACATTTAAATAATTTGTTTAAATTACAAAAAGTAGTGATAAGTATTTTTACGAAAGTACAGTATAACATTAAAATACGGGTTGAAGTTTCAGAACAACTAATCGTATCTACTTAAGTCTATCGTGTTTTCAGTTTGTGAAAAATTATTTAAATATTTATTTATATATACTTTCTTGTACAACAAGATAAAAAAAAAAAACTTACGGATACCTTAAACAAACATACAACAGGCGGCCTTATCGCGTTCTGCGATCTCTTCCAGGCAACCCAGATCGCCTACCCTCTTTCTTCATAAATGAACTCACAAATTAATATTTTGCAGGTGTTACTTGGTAGTCGACTCTATAGCTGAAAAAAGAATTACAAACCAAACGATGCCAGTATCAGTAAGTACCTACGTAATTTTATACATACATTAAATACATAGGTAGGTAGGTACATAAACTCCCGGCTTTTCCTATGGATGTAGGCAGAAAATAGAAACACGCCATCTGCTACGATCTTTTTGTACCTACTCCTTTTTAGGGTTCCGTACCCGAAAGGTCCAAACGGAGCCCTATTGTTGTCAATCACGTGTCCGTCTGTCTGTCTGTCCGTCGTCTGTCACACATTTTGTTGCAGACAATTTTTTTAACTTCTCATTGACCTATGTAATACTTGAAATTTTGTGATAATGTTTATTATCTATATATATCTATTTAAACATAGATATAAATAAAAGAAAAAACTGATTGATTGACTAATCCACCAACGCACAAGCCAAAACCGCTAGGCCTAGAATCATGAAATTTGGCAGAAAGGTTCCTTAAGTTACGTAAGTGAGCACTAAGATAGGATTTTTGTTAATGCCACCCCAAAGGGAGTAAAAAGGGGATTGAAAGTTTGTATCAAAAATCTAATTCCTTTGGCTAATATTCTTGAAACTTTGCACAAATAGTAAACTAAATAAATGATAAATGTTGTCATAATTAGTTTTTTGAAACTACCCCAAGAAGTCGATTTATTCAAGTTTGTATTAAAGAACCTTATTTCTTGGGTTATAAACTTGAAACTTGGCACAGATACTAATCTAAATAAATAATTAAGGTTGCTATTATTAGTTTTTCGGAACAACCCACAAAAGACAATTTAGGTACCCCCTAAATTGTCTTTTGTGGGTTGTTCCGTTAAAGTTAAAGTTAATTTGAAGAATCTTATTATATTTAGGTAAATAAATTTAAAAATTGGCATAAATACCAACCTAAGTATACATTATAGGTTGTCATTATATATTTTTCGAAACTATCCCCGATATAAGATTTAGCGGGTGTTAAAGTTTGCAAAGAACTGCTTAAGGTTTCATTTTTGATGTAGAGGTTTTTTTTTTGGTGTGGAGAGCAATAAAGGAATTTTCGGAAATACAATCTTTAAGGGGGTGAAAAGGAGGAAATTTGTTTGTATGAAAAATCTAATTCCTTGGGGATAAAGTAAATAATCAAAAGTAAAATAATAAGTTTTAAAACTACCCCCTCAAATAGATTTAATGGGTGTTAACGTTTTTTTGAGGAATATTGTTGTGCATTCTGACTAACATAATCGAAAAATTTTAAAAAGAAGAAAAGAGTGAATAACATAATGGTTGTTAAAATCTCGACCCTAAACGGGGCAAAAAGGGTTTATTAAGTTTTCAGAGGAGGATTTTACTTTGTGGCGGTAACCTAAAATTTATTTTTCTTTAAGTCAATTAAAGAATCGTCCAAACCCAATAAACCCTAGATATCTACGATACATCATTTTTTATAGATTATTTTTATAATATTTTTTATATATAGAATAGTTTATTTTTGGTCGCCTGCATATAAGAAAATCATCAGGTTGGTGACCATAAGCTCTTAGATTAAGGTTATTTTGAATGTGTGTAAAGCACAGATTTATATGACTTGTATACATGTCACTTACGCGATATCAAAATAATCTTACTGTAAGAGCTTATGGTCATCCCCCTGTAGGATAAAATACGAAATCACGCGAACAATGTCGCAGGCGGTTTTATTAAATAATACTTACCAATATATTGATAAGTTGGTACGGATGTAAGGAACTCTAAAGGTGCGAATTCCGACACACACTTGGCCGGTTTTTAGGATTCCGTACCCGAAGGTTCCATAAGGAACCCTATTGCTGTCACTAACATGTCTGTATGTCAGTCTGTCTGTCGTATCTGTCCGTCGTCTCAGTCGTCTGTCACACAGTTATTACAGCCAAACGGTTGGGCTACAGTCTTCAAAATTTCACAGTTTAAGCATCTTGTTCACCCAAACCCATACTATGCTAGTATTATATTACCTGTAGACATAAAAATTGTCAAATAATATTTATAAATGTTTATCGCGACCCCTTTTACTTTATGGGACTTGGGAGCCTCCATACAAAAAAAAAAGAATGCGCGAAAAATAATTAATTTCGGCCTGTCCCATCGAGTGGGGTATCGTTGAGTAGATAAATACGTTATTTTTTTTTAATATTTGAAAACAACGAAATGAGAAGTCACCAAAGTCAGGTTTATTTATAAAATTTGTGCCGAAAAATCTTCCCATTGACCTATGAACTTCAAATTTGGTGATCATGTTTATTATTACGCATATTTTACTCACAATTACCAATATATTGATAAATCTCATTTTTTCTTGTAATATTTTTTTCTAATACAACCAACTTGATTTTGCGGTTTGGTACGGGATCCTAAATGTGCGAAGTTCGACACGCACTTGGCCGGTTTTGCTTCATTTACGTTTATAAATCTAATCATAAACACACGCTGTTTATGTAAGAGTGCTAGCCTTTTTGGAGAACATCACTAGTAAGATATTATCCATGTAAGTCCTTTTAGTCCTTCTTGGGCTTCCACTCGCGCCTGCCTTGTATTTGTAAATACCTTTTGTTAGTTGGCTTTCATTCATCCTCTCAACATGACCAAACCATCTACTACACGGTCAAAATAACTGTGCACCTCACTGGCTTGCGACCCCACTCCCGCCTACCCTCGCGGCTTTCGGCGTTCGCCCCGTGCACCAATGGGGATGTGAACGCAAAGCTGAGCGCAGATGTCGCTAGCGGCGCAATGGCTGCTGTCAAATCATTTTTGCTTTGTTTAAGTCACGTTTTTTTGTTATTTTTTGTGTTTAAACCGGTCTATCATCGTTATACTGTCTCTGGTAGCTTAAGGAATTGAAAGACAAAGAAATGTGAAATGAGGAGCAAGGATAACATAAGAGAAAACTATATCTTATTGAGAGACATTTATTGACAGACTTTTATTGGGAGACTTTTATTGATAGACTTTTATATAATAAAATATTTTTCATCGGTGATATGTTCTAGATTTGGCTATTTTTTTGTTGTAACGGGTTATTTCTTACTTGACTCATGGTAGAAAAAAATACAAAAAATTAGAGAACATTACTCTAATGTGTTGGTATTCTTTATGTTTTATGTTAGAAGTTTTATTTTATTTTCGGCAATCAAAGCCTTCAAGCTTCAGAAGGCCAAGCAAATGACATTCCTGCTGTATAACTTTATCAATAGGTACATTAATTACGCCACTGTATCGCCGAAGATTACCAAGCAACATAATCAGAGTTACTTTGACAGGTACATAACATAACCTATAAATATGTATTTACCAGTTTTTTTTAGCGTGGTATCTTTGGGCAACAAATGAACACCGGTGTTGGTTCATCCTTGTATAGCATACAGAGACATATTTCGAGAAAATTAAAATTTACTGAATGATAGTTTACAAAATGTATGAATTTGACAGCATCTAATAGCCATAGCGACGATGCACCACCTATCGTGAAAATGGCAGTTCACATCCCCATAGCGAGAGCCGAAAGCCAGAGAGACGTGACAACGCCAGGTGCACAAGTATTTTAAGTTTGACCGATCAACATCTACTCTTTTTGTTTTTTGGTCGCTACATCTTCTTTTAAATCACAACTTTTTCATATCACATCATTCCTCAAAAAAAAACAAAAACTGTTACTAATCTGGGAATCGAACCTACCTTGCACTTAGTTCTTACCAAGGTCAGTTTTTGGATAGGTTTGTGTTTAACTTGAAGCGGCCGGGGTGGTGATCCTGCCAGGGTAAACAGATTTGAACCAAGATTAGTCTTTGGATGGGTGACAATTTATTTTTGGTTCGTTTGTTTTTGGATGGCCATGGCTGACCCCGCTAAGGTAAGCACCACATACCAAGGTCAGTCTTTGAATGGGTGACCACCTTTTTTTGGTTCGTTTGTTTTTCGATGGGTGCCCCGCCAAGGTAAGCAACACTTACCACGGTCAGTCATTGGATGGGTGACCATCGCCGCAAAAATCGAATTTGCGCAGTTATGAGACTTAGCTGATTTTTAGCTCCCGAAAATTGCAAATTTTATCGAAATCGTATTAAAGAACGTGATTACACAAACAAATATTAGAAAAGAATAGTATATCTTTATTTCGGACGCATATATCCATAGGGTGTGGGGTGTGTGTGTATTGCTTGTTTAATTTTATTAATACATTACTAGAAAACTTGCCCACTACCTTTACCTACCTTTAGGTACCACAACAAAATGTGAAAAATAAAAAACTTTTTCACAAAAAAATACAACCGACTTCCAAATAAAAACACTAAATAAAAAGTGAAAAATAACTTTAATTTCGGAAGTCTGTTTTTCGTTTCTTCTTTTTTGACACCGACTTCCGAAATTGAAGTTATTTTTCACTTTGTAGTTTTTTATCTTGAATGTTTCATTCATCACTCACCATGTCTATATCTTACCTAATATGAACCATATTAATAAATTAAATAACTGTTAACGGGTTGAAAGGCATTAAGGGCCTTCCACCGCTCTAGTGCCGTAAAACGGTTACTTTCTAAAGCATACTCCTTAGTAACGGCTAGGTTAAAAGGTTTGAAAAAAATATATATTTATTATTGATTCATGTACATTATTTTTGAAACAAGGGTTTTTCGTGTAACTAATAGTGTTGCTTTAAAAAAATAATTAACAACACGATATTTTTTCGCAACTATTGGATACTCGTCCAAAACGACTTGGATGTTTAAAAAATGTTTTTACGAGTACACAGAAAAGTTTTAGGCTGAAATTTCTTTGAAACTGAAATAGCATCTGTAAATCAAATAGTATTTTGCCAAAAAACGGTGGAGTAAAGCGGTGGCAGGCCCTTAACATTGGGGCGTATAAATCGCCTTAAGTATTGCGTGGATCCGCAGTTTCCGGCATTGAAGAGGTAAAATTGCGTTTTGCCATATTCCTTATATTAAAGTATATTGGATATACGTACCTAATGGCTTATGACTTTAACTTCGGAAGTCTGTGTTTCTGGATTTTTTCCTTGCTATTTGACACTGACTTCCAAAATTGATGTGTTTTTAAATTTGTAGTATTTTATCTTGAATTTTTCATTCATCACTCACCATGGACATGGTGATTGATGAATGAAATGATAATGAACCATAATAATAAAATAAGTGGTCGGAGAAAGAGAGACGAGATGCACGGGACCGATCAATGTGGCGACGCTTGGGGAAGGCCTATGTCCAGCAGTGGACGTCTTTCGTTTGATAAGATGATGATGATGATGATGAAGTGGTCAGGCAGGGACCAGTAGTCCTCCTATAGTTTCAGGCAATCGATCCACTAAACCTACCACACTCATAGCCCAATGCATTTTTTCTCCATATTTTGCAATAGTCCTGCACCAACCGGGGATTGCTCTTGGGTACACTTGCGCAGTGCTTATAAGGATAATCGTCGGTTAATGTCACCTTTCCTGATACATGCCTAACAAGATCTATGCGAGTTAGCTTCGGCCTCTCGCACGCCTTTCAAAGGACCGGGACCCCAGGGGTCCCGAGATTGTCAAAGTCAATAAAATAAATTACTTTCAACCGGTTGAATGCCATAATTACCAAAACAATTCATCCATTGGGTCTCGCATTATAACACTTTTCCTGTAGTCGGAAAGTGTATTTTTATAACCTAAAATGCGTTTTGCCATATTCCTTATATGGAATGTATCACTTTAGGTGGGTGTACTGGCTCATGACTTTAGGGAATACAGTTGTGTAATTGTGTTGTTATGCTGTGTTTAAGTATCTTTATATTTTTCAGATTCCACCACCAAATCAACAGCATCCAGAAGATGAAGACCCTAACTACGCGTATAAAGAAGACTTGAAGAGAGTCTTAAAAATGGCGATAACGCTTCGGGATGCAACCAAGGCCTATCTACCCAGAATTGAGTCTGGTGAAGTTGAGGCCACGTCGGAAGATGTCATTTTTCTTCGGGCTAAGGTAGCCGAGACTTTAATCACATATCGAGCGATACAAAACGCTTATGAGAAAACTAACATGTAACATTACATGTACGTAAATAAATAAATTTACTTAAATTTCTGAAATGTGTTTTTCATTTTCGAAAAGTTTGACTAATATAATACAATATATTATAATATCTTAAAGAGATAAAATTGTAATCCGATTTTGAAAACTTTCACTGGTAGGCAAAATTTGACGGCTCTCGAAATATCTATCCTGTCAGTGGGTTGAATTTAACTCGTGTTTGTGAGAAGTGATTGCACTTTTTGAGCAGAGTCCTAATGATACCGGTCACTATTAGTCTATTACTACTGTAATATTATATTATCTGTGCTATTATGATATCATAATTATCATCGTCAGCCTTTTTTTAATGTTCCCACTGCTGGGACACAGGCCTCTTATCTGTGAGAGAGGGAATGGGCCTGAAACCAACACGCGGGCCCAGTGCGGGTTGGTTGATGTTTTCCTGCTTCGTTTTTAGAGCAGTGGTGATGAAATAATTTGCACAAATTAAAGCGCCTGCCTTGGTTCGAACCCACGACCTACGACATGTAAGTCGGGGCCGTTACTATTGGGCCACCACTGCTCTCTATAACATTTATATTATGTATTTATTACTACTATTGTACAAAAAGGTAATAAAACTGTGTTTTAAGTGTGGGAGGGTTTCTATTGAGGGTTTTTAAATAACTGCCTGATAGGAAAAAGATGTAAAGAAAATAGCTTAATTAGCACAAGAACCTGAACGTACTGATTTACAGTTATCAAGTGTTCTGGAGTTTTAACAAAAATAGATAAAATTAGTAAGTATGATATTCAACTACCCACTAAACTTCATAAAAAAAAGAGAGCTTGATCCCCGCGACTGATGTCAAACTGACGTATACGTTATTGTTAGCCTGCCAAGCGCTATTCTTACTGTATTGATACTAACAGCTGTCGCAGAGATCAAGCTATCTTTTAAGAAGTATAGAGACACATATCGTAAGAGTATCGTAAAGGTCTATACACACATATCAGGGCCGTGTCCGGGACGAGACACGGCCGTGGCCGCGCTAAGACCTTGCATCCGAGTCCCGTCAGGGACTTTCTGTTCACACACGTCAGGGATGTGACAGGACCGTGGACAGGCCGCGACCTACCATCTGTGCCCCTCGCTCACCATTTTGTTTTCGTATCGGAGTATCGCTTCAGTGTAGTGTAGTGAAATAGAAATTAAAATACGCAATATACGTCATGTATTTTTTTAATAGCAGCATATGTTAGAAAAATTCGTAATTAACTGACATAGAGACAGCCCGTTTAGTATAATGTCGTACGGTATTCTGTTGTGGGGAAATGCCGCCGACATCCAGACTGTCTTTGTTTTGCAGAAAAGAGCTGTTCGATCAATTTATAAATTAAGCCCGAGACACTCTCTCAGAGAGAAATTTAAGGAGATTAATGTAATGACTGTGCCTTCTCGTATATTTATGAAAATCTTTTATATGCCCATAAAAATATAAAATTATTTAAAAAATACAGTGATATGCATAACATAAATACTAGGAACAAACACAAATTTGTAGTACCTGCAACAAGCCTCAAGAAAATAGGTGGCTTGTTTAGATGTCAATGTGTACGCTTTTACAATAATCTTCCAAGCTACGTACAAGATCTAAGTCTTAATAAATTCAAAACATTCATTAAACGTAAGTTGTGCCAGAAAGCGTTTTATACAATTAACGTAATCTACGTTGAGGACAAACAGGCTTGGGATTGAGCTGCTCCAATTAAATTTGATTTTTTTTAAATATATTTTGCACCGTGAATTTTGTTTTATTTTTGTTTTCTTGCAATGACAAGAATATTTACTTTTTAAAGTATTAAATTATTTTATTTTAAGTTTTTTTTAAATTGTTGTGAATGTGAAGACTATGTGGATCATACTTTTTGTTTGTTTTTGTCTGGCAGTTTGAGTAGTTTGTGCGGCCTAACCGAATGTCCTTTCTTTGGTATTGTTCGTCGAATCGTTGAGCTCCTTAATTTCTGAGTTGAGCTGCACGGTTATTGACAAATGCGTGCACTGACTGGACAGGTCCACTCAATCTGGCTGGTTCTTTCCTCAAAAGACCATTTCAGACTTCAGTCTACATGGTCTTCACATGATCTAACCAAGATTTTGTCTGGACTTTAAAAGAGACTGTGACCTCTGAGTTTGTTTCGGCCTTTCTTCTCAGAGTAGTCAGATAGGAAACGCCGACTTCATCTAGTTTTAAAAAATATGATCGACATGTAAAAGTGTTTGTACAAACCTACTTACAGAAATAAAATCATTTATCATTTATCAATACAAAGGAGTTGATTGCGATTGCAATTGCTCTAGATGAAGAGGAAATGGAAGAGGTACAAGACGTACAAAACTCGATATATGCGTTCTACCTCTATTGACAACTCGTCATGTATGTCTCGTGAATGTAGAACAATAAGGATGCAAATTATAGATTTGATTTGCCTTTTCAAAATTTGATCTCTCTGGATCGAATTGAAGTGGAAGCAGACAAAGTCGAGGGTGGAGGCTAGAATATTTTCTGATCTATTAGGTTATTTTATTGTACCTACAGTTTATTCAAAATTCGTTCTGTAGTTTTTGAGTGAAAAAGTTACAAACAGCAATCACAAACTTTCACATTTATTATAATATTTATTTGTTTATCAATTTCACTTACAGCTAAAACAAACAGAATTAAAAATAGTATGTGAGACCGACAGCCAATTAAAAGTCATCACTTTTATCAATATATTCGACTATTCGCTATAACATACTATGGGATAACACAGAGCATTGTATGTCCACTTCATTAATAAAGGAACGACACTCGTATAATGGGCCAAACTCATAACCCATTATACACGTCGTATCCATAATAATAACATGGCAGGCTACATAATTCACAAAAATATTGTAATAATTGGAAGAAGTGAATGTGAATGGCATACGCTAGAAGATCCCCAGTTGGAAGGATGTCGTTGCTTTCTAGTATGCCAGGAGATTATTATTCAATACACGTTCCATACTCTTACAGAGGATGGATGTTACTGATATGTGTCTGTAGTTGGCCGGGTCAGCTCGACTACCCTTCTTGTGGCCGGGCTGAACGTTAGCTTGCTTCCAAGCCTTCGGTACTTTTCCAGTCACTATCGAAAGGCGATATAGGCGTGTCATGATCGGAGACAATTCAGGCGCACATTTTTTAAGTACAATTGCTTGTATCTCGTTCGGGCCACTAGCTTTGTTCACGTCAAGATTACGCAGCACCCTACAGACCTCCCTATGATGGATGCGAATGTCCGACATACTCGTCTCATATCCACAAGTAGGAGTGCCGCGCGCACTCAGTATTCTGACGCGAAGATTCCGCAAAGAGGAAGGCAAACAAGTTTGCCTTGTCCTAAGCGGAGTGAGCCAGCGATCCGTCGGACCTCAGCAGTGGTGGTAGTGAAGGGCGACAGAAGTTTTATTCAAATGACTAAGCCAGAAACCAAAACGCCTTGCAACCTGCAGGGTATGAAGCAAGTTAGTTCCCGATCCTGCTAATATGGTCAAACCTTGCCCTTCGCATCGCCTTTTTGCAGGCCTTGGCAGCCCTGTTGAAGGCTCTCTTCTTCTGACTCACGTCATTTGCCTTGCGCACTCGAGCCTCGACCCATGGTCCGCCTTGTGTTTAACCGCGTTTGCGCGGTCACACTCGGCACCAAATCATGCAAGGTCAACGCTGGACACCGTAACGTCAAAGAATGGAATATAGTACTCCATCCCCTGATGCAACACATTCGTCACTGCGTCAGCGCATGACGATGGATCGTCCGAAGAGAAGCAAGTTGGCCGCCAAGGATAGCATGCGATAAAAGATCGCATACCATCCCAATCTGCTGACTTGTACCGCTAAACCCGCCGGGTGTCTCTTGGGTTGGGATCGGGCGAGGAGTAGGCGGATACAGACTTCACCAGACAGTGGTCGGAACTAACCAAAGGTGATGACATCGACACTGAGTATCGGTCTGGATCTGTTGTCAGCAGAAGGTCCAAGCAATTGCCTGTATTTGAATCAACATCCGGCACCCTCGTAGCCCCTTGGACCAGCTGGGTGAGATTTAGCGCTATCGAAAGATTTCTCATCTCTCGTCCAACATGCTCAGGGCACTGGAATGGGAAGAGCCACACCTGGTGGTGGGCATTAAAGTCCTCCAGTAACACTAATTGGGCGGAAGGTTATCGTAGCTGAGCCACATCAGCCGCCTCACTCAGGCACTGTGTGAGCCTTGTTGTCTCTAGATTACCGCTATGCGATTGCTAGACACAGGCATAGATAATCTTATCCAGACCTGTCTCCACCAGGGCCCATAGCACTGAGTAATTTGAGTTTTCAAGGTCACGAAGACACCGATAGCAGATGATGTCCCGGGCGTACATGCATACACCAGCGCGTGGCTTGAACATGTGCTCCAGGATAAACCCTGGGTAAGATAGGTACGCCACGTCTGACGGGCATCCGATCTGCGTCTCCGTAAGGAACAAAAGTGCTGGTTTCTCTGTCTCAAGGTGGTGATGGACTGCGACAAGGTTCGAGTGCAGACCTCGGATGTTGCTGAGGTGCACCTTATGTGAGAGTGAGTGCTGCCGCTGTTCAGCTTTTTTTATCTTGTTCCTTGGCATTATTGTTGTGAGTGAAAAGGAGAGAGAGGAGTAGGAAGTGAGATGAGGTTCCACGCTTGCAACCTACAGACACGCGCCGACAGGACGCCATCATTGGGGGACTGGTCTGGAGACTACGGGGATGCCAGGAATGTCCCAGGAATGTCCATGGGGCACACTCGTCTTGTAGCCAACTTCCGGACTTTAGCTACAGTTGGCGGGGCAGCCTTTCGTTTGTGGCTGCCACACTACTTGGGCCCCCAAATACCTGCGATCGACCAGCAGCGCACCGTGCCTCGGCGCCCGCTACCCTCCGCGACCAGTCTCCCGATACGTCCATAACAGCGCGAGTCAGGCCGGCCTGCCTGCAGTGGAACAACTATCTCGACCCGAATCCTCTAGTGGCTGCACCGAGTATCATACCGGAACACGCTTGGCGGTACGTCTTTGCCAAAATTAATAATGTTACATATAAGATTGATTTCGTTGCGGGATCCAAGAAAGTTAAATTCATTCTCCTGGACTTCGGCGAGCTTCATTGCCTCGGCGCCTTTCTGGCGGTCGCCACTATTGATTCTGGCTTTCAGGAGTTACAGTACTTTGGGCATAGTGCGGTGGGATTGTCCCACAAAAAAAACACCCGGCGACACTGGTACAAAAAATGGTATAGACAAAATTATATCTATCTTTTTTTGCATATGACGTTATGTGTTAGTGCGAAAGTGAATACCGATATTGATGATATTGATATTGCGTCTTAAATATGTTCCGTCTAGGCACAGATACTATAATACTAGCATACAGATGCCTCATTCCATACAAAGAAACCGTGCCGACGTAACTAGCGTTTTTCGCCTGATTAAACCGATTATTTTTTGTCCATCAATCGCGTTCGGTTCCGTTCCACGGCGATAGATAGATGGTGTCAGCAGCAACTTGCAAGTAAAATGGTTTACTCGGCTCGTGAATATTTTTTCTTTAAATACAGTGAAGGTTTATTTAATAGTATTGTTTGCACGTTTTTACAGTTTCTTTGCAACAAAATGTGTTACAATGCAAATTTAAACAATCGAGCCGTTCTGAATGATCCATTCAAATAATCTAAGAAATGTGAATTAAGAGCCCAATATTCCATAATTTTGTGCTTAGGAGAGTTGATTAAACAAGAACATACAAATTTTATGTTCAATTCCAGAAAATGTTAATTTTACACACATTCAATTACAGATCAGTGCATATCGCGCCATCTAGTGAGATTTATTTGAACCAAATGTTCTTTCTTAGCGCTGAGACCCCGTGTCGTACATTAACTGGTTCACCACGGATAAAAAAAATCATTATAAATTAGAGTTATTTGATTTTTTCGTTAACTTTTTTTTTTAATAATTTTTATTCATGACCATATATACAAATCTTTCAGTCGGATACTTGTTAACTTTCATTGGCTTAGTATTGCCATTATGTACTTATTCTGCCAAGTGACAAGTAGAAGTAACTGTAGAAGGTAAGTATAGTATTTTTTATTATAATTAAACGGAGTAAATTAACAATGCAGTTTGTCTAAGGTAGGTGTTCCTTGCAGGTAAGTAAGAATACTGTAGTGTAGTAGAAATAAATGAATTATTTTCAATTAATGATAGGCAAAAAGAATAGATTCCAAGTCTAAAAAAAATATAGCTTGGTTTTTGACGACGACCTTTTGATACACGTTAAAGTCGCTTAGTGTAAATAAATTTGTATTTGTTAAGGCGGAAACACATTTGCGTGGCGTGTCGTAGCATGGCGCCTTCCCATGCAGTTGATTGGCTATAAAACTCGTTTCGTTATGACGTAGGCTGGAACAGAGTCGTTTGATTGGTGGATCCCGCGCCAGGCTACGCCACGCCACGACACGTAAGTGTGTTTCCGCTATTAGTCCTCAAAGGATCGTCACAAAAAGTTCCAAGACATTAACTAAAAATTAATTTGCAAATTCACCAATACCCAGGAGTCTTCACAACACGACTTTGGCAGGAATTGTATTCGGCAAATTGCCATAAAAATAAATAAAAAAACAGTCTTTCCAAAGAGGATATTTAATATTTCATACTAAAATAACTATGTAAGGGAAAAAAGAATGCGATATTGCCCTTAAACTTCCACGGAAGACATAACCAACAAAAGTTCATGACTAAATATCAATTATTCTCGGCGTTCTCGAACAATATTATTCTTGCACAAACTAATTCAGAACATGACCTTGAGTTAAACCAGATATTTTTCATTTAAAGACGTAGGAATTTAATCTCAGCTAAAACAATGTATGTAATACTTCTGCCATTGTCATTTCGTTGTGCTTACTTTATGCCGTTAATAAAACTGTCACATGAGTTAATTGCCTTAGAAATTAGAAAATGGCTGTAGTAAAACTGAAAAGGCAAAATCACATAATTTATGGACGGATTTACGGGAAAATAAATTTGATAATTGAATATAGCAAGATTCAATATGGCAAGACCAGGGGCCATATACTATGACGTTTCAAAACTATTATACATAGTACGACAGTGAAAAAGGGACAGAGGTTATTGTCTTTTATAGCTCCGTTCTGCGTCCTGCCTGTTTCTATGAGCATATTATTAAATATGTTTATACTAGGATCACACTATCATAAATATGACTCATAGATCTATGATCCTATCTATACCTATAAGATAGTGTAATACGTTAGATTTATGTCTGTGGTAATAACCCTGTAATACCCGTCTATGAGATGAACCATCTGTACTCTAGTATTATTAAAATTTTATCTGTGATACGGGTCAAATAATTAGTTTAACTTTAATTCCAGATCTATGCTTTGTTTTCTTTCTACTATATTTTTTAGTCTTTTAACATTGCATAGTGGCAACACTATTGTTGACTTCCGCATATCACGGAAATGGTGAATTGGTGACAGTGTTGTCAGATGGTACAAAAACGTACATTTGTGTATTTATTACATTGTAAGATAAAAATAAAATATATACACAAGTGCACAGTTACCTACAAGGTAGCTAAAACAAAGAAAAAGAAAGCTGAATACTTAAACACAAGTCCCCAAGAAGCTATTATTATTATTTTTATGTTTTTGATTTATTTTAAAAAAAAATCTTTCAAATTATTTTCTCGTTTACTATTAAAGAGTCTTAGGTAAGTGTGTAACCGTATTTTGGAGGAACGGTTACATACAAGGTAAAGAAAAACGAAGGTTAGTAAACGAGCAAAAGAATTTGAAAGATCGCGCTATAATAAATCAAAAATACAATAATAATAATAGCTGCTTGGGACACGTGTGGTTAAGTATTCAGCTTTCTTTTTGTATTTATAATCCCAAATGATGTCACAAGGGAGTAAATATATATCGAGTCTATTTACTAGGTGGGCACCTACACTCCAGCACTACACTAATACACATTGTGTTTGAGAGCTTGTTTACGTGACTTCACTTCAGACAGTTATAAGCGGTGTATGTAATGACGTGACTTGTTACTTTTTAAGAATTATGAAGATGAAAACAAAAAACATTATTTTATTTATAACCGAGCGAGTGCAAAGCTCAAGCGAAGCGTCTCCGTTTGAGTTTGGGAAAAAATATTTCGTATGTCCGGCGGATGTTCGGTGGATCGCCTGAAAAAACTTAAAAAGAAAGTTTAAAAACTTACGACGAAAAATCAAAAAGACATAGATATTCGCGAGGTCCACAGCTCGAGGAGTTACTAGGTAGATAGGTAATGTACTTAAACATTTAAAATTGTATTGGTGTTTTAAAAACAGTTCAACACAACACAAATACTACGTGTAAGTAATATACTTACGTATTAATAAAAGATTAAGAAATTTGGATGGTACGGGTAACACTCTCAGAGACGCAACGTCTTCTATAAAAGAAGACGTTGCGCTTGCGCAGTTCTTTTCCATTTTCGTCTCCATCTCCACCCGGTCAGACGGTCAATTCAGTTCACTTTGTTTTTGATTTCCATAGTAAGTATAACATTTATATAAATACAAAAAGTATAACAATAAAATACGGTTGAAGTTTCAGAAAAACTACTCGTACCTAATTCTATCGTGTTTTTAGTTTGTCAGAAGTATTTACCACTTTAGTTATATTTTATTTTACACCAAGAAAAAAAAATATACGGATACCTTAAAATAAAAACAAACATACAACAGGCGGCCTTATCGCGTTCTGCGATCTCTTCCAGGCAACCCAGATCGCCTACCCTCTTTCTTCATAAATGAACTCACAAATTAATATTTTGCAGGTGTTACTTGGTATTCGACTCTGTAGCTGAATAAAGGAAAAACATGCCATCAGTAAGTACCTACGAGTACGTAAATTTATACATACATTAAATACATAGGTACATAACCGGTTAAACTTTCGATTATGGGCCGCTGATTTATGGCGTGAGGATGGGGTAGAGGGGGAGGGAGGAGGCGGGGAGCCCCATGGTTATGGAGATATCCATGGTTAAAGTTTTTAGGTTAGAATAAAAAGTTCCATCAATATCCATCGATTTTTGGGGTGGGGAGGGGGTAGGAAAATTGAGGGGTATGTGGGCTACTCCACTGTATCATCCCCACCCCGCGGAACTCCATGGTTATGGAGATATCCATGGTTAAAGTTTTTACAATTACTATTTAAAAACAAAGTCGAAGGAGCCGGGGCTCCTATTTCTGTCTGAAGGGTCTAAAGTAACCTAACACGAAGAAGATGACGGGTGCTGAGTTCGCTCGCTTTGCTCGCTCACTTCAGCTCCCGTCATCACTTCGAACCTAACCTGTCCGTGTCGGGGTGCCCTAAGCTCCCGAGCTCGCTGCGCTCGCTCTTGGATTCACAATTTTTTATCTCACGAATTAGGTATATTTAAGTAAAAACATGACATAAAATTGAATAAAATTTCCGAGTCTGGTAAATTCGTAAATAGCTTTCTATTTATGAGTACTAGGTAGTGGAAAGTTTAGCCACATAACCTCCCGGCTTTTCCTATGGAGGTAAGCAGAAACTAGAAAACGCCACGTTCTATGATCCTTACATACCTACTCCTTTTAGGGTTCCGTACCCGGAGGCGAAACGAAACGAAGCCCTATTGTTGTCAGTCACGTGTCCGTCTGTCCGTCGTCTGTCACACATTTTGTTGCGGACAATTTTTTTAACTTCCCAATGACCAATGTAGGTACTTGAAATTTAATGCTAATGTTTATTCTATCTATGTATATCTATTTATATATAGACTAGCACTTAGCCCGCGACTTAGTTCGCGTGATTTCGTTTATCCTATATATGACTCTCTTATGTGCGTTTTAGTGAAGGCGACCAAAAATAAGCTATTATTAAATCAATAAAAAATAGGGTATCGTAGTTATACAGGGTAAATTTGTTTAGGACGATTCGTTATTTGAATAAAAGAATAATAAATTTTAGGTTACTGCTACAAAGTAAAATCCTCACCTAAAAACTCAATAACCCTATTTTGCCCTGTCGAAGGTTGAGTTTTGAACAACCCAAATATGTTATTCACTTTTTCTTCTCTTTTTATTTTTCGTTTATGTTAGTAAGATCCCGTAGTAAAATTCCGCAAAAAAACTTTAACACCCCTTAACCCTATCTGAGGGGTAGTTTAAAACCGTTGTATGCAAATTTCGATTATTTACTTTATTCCCAAGAAATTAGATTTTTGATAAAAAAAGAATTACCCCTTTCAGAAGGCGTCCTTTAAGGCTGAATTGCCGAAAATTTCTGCTAAGTGAAACCTACCCTAGAACCCTACGCCAAAAACGAAAACCTGTCCAATAAGATTCTTGGTTTGGGGTAAATTTTGAAAAACTTATAAAGACAACCTATATTGTTTACATAGGTTGGTACCTATGCCAAGTTTCAAGTTTATTAACCCAAGAAATATGAATCTTTAAAAAAACTTTGACACCTCCTTAATCGTATTTTAGGAAGATTCGAAAAACTAATAATGACAATCTTAATTTTTTAATCAGATTATTATTTATGTCAACATTCAAAATTTTAAACTCCAGAAATAAGAGTCTTCAAAAACACTTTAACACTCCTTAAAACATCTTTTGGAGGTAGTTTCAAAAAACTAATAATGACAACCTTTATTGTTTATTTAGGTGGGTATTTATATGTTAAGTTTCAAGTTTATTAACCCAAGAAATAAGATTCTACACACAAACTTTAGCACCCTCTAAATACTCAGAACAGAAATTGTTACTATTTATTTATATCAACTTTCAAATTTGTTAACCCAAGGAATAACATTCTTCAAAAAAACTTTAACGTCTAAATCGTCTTTTGGAGAAAGTTTCAAAAAACACCCCTCCCCTTTTCTGATACCTACGACCTGGGAGTCTTTAAGTTAAGAGTGAATAGGTTTCTTCTATGCAAGCGTGCTACATCTTCGAACACATCATCGCTTACCATCAGGTGAGAAAGTAGTCAAGCGCGAGCCTGTAAATAATTAAAAATAGAAAATAATAATAACAACCTTTATTATTCATTTAGGATAGTATTTGTGCCAAGTTTGAAGTTTATTGACCCAAGAAATCAGATTCTTCCATACAAACTTCAACAGCCCCTAAATCATCATTTGGGTGTGGATTCGAAAAACTAATAATGACAACCTTTATGATTTACTTAGATTACTATTTGTTCTAAGTATCAATAATTTTGTCCGAAGGAATTAGATTTTTCATACAATCTTTGACCCCCTTTTTCACCCCCTTAGGGGTAGAATTTCGGAAAATCCTTTCTTATCGGATGCCTAAGTCATAGAAAAACACACCCTCCAAGTTTCAGGTCTCTACGATCAGCGGTTTGGGTTGTGCGTTGATCCGTCAGTCAGTCATTCAGGACAAAGCATTTTGTATGTATAGATATAAATAAAAGAAAAAACTGACTGACTGACTGACTGATCGATCAACGCACAGCCAAAACCGTTAGGCCTAGAATCGTGAAATTTGGCAGAAAGGTTCCTCAAGTGACGTAAGTGAGCACTATGAAAGGATTTTTGTAAATGCCACCCCAAAGAGGGTAAAAAGGGGATGAAAGTTTGTTAGAAAAATCTAATTCCTTTGGCTAATATTATTGAAATTTAGCACAAATAGTGAACTAACTTGATAAATGTTGTCATTATTAGTTTTTTGAAACTGCTGTCACTCACGTGTCTGTATGTCCGTCTGTCTATCTATCTATCCGTCGTCTCAGTCGTCTGTCTCACAGGTATTACAGCCAAAGAGTTGGGCTACAGTCTTCAAAATTTCACAGTTTAATCATCTTGTTGACCCAAAGCCATACTATGCTAGTATTATAATTATCTGTGGCCATAAAAATTGTCAAATAACATTTTAAAATATTTTTCGCGACCGAATGCGGCGATTTTTTTCTGTATGGAGGCTCCCAAACAGAAAAGGCTGTTTGGGAGCCTCCATACTTCAAGGGTGCACGAAAAAAGCAATTGACTTGTCCCATCGAGTGGGTATCATTGGGTAGATAAATACGTTAGTTTTTTGTTTTAAATAAAAAACTTATTTACAAAAAAATACTACCGACTTCCAAATAAAAAAAGTACAAAGTGAAAAAAAACTTTATTTTTGGAAGTCGGTATACTCATTTAAACGACATGATATTTATTTGTTAGTAATAGGCAGATTAAAGGTTGCCTTTAATAAAATCAAAAGGAACATGAAATATTTAAATGCATGTAAAAATATTTTTAGACATCCAAGTTTTGGAGGAGTATCCAAAAGTTGCGAAAATATCGTGTTGCTTATTATTTTTTTAAAGGAAAACTATTTGTTATACGAAAAAAACATGTTTGAAAAATAATGTACATGAAAAAATAATAAATATATATATTTTTCAAATTTTTAACCTAGCCTTTACTAAGGAGTATGCTTAAGAAAGTTACCGGCACTAAACATCCGGCACTAAAGCGGATGCAGGCCCTTAACGGTGGCCATGAAAATCAATTCTTAAGGAATAAATTCCAAAATAACTTTATACACTCACTAAGTGTACTCATTTAAACGAAATGATATTTATTTGTTGTAATAAGCAGATTAAAGGATGCCTTTAATAAAATCAAAAGGAACACCAGTCTAATTGCGTAAGTGAATTCAGCAAGGTGAATTTGACCTCATGATATGCGAGATGAAAGGCGCGATGTGGATTTCCGTCTATGTGATTGGTCGACTGATGGTAGTCAAATCCTTTGCCTTGCCGAATTCACTTACGCAATTAGGCTGCAGGACTAGGTTCATTGTTTTTAAGAAATATTTGCACATATTGCATGTTTGTATTATTCAAAAACTTAAGGTTTTGTTTTAGCGTTAGTTAGAAGTTACGTTTAAGGCTCTTACTCCGCTTTAGTGCCGTAAAAACGGTTACTTTCTAAAGCATCGGCTAGGTTAAAAGGTATGAAAAAAAAATATATTAATAAATTTCTTTTGATTCATGTAAGTATATTATTTGTGAAACATGTTTTTTTCTAAAAGACTAATACTTACTACTGTATGAAAAAAAAACTACATTTTATCGCTTCGTTTGCGTATGTAAACGAAGCTATAAAATGTCGTTTTGATAAAATGATGAATCGAAGTGATAAAATGTCTACTCCTCCAAAACGACATGCATGTTAAAAATATTTTACACAGAATTTTTTCTTAACCTACATACACCTACAAACGGCTTTGGCACACTCTGGTAGTTTCGGCGTGCCATAAGTTCAGCCGAAACAAGATTCCTGGCCGAAACCAAATATTCGGTCGGTCTCTAGTTAATAGCACCATTCACTTCATTTTCTGCATTAGCTTTCCTTGCCACAACTGCTTCAATCTTTCCATCTCTTGTGATACTTCCCAAATATACAAACTCATTCACTTGCTTCACACTCTTTTCATTTATTTTTACCTCACACACCGAAATATAGTCTTTTCTTTCATACACCATTTAGTACCTTCGACTTGTTAACATTTATACCCATCGCTTTTTAACCGACCAACCAAAAACGAGGAGGATCTATGTTCGACTGACATACTTAATGTATATTTTTAACTTAAGTTCACCGATTTTTCCTTCAATTGTTGACCGATTTTGGAAATTATTTTTCTGATTGAGCGTGTACTTCCCCGAATAAAATAATTTGGTGAAGATCCGTTGAAGAGCTTTGGAGATACAACGGAATTCTTCAATAACGACGACAAATCTCTTGGGATTGCTGGAATAGCATGTCTGTTTATTATACAGTACGTGGCTTTGTGGTCGATGTACACTTCGTGTGTTATAAATCTGTTTTATGCTTGTTTGAAACTTCCTTTAGTTCCGCATTCATCATCAGCGTCAGGATCATAATTTCATAATTTTTTTGCCTAAGTTTTTTAAAAATAACATTAATTTCGGAGGTCTGTGTGTTTTGTTTCTTCATTTTTGACATCGACTTCCGAAATTGAAGTATTTTTCAATTTGTAGTATTTTTTTATCTTGAATTTTTCATTCATCACTCACTCATTCGTATTCGTATTGTGAACCATAAATAAAATAAGTGGTCAGAGAAAGAGACGAGACGCACGGGATCAATGTGGCGACGCTTGGGGAAGGCCTATGTCCAGCAGTGAACGTCTTTCGGTTGATATGATGATGATGATAATGAAGTGGTCAGGGGCCAGTAGTCCTCCTATAGTTTCAGGCAATCGATCTACTAAACCTATACTATACACCCATAGCCCAATGCACTTTTTCTCCATATTTTGCAACAGTCCTGCACCAACCGCACTTGCGCAGTGCTTATAGGGATTATCGTCGGTTGGTGTCACATTTCCTGATACATGCCTAACAATGTCTCTGCGAGATGGCTTCGGCCCCTCGCACGCCTTTCTACCGGTTGAATGCCATAATTACCGAAACAATTAAACATCCATTGGGTCTCGCGTTATACCACGTTTCCTTTTATGATATTGCAGAGGGCATACTGCTAGAGAAAACAATTATTATAGGTTTTCAATATTTATTTTTCATGAGCCATCTTCAATACAGAATTACCTTGACACCTTTCATCTACTTATATTATTTTCTTTACACCACAGACAAATACAAGTAGGTTACATACCTACTTAACACCCCACCTCAATTAATAGCGTTTTATTGAAAATCAAACACTCTTAATCGCATAAAAAAAATCAAATCAAAACATTCTACATTTGACAATAACAAAAAATAACTTATGGTGACACTAATTTTCCGAAAATAATAATAATATAATGGTCACCCTACCACATGGGAATACAATTTTTATTTATTTTAGCATATATTTAATTTCTCACACATTTCTTTGAATCTATCGTTCCAACATTTTGGTAACTTTTAGGAACATCTTCCATATATGTATTATAAGCATAGTGTGTCTCATATTCTTGTAGTCGTTTTGGTTTAACAATTCTTCTTCCACTTCTTGTATATTTTTCCTCTGGTAACTTTTCTTGTATTACCTCTTTCACTTGTTCAGTTGCATCATCAAATTTATCCTCATCATCACTGTCTTCATAATTTTCAGTCACAGTAGGACATCGTGAAACTTTAATCTCATTTTTAATTTTTCTTTAACTGCCTCTCCCCATAATTCTTTCGGAAGGTTGGATTCCATCATTAATGCTCTTGCTTTATCATATACAGTCCTATTCATTCTTTCTGATACTCCATTCATTTGTGGACTTTAAGGAATTGTGTACTCCATTTTTATCCCATTATTTATCGCAAATTCGTTTATTATTCTATTCTTAAATTCACCACCATTATCGCATCTTATCCTTTTTACTTTATTTTGTTTCTGTCTTTCTAAATATCTCACATAATCTATTAAGTTTTGAGTTGCTTCATGTTTATACTTCAACAGATATATTACTCCAAAATGTGTATAATCATCTACAATTATCTGGTAATATCTTTCTTCATTTATGCTGGGTACATTTACTGGACCTGCAATGTCAGTGTGTAAAAGTTCGCATTTTTTTTCTGATCTTGGCATAACTACTGGATAGAATGATAATCTCGTTGATTTTGCTCTCATGCAGACGTCACATCTTTTCTTATCATTTGGTAAATTTAAAGTTCTCAACCCATTTCTATTCAAATGTCCTAGTCTTTGATGCCATAGATTTGTATCATTTGCAGTTGTATGACATTCATTCTCTGTTTTTATTTTCAGTTGTAGTTTATATAATTTTCCAAATTTTTCTCCATACACTATCAAGTCATTTTGTATAATTTTTACAACATTTCCTTGAAATATTACATGACTATTCCTCTCAACTAACTTACTTACTGAAAGTAAGTTTTGCGTTAAATTAGGCACGATTAGGGCTTCAATGTCTATGCATCTGCCTTTTATTTCTGTTTCTAACATTCCTCTCTCATTTGCTTCTAAATACTCGCCATTCACGACTTTTATTTTTACTGGTTCCTTCAATGTTTGAATTTTTGTCATATAATTTTTGTATTTATCCTGTACCATGGTGTCTGAAGCTCCTGAGTCTATTAAAAACTCAATTACGTTTGACTCAATGTACTCATTTGTTATATGTATTGTTTCATCATACGCCGTGAACATATGTTTTGTAATGTTTGCTTGTCCATCTCTACCTCTATCATTTCTTCTGCCTTTTCCAAAAATATTTCCTCTAAAGTATCTACCTCTTTGATTACTCCTGCATTGATATGCTTTGTGTCCTTTTTGCTTGCATTTATAGCATACTATATTTTCCGTCGAAAAACTTGTCTCAGTACCTGTCTCGTGGTTTCTATTTTCACTATAACTTTTCATTTTTAGCTCAGCATCTAACAACCTTGCTTTCACAAAATCAACTGTGATTTCCTTTTCTGTTGACATTGTTTCTAGTGATGTTATTACGTTTTCATAACTATCTGGCAGTGTTAATAATAAGTGACACACTTTATCAGACTCAGACATGCTTTCTCCAATTTCAATTTCATTTATTATGTTATCGAACCTAAGATAGTGTTCCTGAAGCTTTGTATCTTTATGACATTTCAAATTCGACAATTTTCTTTTTAGTTGCAATTTATTGAAAACAGATTTTCGTTCAAAGATAGCTTCTAAACATTTCATCATGTCTAATGATGTTGTACATTTCTTTATATATGATATGTACTTATCTGATACACATTGTACGATTATTGACCTTGCTTTAACATCCATTTCCTTAGTTAGTTTCTCACTTTTTATCGCTTCTACAACTCCTTTTTCCTCCAACAGTAAATTGATTCGAAATTTCCATGTTTGAAAATTTACTTCCTCTTTCAGAAATGGCATCGCTTCATATTTTCTCATTTCTATTTTTATACTTTTGTTTTACTCTGACAGCATAAAATTTTCTTCTCATTTAAATATTTTTATTTAATTTACCATTTTTCTTCTTTATATCAGCACAAATATGCGTCCCATAACCTTTTATGATATTGCAGAGGGCATACTGCTAGAGAAAACAATAGGTTTTCAATATTTATTTTTCATGAGCCATCTTATACAGAATTACCTTGACACTTTTCATCTACTTATATTATTTTCTTTACACCACAGACAAATACAAGTAGGTTACATACCTACTTAACATTTCCGGTAGCCGGAAAGTGTTTTTTTTAAACTTAAATTGTGTTTTGCCATATTCCTCATATGAAATGTATCAATGTAGGTCGGTGTACTAGCTCATGATTTAAGGGAACACAGTTGTGTAATTGTGTTGTTATATTGTGTTGTTGTGTTATTATCTTTATATTTTTCAGACGCCACCACCAAACCAGCCTTCAGACGATGAAGGCCCTAACTCCGCTTATATAGAAGACTTGAAGAGGCTGTTAAAAATAGCGAAAAGACTTCGGAATGTAGCCGTGGACTATCTGCCCAGAATTGTGTCGGGCGAAGTTGAGGCCACGCCTGAAGATGTAAATTTTCTTCGGGCTAAGGTAGCCGAGACTTTAATCACATATCAAGCGATACAAAACGCTTATGAGACTACTAACATGTAACATTACATGTACGTAAATAAATAAGTTTACTTAAATTTCTGAAAAGTGTTTTTCATTTTCGAAAAGTTTAACTAATATAATACAACATATAATATCTTCAAGAGATAAAATTGTAATCCGGTTTTTGAAAACTTTCACTGGTAGTGGTAGGCAAAATTTAATGGCTCTCGAAATATCTATCCTGTCAGTGGGTTGAATTTAACTCGTGTTTGTGAGAAGTTATTGCACTTTTTGAGCAGAGTCCTAATGATACCGGTCACTATTAGTCTATTACTACTGTAATATTATATTATCTGTGCTACTACAATAACATAATTATCATCATCAGCCTTTTTTTACTGTTCCCACTGCTGGGACACAGGCCTCTTCTCTGTGAGGAATGGGCCTTAATCCACCACGCGGCCCCAGTGCGGATTGGTTGATGTTTTCCTTCTTCGTTTTTAGAGCAGTGGTGATGAAATAATTTACACAAATTAAAGCGCCTGCCTGGGCTCGAACACACGACCTACGACATGTAAGTCGGGGCCGTTACCACTGGGCTACCACTGCTCTCTATAACATTTATATTATGTATTTATTACTACTATTGTACAAAAACGTAATAAAACTGTGTTTTAAGTGTGGGAGGGAGGGTTTCTATTGAGGGTTTCTAAATAACTGCCTGATAGGAAAAAGATGTAAAGAAAATAGTTTATTTAGCACAAGAAACTGAACGTACTGAGTGACAGTTATCAAGTGTTCTGGAGTTTAAGACGACGATAGTCGCCAACGACCTTGAGGGAACAAAACGCGCTCTCGTTTACACCCGCGCGATTCAAATTTCAGTAGTTTTTTTTTTATACTTTTCTTATTATTCCATGACTTAAAAAAAAGCTTTAGATTAATATGTAGATGATTAAATTCTCCTCGAGATGGTGACAACTCCATTAATATACGCCCGGCGGTTTTGGTGCTTTGTCGTTTTTTTTGTCCGTGTTAGACAGACCTTTACAAATTTATTACACTGTGTTATACGAATAAAACTCATTTTCTTCGATCAAATTATTAATAAAATAGTTTATTATAGCATATATTTAAAAAAAATATACGACTAGCCGTTTAGACGTGATTCTCATTTTAAAATCAGCTACTCAGGGATATCTGCGCCTTAAACAAAAATAGGTAAAAGTAGTAAGTATGATATTCAACTACTCACTAGAGACACAAATATTCTAAGAGTATCGTGATACGGCAAGACGACGACAATCTCAAACAAACTTGAGGTAACAAAGCGCGCACTCGTTTCACACCCGCGCGACCCAAAATTCAGTAGCTTCTTGTACTTTCCTTGTTATTCTATGACTTAAAAAAAAAGCCTTAAATCAAAATGTAGATAATTAAATTGTCTTTGAGTTGGTGTTAATTTCATTAAAATACGCCCGGCGGTTTTGGTTCGATTGTAGTTTTTTTTGTCTATGTTAGACATATCTTTACAAATCAATTACACTTGTTATACGAATAAAACTCAAAATTTTCTTAGATCAAATTATTAAGAAAATGATTTAATGTAACATATATTTTTGCCAAAAAATTACGAGCAGCCGTTTAGCCGTCATTCTCATTTTAAAATCAGCAACTCGGGGGTACCTGCGCCTTCCGAAGTTTAACAGTAGGCAAGGTAGTACGGCGCGGCGTTATAACTCGATGAAGATACAATTCGCGACTCTATACGCTAGGTACTAAAGATACTTCCACTTATCTATTGCTGGATAAAGATTACCTTCTTTGCACTTTTTGTGCTAAGAGGAGCTCAACGGTCGTAATTAGGAAACAATTGAGTCTCTATTGTTTCACATTTGATTCATTTCTCAACCGTTGAGACAGATCCAGGCGTCGCCAAAATTTTTTTTTAGATGTTCACCAAATTTAACTGGGACTAATTCGAGCCCATACTCTTTCAAACAAAATACGAATCATCAAGATTGGTTAACAATTGGCGAGGATATCGCTGAACAAACATACAAAAACACAGGAGAATTGAGAAACTCCTCTTTTTTTGAAGTCGGTTAGTAAACACTAAAATATCTTTAGCTATCTTAACACGTTAACAGTGCAGCTACTAAATGTGAGAGGAGCCCCTCACGTGCAAACACGTTTTGTGGAAATATGTAAAGAGAGGCTTATGTAATGATAATTTTGAATAAATTATATAAATATAAACCCTCTAATTGTTTAAAAATTTAAAAAAAACTGGTGACCCACATGTGGTACACTCACGTACTAGCTATAGATTCATTGACCCACATGTGGTGCACCCACGTACGAACTATACATTTATTGCCTCATATGTGTACAACACACGGTATAAGAGTAAAAACAAATTATTTTTTACTGAACGCATTCATTACAACTGTGAACAACTAAATCTAATTGTCAAAGTCACTGTCAAACAGCTGTTTTACATGCAAATACTTTCACAAATCCGGCTCGTGCGCATTTGGTTTTTCTTTTTTGTTTTCATCACCTTGTTTAGTCATGAAACGTTCAAGACCAATACCGTCATTATCATTGACGGAACAGGAGTTATGGCGAATGTTAGAAGATAGTGATGGTGAAGAGGATCTCGTCGAGCAACTGGAGGAAACAAATTTATCTGGTGAGTTGGATGCAATACGAAATGAAGAAGATGAAACAGTGGATAATATTACAAACTACATTATTCATAGTGCCGAAGAACCTGACTCCCTACTCACTTCAAATTCCGTTACTTTCCAACAACCTGTCGTGTCCTCGCCAGAACAACACCTGCCGCCATTGCTTGGCATTGAAGAGCTGCCTACGCCCGTGGTTGAGGAACACAGCATGTCATTACCTGAACGTGCTTTAACCCCTATGCTTATTACTAACGAGTCTACTAACTCGCCTGCTACGTTGCCTAGAATCGAAACTGCCGCTCGCCAACCCCCTACCTATGCTTATGAATCTAGTGTTTCGAGTTCTCAGATAAGACCTTTACAAAGAGAAGTTTTTACAGGTTTTGATCAAGGAAAACGACAAAATCAAGTCTTCGACAGTAGTACTGATTTGTGGACTATATTTTGCTCTATTGTAGATGAAGAAATGATACAATTGATGGTTGATCAAACCAATATATAGGTACGCTGCTCAGTTACAGCAACAACGGGGATTATTTCCAAAATCCCGTTTAAGACGTTGGAAGAATGTTACTGCCAATTAAATGCGAAAATTCATTGGTGTCTACTTATTTACAGGATTAGTTGACTTTCCCACAACAGAATGTTATTAGAAAACAAATATGTTATATTATCATCCGCTTTTCCATGAGATTTGTATGACGTATGACAGGTTTACTCTTATTTTGAGATGCTGGCATTTTGCTAACAATTTAGATGGACATGAAGGAAGGCTCTTCAAAATACAGCCATTGATAGATCTCTTTATCAAAAACTCGCGCAAGATATTTACACCTGGAGATACAGTTGCTGTAGACGAATCTATGGTTGCTTTTAGAGGAAGGTTGAATATTCGTACATATAACCCTCAAAAGAAAAGTAAATACGGAATGAAAATATATAAATTATGCACGGATACAGGCTATACATGGAGTTATAAGGTACATTCAGGAGAAGATAGATCGGTTGAAGGTCTTGACAAACCAGGCTCCACTGTAGTTGTTTTGGCTAGAGAACTGTTAAACGAAGGTAGATTATTAGTAACCGATAATTATTATAGTAGCATTGCACTTGCAAAACATTTAAAAGAAAATAAAACAGATTTTTGCGGAACAGTTCGTAGAAATAGACGCTATCTTCCCCAAGACGTGATCAATACACGCCTAAACAAAGGTGAAATTGCTGCGAAGCAAAATAATTTTTTGACGGTTCTGAAATGGAGAGACCAGCGGGACGTCTTGGTTATGTCTACGCGTCATGATCATCAGCTGGAGATGTCCAGTGGTTATAGGCCAATTCCGAAACCAAAAATTATATTAGAGTATAATCGTGGCAAAAAAGGTATAGATGTAGCAGATCAACTTGCTAGTTATAACTCACCTGTTCATAAAACTTGTTTTTGGTACAAAAAAATAGCTGGTGACCTGATGGAAATAGCTGTTATAAATGCAGTGCTAATCTTTAAGGACCTAAATCATCGTAATAAGATGCCAGTACTAAAAGGTAACGAAATTATAATAGAACGTCTCCTGAACGTACAAGATGCAGCGCCTTCTCGAGGACTATCGACGATAACATCATCTACTTCCAGATCTTTACCCATATTCAGCCATAACCTTACAAAAATCCCTAGAAGAATGGTTAAAATAACGAGAAGGCGTTGCACTGGGTGCTATAAAGCCCTAGTCGAAGGAGGATGCTCTGCAACCCAGGCAAGAACAAAAGCTAGGAAAACTGATACGGAATGCATCCAATGCAAGAAAGCCTTCTGCCTTTCATGTTACTATGCGTCTCATTAAAAGTACCAATCTTACTTTCTTTGTTTATTTTTCTTTCTTTGTTTATTATTTGTCATTAATCTTTATTATTAATTTTTTTTAATACAAAACATTTGTTTGTTTGTTTCTATCCTATATTACAAAAAAAAACATTCATTTATTTTTAGTAACTTTAGGCTTTTATTTCCTGACAACCCTATAAAAATGTTGCCCGGTTTTTGAGCAAACTTTTTTATAGTTTATTGTTCACACGTGTATGCAAAAAAATTAAAATAAATCACACGTGTAAACTATAAAAAGGCTTCAAATTTGTATGGAGTCGTGACCCAAATGTGGTGCACGCACGTGTCAGAGTAACCTCACAGTGACCCACATGTGGTGCACGCACAGGGAACGTGTTAAATTTAATTTTAAGTTAACTAGACACATCCACACAGCTGGGCTCTAGGAGCCATTTTTTATTTGTGCTATTCATGGAGGTGGGGTTTTGCCATAATCGCCATGCTTGGTAGGCGGGTTGGCGATCGCAGTACGGTGGTCACAGCACAGAGAACGCTGCTGCCCATTCTCTGGTTTGGGCCATAATCGCCTATTACGAATTTACGACACCGACGGGTAGAATTGGGATGGTGAAATTCTTTACGTCCGGCACCATACAGAACGTGACTCAAGTGCTTGTGTTAATTTATTTTCTTCCGTGAAACTAGTTGATTGTGCCGCCAAAGCTAGGTCATACAGAAAGCGTGCACCCATGAAGAATCTACTCAGCAAAGGCTACTATTTAGCCTCATGAGCGCTATGGCTCCCGCACTACCACAGAGATGTCATTTTGATTCCAATTAGAAAAACGATCACATTCGGTAAATTTTTTATCTCGATAGAAAATGTGAGCATTACAGTATGTAGAAATAGAGTTCAATTTGTTATGTAAAACATAATTTAGTAGGCTCTTAAATGATAATTTTCGAGCTAACTTCGCTGTATCCCCTAAGCAAATCATTGTACGGCCAAGGTCAATGAACATAAATATTATGTGTATTTACAATAAAACTCAGGTACATTTAATTTGAAATAATTTATTTATCTTCACTTTAAGGCACTTTAAAGAAATAGATTAAAATTCATAAAAAAATCTTACAATTATAATTTGCAATGTTTATAAAATATTTCCCACATGAGATCAGTCAAGCCTTAATACAATAATCTATTTATAATCTGTTTCATTACTTAACAATATTAATACATAGTTACATACATGTTATAACTAACATCCCATATGGGTTGAATCAAAAATACAAAATCGGTTGTAATAGTTACACTATTGAGTATACTTTGTCACATTTTGCAATATCAGATTATTGCTATGAGCGAGGTTTGAATCTAGACATGTAAAAATCACAATCGGGGCAATACATCGCCGGTGGGTTGATAGATTTCTTGCGACATAAGTTGCAAACGGTCTTCTGTAGGGTCTGCGCGTCGCCGGTGTACGCGATGTTGCCGTTCATCTGCGGCGGCACGGGCGAGTCCGTGCCGCCCTTCGTGCCCGGCTCGAAGGACACCGACTTCTTCTGTAGCTGCTTCGGAGGCGGCATGTGCTGATACGGATTGTAACCGCTCTGAGCATATTGGTATTGCCCCGCTTGCTCGCTGTTCACATTACTGTCTACGTTAACGTTCTGAATGTACATAGAGCGCTGATGCTGCGTGTTGGCGTAGTGCCTCGTGTCTTGGACGCGCGGCTGGCCGGACGGATTGTCCACGTAGTAATTGTTGGCCATTTTCTGTGGGAAAGTATTGTAGTTTTCGACGGGCACGTCACCGTGCGGCGGCGGGACCCTCTGGTACGGCGACTGGGTGTAGTGGTTTGTACTATTCGCCTGGGGGTATCGACTAGAATATTCGGAGCTCGCATAGCTTGTCGGTGGGTTGTGGTAGCTCTGGTAAGCCGGCGAATTGGTGGGCACGCTTTGATAAGGCGAATGATTAGTGTTTGGCATATTGTGTGCATACTGGCGGTTAGTGGTGTAGTTGTTGGGGGGCATGGCGGCGCTGCCCTGCGGCACGCGGTGGTAGTAGGCCTGCCCGATGTGCGGCGCCAGTGCGGCGGCAGCGGCGGTGGCGGGCAGCTTGCCCAGGTAGGCGCTGTGCGTGGGTGTCAGTCTGTTGGCCGGCGTTTGGCTGTAGTTCGGTGGGCTAGCGCTAGCGTTGCTATGGCTAGAGTACACCGCCGGTGGCTGGTTGTACGGTATTGGGCTGGTCGTGTTTTGTGGCGTGTTCGTCGGAAGCGTTTGGTATATCTGGTTACTGTTTACCGCGCTTTGGTTTTGCGTAGCTTGCACCGGTGAGTTCGTTCCGTAGACACTATTATTCTTTTGCGCGTTGTATTGTTGTTGTATACGATTCGGCGGCATCTGATATGCTGGATAATTGTTTGGCAGTCGGACGTACTCGGCGTGCGTATTCTCATTGGGCGCGAATGAGTTTTGTGATAGTGAAGATATCGTCGAACGAGACGATTGACTGTCAAACGAGTCCTGTCGCTGAAGCGACGGCTTATCTGATTGGAGAGGCATGGTCGTCAGCTCAGGTTTGTTCATAGCCGATTTCAAAACTCGCTCCAATATAGGGTTTGGAATATAACTATCGTCTTCTTGGTCCTCGGCCGTCGACACTAGGATTACCTGGTCACAGAAGGACACCGATTTTTTCTTAGGTTTGGATCGGTCGCCGTAACCGTTGTTCACAGATTTCTGATCACATTGTTCGTCTTCAATTTGTTTCGGATCAATAGATGACGCTGAAGCGCGGCGGTTCAATCCAGCGTTAGATTGGTCGGAGCAGTTAATCACGTCTCTATTGCCACTCATGCCCACAAAACCTATATGCGTTCTATCACCATCTTGTGATGTATTTTGAGTGTTGTTTTCAAATCTGGAGGCGATATTTCTAACGTTAGTGCTGCTCTCATACATATTGTGAACATCCGTAGGACTCGACAGCTGTCCTTCCAAAGAGCCAGACCTCTTTAATTTGAAAGTCGCCTGTTTAGCTTGCAGTTCTTTCAATAATGAAGGATGCACGTTTAATTTTTCAATCGGAGTCATTTGTGGAGCGCATTGTTCATTTCTAAGGATTTGATTTCTTTTCTCCTGAAGGCTCGCCAGTAAGGTTCCTTTTGTAAGATCCATATCATTGGCCGCGGATATTTCGCTAATAGTCTGGATCTTTTCGAGTTCGTCATGAAGCGGCGTGAGATCAATAGGTGGAGGAGGCGGTGGGAACTCTTCGCTGGGCTGGCGCGAGTGGTTGACGGAGTTCATGGGGCTGGGGTAGGGCGGCAGCTCCAGCAGGGGGGGCGGCAGCTCCAGCAGGGGGGGCGAGCGGCGCGGCGCGCAGTCCACCACGTCCACGCCGGCGTCGAACGTGTGCGACAGGTTCTGGATCGTGTTGTGAGATGGCAGGATAGGTTGCATCGTTTCTCTCTTCACCGGACTCTGTTCCTGGTGGATCATAGCTTTCGTCACCACCGTGTGGAAGTTCTGCGCCGGCGAGGTGTCCAGCCGGTCGTAGTGGCTGTTGGACTTGTCATCGTATGGGTGTAGGAAGGGTAGCGAGTGGGGCTCGTCTCCGTACTGTTCCGAGAAGCCGCCGTCCTCCTCGATCTCCGTCGGATATGTACCTTTCCCGTGTTCTGAGTAAGCGTACTTGGAGCCGGTGAGTTGTGACGTAGTACGGAGGGGTGGAGGAGGTGGAACCTTCGCGGCTGTCAGCATCTTGCCGGCGCTACCGTGGAAGCTCTTTCTCATAAGTTTGCTTCGCTCGAGGTTCGGATTGGTGCCGCTAGCAACTGAGTATTCTAAGTGGCCTTCCGATAAGTAGCCGCTTAGATTTGTTTTATCATCGATCGTGCGGCCCACGTCGGTGTCGTCGACGGAAGACACGCGCTTCTCTTTGTTCGCCGTGTCGTTGTTTCCGTCCGCACCCTCCGTCAAGTCTGGCATCGATCTATTCTTCCTCCGTATCAGTCCGCCCATCAGCAACTTTCTTCGAATTTTATGTTGTTTTTTATTAGCTTTCTTATCCTCAGCCGATTCCTCTTTTTTCTCTGCAGGTTTCACAACAGGAGTTTCTTTTCGAGCACGACTCCGGTCTTCACTCCTCGACCGCTTGTCTCTTACTTTGTCATCATCCCTGGACTTATGCCTCGGAGGGCGCTCGCGTGTTACAGTATCGATATCATCATCGATGCACTTTGGAGACTTCTTTGAAGAGCCCTTCTTTTTGGGTAAAGTGGCATAGATTTCGATAGTCATAGGTGATGCTTCAAGACCACCTTTGGTATTTCTGATCGGGGCAGCCTGAGGGATTTCTGTCACTCTAGTCATGCCGGCCATTCGTCTCTGAAGACTGCGAGCTCGCATCACGCATGTGTTGTGTTTCATGCGGGCAAACGTGACCATGTGACGGTTGTTGTAGGGAGCGTCCATAGCCGCACGAGCTTTCGACGCAGCGGCGTCACAGAGTACTAGGGCTGTTTCATAATCGGCCGAGTCCTCTGCGTTCCGGGACTTCTCAAGCAGCCTGTCAGCTTCTAAGCAGAGAGCCTCGCACTCGCCGCGCGCGGTAATCTCGGGGATCTGCGCCAGCTGCAAGTTGTGGCGCAGGCCCTGCTGCAGCGGCAGGCTGTCGGTGGACGACAGCGAGTAGGAGTCGTAGCCGGCGTCGCACGAGCCGCCGCTGGACAGCTCGCCCTTGCGCGTGGGGCTGCCGGGCGGCGGCCGCGCGCGCGCGTACAGGTAGGGGCTCTCGTTGGTGGACGACGTGGACGACGCGCTGTTGCGGTCGCCGCTCCAGTTGCCCGAGTCGCGGCGCGCGCGCGGCCGCTCCGCCGTGTCCGAGCCCGAGCCCGTGCTCAGGCTGCGGTTCAGTTGAGCTCGCCGGCTCGCCTGCACTTCTAGCATGTTCTCTACGGCTTTCCTGCTGACGTAGTCGCTCTCGTTGTCTGGGCCCGGCGTGACGGCGCGCCGAGCGAACCCGTTGGCCGGCCGCTCGGGCGCCGGCGTGACCGCTCGGCGAGGTTCGGGCGCCGGGAATGGAACCACATCTTTAGGAGCATGACGAGTGTCACACGGCGTTCCATCGACCGCAGCGTACAAGAGCAGGAGCGGCTGGAATCGCCCCCTTTGACATTTGTCGACGACGTGTGACCACTCCGGTCCTATTTCCTTGACGTCCGCGTCGTCGAAGTATATCCAGAGGCGGAGCTTGCTGTGGTAGAAGAAGGTGGAGTAGTGCTTGCCGTAGTAGGTGACGAGCCCGACCAGGCGGTGGGTGGCGCGCGCGGCCCAGGCGCGGTCGACGCACGCGTGGAAGGCGTCGGTGGGGCGCAGCGCTGTGCCCAGCGCCGCGTACACAGCCGACACGTGCTCGGCCGACGGCCGCTCGGAGTCCCACACCATGCCGATAGATACCACTTCCGGACGATTCATCAACGTTCTGCATATTTGTATTTTCGCTCCACATGCGTTCTGCAAATATGAGAAAAGAACATTGAATAGTGTAATCAAATAAAATCAGTACTTCCAACTCCAATTGTAATGTTCTTAGCGTGAGCTCAAAAATGTTAGACTACTCACCGGACAGTCTCTGATATCGCCCATTCCTCCTGCTTTCTTCAGCAGCAACCCAAAGCTGTCTCCGTGTTCACCCAGAGCTGCTTGAGCTGTTAGAGCGGTGGCTGATACGTAATGAACCATCTGGAAACAATAAAAACATACTCTATTAATTACTATTCTTCAAGAAAATCATGGAGGCGTATGTCCAGTAATGGACGTCTTTTGGTTGAAACGATTATTATGATTATGTCATCATCATGTTTAAAATGAAAATGGAAATCATAAACACACGAAAAAGAAGAAATAACGATGTTAATAAACTTAATGTTTTGCATCGATATTTGAATAAAGAGGAAGCAGGCAACTAGCAATCAATCTCCCTAGATAAGGTCCATAGTGTCATAAGTCTAAAAACTTATTCACAACTAAGTAATCAAGGGTCTTTCAGCTGGGAGTAAAATCGAAAAACATTGTTTTAATATGTTACCTGAGTGAAGGGCAAGGGTTCCGACGTAGCTTGGCAGGCACTGCATACAGATTGTTCGACGAGCATCATGGCGAACTTTCGGTGGGGTACGCAGTGCGGTGCGCGGCAGGCGTCGTCGTCGCGGCGGTCGGAGCCAGCAGCCACGTGCGCGTGCACTCGTAGCAGCAGGTGCTCGAAGCACTCGCTGGCGTCGGCCATGCAGCCCAGTTGGAAGCGGGCGCCGCCGCCGCCGAGTGCCCGACGGAGACCGTCGGCAGCTGGGGCGCGTTCCGCTGACCATTGTAGCTGAGTGAACAGTTCCTGTGAACAAGTGAACGTTCAAGTTATTTTGCTGATTAGATATAGTTGTTTTTGGCTACTGTAGTCCGAATAATAAAAAGGTAAGTATGTCTACAAAAGACTGTTACCTACTGTAGAGTTCAGAGGCGCTCGTGGCCAAATAATAACAGCCGCACTGGTCGTTCATCAAGGTTATTAAGCAACGCTTCACGAGGTCGGTCCGAGGATGGGTGACCATTTCAACATATCAAGTTTCCTCCGTGCCTCGGAAAGCACGTTAAGCCGTTAGTCCCAGCTGTCATTTGAAGATCTTTGACAGTCGTTACGGGTAGTCAGAAGCCTGAGATCTGACACCAGTCTGTCCAAGGGGTACCCGTGTTACCCAGTTACTGGGTTGTGGAGATCAGATAGGCAGTCGCTCCATGTAAAACATGGATCCGTTAAGACTGGAAGCCGAACCCAATGTAGTTGGAAAAAGGCAAGGCAGATTGATCCACCTCAAATCTTTATATTTCGAACCGGCGAACGATTTCTCGTAAAAAATACACGGGGCCACTACAGGCTCGGCATAAAGAAAGTTGTGACCGACTGCCCGCTATGTAAATTTAGGTTTTAATATCCATACAATAAGATTGAATATAGCGGTAGCAGTTTTAATACTTGACTGGAACAAAACCAGTATGGCACGAATACGAGTTAAGGTATAGGTCACAAACATGGCGTGACCCGGCCGAGGTGATTTGACGTCTAAACGTAGATAGATATATCTCTCGCTGTTTTACGATTTCGTAACCGTTAGAATACTTAAAGTTATTCAACTTTTAGATTCATCGTTAGATGGCTGCATCAGTGTTGAACGCAAGTTTTATGACTTTGTAGATCGTAAACGCAGCAGTTGTTGAGCTATTGATATTTTTACTGTAGGTATATTGTGTTTGCTTAATAAGTGTTCAAAGTTCTTCTTAGAAATGATAACATATCAATACAAAAGCGGAACAATTAAATATATTTGAATCGTGTGAAATGAAAGCAAGTTTATCACATTCATGTTTATATTCCTTGCTAAAGATGATCGCACAATTAAATGGCGCATTATCCGGTGCGCGGCGGACGCAGCTTGCGCCCGCGCCTTCCGTTACACGGTTTTATAAACATGGCTAAAACCAGATACGATGTTACCGCGCTGTCTAATTTAAACAACCTAAATGCTGCGATCGTGTTTATCTTTTTAATTCACAATAGCGCTTGTGTGCTTGGAAGGGCAAAGATGTCTGATAGAAAATTACGTTCAAGAGCTTTTATTGAAAACATTGACCTTCGCTTCTAAGGTTATTTTATGAAATAGGTGGTTAGATAAACCCCACGAGTGTTTAAACCACAGACATAAATCTAAATAGATAACGCAAATCCCTCCATCTGTATAAAAACCAAGCGTGCCACTTTTTCACAAACAATTTAAAAACAAATTTACTTACCAATGAAAGAAAACATATCCAATGCCTCGGCCAACTTTTTTTATACATTCTTTACAGCTCAATATGGCATAAAAAGGCATTTTTTTAGATTTCGGTGGATTCCCGGTGGCGATAATGCTAAATGAAAAGCTCAGATTACGATCATTGATCGTAACTTTACTCTGTTTTTTGGCACGCGAAGTACATACAATCGCGTCATCTAGTTAGATTTATGTCTGTGGTTTAAACTATTAAATCATTTTCAACACGTAATTTCACCCACGGATTCAAAAGTCTAGAACCTGGTAGACAGCCAGACCTGTTTGCAGGTCATCGCCTTTAGTAAAACAAAAAATGCTGCAAAAACTTATATTTCCTTGCACAGGAAACTTTTACATACGCGCGATAGCATAAACAGACATAACTGATTACGATAACGTAAAACGCATACAACTTTTGTTAGTGCTAATTTTCATGCAATTTGTATTATTAACAAAGAGTTTGCGGCTTGGTCTTGCAATAGTTCGGCTGTGGAGATGTTTTTATGTATCTTTTTAGATTCGGAGTTGCGTTAAATAGCGGTTAATTGATGTTTCTATGTTGGTAGCTAAATGAGACGTGAAACGAATTTGATGAAACAAAAACAGGTAATGTTTTTGGTTGCCTAATTTAGCTTGTTAAGTAGTCTGCCATATAATTGTAATGAGTAAGAAAATTTTAGCACATATAATAGTTAGTTATGCTACAAGTGCGGAAGGTAGGTGATTCACGATGAGAGGCATTTTTAAATCGACATGAGTCGGGCATCATCTTACGTACGTATATCATACAACATTTTACTATGCATTGTGCGAGGAAATAAACAAAAATATATCTGAACCAAGCAAGAAATAAATAAAATGGCGGGCTCATTCAATCGCGCTCAGCATATCCACAGATTAACTAATAGTTCCTCGGTCATATCTACTGCGCATGTGCAAATAGCTGTCACGTCGTAACGCAAGAAGGCACGAGCAAAATATACGTTCTACCAAACATATTTAATGAATGTTTAAAATTAATTTATTGAATCTAAATCTAGAGTAATTAAAATCACCATATTAGTTATATTTTACCTTTTATATGAATGAAAATCTGTACTTAACTTATTTTGTAAAACTTTTCTCAAGTAGTATTAGTTTTTTCTGTTTACAGTTACAAACATAAAACAATAAAGTCCATAAATGTTCTAGCGAATTATAGTTGCCATACATGGATCCCGGGGACAACTCCTACAGGAGTACAAAGGAGCAATACAAACGCGTTGATTAAGTTATTCGCTATCTCGTAAACTCAGCAGTTTTAATGTACAAACCCGGAACTAATGCATCATACAAATGACATTAGTGGCACAGCAGCGAGGCTGGTGAGAACGCGGCTAAAGTAAGCAAGCTGCAGCCTTTGTTACGTGAGAATGATGCGGTGAACCCATCCCTGACCCTGCTTCTTGTGTCTGTATGATCGCCTGGTACACAATGTTTCAATAAGAGGCGAGAAAACTAGGAAAATTGTGCCATATACGTCTTAGTGTACGTGGGACATTTTTTTTTGTTATTTGTGAGTGCTTCTTGGCACGGAAATTGCGGATAGGGTAGGAAATATTTTGTACGCGCATCTTAAAGCAAGGTTGTGTTTGATAGATAAAATGCGTCACTGCGAGTATTCAGAAACAAAAATAAAGTCATATAAATACATTAACAGTTGACACAGTTGTAATAAATGATTTTGAAATAGAAAATGACTCAAATTGGTAGAATCCATTTAAAGCCTACTTATCTATCCCATTAGATATTCCCATTAAAAGCACTCAAACCTGAGCGAATACCTTTTAACGGACGTTTAAAGTAATATAATTGATATTCCCTTCAACACTTAAGTTATAATATTAACTCAAACATTTTATTCAAACATAAGTTCGATGGTTCCAAATAAGTTAATTTCCTGAACAAAGCCACTATAAAGCCAAGCTTTATCTGTCTGACGAATATTAATATGTACCGCAACGTGAAGTATGCGCGTGCTTAAAATATGAATAATAAAGAATAAGTTTCAATATTATATTGAAGTACAGTCAAGAGCAAAAATATAATACACATTGACTGACATTACGCTGTGTTGTTGTGCATCGTCGCACATTATAGGTACTTTTGGGAATTAACATAACATTTCAGCAGCTGAATATGAAGAAGTCGGTTTTGCAATTTGCTTAGTAAGATAGGGTGTTAAGAGTAGGGATTTGTACGGCTCCAAAACTTTTAGGATTTTACTTGAAGTGTAAAATATGTTTGCCTGTGACTGTACTTATGTCACGAAGAGACAATAGTCAATTCAAGGCGCGAGTTACGCCGGAGGACGGTGACGGTTGCGCATACATACTTAAGTGGGCATTTTATGTATTCCCGAGACAAATTGCCTTTGGAGGCATCGATACAATAGCCTTTGGGGGGTCAGCGACGAGTAACGCATCGACAACTTATTCTTTGTCAGTTTATTAAGTAACTGTATTGTATTTGACGGTAGTATGCATATTTTTCTATCCGCCAACAAAGGCTCGTATGAATCTTCATATGTATGACTGGAAGGGCTAGTGAAGATTAAGTCTCAGAGTTTTGCAATGTACTTCGCGCTGAACTTTGCGTTTTATCTGCATACGATTTCCGATCTAACTCGTTTATCCGTTTATAGGTAAAGCAAGTTTCCAACGTAATGGTCATGGACTCTATATTTTATTTAGATTTATTATCATTCATAATTTAGGCAAATCGTATTGAAATCGTTAAATCGAACTCGTAAATAATCCAGTAACCATTCAATCTGCAATTCGAATGTTTCGATTGGATATTTAAATAGGATTTAATTTTGCATTAATATTCATGAACCGTATCGATTCCACAAACATCACGGGCTGTGTTAAATAAATAATTACACGTGCAATTAGCAGCCAATGAGGTAACGACAAGACTACATTTGTAACTAAATCGTTGATGTCTTTTGTTCGCTGTAGACTGTCAAGCTTAAAGTTCGATTTGTAATTGAAATAAGGCACCAATTGCAAATTAATGTCTGCTTGCAAAATATATAAGTTTAATTTTATTGTTTTTGTTGTTTAGTGTGTTAAAATTGGAAAGAATATATTTCAGTGCTTTTGTGTATATGGCAACACAAAGCATCGTGATGTGCGGCGTTCCCTGAAAATAACCACATGAGTGAAGAGGCAGCAAGTCAGACTTACTCTAAACAGTAAAATAGTAGTTTGGCTGAGCGGAGAATCAGGAAGAGGCTCTCGCCTCGCTGCTGAGGAGGGTCTTGAACGAGGGAGGGTGTTGTTCCTCACTCCGGCCAGCGAGCCAGTCAGCAGCATATCCTTAGGGGGCAGCAGCTCCCGGTCGCGAAGACCTTCGATCTTCGTCTTCTGTATCGCCGCCGTAGTACCTCCTTTGCCGCCATCGCTCGACTCCTTACGCTTGTACCGAAACTTGATCATCTTCTCATCGTCTCACTGTAGTCCGCATCGCTCACACAATTAACCGAACAGAATCACAATTCAGCTCCTCATTTGGATTCAATCTCCATACCTATCGCAAAAACAATGGCCGCAAACTAAATATACATTTGTTTTGAGTCCGCAAACAACTCTAAACGGCAATAAGTAACCGACACACGTAGGATTGAGAAACTTTTCATTTGAATTCCGCACCGCACGTGAACTACGCTGAAATATGCCTATTATTGCCTATCCACGATATTCTACTTCACTTTTATAAACTAACAACTGCTTCAGTAAGAAACCTTAAGCTTTCGGCGCGAAAACGTCAGTTGTCTTGAGCAACAGGTGGTCACAAAAGTTATTAAGCACAAATGCACAACTGTCGCGTTTCAACACTCGGTTAATGCAGGCACTCAGAAAGTCACAGATACAAGTCGTTATTAATTATGTTTCACGATTTTTAATAGGTTTCAAAATCGTAAAGTAGGAACAAACGCACGACTCTACGAAGGCTTTCGTGCAGACTGAGTTGAGACAAGCGGTGGAGGTGTGCGGGGGCGAGCTCCGGGCCCCGATACCTTCCAGGTACCACGTTTTTTTCTAATCTATTGTTAACGTAACTCACGTGGGCCCTGCGTTGTCTCTGTCTCTCTATCAGAACTTTTTGTAAGCCTGTCTCAATCTTTTATGAAGACGCGAAGCTTTGTTTATATTTCTATAGCGATAAGTTCAAAAAGCTCATAAAGTTACGAAATTTTAAGAAAATGCCTTTTTTGGAGTACACGTGCTGCGCACATACAAACCTATACAAACAATAGATATATCTGTAAATCTTAGAATATTCAAAAACAATTATAAATAATATTTTCTAGAAAAATTCACACGTGCCAATAAAAGTGGAGTTTTAATGACCTAATGGTCAATATTATTTAAATACTACCACTACTAATACTACGCAATTCAAATTCAATTAAAATTTTGACCATTTATCAGGATTTTAATAAGAAAGAACATTCTCATTACCAAAAAATCCGTGTGTGATTCATGCCTCAAAAATTCGTAAGGGTCTACTGATCTCATTGATAAACGACCCTTGGCCCTTGACGCCTAGATTGATGGTAAAAAATAAACAATATATTTTTTTGTTATAAATGTTCCTATATAAGTAGATCATCATCTTAAGAAGTTCTATGCGTAATACGAATGAACTTTCACGCCACGTGAGTCAGTGTGTAAGTATGTCGAAGTTGTAAAATAAGTGGTCAGTTTCGTCGACGGACGGCCGATACATACGTCAGCAGGGCAGTTCTTAAAACAACCCATACAAATACCTTGCTGGTGTAAACAGCTATCTCCTATAAAGGCAATTTTGACGACATATTACAAATTTTAACTATTAGAGCATCAGTTTTCATAACAGGTTGTTGTATCGTAAAGAAAAATAATGTTATCCGCTTCCCTTTTATAGTAACTTGTTTCGATTTCTAAAACAGAACATATACATAATATACGATAATTTGATTACTTCCAAATTACTTGCACTTCCGAGGGCAAAGTGATTCATTCATGTTACGTATAGTTAAAACAGCGAATACTATAAAAGTTCAAAGCTTCGGTTCTGAGAACTGAGTTAAGGTCGCCTCATAAGGAAAACCGAAATTCTGCGCCCACGCAACCCGCAAGCCAATTTTGGTCGTATTCTAGATATACCATTAGTGGCGTGTGAATTTGTTGAACTTTACTAATAAATTAGTGACATTTATAAACATTGCCATTATTAAGCTAACATATTATTTAGTATTATATGATAATAATAGAATAGATTGAGCTGCATACTAATTTGGACTTGATATTGTGTTTTACATAAAGCTGGTATATTTCATTTAATAGTATCATTTTACAGTACCTGTGCGACCGAGCTCTGCTCGGGTGAAAATAGAGAAAAGGACGTTTTCTAAAAATGAAACCTAACTAGATCGATTTATCGCTCCCGAAAGCTCCTGCATACTAAATTTCATGAAAATCGTTGGAGACGTTTCCGAGATTCCGATTATGTATACTCGTATATACATACTAGCTGACCCGCTTAACTTTGTTTTGCCATAAAAACACCAAACATTCATCAACGCTACCTACCCTACCCTACCTAACCCTACCTACCCTTCCTATCCTGCCCTACCTACCCTACCCTACCCTACCTTACCTACCCTACCTAACCCTACATACACTACTTTTTGTACGTAGTAATTAATTTAATCTGTAAAAAATGGCTCTGACCACGTCAGAAGATGTAAATAAAGGAATAGGGCTTAAAAAAAATCAAAAATCTACCCTAACCTATTGTGAATCTAAACCATCCAGGGTGCCACCGAAACGCAAACAAAAAATTTTTTTTGGAAAAATTTCATTCATATCGGTCCAGCCGTTTAGGAGAAGTTCAGTGACATACACACTAACAATAGAATTATATATACATAAAGAAGATATACAAGAATCGCTCGTTTAAAGGTATTAGATACACTAAATTAAGACATGATGGGAAGTGCTTATCGATTTGAGATTGATACCTCTTATGGGCTCTACCTACCGAGTTCTTGACTCAAGCGACAAGCACTTATTCGATTATACGATATATATGAAATTTTTTGATAACTGTTATAACCAAAATAATAATTGTAAAATAAGAGTGATTTTAATTGCGAACACTAATACCACCATCAGAATGGGAAGATAATTTACATGAAAATTTCTTGTAGAAATCTCTCTAACTTATAAAAACATTGTGAATAGGAAAAGTGTATATTTAATAATAAATGTGGCTTCAATAAGTCGGTGCTCATGAACCGTGAGAGGTTCTCACATGTGAGACAGCGATCCAGTTACAACTACCCACAGAACTCACAGCTCGAGTAGACTGTGAGAAACTATCATCTTTTTATCAATTAACGACTTCCCGCTTAATTAAGATCAGAGATTCACCATAGTCACACCATAATCTTGTCGACATTGGGATTTTAGAAAAAATATAAATTGTTATGCTATTAATAGCAGAGCTGAAGAGATACTTGAGAAAACCTTGATACAATTACTAAAACGAATCAATACAAAGGTTACTCCACTCCTAACACCTACCTACATATGAAACGTGATGTTTAGGACTCATTACATTGTATTGTTATAAAGTTGAAGTAAGTTCGTCACAGCGTCATGTCAGAGCCTTGTTTCGCCACGGTTTCTCCGAATAAGGCTATTCAAGAGGCGGATCTTTTCGGCGTATCACACCATCGGTTACTCACAGTCTTGCGACAGGAACCTTGACAATTTGTACTCGTTTTTCCTTGGAATAAGACTAGAGATCGGTTTAATATATTTGTTTAATATGGATGTGTCAAATGTTAAGTAAGAGTTGGAAACGAGTGGATTGCCTTATATTCGTTCACCTCTGGATGCAGTAGTTTTCGTGATAACAACTAACCTACTCATCCTTTGTTAGTGAAATAATATCAATGTTTCCCATAATATTTACTTTGCTCGAACGTCAATATTTTGAGTTAACTGTGCAAGTAGCTACAGTCATTGCTATTCTGAGTAATGAGATTATTACGCATGTTTTTGTTTATACACGAATCATAAGCCAGGCGGGCAAGCACGGCCTACTGTGACTGTGACAGGCTTGAGTCACACCTTTTTATCACAGTTCGGGAGCAAAAACCGTGTCAAAATGCAGGACTCAAGCCTATCACAGAGGCCGTGCTCGCCCGGCAGTTTTGTAATCCCTTCTAGGCAAGCATCATTTTCATTTGTTCCAACCTTGACAGGAGAGCACAATTAAGTAGCTCACGAAATAGGTATGTTGATTTTGGGGGTTACTTAATTGTACTCTCTTGTTAACCCATATGGTGTGCATCCGACCTAATTCGTTTGTAATTGCGGTTGCCAAGGTGTGAAGTCACAAACAAAACAATCGGCATTGAAACGCTAAGCGGAACCCTTAATTCTGTAGAATCCAACATTGTATCATTTACCTATTGTAATGCAATCCTAATTCTTCTTCGAAATTGTTACAAGGAGATACATCTATCATCATAAGGTTTATAAGATACGATATAAGATTGTATCGCAAAATATATGCGTGTATGTAGTTGTTATCATTGTTTTACTCCTAAATAGGATTTGGTTGGATTGGGCAATTCAACTGGCAATTTGGTTCATGAGGCGTTCATTTGAAATGATAGCGTTGCTTGTTTTGGAATAATTCAAGGATTCACAAAGAAATCAACAGGTCTTAGTCATTTTAGAAATTGCAGCGTTTCAAAACAAGATGAATCCAATGCTTTGAATATAAGAATTGCGTAACCAGATAACAAATGTCACTGATGAAAGTAGTAAAAGTCACAGAAATGAGATCAATCTTTATCATATCGCAAGTGTGATGAACTCTAACGTTCGATTCGATTAGTCGGTCTAGTTATCGGCTCCACAATCGATTCGTTCAACTCGTAACATCTAATTCAATTACCGCTGCAATAAACCATTGTGCAAGAGAGCTCCGCGATAAACTTGCGATGTGTGATTTATCGGCACACAACCAGAGCCCTTATAACATCATGTTTGCAAAGATGATAAATGAATGCACTAGTGGAACAGGGTAAACGAATTTATATGGATTAATTGAAATTATTATAAATTTAAAAGAATTTAAACTAGCCATTATTCACGTCCTGGTAGTGAAGTATTCAAGATCATTGCGAACGTGTTGCGCATTGACCAATCACTGTCACTAATCGTTTTTTTTAGGTGATCAAATGAAATTGCATCATGGATTTTGAGGTCAATTCCAAATTCTTCTGAGCTGGTCAAACTGATGAAGAAGATGTGGAAGGCGTAGCATGTACAATATCGTTGCGAAACATAATTCTGGTTTCAGCAGTTGACAGCATCAGAAAATTTGATTTCATACTACAATCTAATGACAGAGTACATCCTGTAAGGATATCTTAGGTGTGGTCTTGACCATAAAATTCCAAAGAAACTTCACAAGGTTCTGCTGATACATGCCCATTAATAAAACTGCGAACATCCGCAGCATGAGCAGTTCTATGCAAATTTTGATGATTTCACCTTTACTAAGATACTGAATGCGGGTAGCTTTTTGAATTTATGAGGTAGTTACCAAAGGTAAATTGCGTAAAGGACAAAAGGGGTATCTTTGTGGGAGTAATGTGCGATTAATAACAAGGACATCGAGAGCATTTATAACAATGTTTGCCTGCGCAGGCGACTTGTTTGGCAAATATGTCTGTACCGATACAAGTGTACAAATTTGTCACACGGTGTGGGTGAAAGACAATGGGCGTCACTATAATGTTTGTAATTACTGACGTATTATTATAACAAGTGTTCACTTAGGTATTTACATGATATTCAGTAGGAACATTTCTGGCAAATTCGCTTTTACGCGAAAACTGGAAACTCTACCACGGTTTGATGTCTGATATTAAAGTTCAAGGCTCTGGCCAGATGATAACTGGATTTTATTGAGCAATTTAGTATCCTTATTCACATGTTAAGGAAGGTGTACAACTGTTCATTACATAGACATATTAGCAAATTATTTTTCTATTGACTTTCTGAGAAAAATATTTGTAGCGCATACATAGATTAGACACGAACAGCCGCATATTACAACCAGTCTACTATGGTGGCGCAAGTTTACGCACTGTGTGAGGCAATACATCGAATTTTACGAACCTAGCTATTGCTTCATTAATTTCGTTTCGATAACCGAATAAAACGCGACCCTGAAAATCGCATTTACTTATCGCAGCACAGGGTTGTCGCGTCACATTTAAATATATTAACACTTGTATATTTAGTTTGCATTCGTCGAAGAGCTGTCGTTTACAAGGCTAACAAGTAATCAATTCACTGTATAAAATCACATCAAATATAGATACAATACCGTTCACTTGATTAGGACACGATTTTATATGATAATGACCTTTAACACTAACACATTTCACTGGGGTACTGCACTTTCACTTTATTATATTTGTGTCAATATATGGCACATCCACGTCAAAATCCAGGTTTGTTATGGTGTTCCACGTGTGTTATAAGAGTTTTAGTTCGATTTAATAAACACGAAATAAACACGCGACGTGCGCTCCGGTAGAGAGGCGTCATGTACGACTGTACGCGGAGTAACCGCGCAGTGACAGGCTGCGCGGGCGCACGCGAGCGACAAAGATAACAGATCGTAAGGCTTTGGCGCCAAGCTGTAGTGCCCTACGTGCGAGCGGGACAGACGAGAGGCTTGCGCGGGAGTCCGGTTATGTATCTTACTTGTTGTAGCAAGGAGATTAAAAGTATGTGGAAACTACAATTTACATTGCAATTATAATTAAAATTCCACATACACAGTAATATGACACAACTTCACAAGTAATTGTAAAAAATCATATAAATAATTATTAAGAACGGGTAGGTTAGCACGCTAGCAGACTGACTTAGTTTCATCTGGTTTTAAACGTATGAATTTGTTTTTTTAAGTTAATTCAAAATATATCCTATTTTATGGAGTTTTGATAGAAATTCACTTAATGATTTAATTTGAAGATTGCGAGTAACTATATTTGAAAGCTCAGAACAAAGCTTTTCCTTTGAGCGCTACGAAATGGCTACGAAGTACGAACAATAAATTCACTTAGAAACTGCGCCGAATAATCAAATTTATAATGTGACTGAAGTTGCGACAAAGCTAGTTAGTTCGTAAAGTAATTGATTTCTTATTTAGGCAGATAGATATTGCTAAACTTTTAAGCCAGTCTTCTCGCGTCCCACTTTTGCAACCTTTAGCAAATTATATTCAAGGAAACGTGGACTAAAACTACGTGAATTACTATCTTTGTAATCAAGAAATGGCACAAAGTGGTGACGTCATCGTCTCGACCACGGAACGGTTCTCCGTGACTTCGTAATTAATCCAGTGCGAGTTAAACACTGCTCTAGTCTGTATCATTATCTTGCTTAGATCATCGACCGCGGCTCGCGTCTCACCCTTCACTGTTTCTAAAGAATTGCACAGACCACATTCTAATTTTGACAGCTCAGGCTTCAAGACTGCAATTATCAGACATAACAGCTGAAAGATCTGCGGTTTCTATGGATATCGATTGTATTGGACCCGATATAGACAAAGGATTCCGCCAGGATATCGCCCCAAGTTTCGCAAGCTCATTACTGATGTCCGCTCACATCCAGTAATAGGACAATATCTGATCGCAGATATAGTATATCATGCTTATGCAAAACAAATCTGGTGAGTGCGGGGTCAAGCCGCGGTTGCTATATAGTACCAGTTTCTGTAACGCGATACGACGAAGTAACGACACCTCGTTGTATGTATACATGTACTAATGATAACGTTGATACTTGAGTAGTTGACGAGCCAACGTAATGTGATGCTTTTCTTATCGTGGCTACTGATGAGACTACTGGCGCAACGAACCCTGGCGATAAACTAATGAAGACGTTAATGATTTTTAATATTTTGTTCCTGTCTGTCTGAGACAAGCTGTGATAAGAAAATGTATATTTTTAAATTGACTTGTGTAAGAACAGACAAAAAGCCAATCACACACTGAACCCTAACATCTGTTAAATCCAAACTTTTTGCAACACAAAATAATTTCATTGAACTCTTAAATTGGTCTTTATCAGACACAAGAGGTTTGTTATATCGACTCCGGCGCAATCGGTTGTAAATGTCAAAAGTTTAGTTGCACGTAGCATTAAAGTCTATTGAAATGAAATCTCGCAACAACGGGTTTCCGTGACCGTGAATATGAGTGCTAGCTAACTCGGCTGTAATTCATTAACATAAATCATTTATTTATCTTATATAATAGAATTGTTTTCGAGGAAAAGTTGCATGGAAAGAAACCGTATGAAAGGTCTTATACAATAGTTAAAAAATCTACTTCATTTAAAAACACTATCACCGATCCAAAATGATGACTCAACAACGACGAGATCCGAAAACAATAAGAGGAATGTTTCTTTAGACACAGATCGTGAAGTCTACAGTTATTGTAATAAGAAACCGAACATTGCATCGAAACACATAGACGGTACTCCTCCAAAAATCCAGCAATTGTTAGCAACAGCTGAATAAAATTTAACATGGCAATTTTTCACTACCGCGTATGGTTGAGTCACGTCATTCTCTAGGAATTCAAAATGAACGTTTTAGGCGTCTTTAACATCGAGCGTGTGAATGAACGATAGCAATATTTTTGGCTATAAAAGTAAACTCGTTCACTACTGGCTCGTAACAACTTTAACTAACAAAGTAACAAATTATTTGTCTGTCATGACTGAAGTAGACAAAGTTTTGGGTAAGGAGTAATTACTATAAACAAAAGCTAGAAAAACAAAGGAAATAAGAAAGTATTCCGAAACTGCACAGCATGCATCTGAAATGAAACGGACCGGGGACCTACAGACGAATCACCACAAATCAAAATACGTGCGTAGTAAATGGCCGTTTGTGCTTAGTTCGCTGAGCTGAATCTTTTATGCGTCCCGAACATAGTGTTTTCAATAAAAGAGCATTCACCCGAACAATAGAGCCACCTGCATCAGAAGAAGTTCACACGACAATAAAATATGAGTTAAAGAGCGATGGCGGATGGTGGTCAATACAGGTTGAAGAATACCGTTTTAACAGAAATTATCGTACCCGCTGTTTAAATTAAAAACACTCCAGATATAATTGGCTTAACTGTTGTAAAAAGGTTAAGTCGTCAGAGCAAGTTTTCGTAGATATGAAACGAAAAATCGAAAGAACTTGCTCACAGATACGAATGATCTCTGAAACCTGATTACCAATAATGTAAAATTTTTAAATGACTGTACCGAGTTTTTTTTTTAAATTCACTTTAATTTTTCAGCGAATATATTTTTCGAAAACATCTCCGTGAATAATTTCGTCAGTATAGTTTTATACGCTCGAGTGATGCCCACTCTCACTATATTCATAATGTGTGTCATTGTCCTAGATTCTGTCCACTTGTTCATTTCACTTGCAACCTGTTTGATGCCCAAACATGTCTCCCCAGCTTAACTTCAATCATTTAATATTTTAATTACTGTTCTTGTGTCAACTTCCACTGGTAATTGTATCATTTCCGTTATAAATTCCAAGTGATTTTGGTACTTTATTAAAATATATTCAATTATATATATTTAAGCCAAATTAGCCGTTCAAATGAATACTTAGCGTCCGGATTATTAAATATTTGCCATAAGCTGCAATTTCGTATCGGTAATAGGTGGTAAATAATGGCAAGTAATTTAGCGTGCCGCCAAGCCATTGAGAAGCTGATTGAAGTTACCAGTATTCAATGATGGTAAGCGTAATCGTGTGTTATACATTGCTCATATTAAGTCACTTGAGAAAATTCAAAATGTTGTAAAAACTATCATACTGATAGAGTATAAAAAACTGACTTATGACAAAAAACTAACAGCCATATTGTAAGTACTTCTGAAGGGAATTTTATACACTCCATTCGAATTGCGAACAACTGCCAATTTGATTGAGGGAGGCTGAGTTGAGTGCAGGAAATTACTAAGAATATGGGTGTATCCTATTACAATTTTCTACCAAAGCACTTAAATTTTATCACCCGTAACTTTAAAGGTACTGGCCAAGACGATATACAATAGATTCCAATCCAATCCTAGATGGATTTCGCAACAGCTGAACCTATTAGTAATTACAGTAGATAACACCTAGCTTAGATAATAATAGACAACGATTGGCATTCCTTACTTAGTTGCGTTGTGCCTAGCCTCTCTAAGACGGTTGAAGGTTGAAGGTACAGTGGTCTCTGGTACTTAGATGCAATCATAAAGCTTGCCCACTTAAACAAACTAGATTTGTTTTAGAATTTGGTTGAAGGAGAATTTGTTTGAATCCTCAGTAGTTGTAGAACCATTAAAGCATTTTCTGTGAATATACAGCTTAACTGTATCTAAGAGTCTAGCAAGGTTCACTTGGATGGGAGGATACTTGTTAATAATGACAGAAATCCTAATAAAAATGCAACGCTACGTCTGTAAACAATACTTTATTATTGACAACGGTCGGTTATCGTATTCACACACGCATGACAGTTGGCTATGGACATGTGCGTACGATGATTGACATGCGTTTGGGCATTGCGCTTACATCCCCACGTACATCACGAATATGTACCATTATGTATAATTTTGGATCTTAGTGTGACAGGAATAGGGAACATAATTGAATGAAGACGAGGTTCTGGACTTATCATTATGAATACCATACAATAGATGCTATTGGCATTTTGCGGTTGATGATTACTTTTGACAGTGCCATGAGTTCTTTGAACCTTACTCATACTAGTCATTAAAGAAGTCTAAAGAAGTAAAGATACAAAGGAATAATCAGTGCATTTTAATGTGCCCTCTTGCAATTAACAACGTAATTAGAATGTTGATACCCATTCCGGAGTTCACCTTAACCCTGTTAGACAAATATACAGAAAACTTTTTCTATCATTAAAATGATAAATCGACCTCCCACGACCGTCCACAGACCGTGAACTCTGACAGGACAGCGGACAGCCCGACAAGCTTAATTATATATCAAATAAAAATTTGTTTACGATGTAATCCGAAGTGATTTGTAGATAGTAGTAGTTGGGACGAAGGAAGGGCGACTGCGCGGGCGCCGCCAAGTCGGTATGTTTCGTGACCGGTCGTTGTCGCACGTGGCTACTCGGCCAGGCCCTAAAAGGCCTGTTTTCACCACTTTCCAGTTAGCCATAGGTAGTTGTGACCAGTTTTCCCAGACACTTCTTGTGATAATTCTTCATTGTTTATTTTAAGACTTCTAGACTGGCTCAGAGAAAATAAATCTCTAGCAATTATTTGTAGATGCGGAGGAGTGACAAAAAGATGACCTAAATTCAAACACGGTTCAATCCATAGTAAGGTTCTTAGTCAACTAGCTTTTTCAGATGAGATAGTAATCGAGTCGTAACCAACTAGTGGGCGAAAGCCTTGGTCACTAAATACTATGTGGGAGTGACAGTAGAGTTTAACTTTTATATCAAGCTTGTATTATTGTACTTATAAATTTTCTCGGCCTGGTAAGGCTTATCTGGCGATTCCGCGTTGTATTTCATGGAATTACACTTCGTTACTGTCTTATGATATTTGTTCTACTGATCTTGGAGTTACGGCGTCTTATTTTAGCTGACCATAACATGACAAAGTTGGATGAATTAAATCTGTAAGACAGGCTTTGACCTAACTCTTAACTCAAGGCTTCAAATATCTTTGTGTTATCTATAATTATGTCAATAAAAACATATTTGATATTTGACTTGAATATTTTATTCGTAAAAAGTCTTATTCCTGGCAATTGATATCTCCTGTATCCAAAATACGTAAAAACTAAATGAATACTTAAGAAAAACTTAATGCAATCACTTGCCGTAAGGTAAGGTGCACGAAAGAGGTATAATATGATTCGTTTCGAAGAACCGTCGAGCTGGTGTAGTACAAATGTTGCGTCCATTGTTGTAACTGATACCTGTGCACAATGCACAGGATGCAGACCTCGTGGTACAGGTAAACGGACGTGTTTTTTCGCAATAATAATACACAATTGAAGCTCTTACTAGTAAATATCGATGTTGTTATGTTAGAATAGTAACGGTTGTTTCGATAGTTTGAGTGAGTAAGGAGCACCCAAAAACGAAGCTGTGTTTGAGGATATCGATAAGTTTTGAATAAAGTCTGTTGCTCTGAACACTTTTCCCGAATGTTGGCAGATTTTTTAGATTTCCAATGAGTACACCCATCTGCTCTTCTAATAAGCGCATCATGATCATCATCAGCCTTTTTAATGTTCCCACTGCTGGGACACAGACCTCCTCACTGTGGGAGGGAATGGGCCGTAATCCACGCGGGCCCAATGCGAGTTGGTGGATGTCACATGTATTCGAATTTTTGTTTCTAGGACATGCCGGTTTCCTCACGATGTTTCCTTCACCGTTTTGAGAGCAGCATGTAATAAGCGCATATTATTAAGTAATTATTATTATCAGTTTGTTACGTTAATTATTGGTCCTTAGTATAAATCTGCTTTATATGATCAAGAGGATCTCCAATCTCGGGATCAAAGTTTTATGTCATTTATATAAATAGAATTTGGTCGTCTTTTACAAAATTGCTTAGACAAACTAACAAGGACAAAAAGGTGACGAGGAATATTTAACGCTATTAGTATTAATTTGCTACTTTTTGCCAAGAAGTTGACTTTTTGCGAGACATTTCGGTTATGAAAAACTCGTCTTTAAATAATGTCTGTTCTTGGGTTTTTTTTTTTTCAATTATTATTTACCTCATCTTTAAGTAGGTACCTACTTTATTCGTCGCGAGATTCTTAAGTTTGTATGAATTGCTGTAAAAAAACATTCGCGTCTCTTAATTTGACATCAATGACATGGTAAGTTAGTTCCACTTCTGATTGCTTGGATCCCCCACTGAGCTCTTTTTCTTGATATATTCAATATTATCTTTATGTCCACAAAAACTGCTTTGGTATCTGAACAATATCCACCCACCAACCAATTGTAGACTCTGGTAAATATACATTATCCACCCACTAATGTCAATTAAGTTTTCGTTACCTTTACGTTTAAAACATAAATCAAAGAACACCATTTATTCAAATCAATCCTTCAACACACCACAGCATCCGGATCCTACAACCAAGATGGCTTTTACGTCCATCCCAACACTTAACTGTATAGCTATAAACATTTATAGTAAAGTATGACATGGCAGAACTTGGAGTAAACGAGAAGCCAAAACCGGTCCTGCAGCTGCGCGTGCGACGCTCCTATAGATACATGGTGTAATGTAGATCTATTATATTACGGGTACCATGGACTACGGACCAGGGTCACAGTGTGGATAGGTACAGAAGGTCGGCTCAATGCAACAAGCGAATACGCTTGCACATTACAGATAATACGTTTACATACAGCGAGTGCAAGCACTCTAGCGATTGGCTTTTGTTTGAGATTGCCGTAACTAAGCGCCTATGTGTGCGTATGCCTGTTTTGGCTCGTTGCTTGGAGCTGGCCTTCTGTATCTATCTATTCAGTGGCAAGGTCCCAGCATCCGCGGTGAACACGGCACGCTCTCGCGTGATCTACCCCCATGAACCACATTATCAATCTTAAGGTTTTCACGACCTTTTAAACCGAAAACGAATTTAAATGCACGATTTTGACACGTGGTGCTATTAAAATATTAATTGAGCTTTTGTTTCTGGCAAATATTACTTCTGTTATTGCGTGTTTAATTGCTTTCAGATAGTGTTAATGGCAGTAGCGAATTTACGTAGATGCGTAACAAGTTTTCGGATCCTTCAATCTTTAGAGAACCCTCTCCTTGAAAACGAACCAGCCAATTAAAATCAATCGTGATGAAACCATTCATAAATGTAAGCGTTAGTGTTCTTGTAGAATGTGGCGCTACTGATTTATTGCCAAAGCCTAGGTACTGGAAATTACAAGAGAATTGTTAAAGCACTGTTTTTGCCTTAACGAGACAAATAAGATAGAAACATAAGAAATAACTCTATAAACGGTAAGGTTCGCCATAATGATAAATATTTGCTTAAGCGCAACAAACTCATTGAATTGCAGATCTGATCGAGACAAAGTCATAACATGTCTACATACCAGGCTCAAAGCGACTATAATTATTGTTTTTACAACGTAACAATACTGTTGAAGAACTGTGTGGGTAGGATATAATATTAAACTGCGCGAAAAATGAGCGGGGAAGAGTCTGTGACCTGCAGTGGGCGGAAAAAGCTGACGATAATGGCTACTGATGCAACAGACTTATTAAATCTCACTAATGTTGACATTTTGACCCCTCCTACGACAACTCTATCTTATTTCATATTTTATGTTTAAGTTCTCAATGGAAAGTCGATATCTAAAGCTGGTTTTGCCGAAAATAAATCAAATATAAAACCTTAATATATCATGCCCCAATTTTATGGCAATATTTAAATAAATGTTAGGTCTTATGTAATAAAGCATATCCTTGTATATCACGTAGACTTGGTTCTATTGTTTAAATCATATTATATTCAAATTGTCTACCAACATCGGATTATGAAACCATTCTTGAAACTGACTGGAAAAACCCTAGGGCATCAAAATTCTGTTACCCGTCAAAATTAGTTGCCTATTCAAACTATGGAATAATTATATGCTTCTAAAATGGAATAAAACACACAAATATCTATTCAATTTTAACACAGTGGTGTAATATTATCTGAGTAATTGGCTGGCCCAGTTCGAGTCCAGCTCGGGGCACGTACTACCACGGCCCGATTCCACGGAACGTGCCTAGATCATGGTCTAGCGTTGTTGCTACATACCACACTAATATTTACCCTAATGTTTCACTTATATAGTTAGATCAGAGGAAAATGATATTTAAATTATGGTCTACTTAAGTTACATTAAGCTTAGTTTGCCTTGGAATAGAATACTCTTTTGGGTTTGATTCTGAAGCGGAACGAATCTTTGGCCTGGTGCTGTTTTCGCTCTGTTTGTTTATTCAGTTCTGACTCTATTCATGAACATTTATTTTTTTAATGTCTGGCGCTAAATACCCTCTTAAATGTAAAAATTTCTAATGGCGGCTATGAATAACTGAGTTTACAGATAGGATAGAAGTTTAGAACATTCGCAATAAAAGAGGCTGCTGAAAACCCTTTACTACTTAAGATATTTTGTCTAACTTCTAAGACATTCTCCAGGCCAATTGCATCATCATTGAGCCTTTATAAATTGCAATAAATGGCTATAATAGATACCTACATGTGCCTATTAAGAGAAACCGTAACTAAATAGATCTGATTAGATACAGCAGTGTTTAAGACCCCTATTAAAGTTTTTGTTGTACTTTTATATTCTGTGTCTAAATTGGCTTCTAAAAATGGCTTCTTGTAATTTTAATATGGTCGGATCATGGTTCAAGGTACTTTGAAATCTCGATTGCTAATTGCTTAACCGTAACAGCTACTAGGCAGAATGTATCGCTGTGAATTACCGGCGCCATGCCGCTAGAAGAAAGGCGAAGTAAAAGTTTTAATTGCCGGTTGATATAACAGATAAGGCTAAAAGTATGCTTGATCATTGTCTATTATATCCATTACCAACTGTTCTGATTCACAGCTCTCACGACACTGTCTTGTTTTTCATGAAACTTCACCCATCTTTAAATAAATTTATGCTTCAAATCACTTCAAACAGATTTATGCCAATCACCCTACATCTTAGGTTGGCCTTGTGGTTCGAATGGATTAAATGAAATTGAACTATTGCCAATAAAACTTATTGCCTTCGGCTCATCTCTGACTATTCTGTGTGGTATTCAAAATCTTTAATTATGGAATTCTACATATCTATCATAACCAATAAGCTGTTGATTGATTTCCTCAAACTACTTCCATAATAGAGCAGTCAATTTGTGCTTCAATCTTCCGGAACTTCATTGTTAGTACTAAAATCACTAGAACTTTCACGCCGCCTTTCACTGTAATATTTTCTTAGAAATGCCTCCAGTTATTGTTAATTCAAGGGTCTATATAATCTGGTTGTTTATGAATAGAGAACGTTAAGGTTGGATTCGCGTTCGTAGTTCCGTAAAACAAATTCGATTTTGAACGGGTGAGATTGCACCCAATGAGTACAGTTACTTAAGTGATAAAGGCAGCTACTGTGCTCTTTATGTTATTATTTATAGTGAAAATCAGTGTAAAAGTTCTTATTCGATAACTGCAGTAGGGTGACTGTTGAAGTACAGACATTAGCATGTAGAGGTAGTCTACATTCGTATGATAGCTTTCTCAAGCTTCAAAATAGTATTAGGTACTGAAAATATTAGATAAAATATTTTTATTGTATCGTAAAACCTGCTAGCTACTTCATCATCATCATCATCTGCCAGCCCCTGACCCATGTTACTTGGGGACGGCGCGACACGTTTTCTTCATCCATACCCGTCACGCTATCACCGACTATAATCCATTTGCGATAACATTAGACGTTTAAATTAGCCCATTTTACAGCCCGTTCAAACGATTTTGACTTCTATTGCGTTGATCATACGATAAATGGTAGCTGTAGTAAACAGTTGGTTTTGGTAACAGGTTTATGCTTTTTATGTCATCCTTATGTTTAAGTGGTTAGAACTCAAAATCATTTGAACGGACTGTTAGAAGATTTGGAAACATGTCTAATGTTATTTCAAATGCAGTTAACATTTTCTTTCATATCACTCCTCACACAGTCCATCCGTCTTTTCTTTGGCCGTCCCCTCCCTCTCCTCTCTCTTAACCTGTTAGCTACTTATTATGAAATTAATAATATTATACGTGACATCAATATATATTTTCATCCCACTATAGTCCATAAATATCGACGGATTATTATTATCTTTTTTTCATTACAGCTTGAAAACAAACTCACTGATCAACTTTTAAATAATTAGCCGGAGTATATTCATTTTCACCCACGACACCAGTTCAAGACTGCCGTGGGCGATAAAGGTAGCTAGTAGAAATCAAATTAATTACCAGTGGTTAGAAGACGTAAAAATTATTGTAGTAGGTTAATAAAATAATTGCAAGTAACTTTAATTACCCGATCAAAATCGATCAAAATCGCTCAATTAAGAATTGATGAAATATACTTTTGTATAGCATTTTTTTTTTCTAAAATCAAGTTTATTTATAATAAAAATTTGAATGTTTTATTTTTCTATGAGGCTACGCTGTCCCAACTTCTCGGCAAAAGCCTCCCTCCACTTCTTCAATCTTTCGCAAACCCAATCTTTCAACCAATTCAGCTATTATTTTAAATTATTATTTCATTAGTCAGCAGCAAGAAATAACCGAAACTGCATGATTTTCCTGCTGTGAAACTTAATTATAATATTTATTGTTTCTATTCTAAGAAACAGCAAAGTTCCAATCATAAAGGTTGTATTCTCATTAACATTTGTCGTATTGATAAAAAGAAAGGATTGAGTGTACTTGGCGCCACAACACTCGCCGACCAATCACGGCTGAGGCTAAAAGTTCTACGAACTTACGCGCGCAGCTCATTGGTCAGAAAGCGCGCCAACTTCAAACGAGTTTGAAAATGGAAATGTAACGGCGTGTGCGCACGCGCTGCCTTTACCGGTACCAAATACATACGTATATGAAATAGAAAGTTTTGTTGTGTTAACATCGAGAAGAACTTTGACTATAGGCACAGACTCTACCTACAAACAAGTACATACTATACATCATAACGCTTGTAACTGCAGGAGAACTATATAATTAGTTTTTTTACGCGGGTAGTTACATTGCTTTTATCATTTATATCATAATAATGTCAACCACCTCATGTTTCTGCTGAACATGGCCATTAATTTGGCCGTTTAGTTAACACTTGCATAATTATCCCATTTATTTCATGTCACCACCTAAAAGTATCACAAAAATTACGTATACACGTCATCGAGTATAACGTCGCAAGTCTCCTTACAGCATAATTTGACACTGACAGAACAATAAATAGGCTGGAAGAAAAGACAAAGGGCTATAAAATTATCCCAGAGCTGAGGGCCAATCTGCAGTTAACAAATATAAAGCGGGTAGCTAAATCACAGTGAAGCTGGAGGCTGCGCGGCCCATTCTGCGAAACCAGTCCGGCCAGTGTAACTCTAGTAGATTAAACCACCCTGCCCTTGAATCTCGTCTCAGCTCATGATCAGAAGCTATTTTAAGACTGAAACATGCTGCCAGTAATTGCAGCTTACATGAAAAACCCCTTGTTCATACATTCTCAAATGGGTACTGCAACTAATTTGCTGTCGTCATACAATTTATTCGCACTTTTATTACTTCGCGTTATAATAACTCCATTTTTACGAACGCGTTGAAAGCTCGGAGATTTCGTTTTGAATAAGGCTATGAACAGATTCTATTGTTCACAAAAGGTCACGTTTGTCTGCCGGGCACCGGCCGAGGTCACACCAGTTCTTTCGCTTTGTTAAAAGTACTTTGTGTCGTTTGGAGTGGTCAAAGAATCATGTTTCCAGTTGTTTTAGGTGGTCCAGTGGTCGTTGTGCAACTAAAACAAGCCGTTTGAAATCTAAGAACGAGAAAGGCTTTTGCACTTTCAGCAGCGAGATGTATTGCGTGTGTAACGAATTGTGCAAGTGCGGAGAATTTTAAAATACATTGTAGTAGCGGAACAAAAGGTGTACTTTGCAGGAAAATTCCTTATCGCGAGCTTTTGTGGTGAATAGCTAACATGCTAGCTTAGTATTTTCATTTCCATCGCAACCTGTCTCATCGGTGATTATATTTTAATTGTTGCACATTGTGTGTCGAAATAATCTCCTTCATGTCTGCAAGTATATGGCAGTGCAACTATATGGCAGATGTTTGCTTGCTTTTAAATTGTGAAGTAATTGTCTTACCTTTAGGGCGCAAAAAATACAGGACGGTCCAAGGCAAGCGTGGCCAGTCAGCTCACGGAAGCTGCGCCGGAATATATCCAGATGCCACAGCACCTGTAATACAAAAGGACAAACATATTAAAATATATTGGTACATCATGTCATACAACTCATAAGTGACCTGACAACCTTTCTGATACCATCAGAGATATAAGCTTTGTTTATTATATTGTTTTTGTTTAAAACATAATAACTTCTTCAATCTACACCGTAAAGCAATTATTATTTGTTTCGTTATTATTCATAATTACAGTAGCAAGAACCTGAAGTTGCATCAATTTCATTAAAATTCTTCAAATTAATTCATAGTTAACTTGCGCACATGCGCTTAGCAGGTGCACGAAAGTCCATATTGATATTTAAATTTTCATGTAACTATAACCTAGTATTGGTTTAGATTATTACTTGGTATTTTAATTTAATAAACGTAAAGGTGTGGACTACAGTCTTTGGATAGACAACTAGTTGCACATGTTGTAGTACATGGACATTCAAATAGTACATCAATCAATCTGCCTAGCGTTTTCCCATCTACATTGGGGTCGGCTTCCAGTCTTACCGGATTCAGCTGAGTACCAGTGTTTTACGTGGAGCGACAGCCTATCTGACCTCCATAACCCAGTAACTGGGTAACACGGTACCCCTTGGCAAGACTGGTGTCAGATCTCAGGCTTCTGACTACCCGTAACGACTGTCAAAGATCTTCAAATGATAACCGGGACCAACGGCTTAACGTGCTTTCCGAGGTACGGAGGAAACCCGGTATGTTGAAATGGTCACCCATCCACGGACCGACCTTGTCAAGCGTTGCTTAACCTTGATGATCGACCTGTGCGGCTGTTATTATTTAGCTACGAGCTCCTCGAACATTCAAATAGTACATAATAAGTAAAATTATTGCAGTTCAAGATTTTCCTATCATCTTAATATTGCTCCAATACGAGTAAAAGAAAACTTAAAGCATTTTCCCTGCAACAAAAGACACAAGATATACAATTTAGAGCAAAGCAAGACTGTCAAAGAAATTAATAAAATTTTAAATAAAAAGTCCGACAGCATCAGTAGGTTAAACTTTAAAGAAACACATGCTAATAATATAGAAACGTTTAACGTTAGGTGCACGTGGCAGTGTCAGGTGGAAGCGACATGTGTCGCGAAACGACGCGATTATAGGAAGCTTTGGATAATCAACGGTTTATTTATGGAGCATTGGGTTAATCCATCAATTATAAAGTGTCAACGGGCCCAATGTGTGAAGAAATTTAGCTTTTAAATTTAGCGCACCTGGCTTTGCTAACTACAGTGAATGATCAACTTGAATGCAAAAGTATTGTCGAGTTGCAAAGTTTTCAAAAACATAGAGAATACATTTAAGATGGTCTAGGGGGCATTGATTTTCATGCTATTTGGATTGAGTGTTGGAATTAGAAATTTGCTTTCGACTTTTGGGATAGTAGTAACTGGATCTATCATGTCATTAGCTACTTAAAACGTCACAGATATTAAAGATAAAAGGTGGGCACGTATCTGTTACATTATAATGGTCACAACGCCAACACACTTCCTGCCGCCCACATCATATAGTATTAAAACATAAATACATATGTCATCGATTGGCTACCTTATTTTTTGTAAAGATTCTAAAATATCAAGACATGAACAGGTACAAATTAACATTTCACTCCAGTTTTAATAACATAAATGTCAATCTGAATAGTAGCACTGCGTTATAAAATAAATACTAAAATACTTTTTTAAGTTAAGAGCTAACGTATAAATATTTACATTTTGCACTTCAACATTATGGTTTACTCAACACCTTCCGCCCGCTACGATGCTTCAAAATGTGAAGATACAAATTACAGTCTTAATACAAGACTGCAATTTATTTGTATCACCACCTTGCGCACTTAAAAATACCTATAAAATTCAGCCATGCAATAAGTGTCATTATTCCAATTACATGCACGCTCGATAAGAAAATTGTTTACTACAGAATTTATAGTAATACGTAGTAGGTTGGCAATTATAGTGTTTATACAGTTAGCAGACTCCCTAGGGTCGCCATAACATCATCCCTCACCTGTTATTGTAATGAGAACGATACGTGGCTCGGCTGCGGCTGCGCAGTTTTTCGCGATTGTTTTCGGGCCTGGCGGGCAGGTGGACGCTAACTCGTCCCGAGCAGATGTCGAATGCTCTCATAATACACTCCTGTTTTATTTTGTATCTTGGAATCGTCCGCGAGCCGATTTCGTGTGTTATTTATATTTATATTCGTATCAACGCTGCACTTGGCTCAAAAGTGGCATACAAACACTTAGCGTTATCGTTTCTTATCATGTACACGTGCTTTGATTTCGTAAAATTTCAAACTTTCATTTTATGGCTATAAACCCAAGCCTTGAAACGTGCGGTGTTTATTGCAGGACAATGTACACAATATGCAGGAAGGCGAAAAAAATTGAGGAGGAAGGATGACAGATGCTCCGGATAAGTGGCGCATGCGCTGATGCGCTTGCGCACCGGTAGCGTAATGTGCCGCGAAATGAGCTTAGTACACGGCTAGCGGCAGATGAATGCTGATTTTTCTCAGTCACGTAACTAAGGTACTGTTACTGGCGACGTATCCAGCGTTTATAGTCTACTTAAGTAGACCTACTACATTAGAACTCGTTTCTAGAAGTCGCAGAGGCAGAATACATAAATGTGATAAATACTTTCCGCATCTGGTTTTCAAATGAGCAGAAATATTTGCTACGAATACATAAAATGTGCTCTAGATTTATTTAATGAATTCTATGTGGACTTTTTATTTTATTTAAGTAACTTATCTAAAGTTTCACCATATCAAAGTCACGAAAAAGTGCCTGTGTGCACATCGAATTATGACGCATGTGAAGATTTCGTTGTATTTCTATAAAAGCATCTCAAACAGGCGCAATAAAGGCACTGTCCTCGAACACACAAGGCACTAAGGCCGTCTTCACACTAGCCCTACAGGCCTACAATACCGATAGATTCTGAGGTCTATGTTAAGTGATTGACTGAGGGTCCGTGTGTATCCAGCCTACATTTAGAAGAGCTCGTGACAAACAGATAAAAATTCTCGCTAATGGAAGCGGGGACGTATTGTCGCCAGATAACGATTTCGAAACAAGACGGTTTCGGGAACAACGGTTCTTGTCAATGTTTACACTGATAAAACTCAAGTTGTTTCGAGTATAAAAATAAATGATAAAATATTCCTTGGAAGGTAAGTGGATCAAGAGAACGCAGTCCCGCTTTTCCTACAGCTTACGAAAACTAAGCTGAGAGAAGCTCTTTCAGTAGTAATACAAAATAATGTATGTCGAATATATGTGCCAAAATAATCTGTGAGTAGATTAGAAAGTAATCAGCAAGTTTGTATTTGAAAATGTACATAGCTATTGGGCTTAGAATACACAATTTTCAATCACTTTTTGTAGCCACGTCAATATTTTGTAGACTTTATACCAAAACCAAGCCAATGATACGAAAATAATACCACGCGTTCTAAACTGTATGCCTCTAGAATAAGGTTCAATATCTTCTAAGCTTTTCATCACTTAAAGACAAGAGACACACAGAGTTGAATATCGCATTATTTACTCTAAGAGGTCTTAACAAGCTACATACGACTTCAAATAACGGGATGTAGCGTTTGTACCAAGTTTGTACGTAAGTACACTGCGGGTTCAAAAGACTAATGGCCTGATAAGTGGTGTTAAAAGTGGATGAGTGATGCTTTTTATTGAAGATGTTTATGCAAAATTGCGCGAAATCATAAACAAGCTTTAAAAAGTTGCTTTTAGGAAACTTATACCACGGAAACAAGTAATGCTAACTTGTGACTAACTTTATTTTTCCATTGATAAAAAATCACGATAACGTTAATTAAATACCTAAGCAATTGGTAGTAATTGCCAGCAATTATCTTTGACTTCTTTAGAGAAAAAAAATAAAAAAGATGTGTTCATTGTGTGAGAGCAGTGGTGGCCCAGTGGTAGCGACCGCACCTTACAAGTTGTAGGTCGTGAGTTCGAACCCAGGCAGGCGGTTAACTGTGTGTAAATTATTTCGTCACCACTGCTCTCTAAACGGTGAAGGAAAACATCGCGAGGAAACCGGCATGTCCTGGAACCAAAAATTCGAAGACATGTGACATCCACCAAACCGCACTGGACCTGCGTGGTGGATTACGGCCCATTCCCTCTCACAGAGAGGAGGCCTGTGGCCCAGCAGTGGGCACATTAAAAGGCTGATGATGATGATGGTGATGGTGTTCACACTGACACCATTGTACATATTATTTCCCTAGTCTGTGTTCACCTTTACTCGATTACCGATAACAATCATCAAAGTGCAGTGAACCGTGAAATGATACCTGAATCGTTTTCCAAAGCAAAATAAACATCATAGACGACTATTTGCTGTAGTTTGATACCTCTACTATCGTACTATGCGTAATTTGACACAGATTATATAAAAACAATCAATATTGACTGTTACTAAACAGAACAAAATGATTATTTGTATACAGCTGTTATTAATATATTCTGCTGAACTTTATATGCGTTTGGTAAATGTAACGAGGCGTTGACCCGAGTATGTAACGATCACAATAAAATCTGTTTATGTACACATATTTTATCACTGCTATTTATATACTTTGTTTATGTTCATTTACAGTTTGGCGCATGTGTGTTACGGCAGCAGTGACCTAAATATTTTTATGTAATACTGTACTGAGAATTTCGTTTTTTTTTGTACTGTAAGTATTGGAACTTTCAAAGGAGGAATTTATTAATACACACATAAATAACATCACTTCTATTTTTCTCGAAAAGTTGAGATGAAAACGAGCAGCGAAATTCTGGAATAGTTTTCTGTGGAAACGAAAAACTTAATTAGACAAAAAAAACTATTCCTATTAACTTAATTTACTCGGAACTATTTAATTTTCAGAGAAAACTATTCCAGTTAGTGAAACAAATATAATTGCTCTACACTTATGAATTAATTCAGCTGTGTAAAACCCGAAAAAGTGCCGAAAAAAGTTCGCAAGCGGACAGTGAGTTTCGTGTGTCGGGAACAGAATCGAGTTCGTGAGTGACAGTGGTAGCGGTACTGAGGTCATAAAACGAACAAGAAAGAGGGTAGACCAATTTGTTTCCTCATAAACACCCACCCACCCGCAATAATTTCGATATATCCGTCATCATGGTCCTTGCAACAGCACCGAAATATCGGAAACTCACAACAAACAGTAAACATGGTATACTGCTTATCGCTTAATATACCGCTTCTAATGTTAATGTTATGAATTAATCGTTTCTTAATTGAAATAACATCCAATTACATCACTGCTATGATTTAAGTGCACTATTTTACCGTCTAAAACGTGCTAAGTATAGTTTTTTTTAAGAAATGTGAAAGGGAGAGGGTCAATTAGTACACGTTTTTACATGAAGAGGGGGAGCAGTGATGCGTTGGACATGTATTGAATAATATATACGAGGAAAAACCTCGATTTGACGCCCCGTGGGTCGCGTGGGAAGCCGACAGCTCGCACCAATGCACCATTTAACTTCTAATCGACTTATAATCTGTTATCTGCTGTGTTTTATCTAGATTTATTCATCTCATGAACAAGTTTGATAGTTCTAGTTTCATTTGCGTATGTTAGAATTAGTCATTGCTAAAATTAATGCTTTGAGTGTACAAGCCATGCCCTTTGATTCATAGCCAATCAACGTGTGTTATTATAAAATACTGCTTCCTAATTAAACTTTTTATCTTCCCTATGAACATTGAGCATCAAGTGGGCCTTATCAGAGAATCGGTATCGGTAAGCGGAAGTAGTATTTGAATCTGAATATGGCCGGTGCACTTCCCCTACGGAAACGATTACGCCTCACCTACACTTGAACGTATTAATAATTTCAACCAATGAATTTGATGGGTTATTTTGTTTGGTGGCAAGTGTTTTAAAACAGCTGTCAAATATGTAATTAAGATAGGTCATATATGTATTGTGCACGCCACACCATGTGTGGTCTTCATAAAGGTTATTTTTTAATAAAAATTATTTTGGAGCAAAATTCTTATATTTTTATTCTAATGATCCTCTTCAGTCTAAGCAGGTCACGTTCATTAGTTCCCTCAGGCTTCAACGTGATCAATACATGACTTAGCTATCATTAAACATGGTAAAATAATAAACAATTACGTCATCTGGCTGAGACGTAATTACAGGATTACCTGTACAGTAAATGTTGTTTGAAATTACTGATCAAGGTCTAGACTTCAATAACATGCCTCTAAGAATATGCATTCGTTACCTGTATTGCGTAGGTAGGTAAATAAATATGTGCGTAAAATTGAACATGTCTACATGACGCTACTTAATACTACTGCGACTACTGAACAAATGTTAGAATCCAGTTGCAAGGTAGGGTGACTCATATGCTTTGTTTCTGAGTTTCGCATCAATCATGAAGATAATGTTACTTCATTATCATGATTAATAAATTGTATCTGGTTGGTACAAATTAGTAAATCACTATAGTTCTCGCCAAACTTCTTGGCCCTGAAGTTGGCTACAATGTCTGCGGAATAATAAATCTCATACAAAAACAGCACTGCACCGTGCTTTGCTCATCGGAAAGCCCACTTCAGGGTGGCCAAGAAGTTTGGCGAGAACTATACCAGAACAAGGGTACAGTTTATATCTATAATGAATGCAACGCATGCATGTGTCATTAGTTTTATTATCACTAGCAATCTGTAAATAAACCACGACAATTTAAGCTAATGCTTATAGTAGTTCGAAGAATTATGTAAAGCGATGTTAAACCGGCTTCAAGCTAACCTTATTCTGGCAAGTAAACTACAAATTACCATGTTACGGTCTCGCGGTCTAATTAAGAACCAATTAGGTGAAACAACAATCACGCATGTCAAAAACATGTCAGTGATTCACGTAAATGTACCGTGACATCTGCGCCTGGTTGGTCTCGTGGTCGTAAGAGCCACTGCTGAGCGTGAGGTCTTCGGTTCGATTCTCAGATCGGGCTAAGTATTATTGAGTTTTTTCATTATCATTGCTCATTAAAAGTTCGATGTATTGATGACATAAGGCTTGCCCCCCCGTATGTCCAGTCAAGGGTCAGAAGTGCAGTCTTACTCTCCCAAAACTTTGTTTGTTTTGTTTGAGTCGTGGATAATATAAGTTCTTCTACAAAAACTAGTTTTTGAAGAAGAACTTATATTATCCACGACTGATTTAATATGTTGTATAGAAATTAAAATTTAGATTATACCTTCTAACCGTGAAAAGTTGAAAGAGGTCTGACTAAAAAAAACTTGTCGCTGCTGTTTTGGTAGAGTGTGACTGCACTTTTGATCCTTAATTGTACATGAGACTTAAAACACAACTGGCGAAATGTGGCTGTACTTAGGTTGCACCTTTGCGTGATTTTATGTTATGTGTTGTACCGTGACATATGGAGCTGAGTCACGGATTGTCACTATGTGATTATGTGATATTATGATAATATAGCGCCATTGATCAGGTATGTTATATCATAACAATTAGTATAAGAACGTGATCTTGTCGCAGTTGTTGAGATGGAATGTGTTGGAGTTTATCAAAAATAACTCAATACTATTCAACACTATAGCCTTCTCTCTCTAACCATTAATTATACAGTTTATTACTTGAGCCCTTGTCAACACTTGAAACTGAAATGCTAGCTGGTCACGGTACTGTATTCCGTCAACCTTAGTCGGAGCCACATGTGCTTACACACACCTTTCCGATACATAAAACAAAGGGTAATTAAACTGTTATTATTTAAACCCTTGAACCGTTATTTTCTTTGGTGTCCACCTTATTAACCCCAACAGGTTATGGGCCCAGAGCGCTAAGCCAAAGTGAAAATAATGATTGGACACTAAATAATAAACACGAGTTGAACACATCTAGTGAAACAAATAAAAAGGAATAAGACTGTTTAAAATCAAAATGAGTAATATGAACATTTAACATTTTGATGTCAATAAGTAAAGTGTGTAGACATTACGAATATCCAAAATTATTAAGTGAACTTGAAGTACCTACGGCACAGCCTATGGAACGTTATCGACAGTGAAGATCCAACGACAATATGTGCTTAAATGCGATGTAGGTATCTCTTGAAAAAGATTGCTGAACAGGAAGCTGCAGATGTAAAGTCAAAGGAATTCGAAAAAGTTATGAAACTTTTGATGACTTTAGTGAACAGAAACAGCTATATTGTCACCGAAATCGAGACTGAATGACAAGTGACTGAAGATACAATTGACTAAAGACAATATAATACTAGCGATTGTGAAAAAGAGATTGTTTGATAATGAAATCAAACTTAAAAGTTGAAGGTCATGATCTAAGTCTAAAAGTACTTCAGGCTGCAATCTAGAGGCCATAAGTCACACTCTGAAACAATTCCAGAGATCAGCAAAAGTCAATAAAACCGTTCAAGAACCCGAGAGAAGTTTAAGCCATGGAAACAAAAGAAGGAACAATACAACGGTGCAGATGGTTAGTTCAAAACCAGAACTACATGATGAAAATACGTCTGGTTTTACCTTTGTGACGGGCAGTCATGATGCTGCGTTTATACAAGCGACGAAGGAAGGAGATCTGCCGGTTACCTGTAAGATGGGCGTTCCAGGTGTGCTCCAGAATGTATTTTTCTGCGAGATTCCATAATTTCAAAAGCAAGCAAGAATGACTGTCGTTTTGATAAAACGGCGGTGTCATTGTGTTCAAAGATGTTAAACCGGTAATAAAGGGTAAGTCTTTGAATAATCTAATAGACATTAACTGTCTGCATTTTATTAACTCTTTAATTAGCAAATGCTTGTAAATAAATTCGTAAATAATAATTACGATTTAATGTGTAACGAAATCCGAGGCTAAAGGCAAATTGTATTTTTGGATTTTATATTTATTGAACTATTTTATAATAGTGATGCAAATAATAACAATGTGCCTTACGAAAAATTGTGTGAAGCTTGTATTTATGGAAAACTAGCTTGTTTGGCAATTGATAAAATTGAAAACAAAAGTTTTGTTAAAAGTAGATATTTAAAGTTCTCACAGATGAGTAACGACACTTGAGTCTATTGAAAACAAAAACTGAGTTGTGTTTTTGTGATAGACCAGATGTTTTTGTTATGTTTCGGGATTAAAAATGTTGTATAAAGTTGTAAAGTTCATTTTGATCTGAGAATTATTCCTAACTTAAGTTGTGTTAATGGAGAGGAAATTATATCCAATTAAATGAAAGAGTTCTGAACTCGAAATGGTATTAGTTACCATTACAGTGCTTTGTATGGAATTGCCCAATAATGGTAAGAAAGAACAATGTATAATATAGAACGGAGTCGTATGTAATAGGTTGTACCTAATATTAGGGTCGAAATGTGTCAATTCATTTATGGAAAAGATTGTTCTGGGAAGCACTGATGTTATATAACATACCTTATGAGTTATGACATAATAAGACGCTACAACTAAAGTATTTAAATGTTTTTGGTTTTACTGTTTACTTTGTAAAAAGTAATAGAAAACGAAATTTGACAATGTGTTGTCAATTGGGAAATAATTCGTTGGTTATAAACGAAATGGTATACCTAAGGTGTAGGTTGTGGTAGACAATTAGTTTGTGAGAGTCAGTGATGTGATAATGGATCTTATCAAATAGGCCAGTGAAACCTGAGCCCGAACGGATTATGGCTAAAAGTAGCAATAACTCTGTTGATAATTCTGACTTGGTACACCCTCGTAAAGTGGTGTGGATCTGATTGGAATATATCAGATTGTACATGTGAATTAATAGGATTTCAATCCTGGCATAACTACATGCAATTGGCATGAGTTGGTACACCCTGGTAAAGTGGTGTGAGTCTAATAGGAATATATCAGATTGTACATGTGAATTAATAGGATTTCAATCCTGGCATAACTACATGCAATTGGCATGATATGGTACACCCTGGTAAAGTGGTGTGAGTCTGATAAAAATATATCAGTTTGTACATGTGAATTAATAGGATTTAATCCTGGCATAACTACATGCAATTGGCATGAGTTGGTACACCCTGGTAAAGTGGTGTGGATCTGATAAGAATTAATCATATTGTACATGTGAATAAATAGGATTAAATTCCTGGCTTAACTGCATGCAACTGGCATGAGTTGGTACACCCTGGTGAAGTGGTGTGGATCTAATAAATAAATCTGTTAAAGAAACAGTGGAGTGTTTGAACCGATCTTCATATTATGACAATGGTAATGAGTTAAGTTAACCATAAAATAATGAAACATAGAAAATTAAGATTAAGCGTTAGAATGCAAAGTATGTTATCTGTTTCAAATAATAAATATTATGAAGACTGTATTTTTGGTAAATATTATCTACTGATTTGTTGTGTGCTGAATCTTTATTTATCTAATAAATTCAGAAATTGAATCTATGTATAATAAACATGTACCTATGGGAAAAATCAATGAAGAATATAATTCACTTATTGTAAATGATACCTGATGTACCTATAACACTAAAATCATGTATAAATCTATTTTGATCGATTGTAAGTGGGCATTTACGATTAAAGATGATGAGTTTTGAAAACCTTTGAATAAATGGCTAGTGGTTTGAGTCAGAAACTTTTGCATTAGTTAAAAGAATCGCAAGTTTAAGATTAATATCTTTAGCGAGTCAATTTAATTTACTAGTACACCTTGTGGGTGTTAAATCATTTTGAATGGGCAATTTATCAAGAAATCTAAGTACATAATTTTATGAAAATTGCCCGACGAAATATCCCGACTGAATATGTGTATACGGCTTGCAAAGGAAAGAACTCATATTCATATTATATTCGTTTAAGTCAATACATTGATTGAACCAGTTTGCAAACTGTTAGTTCCAAATGTTGGAATAACATTTTATAAAAAGGGGTTTTTATTACTCATCAGTAAATCAGTGCATTAACATTTTTAATGCAGATCAAGTAAAGCCCAGAGTCTGGACTTGTGCCCGGTTGACGGCAATAGACTCGCCCCTATAACATAGGATCTAAACATAACTGGTGACATATTGATGTACTATAATGTACTATTTTCCTCTGCCTAACCCTTCGAGGAACACAGGCGTGATATTATGTTAAGTTATGTTTTGGAAAGAATTTATGTAAATGAAAACAATGTGTGTGTATTATAGTATAGAGTAAAAAGCCTCTATCTAAAGGATTGGGTAATATTAAGTTATATTTCAAATTGTTGTAAGTTTTTACATGTGGATGATATTGTGACGATCGATGATTTAAATATGTACTATGAATAGTTCTAAAACGTACTGATTGAACACTTTTAATGTGATAGACTGAAATGCGAGAAAAGGTTTTCTGTTAAGCAAAATAACCAGATCAGAAAACAAAGTCATTTTTGTTCAGGGTATGCAAACAGTACCTGAGAAGTTTAAATATGAGTAATGTAAATAAGTCAATACTTGTACACAAATTGGAAAATAAACCAAATTATGAAGTACCAAGTATTAGAGTCGTGTGAAATTACAAGTGCCCCTTGTAGAAATTTCGTTGTGTGTTTGAAGCATATCATACTGGCCACTTGACGTGACCTAAGTTTTTCTATTAACATTATGAGTCAGTATGCAAGCAAAAACAATAATTCATTATGGTCACACTTCAAAAGGTCTTGACTCTTGAGACATTTAAAACGAACCATAAATCTCAAGTTAATAAACAAATTAAATTATTGGAAGTGGCTTCGTTCATTGTGACAAAAAGCTATGACGTAATTGATAGAAAAATTACTACGGGTTAATTGTAGTTTTTGATCACTGTACAATGTGATTTGTATGCCACAAATATGCAGTAAAAAGCTTAGCTCAATATGAAGTTGTAAGGGAAACTCTGTGGTTGAAGTAATTTATGTCGAGTTTTGGCATTGTGCTACTAGATTATAATTAAATTGATAGGAAGATTAATAATGGATGCAAAAGCACCAGCATTCCAACCAGTCACAGACGATCTAAACACATTGAAACTATAAAAACCAAGTTGAGAAAAAGTGTGTGAATGTGTTTTATGTTTCTATTAACCAGCTGTTTGTTATCCTGACAAATTCCCCGCGGTGTGTCTCTGAATGAGTATGAAGTTTGGGGTGGTGTTGCAAATATGTATATGCAACGTGGTAATAAGGATATGTTAATTAAAAGGCTTGGTTATAATAAAAAGGATAATTTAATTATAAAAGGCTTGGTTATAAGCACAAAGATGATTACATAATGTGTTAATCATAAAAGCTTGGTTTTAATTATACGGATATTTAATTGTAAGAGCTTGGTAATAAGTAGATGAATAACTTTAATATTTCATTAATTACAAGAGATGAAATGATTGATTGGTCTGATTAGGTTTTTCTGGGTTTCCCTAATTCTGCGCAATGAATGTTGGACCATGATGATATTGTTTTCCCAGAAAGAAAGGTGTGTGTTTTATTATTGTATAAAAATAGTTTGTAATATGAATTATTACGATGATGTTATTAAAGAGAAAGAGATTTATTTTTGAGGGGGCGTGTTGGAGTTTATCAAAAATAACTCAATACTATTCAACACTATAGCCTTCTCTCTCTAACCATTAATTATACAGTTTATTACTTGAGCCCTTGTCAACACTTGAAACTGAAATGCTAGCTGGTCACGGTACTGTATTCCGTCAACCTTAGTCGGAGCCACATGTGCTTACACACACCTTTCCGATACATAAAACAAAGGGTAATTAAACTGTTATTATTTAAACCCTTGAACCGTTATTTTCTTTGGTGTCCACCTTATTAACCCCAACAGAATGCTGTAACAAGATGCGAGTCATACAATAAGTAGGGTATCGGTGTGTCGAATGTGATGCTTTCGCAATCGATGCTTATAAAATTTAGTGTGACCAGTGTGACTAAGCCCCTTGCCTGCCGGGCGAGCACGGCCTACTGTGACGAGTCACACATTTTTATCACCGTGATAAAAATGCATGACTCAAGCCTAACACACAGAGGCCGTGCTCGCCCGGCTGATGGTGCGATGCAATTCGATTTATATCACACCGATAAGCGATTTTTACTAAGAAAAATTGCATGTATGTTCACAAGGACGCAATGAGATGCAAATTTCAATGACACGCACTTAGATTTTCTTAAAAAAATAAGTGCGCGACAACGCCTATCGATCGACGCAATTAATAAATTACGTCGTGTGTTTTATGAATACAAAATTACTAATTATTAGCCTGGTTGAGTATCGTATTGCGGTCGCAAGTCTTCTAGCGGAAAGCAAATATAATGACAACTGCCTTTAGGCTAGGCCTATGGAAATATATTAGGACATCGATAATACAATATACTTTTCTCAAACATGCTTGGAAATTTGAGCATTATTTTGACAAACTTCCTCGAGATAAATCGAAATTGATATACTGGGCAAATATATGCGAGCAGCTACCGGCAAAAGTTGTATACAATATATCCATATCTGTCGTGGTTTAGCGGCCAAATAAAATCATATCTGTCGTGAAAATGGAACGATCTTGTACTCCGAAACATTGCCACCAAGGAGGTAACTTATCAAAGGTTTTATTTAAATTTCGAACGGGCTTGAAAATAGAAAGCGGTTCATTGAAAAAAAACAAATGAACACTTTAACGCAGGAAAAATTATTGTCGTTCGATTTTAAAAGTAATTGTATTTGACAAAATGATTTCTAGGTGCTTCTTAGTTTTAATTGCCGCGTATTATTTGAGAAAAGTAATATACAAGCCTTGGCCATAACTATTAGGCATTGATGGACTTACGTATGTACATTTACACGTTCGTCCATCAATGCCTCTTTTGCTGGCCGCTGCAGTAATGTAATTTCTATTAAAGTTTGAGCTGTCCAATTTAAACATGAATGTTGAATTAACGCTCATAACACTACAAAGAGAGATTTCCTTTCACCATTATTTAATTTCTTTTCATAGTTAGCAAACAGATAAAGTGGGTAATAATTGTTTTACGTCAGATCTTTTCTCACTATACTCAGGTAAGCAAGTGGTGTTAAAAGATCAGAGACCCGACAGGATGCTATCGAAGTAATAGATACTTAATCCATCTTGTTATTTAGTGTGGTTTGATTTGCGGTACTTCTATAATTTACTGGCGATGATTGCCAGGGTATTGCTATTAATATAGCAAGATGATTGAGCATTAAAAAAATCAAAGTGATATGGTGTAAACCCAACCCAGGCGGAACCGGTCGGCGAATTGAGAGGAGCGTGTGCTCAATTTCCAAGAACCATCCACATCTCGACCAATTTACTTTTTTATATTGCCAGATATCGTGGGTTAAGTGCTCATTAAATACAAATTAGTTTTTCATAGGCGTTTGAGGGATATAAGTTGATAATAAGAAATATGAAAATACATAGATTATAAGGATTACAGTAAATACCACGTGGTGGCTGAACAAAGTACATAAAAAAGCTACAACATCGAACCCGGCAATCAAATAATATGTAAATGAAAACCACGATTCCAAAATCTAACGAAGAATAAGTAAAAGGATTGTTCCATTCACGCATCATTAGCAGTCACTGTCCGAAACGAAAGACCCCAAAGTTTAAATGCCAGCACATTACATACGGTCAAAATCTGCCCCCATTATAGAGCATCCCTTTTAAAAATAGGGAGATCGACCATCCGTGCAACGGCCACTATACCTGCAGCTATAAATGTACCTGTATACGAAATCCCAGTCCTTAATTATATACAACAAAATAAGTATAAGCCATGCTATAGGCGACGTCCGTCTCGCTTGCTCAAATATAAAAACCATCTTTAAGGTATTGCTGTCTCTTTTGTTCGTGTGCGTTGATGTCTTTTACTCCAAGCGTAGGCCCCGTAGGGTCACAGTATACGGAAAAATCAGATACTTTTTATTTTTTTACGGCTAGAGTTGAGAAAAATGCAATTAGTTTTTTTACAAATGTTTTGTTGTGAAAACAATGAAAAAGGCGCGTAAAATCATCACATCCTATTTTCATGCACATTCATTTCTTTTTCGCAAGTACAACGTAGGCAAGTCTTTAGATTGAACAAGAAAACATTACCTACATATTATGCGTACCTATTGAAAAATACATAGTACATCAAAATAATAGTTTTTCCGCCGAAAAAACTATCACAAATATTAGAAAATAGGAGACGCAATGAATTGCTTTCTAAATCAGCTTCTTTTGTCAATAGACATATTTTTGCACTGTTTATTTAGTCCCACTATCAGGTACAAGGAAATAGCTTTCTATTTACTGAGTCAACTCTTACATAAGGAAAAACCAATTTCTGAAAAGGTTCTTGTATTTTTGTGTATACTGCTCGATGCGATCGCTTATTTTAAATTGGAAGCACGGAGGCTTCGAAGGGCATGGGCGGGAGAGGAGGGATCGAGATTCACGACCAACGTCCAGAGAACCGGACTGGAATGAATTACCCTCCATATTATAACTATTTCAGTACCACATTTAGAAATCGAATGCATTTTCAACGAAATATTAAAAGAAATGAGGAATTTTCGCATTTGTAAGTGTGTATTTTGTTAGCTAATTTACATAAATAACACGCTGACTGATTAGTTTAAAAAATTATCCCTTTTCAAGCTCTTTTTGGTAGTAATATTTATTTATTCGTTATGTAGAAAACTAAAGAACAACACTTTAATTGATAAAAACCGAAAATAATAACAAATTAAAGTGGAAGGGCTCACCTTCGCGCTGTGGTAGAGAGCGCTGCTTCGTGTTATCTTGGCTTTAGTCATCGTAAATCCTTGCAATCAATCCAGTAGTCACACAGAGCACAGTTCATAACAACACCTCACAAACTTTCATGTTTACAAACGTTTTTAGTCCACAGGGATACGAAAACTTAGCACGCGGCGTTCGCGACTGTGTTTACAATGAGAGACCGTACGTGGGAGTGTAGAGTTGCGGGTACGCCGCCCGTGATGCCAGCGCCACCATCGCTCGTAGTGGCGTAGAACCTGAACTAAAGGCAAAGCGCCTCGCGCGGCTACGGCGGGAAACAAGCCTACGACCAGGATTTTGAGGCTTCGAAGCGGCCATTTTGTTCTATAGAACCGCCGCGCAATGCCCGCGGGATCACGAGAGTAATGATGACATGAGCAATAATTGTTGTTATTATAAACACGTCAAGGAATACGCTCTATCTTAGAAAATGTGACATTCCTTATAAATTATAGCTATTATTGTGTTGATTAGAAAATCTGATGACTCTGATCTTTAAGAATTTGAACCTTACTGCAATGTTTTGGTTAGGAAAAGTGGAAAACTAATCCTTGCAAAGTAAAACCTGTATTTTATTTTCCTCAGATATACATAGTGCGAAAGCACATCATAAATAATAAAACGTGCCAAGCAGGGTTGAGTTCAAAAACGAAAATAAAAATTACCTGTTCTGTCTTGTTTTTTTATTCGCTTTAGAGCAGGTGGTCGGAAGAAAAAAGTTTTGAACGTGCGAGGGAGCTGTTTTCGACTGCACAGCGGGATGAGGGATTATAAGTCCAAAAAAACCTTTATCACTAATACTGAACACCTTGCTGAGTATAATATGTAATCGCTCGTAATACCTTATCAATTCCCGATAGCATTTCAAATAGGTTTTCCGATTCATTGTCTCTTGATTGCGTGCGTGACTAATGTAACGCATAAAAATTCTGTAAGAAGTGGTAAGAACTTGTGTATTATAGCAGAAATATAGTAATGACGTAACTGATTGTTTGTAAAGTGTGAAAGTAAAACGGATTTATTTGTAGTTAGACGTCTATGGACATGAAAATTCTGCTCATAATCATGTTATCTCGTAAAATTCAAAAAAGGTTAATGAAATTATGAGTATATACAATAGTATACGCGGTCCTGAAAGTTTACAGAAACGCATTTATCTAAACCTAATTAATACACAATGAGATAATTAACAAGAAAAGTACAATGGCTAGGCTAGATTAGGAGGTACATGCATTTGTACAATCTAATGGATGAACTGCAGCCATCAATTGACCAATCACAAAGACGGAAATCCACATCGCTTCTTTCATCTCGCATGTGATTGGTCGATTGATGGCGGTCAAACAATTGCCTTGCCGAATTCACTTACGCAGTTACGCTGCTTGGCAATCGAAACATACGTTCATATTTTTTTCATGATAGATTTGTTTAAATTTGTTTAGCTATACAAAATTAAACAAATCAATGTTTATCAAATTGAAGTGGTACCTAAGTTAATATGTACACACGTTCATATTCGTCCGTGAGCTCAATCTATTCCCGCGGTTGACAATCAACTACTGTCAATACAATTTGTTAGTAAGTATATTGTGGTTTATATACCATAGAACTCCGAGCTCAATGATAGTGGCGCAACAACACCTCTGTAGTAACTACTTAGTAGTTAGGTAGTACGGCGCTATGCCTCTTGTTCTACCAAGCACAAAGGTTTCAAGTTCCCTTTGTCTTTGCGCACGTGCGGACACAGTTACTTATGCACGGGCCACGGGTCCATATTATATTGTAAACAGCCTCAATCTCAACAACAAAACATTTGAACAGATAACCGGACTTAAATTAAAAACAAACGCACCTACACTTCAATAAATAATCCTTATAAAGGAGTAAAACTCGATGGTGTTTTCGAATCCAAAGTACACCTCCTTTTATATCAGTAATCTTATAACCTGAAGAAGGTAATCGATAAAAATAAAATAAAGTAAAAAATAACTTCAATTTCGGAAGTCGGTGTTTCTGTTTTCGTTTTTTGACACCGACTTCCGAAATTGAAGTTATTTTTTACTTTGTAGTGTTTGTTTGGAAGTCGGTTGTAATTTTTGTAGAAAAGTTTTTTATTTTCCACTTTTTAGTTGTGGTACATAATAGACCAGTTCTATAGGCTAGGTACCTACGCGTATAGTGCCCAAAGTGAAGCAAGAATAGATTAACCCAAGACATGAAACTTATACAAAACCGGTGCAATGAGAGTATACCAGGGTGAACTGTTCACACCTGTGTACCCCTTTAGAGCGTACCAGTGTAATGTTATGTTATGAAATGGTGTAAACAATAAACAGACATGCGATTAGATCTATCCCGAGTGATTTGCCGTCATTTATTGAAGAGTTCTGATGTAATTCTCCGAAGTTCTTCATCAGATCTTGATGAAAATTAAATGGGACCACACGACAAGCACCAGCTTTCAAATAAAAAAAGAATCATCAAAATCGGTTCACCCAATGAAAAGTTCTGAGGTAACAAACATAAAAAAAAAAAAAAAACAGTCGAATTGAGAACCTCCTCCTTTTTGCGAAGTCGGTTAAAAAGCAGCTCAAACATTTAAAGAGATTGCTCCACTACCCAAACGGTAAGCGGCCCGACTGGTCTAAGCTCTACGCTACGGGTATTACTTATTCCATTCCGTAGTAATTGCGTAGTGGGCAGTTTGGCCCAATTATACACTCCCGTCTAGTTAGGTGAGAAATAGAATATTGCCGGCATGACGACGGATCCAAACTATTATTTTTACTGACAAAATTGTGGTGTAATAGCATGTTCGGTTTCAAAGGTAAGGCGATGAGAAGTGTTTATTGGTTGCTTCTTAGAATTATCATTACAATGATGAAACGTCTTTGAAAGTATTGGCAAAGAGTCTTTTTACTTTCCGTTACAATGCTGATTTTGGACAATCAGAGAGCGTTGGTGGCACAAAATTATACAGTCAAAAGTTGCTGAATCCTGAAATTTATCCAGCCACAATATCTTGATCAAAATATCGAAACTGTACAAGCATTATACCTGAACAGTCCTAAGAAGCCTTACGTTTATTAAACCATAATAATGCCCATGACGCACAAATTCCTTGCAGCAAGGAATGCAGAAGGGATTGCGTTAATAAGAAATCCTTGCTGGCCAGATGATGACATGGAGGCATTTAACTAGCCTCCTCCGGCACAGAAATTAGCTGCGTTAATGACTACAACAGATGGATGCAATTTGTCTTTTCTATATATGAAATCTATAGGTGCTATTTTCATTAAAAACCTTAACGAGTAACGGGGTTGTGATTTATCGGCTAGCTGACTTTGAAAACTTCGATTGTAACTCTTTCAGATTAAGTCAAACTGTTGCCCAACCTGCACCTTTCAGTATCTGAATCATAAAATAATATATATAAATATATAATTTATTTTCAATCATTCACTCATTTAGTTCATCCTGGCGAAATAAAGGCATACCAGATTTTTGTAAGGCTTGTGCACGAAGGATTTAAAATAAATCGATAAGATCATTGATCATTTAGATTGTTTTATAACAGAAAAATCTTTAAAACTCCAGTCCCGTTATTAACTTTAAAATTAACAACAAAAGCCAATACACTCAAAAAATAAAGAATTTTACACTTCCTCGTTTCAACCCTTTTAAACTAAAAGCAATCTAAATCTTACTTAAGAACAACACGACAAAGTTAATGGAAATTGGAAGCTCGAGAGGATATTTAAAAATGGAGATATGGATCTAATCCTTTGTAAGCTTCTTTGTAATTAGTTAGACGGGTTTTTAATCATAGATTGGTAGAATGTAAAATATGTTGTGTTATAAATACTTCAGCATCACTTTTTTAAGTATTTGTTCGGAATAATTGATGAAGTTCAAAACTGATTATAGAAACCATTGGTTTGCAGTTCCATATGGTTAAAGTGAGAGCAGTGGTGGTCCAGTGGTAATGGCCCCGACTTACGTATCGTAGGTCGTGGGCTCGAACCCAGGCAAGCGCATTACTTTGTGTAATTTATTTCATCACCACTGCTCTAAAAACGGTGAAGGAAAACATCGTGAGGAAACCGGCATGTCCTAGAACCAAAAAATCCAAGAAGACATGTGACATTCACCAACCCGCACTGGGCTCGCGTGGTGGATTATGGCCCGTTCCCTCTCTCTCAGAAAGGAGCCCTTGTCCCAGCAGTGGGAACGTTAATAGGCTGATGACGATCATGGTTAAAGTGAGCTAGACTCTAGTGTTTTTTTGGAACAAACTTAAAATTACTTTAATGTTAGATTACTATAAAAGCTGTTATCATCTCCAAATCTAAAACTTTATAAGTAGTATTTTATTAAATACCTACGAGTACTTATCCTATGTCCTATGTGGATATCTACACGCGTAATCTAAGAATTATTATTTGTTTCGGGATATTTACCATGTTTATTTAGATTTTGGTTGAGAGCTCGATATTTCGGCACCGTTACAAGCGCCATGATCACGAGTAATCTTATTACTGCATCAATTTGTTTCTTTTTCAAACTACCTTTTCGATTAAAATAAGAAACATGCTATATGTAGATAGGTATGTGTGTTAATTAAAATCCATATAGTAAAATTACAACACCCCTAACCGGTTATCATCTCGTAGTAGTACTACACAGACATATACCTGTCTCTTTTACTCATATGAGCCACTTTTTTCACAAAGCAAACTAGCCTCTAGCCCAATGAAGAAAAGCTTCAAAGTTCTTTGCTACGAAGATCGTAGCACGTAGACTGTTGATCTTGTAGTAGGTCGTAGTAAGACGAAACGAGTTTTGTGCTAAGAGGAAATGACCACCTCTCTCAAAAAGATGTTGTTTACCGTTAAAGAAACGTCCAAATATAGTAGGACATACAGTACATATAGTATTAGATATTGTGTCCTCTATTCTACTATAATAGGAACTTCATAAAAAGCATGTAGAAATATTCCTGTACAATTGCAAAACAAATACCTGATATTTATTTGAAATAGTGAATGAGTTTATTGTTCCTAAAAACTTCATTTTTTTTGGAATATAAGTAAATAACAAATATGCAATGTTAATGAAACTACACAATATTCATAAAAAGTCAAAGCAATAGCCAAACTGTGCAAGCGCATCTCGATTTACTAAGCGCCTAGTAAAATCGCAGAGCAATAATTTTTACCGCAGCGCTATGGGATTCTACTTTCAATAGGCGCTTTCTACACAAATATAGTATCCAAGTGGATGAAATATAGTATCCAGTTTGCGTGTGGCAGGCGTATTGAAATTAATACCTAAGTATAGCAAGCTATTAAAGAAGAAAGATACAAGTTATAGCTCATAATATGACACTAACACAATGGATCATAATTGCGATGTTGACAATCAGTTTCTATTAAACAGTCTTCGCCCTCGCCATTGTTCTGACGGTAGATATTTCCCAGATTAGTACACTTTCGAGAAGCGTTTCAAGCACTAGCACTAGATTGATACATGCGGGTGCTACTAAGTTTGAAACTGCACGCAATTCCCACGACGCTGCCATTCACGAAACCCGCAACACTTGGAGTAGTTAAGTACAATAAGTACTCAGACGGGTGGAACAAACTGTTAACTTGTTGAAGTTCTCTGGACGAGGTTCCTTTGTTGAAAAGGAAGCGTCCAGCATGAGGAATGTTATTATTATTGTCTGGTGGGACACAGAACAACTTTGTAGTCAAGCATCTGAATATATACGCAGATTTCGCGGTACGTCTTGCAAGATTGTGGGAAGTCAGTAATGTCGTCATCTACAACATGGCTGGGTGTCGTAATATTACAGACTTTGCTAATATACCAAAAACTTGTCCACTTTTATTCGTTGTGACGTGACTCGTGATAAAGGAGAGAACTTTCTCGACATTGACCAAATTCTTTGCTTTCCTTCATACATATGTATATGACATTCATTTAGATAATAGAATTATTATTCAACATTTCAGAAAGAATTTTATATTTTGCAATACCGCGAACCGTACGGTAAATACCGAACTGTGAATCCTTTCGTTTGATTAATCAATCAATTTCTTTGATTGTGTTTTTCGAAGAGAAACCGTTAAGTTGAGCGATTTATTTTTTCTTCAGAAAACACAAATTGGCCGTCGTGAGGATCATGTCTGTTAATCCATGTAGGAGGTCTGTTATTCACAATACATGACAAAAACGCATTAGTCACGACAACATGTCCAGAAAAAAATAATACATGTACAATTTTAGGTATGCTCTACAAAAGCTTGTAGTAAGAACTCGCTCACAGACACATAAATTGCCGCTTATCACCGTCGTATCAATTTACATGAGAGATGAGCACGAAACTGGATCGTATACAATATCGCACGAGGTTTCTCTAATCTACGACCGGTTTGCTCAAGGTATCTTGTAAATGTTTCCCTAAATTTCAAAATGTAACCGACCCACAGAGATGGCCCACTCTAGCTCAAAAACCGGCAATTTTATATGACCACTCAAGTCGAGGTTTACAAATGGCTCTCCGAACTTCAGCGACTTTTATAGTTTCCAATCTTAAATTTTATAGCCAAGCGAGAACAGGTTAACGTCCAAATGATAGTCTTTGAAATAGCTCATTTGCATTTTAATACCAGCCTATGCTTAAATGATAATTCTATTTAACGTTACGGTACTATTGTCTTTAGGATTTGTTCTGAATTGAAACCACGTGGTTTGAATACAAGTTTTATAGCTACTTCATCACTGTTAGCTGTTCCCTAACTGTAACAAAAGATTGTTAGACATTCAATCAGAACTAAACTAACTGTATTCAAGTGCTAACAGTACGTCTTTAGAGGTCTATCAATTCTCGCCAGAATAAATTACTTATGCGAATGGTCTCTTAAACAATTAGCATAACAACGGCCCATCTCCACATGGGTTCTCTCCTTGGGCAAACTGCCTCTGTCAACATATAGATGTATCGAAAAACATATAGCTTTTCTAAGGAAAAGGCGATACGCTACAAAGTTATAATCAACACGTTTTGTGGGTGGATTAATGACATCAAAATGTAGGAAGCTGCGGATGTCTATCTACGCAATCTCTGTTAATTGGATTTACAAGACCAACAAAACGAACTATCATGATTAGTAATAAAAGATGTAGATAAAAGTATATTGTAGATGATTAATAAAGCACAATTTAACACTGATACATCAAATTACACAACCCTTTCATTAAACCTCTTCTCTTCAATACGGATGATGGAGCTGTTTATTATTTAACCGTCAAAGCGTTTACCATTAAGAGTTTTTACATTTATGTAGCTATAAAAATATAAATAAGAAATCCACGAACCGAGACTAGCATATAATTTCTCACGGCGATCACGCATCGTATTCAGCGCGTGGCTGGCCAGGCGCCTACCCGTGGGAGTCCGAATGATCCAACCGATACTATGTAAGGCTACGTGTTAGGAAACTGTTACCGATATGGTGGCGACGAAGTTCAATCACAAGAAACCTCTGGAAATAGTAAGGTTGGCGAAGCAGTCAAACTATCCGTAGGAGTTTGCGTTGACGCCTTGATGAAGTATCATGGAAGATTGATTCGTTTTCCTTTCTTCAAAATTAGAAACCACTTAATTAAGTACCTTCTTACTAATGTTTATTTATACAAAGCAATTTTCTCACTCGATATAGGTAAATTTAGACAAATGTTTGTAAACAATGAAACCACAATATTGGAAATGATTTTCAGAACAAGCGGGAATCTTGAATCAACCGCGGTCCCACAGTTATCCCACTACCATAAATTGATACAATTGTTTCACGAGACTTTCAATTTCAAACTGAGTATATTGGAAATAAATTGCTACTTTACCATTTAAGTCTGGATAGAACAAAGGACGGAACATCTTATTTATTGAGTTAAGTTTGCATGAATTGCTTTTTCCAAGACCAATTTCTCATGGAAAACGGTGGCGATGTAAACAGAATTTTTAGTGTGCATAGATTGTCTGTAGAAGTAAAAACATTTCGTTTTGGTGATGCTATCAAGTCAATTAATTAATTTGTGCAGAAAATAAACGTCGCCGAACTAAACGTGAGAACAAAGCAATTCCTTTCCTATTTAAACTTCAGTCAGCACCATCTAACTTTCACACAAAAAAACATTTCCAGCTTGTGGAACAATAAAATTGCATATTCCATGTCCTTCGAGTCTCATCCTTTTATAGACTTCCTGTTAACACTGGTTTCTTCGCTTCCTTATTGCAGTGCTGTGCGAGAAATTGTCTTTAATCAAGGTCCTGTGTGTGTTCAACCTTTGACCGAGCCTGTCAGGTGTTGTAATTAGATCGTTACCCGAAGCATGGCCCGGCGGTCAAGCTCGGCTGGGTTTCCCACACGTCTTGGCTTGGCTCGACTAAGGCGGACCCTCGCTATTCTGATGATGAGATTAACCCGCGCTTCCAGATATACCGATACGCGACTACTTGGGACTGTTTTACGTAAATAGCATAATTTTCTTCAGTTGATTACAGATATAGATGGAGGAATGAAACAAGTATTTTTCCTACATGTGTTAGCAGATAAAATTGATGTGAGTTGATTTATGAATAACAAGTAACGGAATATTTAACACATTTAGGTTGTGGTAAGAACTCAAAAGCCAGTTTGACGGTGGCACACCTGCTGTTTATTATAAGTGTCGACTAATCTTTAACGTGTATAACGTTAAAGATTAGTCGACACTTACTAATAACGTTTTAAAATTTACTTCTGCACTAAACGCCATAAAACCGAAGGGTTCTTTAAATTTTCGGCTGTCGTAAACGTCACGGCAGAGGTGAAACGCTGAACGAGTTACGGCATTGCGTTACAATGGTCTATATTCGAACAATGGAGGTTTTTTACTGAGAATTAGTCACAGGAGTCATATCCTTGAAGACGGTCAGGAAGGGTGACTCATCAAAAGTCGCGGGTTGAGGGGTCGCGGTTCGGCGGTCACAACCGAACTGTGCCAATGTTATGTATTGCGCTGGCGCAGTTACCTCACTTTAATCTGTTATATAGCGTACCGGCTGTGTCACGAATCTGAGATAACAAAACACTGACATTTAAGGGTGTCTGATTAAAAACTGTTACGTAAATTGATCGATAAAAGAAATGGGGATCGATTTTTAAAGTGAAATTGGATAAAGGAGTCTAACCATCTTACTAATAAACTCGGAATAAAGTTATACCAGATATAACAAAGACATACATATATTTAATCATAGGTTTAAACTTGGTATATTTTTTTTCTGTGTTTATTACTAAGAGGGCAGGACTTTTTTATTTTAAAAGTAAGTTATTGTTACCTATAAACTCGTAGTTAATAATAAGTCCATAATGCGTCATAGGTACTCGTATATTTCTATATAACGACAGCTAAATAGACAATGGCAATAAATGCAGGCAATGAAGCATGGTGTCGTACGACAAACTCTATTGAGATGCAAGTGTGTCCAAGCGATCAACAGACCGACTAATGCGCATTAACCAGGGGCCAACCATGAGGTCGATCCGGTTATCCGGTACAATTAGACATCAGTTACTTTAGTAGATATAAAAAAATATAAGAATCACTTTACATTAGGATTGAATTTGATTTATGACGAATGAAATTTAATACACAAAATTACTTTCATTTCTCGTATATTTCAGGCAATTCCCAAGTAAAAATATTATGATGAATGAATTTATTTCAGTTACATCATAAACTTACATCAGATTCTCCTATCGCACAGCTGAAAAGGATTTATATCTATAAACAAAAGCAGATAAAGATACATATATAAGACAACATTATATTTGACACACTTCTTTCTAACAATTCATTATAAGAGAAATGACAAAACTACTGATGTTGCATCATTTTCTAATTATTTTCAAATTAGGTAAATTTACGTTTTATTTGTACAAGACGGAGCGTTCCAAAATGATCGGAAGTCGAGCATTACAGACTTAAGTTTTGATACCATTTCCGGACACACACGAAGATGGTTTTTGAGTAAAATTGTCTTCGAAATTGGACCTCATCACGTTATTTTTATTTCATTTAAAGATAATTCAGTAAATATTTTTTTAAATGATTTTGTACGTTTTTGTGCCTGTGTGACTGACTCATGCTTTGAAACCACTTGACAAATGAAGGAACGAAAGTTTATATATGTAGTATGCATATATCAATAAGCCACATAAAACAAAATACGACACATTCCCAAGTTTCCTGACCACATTAACCACTTTAAATTAAAAAAAGCGCCAGAATTAAAGAAAATTCCAACCACAGCTGAAGACAACGTTACAAAAACAATGAAATCGTGAACCGTGACGGATGCACTCGTAACAGCTTATTAGAAATGCAATAAAAATGACCCACAATATGGGAGCCATTCAAACACCCAACCGTGGGATCTGTAAGAAACCGCATATTGATTTCAATAAAAAAATATTGTACTCGATCGAAAAGAAAATATGGGCAAAATATGAGGGCTGCATCACATAATACACAGTTTATTCGAAATGTTGGATTTTAATTTCAATATACTAAAATGACTTTGGTTGGAATATAAATATATTCTAGATCTACAAATTTTACTATGAAAAAATCTGAGATATGAAAATTTATGTAATTTTGAAACTTAACTATTGAAATACCATTAGTTCTACTAAAATAATGAATGTCCATATGTATGCACGTCGTGTAAACGATGTTATTATAAAGACAATTAGAAATGATGATTGGCATACCTTCGATGAATTAGCAGTTGCCACTATATTGAACTGAACAAACAGGAGATTTTATTCCGCTTAGTTCACGAACAAAGGCTATATGTGCAGACTTAGACAAAATCTTTTAGTGTATCATTGTCCAAAACAAATTGTCTAGGTCTGTGCACGCCCTTAATCAGTGCTGTTTCCTAGGTAGGTAATGGAAATAAATTTGTATGACTAGCATCATAATGTCTTAAAGATATGAGTTATCATGATGACATATGCCTACTACAGATATCGAAAACGTGTGTAATCAATACGGAATCGCGTTTCGACTATGAATGAAGTGTTGTGAAATGTGAGTTAATTTTAGTGTATTACGTCTTTTGATAAATTTGGATCTCAGCGAAGTGTTTTAGTACAAATAAAAAAATGGTTTCGCCATATAGGACATTTCTGCTCGTCGGATTTTTGGTAAGTTTTCAAAATGTAATATCGATATTCAATTTTTTGTTTACTTATATATCTAACCTTGAGTTTCAACAAGTTTTACACTTTACAGTGGGAAAAGTTTCAAGACTCTATCTTCATGAAAAGAAACTTTATAAATTCCTGAAACTTTTCCTCAAAATTAGGCACTACTGGTTGTTATAGTATAGTTCTGAATTTGATAAGTTATGTACTAGTAATATAACGCATGCAACTAAAAGTGTTATGAATATAAGTGTGGATGGATGGAGAGGGAGGGGGACGGCCGAAGAAAAGATGATGGACTGTGTGAGGAGTTATATGAAAGAAAAGGGAGTCAGTGACAGCGTGACGGGGGACAGGACTGTATGGAGGAGGAAAACGTGTTGCGCCGACCTCAAGTAACATGGGACAAGTGCAGGAAGATGATGATGTACTACTAGTATACATAATGATCTAAACTCCATTTGAAATAACATTAGACATTTTTCCAAATCTTTTTACAGTCCGTTCAACCGATTTTGAGTTCTATCCCGTAAACATAAGGATGACATAAAAAGCATAAACCTGTTACCAAAACCAACTGTTTACTACGGCTACTATTTGTCGTATGACCAACGCAATAGAAGTCAAAATCGGTTGAACGGGCTGTAAAATGGGCTAATTTAAACGTCTAATGTTATCGCAAATGGAGTATATATGTATTTAATAAATTCGTCTTGTTTCAGGATCTGCTATCAATTTACTTTATTTTGCCTTATCTTGATATTCATGCGAAACGACTAGGCTTCAATCACATTCAGATTGGAATAATAGGTGCTGTCTTTCCAGCATGCCAGATGATATCATCACCCATTGTGGTAAGGAAATCATAACACATCGTCTAATATAAAATGGTTAAAGACAAAAGATACAAAGGAATAACAGTCTTTTGTTTTTTTTTCCAGGGAAGCTTGAGTGACGTCATAGGCAGAAGATCAATATTTTTGTTATGTTTAATTATCTGCTCTTGTGCTTACTTCTGGTTGGGACTGACATCATCTCTTCTTGTTTTCTTAGGCATACACGCTGTAATAGGTGAAACATTACATGTTTTTACGAGAGCAAGAACGATGTTGTTGTGTAAACTTGTTTACCTATATCTAACTGGAAAAATTCTAATGAAAAATAATCTGCTTAAAGACAGAATATTTTGGATACCTCTGCCGAAGTAAAAGAAAAACAGATTACGGAAAAACAATTTCCAGAGACTTACTAAATAAGACATCCACTCTAAAATTGCAATTAAAAAATACTTGTTTCTGGTTTAAACCCCTCATCCGATTTGTTTCAGGAACGTTTAAGCACACTCAGACGTTAACAAGGGCCTTAGCACCAGACTACTTAGAAGATAAAAATGACGTTACTGCTCTCTATGGCAAGTTGACGTCATTAGGAGGACTTGGGATAGCATTAGGTCCCGTTCTTAGCGGGTACATCATGGAAGCGTTCCCTGAAAGCGGGTTTGCCATCATTTGTACTATTTTATCGGGGGTTATTATAGTAATTGCAGGTAAAGAACATTTCATTTATATTATTAAAATAACGTGGGGCAACAAAAGTGATTCTCTCTTATTTTTACAGGCTTGATCCATTCTTTGCCAGACATCCCAAAAGAGAAAAAAGACAAAACAGAAGCAGAACTTAACACAAGAAAATTATTTGATCCTATAGTTAATACTTTCAATCAGACAGTTAATAACTTTTATGATCTAGACTGGACCATATACGGGGATATATTTTTATATAAATTTCTCATGTCACTGTCTATGGGTCTATACTATAGTAATTTCCGTTTATTTTTGAATACTGAACACGATGTGTCGCCCTCAGTTCTAGGCTACATGACAACTGTTCAAGGAATTGTTACATCGATAACAAATGAAAAAGTTTCCTCATTCAACAAATGGTATGTTAACGATATTGATTACAGTCAGCGTATCTTTCATGTATTTCTAGTCATGGTTTTATCTTTGATAGGGTTAGCGATGGTGCCTGCTATAACTTTTTACATCGCACTCTTGATTCCTACTGCGATATGTTTTGCGTACGCGAGGGTAGTTGCATTAGTAGTTGTTTCAAATAGAAGTGTGACTAGTAACCGCGGAACTCTCATAGGCGCGTTCAATAGTGTCAGTTCAGTTTCTGGTATTATAACGCCTATTATCGGCGGTATTATTAATCACTATATAGGTGTTACTTATGTATTTTATACTAGTGCTTTGATCGCTTCAATAGGTCTTGTTTTAAGTTATAGAGCGAGATCCAAATCTTTAGAAGAAAAGACTAAGTAAATTTTATATTTTGGTTAGCTAAATGTTTCATCTCATTTCATTCACTTAAGTCTTACGCTATCTAAGAATTCGTAGGTTATAATTAATAAATTCATAGCGTAAATTGCGACTCTTGAGCCATTTTTTTGTATATCTTATGCATGCTAGATAGCTTCTGGTAGGCGCAAAGCGATTAGTAACATAAGGTACTCACTACGTATCTGGACGTGCTCATACCAACGAAGACGACTTTCGGTTACTTTTTCGATAATAAGTGTGTCGGTCTGTGTTCATTTCGCACGATATTTTGCGGCTTTTTTTTTTCATCATTTTTCCCAACCATAAGATCATCAAACGTAACAAAACCTAATTGTTTTAACACATCAGAATCCACCCATTATAGGTGTGCTCTAATTATCAAAACATTATGCAGGTGAATAATAAGGGAGCGTACAGACCGTAGTGCTGTGGCCGGTTCCCACGAGCCCGGTTCCTTCCGGAGGCGGCGACCCGTGACGCTACCGTCTTGGCGCCCACATCGCGCCTCTCATTGTTTCACCGCTAGTTACTGAACCTCTTAAACACGACAAGGGCCAATTGCCTAATGTACAAATTATGTTTATGGAGCTCGATTTAGTCGAACCAGAAATTTAGGCGTCTAATGTAACGTGGCTTTTTTGAGAGAAACTACGCCGTACTGTACTGTCTCGATGGTATAGTGGTCATAAGTGGTCCTAGTTAAGGCTCAAGCAGTATTATTAGGTTGGGTTTGGAATTTCTCAGTAGCAGTATGGATACCTTGTACCCGGTTAATGGCAATATTAGGCTCATCCCCTATTTACCCTATTATATAAGGATGTCTGGTAGATATCGCTGCCAGCGATAAGGCCGCCTTTGTAAATAAGTATTATTGTAAAAGAGATGTGTAACTTCATTTTTTGGTGTACAATAAAGTATATTCTATTCTATATGGAAATTAAACATTACTGGCGAAATGAGGGGCTAATATAGTAAAACCTCTGCTTAAACCTTCGGGAAATACGGGCGTGATGTTTATGTTTGTTCGTCACGCCATCCTTCTTTGTGATTCAGAAAGGAAAAAAACTAAGAGCAAATTAAAAATAACAGTAAAGCAAATAACGGGTTAAGTTCTCGTATTGTATGATCCGCCATCAATATTAATTGTTAGTGGAACGATGAAAAAGTGGGCGGTGTGACGGAAATGTCTGAAGCGCCGGGAGTCTTGGCACACGACGGAATGTCGGCGCAAGCGCAGGTGCGCTGGAGAAAAAACGTTTAAGGTGACCCTTCAGAATGGCCATGATCCATTGTATGAGATGGAAAGCTTTTGATGTGTTCTTGTCATTGGGTATTTTTTTCAAGAGATCGCATTTTTAGAGAACAATCACAATTTCATTTGCATTGCTTCATTTTTCTTATCGCGAATGACAAACACAATATATTTTAATTTCATACATACCTTATTAGAAACTAACATCGTGAGGAAACTGTAATGTCCTTGAACTAAAAATTCGAAAACAAGTGACATCTACCACATTTGCTTGAGTGGAGGGCTAGTGCGGATGGCCACTCCCTCTCACAGAGAGGAGACCTTTGTGCCTAGCTTTTAGGGTTCCGTACCCGAAGGGTCCAAACGGAGCCCTATTGCTGTCACTCACGTGTCTGTCGGTCCGGCTATCTGTTCGTCGTCTGTCACACAATTTTGTTCCGAAGATTTTTTTACTGCCCGACCTATGAACTTGAAATTAGGTGATAATGTTGATTATTACGTATATTTAAGTAACAAATAGCAATATAAAGAAAAATCATTTTTTTTCATTGATACGGAACCCTAAATACGCGAAATCCGACACGCACTTGGCCGATTTTATATTTATTATGCTGATTAGACAATCACAAATTAATTATAAACATATCGATAGTCTATTGAAGGTTCATAATTCCCAGAACTGTTCATCTTTACATACGAGAAAACACCTTTGCTCTATGCACCGCATTATAAATGTTAATTACGACGCTAACATTTAATTACAACATAATTCCCGTGCGCACGCGTTTCGTAAACAACTTTTGTGAATTATTGTATGGAGATCGACAGGTGGATGATCTACACAGGTGCTTTAGTGTTATAATGACGAACAATGTTTATTTTTAATTTCTCGTTTAAGACAACTCGCTATCATCGAGCAATGTATTAAGCTGACTTATTTCAATCGGAGATATCGTTACAATCGCTGTAAGTTGATATTTGTATGCTTAATCTAAATAATTTATTGTACTTTTAATAAAAAAAAGAATATGATTGTTATTGTTTGTGTCATTATCACAGATTCTGCCTATAATTATTTAATACTAGCTGACCCCCGGGGCTCCGCTCCCGTCAATTGGCTACCTACCTACTCTACCTAGTATACCTACTCTACCCACTTACCCTACCTACCCAACCCTACCTACCCTACCCTACCTAATCATGTAGTACATATTTTTATGTATCATCAATAGTTTTCTCAGCGCACGCCAAAGAATGAATTTTATATGCAATGCAATTTTCAAATTTTTATGGTCATAGTGGCTTCCACATAAAAGGTAGATATATGCTGTAAAGGACTTTTATTTTAAACTATTGAAGACAAACAATCATACGGTCATTATATTTGTGTATCTGCAACGGTTTAGGCTGCGCACGCGAAGATAGCTATCAGAGGCAGAATTTTTTTCCGACTTACTCGATATTTATCGTTATATTATGACCAAATTACAAAAAAACGTTTTAAATTGTAGCCTATTTGTCATTCTGATGTCTAACCTATATTACTGTGAAGTTTCATCCAAATCCGTTTAGTAGTTTTTGCGTGAAAGAGTAACAAACATACATCCATCCATCCTCACAAACTTTCGCATTTATAATATTAGTAGGAAACAAAACAAGATGCAGGATTGCACACATTTTATGCATTATTTTTATATACAGGTTAGCGCTTGACCACTATCTCACCTAATGGTAAGCGATGATGTGGTCGACGGTCTTATTTAATCCCATGTGTTTTTCCATTGTGAAATAATGGTTTCCATACACATTGTCCACTGCCTACTTTCAGTATTAGCTAAAGATCTCACATTTACATTTCTCCCTGTACCAATAAACGTCAAAGAAAGTTATGTCAAGAATAAATTCAGTCTAACAATGCGTTTATCGATAAATCTTGCTTGAAGCTTGTGGAAAACTTTGTACACTGATTATCCGGTAAGTACTCGTAACTTAAAATAATTTAATACAAGTTTTACTCGTATAATTTTTCCTACATTCCCACCAGTGGAATCAACATAAATAAATCACGCTTATGTTTATTATGTTCCACATGTTCACACATCCTCATTTTATATTCATTGTTGGCGACTGCGACTCCTCACTGCGTTTATGCGTACGACATGTTTGACGTGGTCAACATTAGAATTGTATTAAAATAGGCGTAGTATGTAGTATTTCTGCACTATGGCATAACTTATTTTTGAGAATCGTAAACAATGACCATGGAACGCCACTTAAATATGCTAAAATAACATTCTTCGGAAATAGAGTCTGTGGGTGTTCCAATAATGGTATTATTGTTTGGTTTTATCGCGATATCTATGAACATTTTGCTCCCATTAAGATAACAGGCATAAAATAAGTATATCCAGTTCATAAAACGAGATTTCTCGCCAATAATAAAAGAATAAAACAAAGCCTCTTGGTCGGGAGGTCAATCTGAACATTAATCCCGCGTGGTGGAATGCCCGAACGCGTACAACCAATCATCAAACTAACGAGCTTACGTTTTACCACCTTTGTATTGTTTTCATAATTACTTTTATACATTTTATGAGTAATGGAAGGCTCAAATAACCACTTCTTGTTAATTGCTATTTTCAAATCTAGTCCCGGTTTTATCAAAACCTATTAAAATCTTGGAAGGAAATATAAAATTATGAATAGGTACCTAAATCAACTACGTCCTCATCATCGTCATTAGCCTTTTAATGTTCCCACTGCTGGGACTCAGGCCTCCTCTCTGAGAGAGGGAATGGGCCGCAATCCACCACGTGGGCTCAGTGCGGGTTGGTGAATGTCACATGTCTTCGATTTTTTTATTCTAGAACATGCCGGTTTCCTCATCGATATTTTCCTTCACCGTTTTGAGAGCAGTGATGATGAAATGATTTACACGAAGTCAAGTGCCTGCCTGGGTTCGAACCCACGACCTACAACTTGTAACTCGCAGCTGTTGCCACTGGGCCACCACTGCTTTCCTGCTACGTATCTACAGTTGATTTATTCATAATATTATTTTGATTTATTTCGAATGCTTCTGAGAGCCAAATGATTTACTTATTTTTGAATCCAATAGGCAATAGATATTGTTTCTGAAGATCTCAATAATTTTCACCAATATAAAAATAAGATTCGACGAATACCTCTTGATAATTCTATTACAACCCGTCAAGACAATGATAACTAATTGTAACATCTATTACAGACACTAACTAGAAAGCAATTAAAGACCATTACGTAAGTTTGTGACAAAAAACATACATATAACCGATTGGAGGAGGCGCCATAAGTAAACAAGTGAGCCGAGACGTGAGTGGAATACTCGATAGTTAGTAAAATAACTTGTGTAAGCACATATGCACCTGTTCAAAGAGAATTGTTTAGAATACTGCCAGCACGAACGGCTGGTTTTATTCCATAACAGGAGTATAACGCTTTCTCACTCACACCTACATCAAACTTGAAGAGAATGAAAAAGAAAAGTATAGAGAGTTTGATTAACTTTTTTTTAAATATAGGCTCGTGCGTGCTTTAGAACAGGTGATGGGAATTTAAATCTTGTTTCGACACTTACCAAATGTGTCTTGGACTAATAAAGTTAAAAAAGAAATTAATGTCGTATTAAAAGCGCGACCATTTACGTAATGATGACAAATACTGTCCAGGTAGATTCTGTAAGCTATTCCAATAATTAAGGGCTATTAAGCTTTGTTAGCATCAGCGGTGGTTTTCTTGTTCTTGCAAACACTTTATGTGGGGTCGGCCCTCCTAATTTATGACTAACCTTTTCAAGAAGGAGTATTTGCCTGACCCCACAATCCTCGACAGTACTTGACGCTGTGCAATAAGTAGAGCCGACCCTCTTAAAGTGGGCAAAGGCTAGCAAGAAGAAGAAGAAACATAGCATCAACGGTAGTTATTTAAAGAAATGTTAGTATTGCAGTTAAGAGTCATATAACTTTTTAATGCCCCGTAAATTGCAACCAAACAATGATAAAAATGTTCACATACCTAATCTCATGGACTCGAATGCAAAAGCCAATATTGAACACTCAGGAGTTAACTCTCACATAGTGCATCGTCGTTAGGTGGAAAATGACATTAAAAATATTGAGTAGATAGTCTCTTAGAAGCAAACGTTTGTCTAACGAGGGTGTTTGTGGGCAACAGCCAAACAGTTTAACTAAATGTACTAATTGATGATGAACACAAAACTCAATATTGAAATTAACAAAACATGACAGCACGAACGGAACAGGAAGTAGGCCAACATGAAAGGAGAACAGCGTTGATTGAAGGATATAATTAATTCGAAGAATTACGAATTAGTTCCGTATGGCTAAGAGAATACCGAAGACACAGATTGAGAAATCTGCAACAATATATATGCTCCAAATGAAACTGGCAATGACTCAAATGCACACAAACGTTTAAGAATATTGATAGAAACAATAAAACAGTGACTTCATTGCGTAACTAATCTCCAATTTCAGACTAGTGCTTTTCCGCCAATAGTAAACCCATTGTTAAAAAGCGTAGGAAATGGGACGTCGATAACGACTCCTTACATAAACGATACTGATATTTCCTTTACAATGAAATCAATAGTTTGCTTACTTCGCAACGTAGTGAGTGAGTAAATTAACTAGTCGATATTGTAGGCAAGGTACTGATTAGAACACAATCGTAAACTTTATTATCAACACATATAATACAGTAATATTGTATAAAGACCCATATAACGCTTGTAATTTCTATTGCACAAGTATAGAACTTAAAACTAACTTAAGCTTCAGCTGTAGATCACTAAGTAGGTACAGGCAACACCGTAAATTTTAGGGTCATCCATTACGGAAGAGATAAGATGTGTAAAGAATGGAGCAAAGGCTAACATGGGCTTATCTGCTTAACGCTTCCACGAACAGGTGCACAAAAGTATAACGAACTCATTTTATGGCACACTTTGTGGAACACTGGAACTTGGGACGTCTGGAGCAACGCTAAATTTATCAATATTATCCATATTAGTAAGTATTATAAATTCGAAAGTAACTCTTTTCTATCTATGTGACAACTTTGCACGTCTTAACGGCTGCACGGATTTATACAAACGTACACGTAAACACGCAAATATATGTCCTAATACAAATTCTGTTCTATCCATATGCATAGACCAGCAGCCGTATTGCGTAAATGAATACGGCAACGCAAAGAGTTTGACCGCTATCCAATCGACCAATCGCATGCGAGATGAATGACGCGATGTGGATTTCCGTCTGTGTGATTGGTCGATTTGATCGATTGGATAGCGGTCAAACTCTTGGCATTGCCGTATTCATTTACGCAATACAGCTGCAGAATTTGTATTAGGACATACTTTTCATCCCGGTATAATGTTATCTTGGTATATCAGAAAAATCGTCCCGGTATAATGTTAGCTTTCACGCGGCCGCGGAACCTCGGACAGGAGCTAGTGAAAATATTATAGGCGAATTGCTAATACTCGTAGCTTGCTTCGATGTCAAAGAGGTCTGTCTGTCACACAGTCTGTCAACACATCAACATAGTTTCTTTTACCGCAATAGCGTTATCTGAAACTGACTACTATCATTTTAATGTTGTTATATCTTCTATTCAAAAGATTTCCCACGTAACTAATTCGACTTAGATCGCCGTCAGTTTTATTAGAAAAATGACGTAAAGACACTGGTTTTGTATCAGTGGATACTTGGCTAATTAAGTCTGACCAAACATGTTGACAGCTTGAGCCCTTTCCAAGATAACACAAGATTCGGTTTCCGTTTTTATCTGGATGCTACGTTAATCTTACTGTTAATTACAAAGCGGAAGTTCATCGACCGTATTACTTTAATTCAATCTCTAATTTTGAAGTATTAGTTGCAAGACAATGAAGTAATTTTTGATTCTATTACTGAGAGAGATTGATAGGGCTATCGCGTGCTCCAATTAAATCTGCCTTTATGGGAACGCGACGGCTATTAGAGACCCCGTAAGAGTCTCCCCTCTTCAGGCTAAGTTCACACGATCTTTGTTTCGTTTTATTAATACTCTTAGCATTAATATCAGTCTACTCAGCGTCAGAAGTTAGCGGTATATTTAATTCGTTAGCCAACATAAATACACTGATTGTTTCTGGTGGTGCAGTAGGCGAATCTACAACTTTAGAGTTTTTCTGATGTTCGAGTCGATTGTTAGTTTTTAGGTAGATTGAGCCCAGAGGCACGGTTCCCAACTTAGGGATTTTGTCCCTAAATTTAGGTGCTAGAAGCGTTAAAAGGGACATTTTTAGCAACTGGAATTTTTTGGGGATTTTTTTAGTGATTTCAAACAAAACTTGCAGAATCGGAAACAAAGCGTGTATTTCTAGTTTTGTGCGTAGAAAGGAACGCACGATATCATTCATATCCCATAAAATGGTACAGAGTATCATGATGGTACGATTTGCCTTAAATTGGGATTATGGATCGTGAGTAAAACTTGATCATGTATGACTTAAAAATGAGACTTCAAACAAAAACGAGGAACAGGATGATGATGCAGTTCTGGAAATAATTAACAACTTTGCATGATTGTATTTATTCAATAAAATATTTTACTAACTTAAATATGTTTATTTTATGAGCTACGAAATAATTTAGGTACTAAATAAATATGTAGGTACATATACAATTCTATTTAGGGATTTTTAGGAAAGTTCAGAAAAAAATTGGGGAAAATTTTTGGTAAAGGTTGGTAACACTGCCCAGAGGTAGTTTATAATGTTGTTGTTTTTCAGAATGAAAGACAAGAACAACCATCATCCAATTACAAATAATGATAGGTCATCACAAAATAGATTGAGGAAAGGGATTAAAAATAATTTTCACATAATAACAAATTGCCCGGGTTCATCTCGAGTCACGTCGTATTTTCTAAGAAGTAACAAGTTGCGAGGCGTCATCCATCATAACATAAGCTAGGCGACGCAATCTTTGCGCTTCACGTTACTTTGACGCGCAAATCCCATGTCGCCTTCAACACTTCACTTTTTCTAACATTCCTGGCTCGTGCCAACAATTCATGGCACATTTCTTTAGTTACGCTTTTAAAGCCGCTGGAATGCTAGATAATAAAATGTTTCTACGATTGTTTGATTGGAACTAAAGACTGAGGTTCGCAAATCTGCGTAAAGGAATTGCGTCTCCTATAAAATTGTTTTCATTGCAACTTACAAGTAAGGTTTGTTAACATTCCATTTCCTTTTGGATCTTTGTTTTTTTATCTGCATATATACAAACGGCTTAAGAGCCGACAAGGTTAACTTCTGAAGCGGCAGCAACTGGATGCAAAAAGAGTAGAAGGTCAAGGTACTACAAAAGTTGGCTCTACAAAGGTCTTGCTCACATACATGGCTCTACTCATTGACTGACACACATACTTGACAAGACATTCTAATACGTAATTGCGTATTAAAATCTTGGTCCTAAAATAAGATCACACACATATACCTTGAAGCTATGACATCATTTGTCTCATTTCGTGGAATCTTCACGCGATGTTTAGGCAGGCATTTTAATGGGAGTTTGATGCGGCACCCATCACCCATGGTACCTATCTACACGTCGTTACGCCCAGATCTGATGGTGTAAGTTTTTTGTAAGCTCTCGCGTCTTTTCCGTGTGGTAATTACGGCTATGTAAATTGGATCAGATTTATCATAAGTGAGTACGAGCAATGGAACGTCAGTTATGCGTGTGTTTAGAACCGGAATACATAGTTTGGTTACTACTCTACTGACGATTAGTTTGAGTGTAAGTGTAATAGAAAATGTAAAGTAAACCAGATAACTTGACAGTTGTAATAAATAAAATCTTCTTCCAGAAAATAATTTCTCTGATGGTTCTTGAGAGGTTTTTAACCGACTTTCCAAAAAGAAGGACGTTCTATGTTCGGCTGTAGGTATTTTTTTATATATTTTGTTCACCACGGATGTCTATGATGTTCACCGATTACTCCGTCAATTATATGGACCATTTTGAAAAAAAAAATGTTCGGTAGGGTATTCTCTGGAGGTGGTCCCATTATCACCAAGTTAGGATCTGATGATGGGATCTCATGGAAATCGAGGGAACTCCTCAAATTTTATAGGTATACATATAGCCATTTTTGGATTTTCGATACAAAAAGGCTTTCGAAATTTCGCAACTTCACGACAGAGACTTCCTCTTGCCTCATCAATGAAATCAATTGCAGACAACAGTGATTTGATGTTTTACTAATTAAAACAAGAGTTGTTCCCACGATAGCGCTAAACCTATTACCGGTACGACGTAACATTTTTCGTTAACTATCTCGAGCAGACTTGTGGTGAGACGCGCATGTGAGAATTGTAACACTACATAAGTGCTTATTGTATGAAAACATATAGCTTCATCGACGTCTTTCTCTTCACATGGATATGACACGCGCGAAAAGATAAGATGGGTAACTAACATATTGTGTTCTGGCTTCTCTCCAAGAAAATAAAATACAAAGCGGTCTTTCGCACGAACATTACTTCAAAAAGGTTTGTATTCTATTACTACATCAACCACAATTTCTGAATTAAGAATTATACGTAGACTAGCTGTTGCCCGCGACTTCGTCTGCGTAGCATTAGTACTTTGAATAGCCCATTTTTTTATATCGCGCCATAATATTATAGGTGTGTGGATTGCCTTATTTGAGAAAGTATTATTTCACCATACAATCTCTACCCCCTGTCCACCCCCTTAAGGATGATTGTCCGGATAAAAACTATCCTATGTCCTTCCCAGGGTCTCAAACTATCTCCATACCAAATTGCATCTAAATCGGTTCGGCGGCTTAAGCGTGAAAAGGTAACAGACAGACAGATAGAGTTAATTTCGCATTTATAATATTACTAGCTTTTACCCGCGGCTTCGCTCGCAGTGAAGCCATTTTTTTTTTATGAAATGTTTCCTATGTTACTTCTAATACCTCCAAGAATATATGTACAAAGTTTCATGATGATCGGTTCAGTAGTTTTTGCGTGAAAGCGTAACAAACAAACTTACATTCACATTTATAATGTTAGTAAGGATATATATTATTAGTATGGATGATTCGCCAAACACTAGTTAAGCCCGAAAATCTGCTTAACTTTGGCACTAAAGCAGGGTTTGACACGTTAAACTACAAATATTCAATTCAGAAACCGGCCCCCGGAATTTTATGTTCAAAAGGTTAGTAATTGTATCTCTCAAATATTTATTTTCTCATGGTGACCCAAATTAGTATCAGGTAGAAAAATTATTAGAAAGATTCCGTAATTTGATATTTTCGGGGCCCACCAGCTACTTCAACCTATTGACGCTGCTATACAAGAAGCCTATACACAGGTTCTAACATTATTAGTATAGCAGTCACGTCAACAAACGACCCCTAATGGAAATAGCCAACAGTGTCATCAACATCACATAATACCACACGAAAATCAACTTTAATTTCAGACTGTTAAGAATTCTATTTGATTTGCCATAAATCTAGAGAACCGGTGTAAATGAGTACACGCCGTTACTTATAACGTGTGTCACCAAACCATATTGTCCGCTTATAATTTGAGTATATTTACCTTTGACCATAAAATCTCCGAGTAGCAGTATTTTAGAAGAAATGGCGGGTCAGTTTTGGAGCTTTTGAATATGTGAATGAAGAAGAACATTGCCTACTATTAAATATACAGAGGAATATTGGGAGGAATACTGAAAAACCGGCCAAGAGCGAGTCGGATTCGCGCACGAAGGGTTCCGTACCATTATCGCAAAAAACGGCAAATAAGTCACGTTTGCTGTATGGGAATCTGACTTAAATATTTATTTTATTGTTTTTAGTATTTGTTGTTATAGAATAGAATAGATTTTTTTAAGTTTAGAATAGAATAGAATTTTCTCTTTTTTCGAGTATCCATGACTCAAAAAAAGCCCGCAAACAGCCTGGTGAGAGACAGACAGACGGACAGTGGAGTCTTAGTAATAGGGTCCCGTTTTTACTATTCGTGTACGGAACCCTAAAAATGGTTGATACTTAATAAAGTTGGCTTGCAGTTGGGAGGCGGGATCCAAGCAACGAGGATAATGCACAAAGTATACATAATATTGCGTCGTTTTTTTTGTGTATAGTAACACACGGTTATAATAATTAATAACGGATTCATATAATGAACCAAGAAAGGAAAGCTTTCAAGCAACGTTAAACTAATATAAATCATCTTAAAATTTAAAAGCTTCCCTCCTAATATCTGGACGTGATAAGGAATAATGCTTTGTTAAATATTCGAGATAGAGGATTAGGTCCCCAGCTTAATCGATGAAATTTAAATAATGCTCGAAGGCGTGCCACTGACAGCCTCCTAATGCCTCTCGTTTATCTCCGAATTTATCACTCAATATTATTTACGTTAACTTAAAAATATAAAATCTTTTAAGTCCACGAACTGGCTGTTAAGTTATAGAGATAAAATCTTACTAATAATGATTGTAATCATTGTTGGCAACACTAAACATGAATATGTATTGAGTTATAATTAAGTTCGTTTCCATTTTAAATGAGAGTGATATATGAGCTGTACAGTATGTGAAGAATTTGAGAATTAAAAAGTTTTTAACGAATGTATAAAAAAAACATCAAATTAAGACATTTAAACACACAACTCTGGCATACTAATACCAGAAATACCTAGTGAATATACTTTTCTTTGTGACCAGGAATAAAGATGACGTATTATATTTAAAATCTCACGACTATCCATATCTACTAATAGAAATACGTATTAACCACATAGGTATGTCACTACAGATCAAGCATCAACACACCACCCACGATACTCAAACAATCAGAAACGTTGAACTTCGCACACAGCCATTTAAGTACTTGTTTGCCTTCAACCTTCGAGGAATTTTGCCTGAGCTTATTAAACAATCCTATGAGCGAAGGTCAGACAGGTCACAGATATGTTACATGGGACATGTATTTCTAATAAGCATCTTCGTTAAAGCTAACCTATTGAGAGGCAAATGCGGCTCTGATGGCAAAAGACACGGTGTGACAGAGTGGCTAATGAAAAACAAACAAATTTGAACCGTGTCGTATCTTGTCATGTAACTATAATTGTTCGCGAAAACGTAGGTAGTGACAACAGCTGCGATCGCATACGCCGCATTTGACTCTCGCCAAGGCCGAAAAAGAAAGGAAGAAACATGACTTACCTGTACAGCGCTGTTTAAAAAGCAGTTGTTCTGCCCTGGAGCATTCCACAATCCTTTAGTGGTGTGAAAGATCCCAGAATCTCGAGATCCATCTCTCGAGTGCTGAGGTCGGAGTTCAGCGTCGCGTGCGTAACGATCGTGCGCGGGAGTCACCATTGTTGGCGCCATTTTTAACACCAATCCGCCATTTTGATGAAGAGAGCACTACAGTAATTTATCCACTGTCCACATTTCGGTATCTGAAAAGATAAAATAAAGTGGGGATTGTAATATCCGCAATTCGGTTAACAAGCCTGATTTATGGATGATTGTCGGATAATCCACAGGAAGATGTTTTAAACACACAAGGACCTGGGTTCAGGATATGTGAGAGTTATAACATGAAGTTAGTCTTCCAACACGAACATTTCCTTCTTATTGGTTGAGTAGTCGATCAGGCTATACCTTAGAAATTCAGAATACATATTTTCAGTTCCCATTTCGCTCAAGAAGCTAATTGACTTTGTGTTTCATTTTTACGGCCCACTAACGCACTTCACACTAAGATTATAAAGGCGAAAGTTTGTGAGAATGTGTGTTTGTATGTTTGTTACTTCATCACGCTCAAACGGCTGTACGGATCTGGATGATATTCGGCACAGGGATAGACTATAGTCAGGAATAGAAAATTTTATCCCGGGTATATGTTCCCTCGGGATAATTTTCGACTTTCACGCGGGCGAAACCGATGGCAGAAGCTAGTAATATTATAAATGCGGCAGTTTGGATGGATAGATGTATATTTGTTACTCAATCACGCCAGAACGGCTTAACGGATCTGGATGAAACTTGTCACAAAGATAGATTATAGTCTGGAATTGCACATAGGCTACATTTATCGCAGTATAATGTTCCCTTGGGATAAAAAAACACTTTTGACGCGGGCGAAGTCGATGGTAGAAGCTAGTTTTAGAATATTTTGCAAACCTATCAACAACATTAAAATTTACGTGAAAAACGTCTAAGAAATAAGAATACCCTTCAAAAGTAGACAACATGGAACAATAATTTGACGAAACGTTCACACAGCCCAGACAAGACAATCGCGGGGCGGAGTCAACCATCGTGTTCTGATTTCTCATTCATATAATTGTTACATTGGGGTTAATAAGGCGAGTTTTCATATTTAATTACACAATGATTCATTAGCTGATTCCTTTCACTGCTCAAGTCGCGAGCATTGTTACTGTGACTGCGACAACAATAAGGTTTCGTTCCCTGTCAACCTTTGTTGAATGCAGGCAAATGGTTGCAAACTTTGCTAATTATTATCGATTGATTGTTCGCGACAGACCGTGAAAATTTGTTTCAGCAAAATAGAAGGCAATTTTGAAACGCGAAACACAATAGGTAGGTAAGTAAATCCTTAAGAAGAACGGGATAATGTCACGCTTCAGCAGGTGGTTTTCAAAATTCGTTTCTCTGATAAATATTCAAAATAGCTATGTAGCTACAAATATAAAAAAACTCTTAATTATAACAAAGGAATTTTACACGATCTGACTGCCTTGAAGAAGACACAGTGACTTGTTTGCAAAAAAACATGCCCGGAAGACATTACAAGATTCTAGGTAAGGAGCAAAAATGGCAATTAACAGAGTTACAAGTATTCCTGTTGGTAATGATTTGTAGCTATAACAGAAGCTACCGCATTTCTGTAGTTTTATCGTCTTTATTATCTGTGAGTTAAGCTAAAAAATAGTCTGCAAATGCGATTGTAAAAGCTTTTGAAATAATTTCAAACAAAACACCACTTAATTTAAATGCCCCAATTACTCTGTTCATTTATTAGCCGCTCTTAGTTATTTATTTCCATTTATACAATTGAAATAAAGAATCGGGGCTTCGCTGCCGACTTGTCCAAATTAGTGTTGCAAGTCGTGCGCCGGCGCCCCGCGGTGCATCGGTCGCATGCGTAAGCACATGTGCGGGCTTCCGCGAAACGACACGCAGTAAAACGGTTTATTTCAAACTGCATGATTTATGTAGAATATATATGGGAATGCCAGCTGATCGGCCGATTCACGAATCTGCTAATTTTATTTTAACTTCGAAAATAACCCTTTCATCAAGAAAGATTAGTTGTCATTATTTTGGTAATGCGATTACGGATTCATGCATGAAACTTATTAATAATAAATGTTTTAAGCTATGACTGTAGTTTGGAGTTACAGCTTGGGGTTTTGCTTTTGAACCATCTCTACGACATTTACTTTTTCTACAATAACAGCATCAATATGCACCACGCAACATCTAGAAATTCCTGCATCTACAACACAAATCTTCATCACATTAAATGTACTTTATCTCTGTTTGGATTCCAATAAACATAATGGTATTGGTTCCGTTAAAGGCGCCAATATATTTTGTAATGCAAATGCACGCGTACGTGTTGAGTTTACATGTTGTTTCTAAATACTAAACAAGCAAGCTGAGCTATTTCAGTCAGAAACTTGCGGCCACACTTCCGATCTATCGATAATTTCACAAAAAAAACGGGGTTAATTCCTGGATATCATTTGCTCGTTGCGCAACGTTCCCGTCTCGGTTTTTATTTACAGATTCTGTTACAAGTAACTGAGATCGTGATTACGGATTCCAGAGCATAAATATTTGTAGATAGTTGAAACAACTCGCTGCAGAACAGTCAGTAGCAATAAACATTGTGTATAATTGAATTACGAAACTTTCCTATTCTTGCACTTTCTTCTTTCTCCAGGCATTAAATTTCTCTTATTAATTTCTAAAACAATACTATATATCTTAATTAATGAACATATCTTAAAAGATAAGCAAGTCATTCTGATTAAAGCTCAAACTGGATGCACTTTAATCTTCGAAATGCTTAATTAAACGTAACCAACAATTACAAAAGTAAAAGGGTTAAAAACCCCATAACAGAGCGTCCGTACCGATACACCGTGCATAATCCGTGCACCCAAAATAATTAATCTCAAGTGTTATGCCCGAGCAGCATCGTTTCGTTGCCATACTTGGTTATAAAAGGTTCTAACTCCTTTACCAATTACGGCGATCTTTGCAATTAACGTTTTTGTAAAATCTTTGGCCTTGCATTATCAGTTAAGTATCTACATACTTAAGTATCTCTCAGCAACGTTAAAGGTCCATTTTCTGAATAGAGTATTTGGAGTTAAGAATGTGTCAAAATCTACTTTAATGACAAAGTTTGACAGATTTTCAGGCTAAAGAAGAGTTTGACAAATACTCAACTTGAAATGAGTAATTCAGAAATCGGGACATAATAATATGGCAGGTTTCTGTTAAAAGTATTTGAGGTTAAGAACGTGTCAAATCCTACTTTAGTGCCAAATTTTGTCAGTTTTCAGGCTAAAGTATAGTTTGACAAATACTTAACTCGTTCTTAACCTCAAATACTTAATTCAGAAATCGTGATATAAGTAGTCGCGAAACCAACAGTCATTCGTCACGGTGATAGTTCTAAGCGTTCAGTTGATTAACTTTCAGGAATAGATGTAAGTTTTTTATTCAATTTTATTTTAAACATGCATCATGAACCATCATTTTGAAGAATAAACACTATGCGTATATGAGGCAGACACATGGAATCAAGGTTATCGAGGGGAAGCAGTGCCCTGATGCTGTTTGAACGGGCTTGACCCACCGTCTTTGTTCGATGACCGCTACGGGATTATAAAGAAATGGTTCATTCGGTTGGTATAATTAGTTTAGACGCTGCGTTTATCCTCTTTTTAGGTTCATAACGCCAACATAAAATGCTACCCGATCCTTATCTATACTATACTTAATATTATAAAGCTGAAGAGTTTGTTTGTTTGAACGCGCTAATCTCAGGAACTACTGGTTGGAATTGAAAAATTCTTCTTGTGTTGGATAGTCCATTTATCGAGGAAGGTTATAGGCTATATAACATCACGCTACGGCCAATAGGGGCGGAGCATAAATGAAAAATGTCGCAAAAACGGGCAAATAATTCCTTTTTGAGAGCTTTCGTTGCGTGCGCTGTGTAAGTGGTTAAAGTTACGCAACATTCATGTATGTAGGGTAGGTAGATTAGGGTAGGAAGGCAGCCAGTTGACGGGAGCGAAGCCGCGTGGAACAGCTAGTGTTTTAATAATTGTCAGGATGTTAGGTAGAGGTAACGACTGTAGGAGTTTCATATGCCTGGCGACCATAAAAACGGAATCATCAGTAATTGAATTATTGTATAAAAATATATCACAAGTTATTATATTTTTTACATCGAGGAGCTAGAAATGGTCTCTAGCACCACGTGGGTAATATGTACGAACGGTTGTAATCACCGAAATGATCCGATTGACGACCGCAGTCGCATTCCTGCGTTAGACACGCTCAAGATTCACTTTTATATCTTTTTTGTAGGACATTTCTCTTCTTTATCTCAAAGTCTATTACTTTCTAACACTGCTTTTCATAAACAAGAATATAGCGACCATTATTTTTTATACGTTTTTTATTCAGGCCAATCATAATTAAAACTTTCAATTGTAATCGAGGCACTCTCAACTCAAATAACTAAATAAGACTTCAATCATGTTTCGTGTATGATGATGCATTTTGTCACTAAACGTTCTTTAAAAGCTTAATAACATGTTAGTTTAGTTAGGGCAGCAATCAAGCAATTGTTGCTTATTGCCCAGTCACGCTCCTTTTACCAGATGACTGGATCCATCCAAAGAAATTGATAAATTGATAAATAATTGACGGTTTACTACTATAAGTGTTTGTTTACTGTAATCTTAGAAATTGTACCTATATTTCGTCAGAAACGTATCAGAATTCATAGAAAAAAAATAACAAAAATATTGAAACGACTTTTTTATTTTTTATAGGCTCGCGCTTGACCACTATCTCACCTGATGGTAAGCGATGATGTGGTCGAAGGTGGAGCACGCTTGCCTAGAAGTAGCCTATTCACTCTTGACTTAAAGATCCTTAGATTGTAGCTATCGGGAAACACAGACTCCGGCAGGGAATTCCACTCCTTAGCTGTACGCATAATAAAAGTATTCTCAAAACGTTTAGTGCGTACTTCCAAAATAAAACGAACAAAGTGAAAAATAACTTTATTTTTGGAATTGGGTTATTTGGTACCTATTTTTATTCGTTATTGACACCGACTTCTGAATAAAACATTATTTTTCACTTTGTAGTGTTTTGTTTTGGACGCCGGTTTTTATTTTTTTTTTGTTAAATTGTCTTTTACTTTTTTCTGTTTAGTTTTGGTACCTTATATTACCATGAAAATCACTTATAGCCAGAGGGCTTCTCATAACAAATCCAACAAGGCTAAACACGACTACGACACATTGTTTTATTACGGATTTCCGGTGCCTACCTTCCAGCTTCATCACCAGATCAGTTCGATGATACCATTTCCATTAGAACCATTTATTTAAATTTGCTTTACCACAGTCATTTAACTATTCGAAATATCTTATTTCTTATTCCCAAAACAAACTTAGCATTGAGAACTTCCAGAACTTCCAGTAGGCATCTGTGGTCTTCTTCATCAGTTCCCTTTCACCAAATGATACTTTCTGAATGCAAAGGCTTGCCATGTTGATAAAAATACCTACTTACCAAAATATAGTGCCTATAAAATTTGAGGAGTTCCCTCGATTTCCATGGGATCCACTCATCAGATCCTGACTTGCTGACAATGGGACCAACTCCAGAGTATAGCCTTTCCAAAATAAAATAATTTTCAAAATCGTTCCATAATTGCCGGAGTAATCGCGTAACAAACGTACCAAAAAAAAAGCAGTTGAATTGAGGACCTCCTTTTTGAAGTCGGTTGAAAAAAACGTAGTCACGGGGACTGCCGACAGAAGTGAAAACTTAAAAGTTTGGAAGGCATCGCCAGTCTGTGCGACACAAAAACTAAGAGACACACACATTAGCATATCGCTGACGCGAACCCATAAGTTTTGTCCCAACCAAAAATCGCTTAACGCAGCTAAAGAAGTTTTCACTTCAAAATGTCTTAGTAGATGAAGATAATTTGTCATTTGTTCCCGGAAATTGCATTTTAAATCACACTCTACACAAGCAGTTGTATAAAAGCGAGGTGACAAGTCAAATTGCTATTCTGAGAAAATATTCTCAACTTTAATCTCGATAACAAATCTCAAGCGGGTAACTTAGCGTGTGATTCGGCATCAAAGCCGCTCACATTGCTGAAAAAATAAGAAAACGCTCAAGTGCTTGCATATTACCATGGGAACAAAAAACTTTAATACAAAAACTTAAGAAAGCGAGGGATTGTTTCAAGTGTTCCATTAGTAATAAATAATTTTGAGTGATAACCTTAAAAGCATTCCCTTTGACTCGAGCACCTATAAAGAGTTTGTCGAATGACGGTGCTAGGCGCACGTAACTTTGTATCCTCATAAAAAATTTATAGCCCATGTTTGATCAATGCTTTACAGAATACTAATGGTATGTTACCTATGTATGCTTCACATACTATAAAAAGAGACCGATGTTTTAGAGAAGCAAAAGTACTTTAACCTGACTAAACTCCATTTGCGATAACATTAGATGTTTAAATTAGCCCATTTTACATCCCGTTCAACCGATTTTGACTTCTATTACGACAAGTGGTACGACAAATGGTAGTTGTAGTAAACAGTTGGTTTAGGTAACAGGTTAATGCTTTTTATGTCATCCTTATGTTTACGGGATAGAACTCAAAATCGGTTGAACGGACTGTAAAAAGATTTGGAAACATGTCTAATGTTATTACAAATGGAGTAGGTAACTTCAGTTCAGGAAATTGGAAACTGATTCAGCTTTTAATTTATTTTTGAGTTTTAATTGCTCTGTACTTGCTGGTAACTACACCTATGTTATAATGAATTACAATTAGACATTAAATTGTTTTTGACATTTTTAATTATTTTGACATAGATTTCTTTTTTTTGACATTTTAATAATTCCTCATATAAGTCTGACATAATTGGAGTATTAAATAATATGTAATTGTTCAATTTATTTTCTAATTTAATACCATAATTTATGCATGATTTTCAAATATTTGTTATCTTCAGCTAGATTTGCACACCATATTTGTACGCCTCCTGGCATAACATAGCGCTCTGTTCATCAAACATAAGATCTGTATTTATTTACCTATGTTAACAAATATATAAATAAATAAATGGCGAAATCTATTTTGAAATTAAGATGTTTAATACTAAAGGAGAAAAGTTCAATCAGAGCGAGAGCTGTCTACATTCTCCGAGATAATTATCTTGCCATTGCGGTCGGAATGAAGCCTCGAGCCAAAAGAAAATAACACTAAAAGACTACGTGCCACATTTTTTGTCTTAACTTCCAATCACAGTCACCATACATAGTACACATGTAAGTACTTACTACAATGTGAGAGTTTATTTCTAGTTGGTTAGCCATGACATAGCTAGATACTAGTTTTAAGTGGGGCGCTTACCTTTGACCTAAACCCCGAGGGTATTGGAGGTTATATGGCACTCGCAGAATCCAGTTCTTCGTAGCGTGCGGATACTATTTTTTTTTATATTCATTGCTGAAGAAGGAGAAAAGGAAGTTCATTCTGAATGTTCTGGAATGTAATTCAATCCCTTGGGTCCCTTTAGTCGCCTTGAAGTGGTTCATATAAAAAATGGATTTCGTAGAAACATGAATTCAAACTCTAGACACCTCATTCTTCCAAAAAAAACTCCAACTTCAAAAACTAGAAACAAAGCTGCTTATTAACCCATCTATTTTTAGAACGTCTAGGAATGCAATTAAATCAGACAGGTAGGTAATTATTCGGTGCGCAACGCAAGAAATTCAAACGAATTCTGTTCAAAGCTTAAACGTTGATGAAGAAGCACAGACGGTCAAAGATTTCTTAGTTTCTTACAGGCAAGCGAGCACACGTGCGCCACAGCACACCATTAAAAGGAACGCACACATGCCAACGTCACGAACTTGATTATACGTTACACAAAAAGAGGAAGAGTGTAGGCTGCGCGTGCGACGGACGAGTCGCCGACCCGCGAGATGGCACGAGTCAAAACGCCGCGGCGCGCATAATATTACTATTATTATTTTATGACACTATTCCTCCTATACGATCAACACATTTGGCTCCATAACTAATAAAAAACAGAAGGCCAGTAAACAAGACGGTAAAGACTCTATCATCACTAAAATAGCTGCAGCTTTACGGATTATTAAAAACAGAGAACCATAGTTTTACTATTGCATGAATTGATAAATCAATGATTGGTAAAATTACCTATGTATAGGGATCAAGCAAACTGACAAAGAAGGCAACATCTGTAGGCACAATTTTGAGTCTCCGAGTATTTAATATTCATAATATGCAACCACTCCTAACTACACCTGTGTTAATAGAATATACCGGAGTACCACTACGAACTTTATTAATGGAAGGCAATGAGAACGAGATTACTTGTAATGTATTGTAAATTTATTAAAACTTTCATTAGACCACCAACGATCACGGAGCACAGAGTCATCTAAATTGAATTGAATAATATGATGTCGAAGTAGCGTAACTAAGTCGCGTGACGATGAACGCGTTATACCAACATAAAGTACCTAAAGCACGTCTAAAAGAGAAGTGTCAACGTGCGACATTAGCCATTAATGACTGTCATTTCTCAATGTGTCGCCAACAAAGAGAATTCAATTGGTGTCCAGACCTCACTGGTGGAACAATGTTGTCAAGTTATGTACGGCCATGCCATACATAAACAGAACCTTTGAGTCGCGGTCACTCCCCTGAAGAAAACCATTCGTACTGCTACAGGTTGATACTGAGAAGGTCTCAACTCAAGAGATGAACCGATAAATATTCCAACAGATAAAATTGATGAAAAGATGAGATGACAAAATCTACGAGACCGAGGAAAAGCAGTGAGCACCAAAATTCATGATCTGATCTATCTCTAACGACATCTACAAATAAATTCAATCGTTTGTCATATAAGTAGGTAGGTACCTCATTAGCTTAAAATTTACGTATGTTCTCATAAACACATGTGAATATTGTAACTAAAGCTTCAACAGAATGATGTCATACGCTATTATTGGCGATTATGGCTCCTATCAGCCAAACATAACTTTTTAGTAAATGGTAACGTGTTCTCGATTACCTATATTATGCTACATTGTATTCATTGTACCATATAAAACTATTTAACGAAGTATGATAAATGATTTATACGGTATTTTTTATTGGAGCACTGTGGAGAGTGACACTGCAGAAATATATGCTATAGGCCGAAGTTATAATTGAAATACGGTCAGGTAAACAAGAGCTTGTTTCTTGGTACAGAAATTCATGTTCGCATATGTTTTGTCACAGTTTCGAAAACCATAGTTCCCGCGGTCTATTGTTTACAAGTATCTACGTTCAGTGGTAGATTGACTGAGATTAGCAAGTCGTGATGTGGCCCATATCTCGATGAAAGCAATCACGATCACCGCCAGAGACATACTTGTCACACGAGCAGTTCTCGAGATGATCACGATATGGCCTCGAGCCTGAATCCATAGTTACATAATCACGACACAAAAGAAATGCTATAAAAACATTCAGGACATACATAAACAAAACAAAAGACGATCTGTCTTCCAAGAATGAAAGTTCTGTGATCTATGAACTTTTACAGATCCATTATAGCGAATGGGTAGAGCAAGAAAAAGTTACCATACGTTCAGAAGCAGTACCAGCAACGACGTGGAGTGAATTGAAAGAAATTTAATTACGAGCAAACTCCTTACCCCAAAAACTTCTAGATACGATGGAAAACGACAAATCGTTAGCAAGGTGACATGAAAATATCGTGACAAACGCAGTGGTTTCAAGTAGGTTAAATCGAGCATGCAATATTTCATGCTCAGAAGCATTAAATAATTGCACACCGTGGAAATATAACTGTTAATAAATAGTAGGATCTGTGCAATGACAGAATCGTCTATGAACATATTTAGATAACGGGGACCCGTCCGTGGGCTTGTTAACTTGTGTACACACGGCAGCTAAGCTACTCAATTCCACCAGATCTCGGAGACGGTAGCTCCATTTAAATATTAATCGAACAAACCCGTTCTCTGAATCAGAATAAGCTTTTAACACGAAATCAACAAAGTACCAATCAAGTTTGAAAGCGTTCATTGGTTCCTAAACACAAAACATTACTACAGATGCAAAAGGCAAAATGATGGGCTTATTTATCTGCATAGACGTAGTTAATTATACAGACATTAAAAAAATTGCTTCTCCACCTGGCTCGCGGCACGTGCCTCGTTCACCTGTTCTTTAGTCGCACTTTTAAATAAGTAGGCTCTCGAAACCGGCAGTCATAGCTGTTTGAACCATGCCATTATTTTTTGTATACGTTACAAAATTGCTGCATTGCATACGTAATTATAAGTCAGCAATAGTAGAAGCTATTATTTTTAAATGATGATTAGGGCGTAGATGTAGTTTTAAATCATTCGAATGCTATTAAGAAACAATCGCTTATTTTGTCTATTCTGTTGGCGAGTGTTAGAACGGGTATACAAATAATATAACGGAATTCATTAAGGTATTAAACTTGTATTAGGTGAAATAAGGCCAAGCATTAGTTAAATTCGTGAAGCAGACTTGTTTTTGAGGCTGGTGTTTTACACAGTTTAGTGAGCTAGGAATGACTACTTGCTCAAGAAGACATATTTTAGTATAGACTTTTTTCTTTACCAGATACTGATAGCAGAGTATGCTTGCAGTACGCAATTCCGTACCTATGGACCCATGGTTAATTCTTAAAATAGTCCATACAAATATTATAAGTTCAAAGGTAAGTTCTGTTTAGGTATTTTTTATCTTTTCACGGCGAACTTGGGAAAGTCATAGGATAGCTTTTTTATTCCGGTAGTATATTCCCTTGGGATGATAAAAAACTTTTTACGCGGGTGAAGCCGTGGGCAGAAGCTAGTTTTTGATATATATAAAAATTATCCTATTTCCGTTGGTCACGGCATCACGCGTGAACGGCTGGACCGATCTCGCAATTTTTTTTTGTGTATTTGTTATTGTTAGGAGAAGGTTCTTATGAAAGAAAAATTAAGAAAAAAGAAATGGTAGGTAAGTATGTAGGTAGAGTAGGTAGGATAGGGTAGGTAAGGTAATTTTCCTTGGTCACGGCATCACGCGTGAACGGCTGAACCGATCCCGCAATATTTTTTTTGTGTATTTTTTATTGTTAGGAGAAGGTTCTTATGAAAGAAACATTAAGAAAAAAGAAATGGTAGGTAAGTAGTAGGAAGAGTGGGTAGGATAGGGTAGGTAAGGTAATTTCCGTTGGTCACGGCATCATGCGTGAACGGCTGAACCGATCTTGCAATATTTTTTTTGTGTATTTTTTATTGTTAGGAGAAGGTTCTTATGAAAGAAAAATTAAGAAAAAAGAAATGGTAGGTAAGTATGTAGGTAGAGTAGGTAGGATAGGGTAGGTAAGGTAATTTTCCTTGGTCACGGCATCACGCGTGAACGGCTGAACCGATCTTGCAATATTTTTTTTGTGTATTTTTTATTGTTAGGAGAAGGTTCTTATGAAAGAAACATTAAGAAAAAAGAAATGGTAGGTAAGTAGTAGGAAGAGTGGGTAGGATAGGGTAGGTAAGGTAATTTCCTTTGGTCACGGCATCATGCGTGAACGGCTGAACCGATCTTGCAATATTTTTTTTGTGTATTTTTTATTGTTAGGAGAAGGTTCTTATGAAAGAAACATTAAGAAAAAAGAAATGGTAGGTAAGTAGTAGGAAGAGTGGGTAGGATAGGGTAGGTAAGGTAATTTCCTTTGGTCACGGCATCATGCGTGAACGGCTGAACCGATCTTGCAATATTTTTTTGTGTATTTTTTATTGTTAGGAGAAGGTTCTTATGAAAGAAACATTAAGAAAAAAGAAACGGTAGGTAAGTATGTAGGTAGGGTAGGGTAGAGTAGGTAGGTAAGTTAGGGTAGATAGGTAGAGTAGGGAAGGCAGTTGACGGGAGCGAAGCCGCGGGCACAGCTAGTGGATATATAACTTACTCAGTTGGGCTCACTTTTATCATATGGGTATTATGGTACACAGATTCGGGCAGATGACATTCATCGCGATACTGCATCAGAAAGTTGGCCTCAATATTTGCATAAAATATTGATTTCTACAGCTAACTCTTTTTTGACGTGCTGAAAAACCATTACAATTTCGTATTCAAAGCGCTGTGTCAAGGTGGTCCAAAATGGAGTCAAGCTAAATTAAATTAATGTCTGTCTATGCTCATGATTACATAGTAGACCACGATTCGTATCACTTTATGTTGCAAATCCTTTCTCCGTTGAGAAAGACGCAGCCTGAACAAAACTATATCTTGGTCAAATGTCGATTTGACCGAGTTTAGAGTTACGTTTAGTAATAATCTATTATGTTAATGCGCACAGCAAAAGAGTGGAACTCACTGCCTGCGTCTGTGTTTCCGAACGCATACAACCCGAATATCTTCAAAGTTAGAGTTAATAGGGTTCTTCTGGGTAAGCTCACTCCATCGTCGACTTTGTCTCTGACCTAGACTAGCGTCAAGAGCAAAACTATCATATAAAAAAAAAAAAAATTGTGATACGTGTAGGCAGTACAATTATTTGTATTGTGCCGAGTAATAAAGGCTAAATGATTTTATTTCTGTAAGTTGTTCGTACAAACACTTTTACATATCGATATTTTTTTAAAGCTAGAGGGGGCCGGCGTTTCCTATACGACTACTCTGAGAAGAAAGGCCGAAACAAACTCAGAGGTCACAGTCTCTTTTAAAGTCCAGACAAAATCTTGATTGATGTCTGTAATGGTCTTTTGAGGAAAGAACCAGACAGATTGAGTGGACCTGTCCAGTTGGTGCACGCATTTGTCAATAACCGTGCAGCTCAACTCGGAATTTAAGGAGCTCAACGATTCGACGAACAATACCAAAGAAAGGACAATCGGGTAGGCCGCATAAACTACTCAAACTGCCAGACCATGATTAAAAACTAACTGAGATAAATTCAAATTAAAAGGAAATAAAAAAGGATGATCCACATGATTTACATTCACAATAATTAAAATAAAATATATATAATATTCTAAAAAGTAAATATTCTTATTATTGGCTTGCTGATGATAGTTCGTCTGCGCCTGCCCAAAACAATTAAGCCTTAAGGCATTGTCATTAAACCTAGTGTGAGGAGACGCTCTTCTTTTTTGAGCAATTAGTATACTATAGAACTTGTCTGCAAGCTTTCACAAATCTATACTTATATTATAAACGGGTAAAGTTTGTGAGATCGTGAGTTTGTAGGGGGTAATCTCTGGATCTACTGAACCGATTTAGATGATATTTGGCATGGAGATAGTTTGAGACCCTGGGGAGTACATAGGCTTTGGGATGAAGCGCAGAAGCTAGTTTTACTATCTTTCACAAAATATTTTATAGCTCTATAAATAGGTACAATTTCTAAAACAAATGACTGTTTCGAACAAGGTTTTTGTCATTGAATTAGCAATGCAAGTTGAATTACTGTCTGGCCGTAAGCACTTTGGTAGAATACTCTTAAAGGTAGGGCGTACTCAAAGTAAAGCTCGACTGTATTATTCGTCCAACTCCTTCAATTTCAGTTTTCAAACGAGAGAATCTATAAAACCTCAACTTTTCCACTGAAAATGGGTCCGGAGGACGCCACTATAGCTAGGTAACTCACGGTCAGCAGCCACAGGGCTTTGACCACAAGTCAGTCCGAGTCGGTTAGGTTTTAAAACAAAACAAGACGCATAGACGCAGAGAGCTCTAACGATAAAACTAAGAAAGGCACTCCTACTGAGATTTTCATTAGTATGCACGTCAACATAGAGTATAAAGAGTCAGAATAATATATATAATCATTTTAGGTAACAATGGGCTCAGACAGCTTTTGTAAGGATCGTGAAACCATACTCGCTTCCTACGGACTCATTGAATAAGACGGAAGTATTGAAAACAAAAATTATTCGGCACTTGCAGCCAAATACGTCATCCAAACCCACTTGGTTTATTTTAACGTCTTGGACAAAAATGAAATTAATATAAAAAATGGTATATTATGTTTAATTTCTTTTGTCAAGTATGTGAATTTCAATTTGTTATTGAATAAATCATTTGAGAAGCTATAAATAGGTGATATTTTTGTACTTGCCAATTGGAAAATAAAGTGTTTAAATTTTATATATATTACTTTGGAACACGTTTGGATAGAGATGTATTACTTTATAACAAACAATTCGAGAAATTAACTAGTGCCGGATTAATTTAATTTAAAGTTTAAGTTTGCACTCACCATAAAATCCTCATAATAACAATTGGGCAGTCCTTTTATTCAGTCCGCATTAACACTTCAATATATTTTATTTCACCTTTAGTCCCACTTAATCCATCACTTGGGGTCCAAATCACGAACTGTACAAACCAAACTTTATTACAAAAGTTTTAACACAAATGTCCGAAAAAAAATTTTAGAAACCGAATTTTCAAAACGTAGTAAGAATTAATTAGCAATTTTGTAGAAATACACATTTAAATTTCAAATTCCGATTCAGCACTTTCCCGCCAAATGTTTATTTATCTCGTCGGTACCGGCACTCTGCAGGCACAGGCACAGCGGCGCGCGTCCAACCACGAGCGGAGCCGGTTCGCTGTTGATTATTTTATTTTGAACGCAGCCGCGCAGCCACGGTTCAAGCGCGCAACGGCCAAGCGTCCCTCGATATACGATACCAAAAAAGGTACTCTTAAAAACAATCCCTTTCTAGTGTAATGGGATAAAAACTTTTTAAATGAGATGAGGCGAATAAATAACTAGCCACACTTGAATATAAACCTGTTTATTGATTGTGTAGCCTGCTTTGTGTAGTTTTGATCAATCGGAATAACAACGACAATGTAAATCAAATAAATAATTGGGTATAACAAAATAATTAGAATAACTTACAGACTATGACTATAAAACTTATTACCATTTAAAGGATTGGATAAGAGGTAGGTTTGTCGTATTTCATACAAAAACCCCTTCAAGGGGTGATGAATTGATGATTATAGGAGAAAATATTTTTTATTATTCATTTATAAACCAAAAAGTGTAGCACACTAATATTAAATTGCATTTCTCAATTCAATGTTTCGCATTCATTTCATTTTGAACTCTTCAACGGATCCAAGACTGTACTAGAACTTAAGCCGTCTAACTAACGCCATCTAATGGCGAATGAACTTTTTATCAGCTTTCTGCTGGATTCACTGCATTTTCTTGTTTCTCTTCTTCATTATCTTTTAGTTCTACTTCTTGTTCTAATTTTTCTACATCCTCAACACTTAAATCTCCTTCAAATTCATTCTTATCATGATTTTTGTTAATATTAGCTCGTTTTAAAAATGGTTCATGTAATGCTTTGTGAAGCTTCTTTGCTTTCGTAGCCCCAAAGCCAGGGCATTCTGCAAGCCTTGATTCTGTCGCTTTTATGATATTCTCCAATGTGCCGAATTGTGATATTAGCGTCATTGCGTCCGTTTTATTTACTGGTTTTATCGTAGTTAGTGCATTTACCACCTATGAACAAACAGGTGTTTAATAGTCTTCATTGCCACTTATTTGACAGAAAATCAATTTTTTGCAAGAACATAAGGGAATAAATTTCGATAGGTTTTCAACAGTTAAATACTGAGTTTAGAAGACGTCATATTATATTGTAATTACTTACGCTAGAAAAAACTTTTGTCGTCACTATTTAGACAAGATAATTATTTCATAAAATCCTTATAAAAGTCGCGCGCCTATATGAAATATCGCGGCAATGAGTTACCGACCGACGCCGACCCATTTCTATTAGGGAAATTATTAACCGGGCGAAAAATATACTGAATGGGCGACTATTATACTAAGTAAGTAACTATTTATGCAGTTTGAGTAATACCTTTTAGGAGGTTTTTGTGTGCTGCGGTAATAATTTTGTTACATACTTTAATTGTATTTGGGGTTCTATTCATGTGTTTCATATCAATGGCATATTATTCTTTTAAAAATAGCCGTACAACCATCGAGGCGTCATCGCTGTGAAGCGCGGGAGTTCGGGTTTCTTCGTGTTTTCAACGAATTAGTCCAAGAGCAAGCGAAGCGGACTCGGGAGCTTAGAGAACCCCGACACGGATAGGTTAGGTTCGAAGGGGATGACGGGAGCTGAAGTGAGCGAGAAAAGCGAGCGAAGTTAGCTCCCATCATCTCCTTCATGTTAGGTTACTTTAGATCCTGCAGACATAAAGAGAAGCCCGCGCAGCGGTGCTGCGTCGACAAACTTTTATTTTCAATGTTTAAAACAGCGTTAAACATTTGTATACGCCCACTATTTGTCGTCCACTTAGCAATTCAGTATTTTTTACACATTTAATTTGAATTTATTTTCGCTCGTTTAAATACGATCTATCCTTTTTATTATTTTTAAAGTTTCACCAAAGATTGCACATTACCAAAATTTTGAAAGGCAAAAATTGTGTGGCTAAGTGCTTTCCGAGTCACGGGAGTGTCACACCAACAACTTCCAAACTCCAGATTGTTACTGAGATTTTCTTAATGGATAAACCTAATAGGTACCTAACACTTTCTTGAGCGACCTGGGAATCGAACCCAGGGCCTCACGCTCTATCCGCCGCGCTTATACGTAACATACAATGAAGGAAAAATATAAGGTAACTAATAATTTACCTTCTGATGAGGATCATTCTCAATCTTCTCCATGATCCTATCAGGTGGTTTGTTTTCATATATCTTGTAGTTTTCTATAATCTTGGCTGCCTCTTCTGGGTTCCATGCCAACATCAGAGTTAAATCAGTCAACAAACATATTCTTGTTAAGTTCTTCAATACTGTTTGTGGGTCCTTGAGATCAACCTAGTGTTGAAAATTCAATATATTATTTTTGATATGTGTGCTTATTCCGAGTTTTAACGTACTCACTCGTGATAACGTAAACGATCTCTTATGTCAAAATAAAAAAGATATTTAAAAATAACAAAAAACTCGACTGCTTAAAAAGCGTACTAGAAAGACGGAGGAGGATGTGTGGAGCATCAAAATAAAGGGTTATAAGAGGTGATTACAAAAATATATAACACTTATATGTTTAAATGTACCTAATTCTAAAAAAATATTAACTAAAAAGTTGTAAATAAAAAAAATAAAAAAATAAAAAAAAACCCGACTGCTTAAAGAGCGAACTAAAAAGTGCAGTCGGAGGATACATATGCGCGAGCTGGCTGACCAAAACCAGATGTATCCTCCGACTGCACAGCATGATTTTCGACTTGTTTACGTCTTTTTAGTTCGCTCTTTAAGCAGTCGGGTTTTTTGTTATTTTTAGATTTTTTTTATTTACAACTTTTAAGTTAATATTTTTTTAGAATTAGGTACATTTAAACATATAAGTGTTATATATTTTTGTAATCACCTCTTAAAACCCTTTATTTTGATACTCCACATGATGGATTTGGAAGAAAAAAATAATTGGGGCCCAAAATCCGCCATGTTTCTATTTTCCAATTTTAATGTAGCCAGTGACACTCGCAAGGTTAAGACGAATCGATTGACGTAAGAATGATCAAAATCGGCCAACACGTTTGGGCTCTAGAACGCCACATAGGAACAAACATACATACATAGACTGATAAATTTGAATAGAAAAATAGCAAAAGCAGCATAACATTAGTAAGCAGTAATCATGAGAAAATTATCCCATAGCCAAAAATACTTACTATTGCTAATTTCTGTCTTGTTTATTTATAAAACAGTAAAGGCAAAAACGAGCACCATAATGTTTTTGACTTTTCAATCATCAGCGTAAATAATAAATTTTATATAATACCTGAACTAAAAGCACCCTAAGTTCATATTTCTTCCCAAGCTCCTTTATCCTGTTGTGTATGTAATCGGGGTTCATGTTGTGGTAGCGGAGTGACAGGAACAGTAAACAGATAGTTTTGCCCACTTCATAGTCAGGAATGATGTCATCATACTCCCAAGGCACACTTGTGATGAACTTCAGTACTGGATTGCCTCTCTGTAAAAATACTGAGCGTCTGAGTTTCTGACTTAAGATTTTGCAAGTATTATTTGCTTTCAAGGTTTGTTTTAAACAACTAAATACTAACTCTACCCTAAGGTCGACTGGTAGAAAATGCCTAAGGCATTAAGTCGACCTTCGTACTTGTGCATAAAGTTTTATAAATAAATAAATTATAAACAACAACATCAACAGTCGTCAGTCGTCAGATTACTATCAGCTGCCCTTGGCTCTTGGTGCAGACCGGACCCTCTCAATCAACTTGGAAGTATATAGAGTTGTTAATTTTTTTTTTTTATTAATTTTAATTGTACAAGAAAACACTTATCTAAACATGTTAACGCAACATGTTTAGATAAGTGTTTTCTTGTAACTAGATAAAAGAGTGTTTACAATGAACTCTGGCACACAATGTAAAATATAAGTCGTGTTTAGGGTGCCAGCGTCCCCACCTATAATTTGAACATGTAACAGCAGTTGTAAGATTATTATACATGATAAATCTAATAATTGATGGACATGGAAATAAGCATTTGTTTTGTATTCAGAAATGCGATGATTGCTGAGGGACATTAATAAAATAGTTGTACTGTATATAAAAGCAGTTTTTGTTTTTACTTTTAAGTTTGCTTTGTCTCGAGAAACAAACATGTGCAAAATTACATCTTTATCGGACACTGGTAAGTGGGTCAAATATAACTTGCAAGATTTGATTACAGACACCGGGATAGGTGTCTATAATGACAATGAGTTAATCTGAATTCTGTTTTTCCCATTAGCCACAACTTAGGGTTATTTAAGTCAAGAGTGAATAGGATACTTGCTATGATACTTTATTTTTTAGATTACTATGATTGCCTATCATTGACACACCACGTGGTTTGACTTGCACAGTACACGATTTATACATCTCTTTATAAATGAGGTCTGAATGCGGGAAGGGACCAGGCGTCATCTGGATAGCGGACAGAGTGCGGGCGGGGCAGTCACGTCTCTTTTTCGTGCCACGCACTGTAATTTATGGTAATATAAGTTAAATGTGTAAAATTATTTACCTGTTTCTGATTGACTAATACACAGTGTGTCTTAGAAGAGGCAGGTTTGGATACAGGCTCTTTTGAAGTTCCTGAAAAAATGTTAGGTTCTTTTACAAAATGCAGATATAGCTAGCTACAACTAGTAAGGTGTTTCATGATGGTGCTTAACAAATAAAGGGCTCTGACGGACTATTTACATTTTTTGTATCTCAAAATCTGAACAAGTTACAACATGTTTAGAAGTAAGGTTTAGGTTTTATGTATTTTTGGTTTCCCGAATGACGATGATGTGATGAGAATGTCATAGAAATAATGGAAGCTAGAATGATTATGATTGATGGTGACAATAATGATTCTAAAGTTTACTTACCTGGTTGCGGTTGTTGTAAACTTTCGGGTTCAATTTTAGGTATCTTTGGTGATGTCGGTTCGCTAATTTCAGCCAACAAATCGTCAAAACCATCTTCTAAATCCATTGTTTTCTGTGAAAAGCTAAGAAGAGGAGAGTACGGAAAATAATCCAAACGTTGAAAAAATAGAATCAACTATAAATCCATAAAATTCAAATAATCGCTGCGGTAGCCCGTTTGTTATGACATAAGACAGGTGGGTGACAGTTTGATTGACATTTGGAAAAAATGTGACCTTTTGTATATTTTTTTCCTGACGGAACAAGCTAAAATCTGAGACCGTGCTGCCTAGTCATCAGTATTTTTCTCTTCTTGAATTCTTTAATATGTATTAGAATGCGGATGTAACCGTGTCTAATGTTTTTTTTTTTGGAATATTTGGCAGCAAATTGTATCGAGTCAGCTTTCCCAGTAAGCTTTGCGGAGGTAGTCAATACTACCATAAAATTCTCCGCTCCACTATCCCGAGATCGCTTCTGTCAATGATTTCACATATTGTCCAGTTGCGTAGACAATTGAGACACAAAACTACACCAATTTTATATCACAATATCCACTAGGAATCAATTTGCAAATAATATTAACAGCCGTTGAACTAACTCGAAAAAATCCCGCCAATTGATTTGATATTTTGATAAACAATAATAACTTTTTTATGAATTTAATTACCTGGTTACGTATTTCTTTAGGTCAAGTTTTTAATATTTATTCTACACTAGCTTCTGCCAGCGGATTCGCCCGCGTTCGAAATTTTTCCGAAGGGAACATACTATTGTATCTGCATGCCAAATTTCATCCAGATCCGTCCAGCCATTTGAGCGTGAAGAAGTAACAAACATACAAACACACACACACTCACTCACAAACTTTCGCCTTTATAATATTAAACAGTGTGAAGTGTGCTTAGAATGAAACAGAACTACAAAAGAGAAATGACTGACTGGAGGCTCTGGAGGTGTACTGTGAGCTAAAGCTTGCCTGATTTTGTCAGGTTTTAGACGTGCTAGTCAAAGGCAAGAAGCGGGTCAACAGCTATAGTTCTCGCCAAACATCTGGGCCACCAGCCGCCTTGAAAGTTAGCTTTCCGATGCGCAAGGCACAGATCGGTGCTGTTTTTGTATAAGATTTACCACTGCGCAGCAAATGTACCCAACTTCAGGGCGGCCAAGAAGTTTGGCAAGATTCCCAGAACTATACACTCATCGATCGCATAAAACATGCGGCGAGGCAGAGTGCGAGCAATGTTGCTTATTCTATTTGCTTGTATAAATATGATTTTTCGCAACTACCGGTACCTGCCGTTCTGCTCTCTAAAGATTTTATCGGTTTTAATTTTATCTGTTGCGATCAGCTGTCATGTCAAATGTCAACTGAACAGAACATACACTGTCAAGTGTCAGTAACATTTATTATCTGTCATCAGTCGACAGTCAGGTCAGTCATGTATATTCGAGATAAACCGCGCAAAGATTTACCTTTTTCCAAATAACTTTGTTTCTTGAAAATTATTTTAAAATGATGTTTCAAGTAGGTGCTTAGTTTTATCTTAACACAGTATATGTCTGTTGAGCCAGAATGTGCATATCATTCATCAAAATCAACAAGTAACAGAGAAGATTTACGATGAACAACTTGCCTAGCACTAGTAAATCAAAACAAAACGATGGATTTGAAGACGACGAAATATTCGACGACTCTACGCTTTTGGCCCATTTTGATAATACCTCCTTTATACAAAGATCGAGATTTTCTGAGAATAACGTAAATGATTCGGCTAACATGAGTGCTCTAAATGTTAGGTAAGTTCAATGTTTAAGACGGGTAAATCAGATCTCAGGGCTACGCCTTGGGGTAGAGAGAAATTAGGTACTCGCTACTGAATCTCATTTACTTGGATACCAACATCAACATTGCATATAGCTTCATATTACTACAATTGTTTACACAAAGCATCAGTCCTATTATCCTATTTTTACCAAATTTATATGTATTCCTTATTGCACACCACACATTGTTATAAATTAAGACAACATAACATATATAAATAAATTAAGTGAACATTGTGCATTGAATGGTCATCAAGGCAATCTCTTTCAGACAGTTTTTGGATGGACTGAAAAATAACTCTCCTTTCTTGCGATAAGCAAAAAAACAACTATATCAATTAAAAGTTTTATACCAGCCTACACTAATTAACACCATGTATGTTTTTAGTGCTCTCTGCTGCGATGAAGAAATCAGTGGGTACGACAAGCTGACAGGCAAGACATGGATCTACCCAACCAATTACCCAGTCAGAGACTACCAATTTAATGTTATTAAAGCTGCAATACTGAAGAATACCTTGGTAACGTTTAAACTTTTATAAACCAATTTGTTGCAAATTGCAGAAATGTCAGTTTTTGTTTCTTGCAGTCAAAATCTGTTTGTATATAATAGTAAACACAGAAATTACATTAAGTGCAAAACAGGTACATCTGAACTAGTTATAGTAAGGAGGATAAAAATAATGATCACTGTCATATAATTCTATCACCTAATCGTAGCGTTTGTATGTGTATATTTTGGAAACCCCAGTAAACGATACTTACAGTAACACTAGCTAAACTTATTTACCCTTTGGCTTAGTTTCGCAAGTTATACTATTATATATTTTAATCCTTTGGTAGCTAAACTAGCTCTTCATTTCAGTCACTAGGAATTATAAAAAAAGTGGAGTAAAAATGTCAAACTATTTATTTCCACATGCATTCATACAATTTTTACATAAAAAATGAAGAAGAAGCTCTAGAAGCCAGGAGGGTTACGGACACACACATACGGATACTCTCCGACAGCGCATCAGTCCTCCAATCCTTACGGAAGGAATATATAACATCAAAACTAATATTAGAATGTCACAAAGCACTAGAACAAATAACTGTATCCAGCCGGAACACGGTAACACTACAGTGGATAAAGGGACACAGCGGATCGCTGGGCAACGACGCGGCTGACGAGCTTGCGAGACGCGGATCCAGCACGGCGTTCTACGGACCCGAACCTGTTGTACCCATCCCCTTCAACCAAATACGCAGGTGGCTACAAGAACTCACCCAGACACAGGCGGAGTACTGGTGGACTTCGGCACCGGGCTGTAGGCAGTCCAAAGAAGCTCTGCCATCTTTGGACAGGAGACTTACCAGACGTCTTCTACGCCTGGACAGGAATGGCCTGCGCCTGGTGACGGGGACCATCACGGGACACTGCTCACTCAACAAACACTTCCACACAATAGGCATAACGGACAGTCCTCTGTGCAGGGCGTGCATGGAGGCCGACGAAACCGTTGCGCACGTTCTCTTTGAATGCACAGGTGTAGCCCAGATAAGAACACAAACCCTCGGGTCACCCAGATCTTACACGGATGTTTTAAGGAAACCAGGAGCTCTAATTGACTTCTGGAGGGAGGTGGGCTGGTTGGAATGACCACCAAACGGCCGCCATGGCCCACGCACAATGGTCCACTTAAGGGACTAAGTGCGGAAACCAAACCCCCCTAACTAGAACTAGAACTACATAAAAAATGATGCTCAATCTTTTTGAGTCAAGATTATGTTCGCTATCGATTCAGGCTTAAGTTACTCGCTCACATTTCTCTCTCTATCTATCTAGCCTTTTTTTTTGCTGCTGATTTGGTAACTATAGTTGTGTCCAGTTGGATTTGACAACTATAAAGATACTTAATAATAATTAAACTTGATGCTTAAGAATGATACTCATTGTTATAGTGCATGGGTAGCATAGTAATTAATTAGGATCACAAATCAAATTTTTCTATTTCTTATGTACAAAGCTATTGTGACATGTAAAATGAGAAACGTCATCGGACTTCTTAAATTGTCGTGATTATAAACAATAAAAAGTTGATATGCTAAGTAAAGCATTGATACAACATAACTTTACCCTCCTACAGGTAAGTCTCCCCACTGGGTTGGGTAAAACATTCATAGCTGCTGTAATTATGTACAACTTCTACCGCTGGTACCCACTCGGCAAGATAATCTTCACAGCACCAACCCGGCCACTAGTTGCACAGCAGATTGAAGCATGCTACAATATTATTGCTATGCCTCCCAATGATACTATTGAAATGACAGGTAACAACTAAATATTTTTTAGCACTATCCACTGCAGTTGTGATGTATTTTCTAGACATGTAAATAAATGTGTTTTTGGACAAACAATTTTAATGCTGATCTAAATAAAGTTCAGTTTGCATTACTACCTACTTCAAACATTTTATTGCTTTGCTATTTTACCTCAGTCATTCTGATACAAACTTAATTAACACTTGCATAAAGTTGATATTTGAGTGGAATTGAAATCAATTGCAAATAAGTGTTTTATCAAATAAATTAAACATGGAAAAGAATAATTTTGTTTTAAATTGTATGCCAGATATGTCAACTGGTTATTCTACGCCTAGATTGAATTTAAAGGCCTTTTTTAATAATTATTTAATTTACCGTAGTAATTATTTTCAAAGTATACCGCTAACTAATATAATTAATGACTTCTAATTATATAATTGGAGCCATAAAACAATAAATATCTTCATTGTTATAGCTTCATTAGCATAAAAAAACACTAACCAGCTATTTCCAGGTCACATGCAAGCCAGCACAAGGAAGCAACATTGGCAGACCAAAAGAGTATTCTTTGCCACTCCTCAAGTCATCTACAATGACATGAAGTCAGGGATTTGTCCATGTGACAAAGTGCGATGTCTGGTCATAGACGAAGCTCATAGGGCCAGAGGGAACTATGCTTACTGCCAAATTATATCGACACTGGATGATATTGGACATAAGATCTATAGGGTGCTGGCGCTTTCAGCCACTCCTGGCAGTAAAGTTGAAGATGTTATTAATGTATGTATGACTAAAAACCAAATTTAAGAATAATATTCACTAAAAGCAAACAATTTTTTCTTTTTTTTCTGAAGCTTTTTTGTATCCCTATATTTTAATGTTTTGTGGCAATCTAAACTTAAAGGCAATTTAAACTTCCAAAAATAAGAAAAATTACAAAAAATGATAGTATTTTTTATAAATAAAATGCTTAAATAATAGGTATTATCATTTATCCAGACTGAGAGAAAAAAACATAAGTAAAATCTTGATTGCTGTATAATTATTTCAAATACACGAGTTGCTAAAAGATCAAGAAAGCCGCATGAAAATATTAGAACTTAAAAAATAAATAAACCAAAGTTCTGCCAGATATTTCAGTTGCTTTCAAACACAATAACATGGAAAAACCACTACGTCTGTTATGAAAATATAACAACAGTATACAAATGTCCTTGAATTTTTATACTGAAACAATTTCAGTACTTATTTTACGATGCGTTATGGCATTCGTGTTCGAGTGATATCTAGTCCAGACATACATTATGAATTATAGATAGAGAAAATCTCGTCTTTATTTCAAAATGTGTCTCAAGATGACTGAAAAAAACTTGAGTAGATGGATTGAATGTCAAACCTTAACGTTTATTCTATTTTTAGGTAGTAAGAAGCCTGCACATAGCCCATTTAGAACTAAGAACGGAGAACTGCATCGATGTGGCGCGCTACAGTCACGCGCGCAAGATCAACACAGTGGTCATCAATCTGGGTCAAAATCTATCTCAACTCAGACAACAGTATATTGAGGTAACATCACCCTTCATTCGTATCGTATGTATAAAGTCGACTTTTAAAAGCATTGACCATACTTTGAAGCTTGTCATATTGTGTTATGCCGAATTTAGACCACGGTGGACAATCTCGGTGGAGACTACCCGTATCGGCGCGATAGATATTGTAGTACACAACTGTGTGCACTAATACCGGAGCACTCTCTCTTCCCACTCACTTATAGCCCGCTGTATTACTCAATTACTGTATTACCGACATAGCCCGAAGAATTGCCAAACATCAGTGGCAGTGGACATTGCTCGCATAACAGATGGCCAGAATGCTTCTTCAGAGTGGTGACCGCGAACCGGAGACGTTGCGTTGGAAGGCCTCCCACCGGGTGGACCTATGACCTGATGAATGTCGCGGGGATCCGCTGGATGCGAGACGCACGGAACCGATCAATGTGGCGACGCTTGGGGGAGGCCTATGTCCAGCAGTGGACGCCTTTCGGTTGATATGATGACCCAATTACTAAATCAAGTGGTTTTGTGTGATTTTATAAATGAATTTGTTCTTTGTCACATCGTGGATATCCTGACAGTTGTAATTGTAAGGGTCAACTCACACGGACACGCGACCCGCTGCGATGATACTAAAGGGGCTAGTTGCTAATCCCATCGCTAAGCGTATTCAAATTCGTGAGGCGCAACACAGGCGAAGCATCGCTGGGGACCTAGAGAAAATACATCCGTAGGTACCCTTTTGCCGCATAATTCTCTATCTGAAGATAGAGAATTGAAATATGAACCTACCTGTATTAAGCAAATAAACGATTTGATTTGAAAAAGTTACATAATTATTTATTACGTAGGTACCCTTTTGCCGCATAATTCAAATCAAATTGTTGATTTGCTTAATACAGGTAGGTTCAAACAGATGTTACAAATAGATATAAAGTATATTGTATCATTACCTAATAAGGTGTGCAAATATTTATATAATTGTTAATCTATTTAAATAATTATTGAAATAACATTACAAAATTATTACACTCAAGAAAATAAAACAAATTAAATTAAATTCAGAATACTCCAAATGTCACAAGTGAAATAAAAAAATTGTGTAGTAAATAAAGTTCCATGTTGAATCGCTATCTTAAAAAGTGCACTCAATGTCGGGTCGCTTTGGGTCTCGGTTTGAGCTGACCGTAAAGGTTAAAAGTCAGTCATCTCAACAAATGAGGAAGTACTGTTATCGTTATGAATTTGCGGATTCATTGTAACATCCTAACAAGTATGTTATTATTGCAAACTACAATTATGCATAGCGTTATCAGGATAAACTCGTACTCGACGAGCAGTGCTTTACAATATTTATTAACTCAAGTGTGATGATGCCATATTGCAGTTAACACTGGACAAGTACCTACTACAAATCGATAAAGATGGAAGCATCAACTGTTACTTGCTAACTAAATAATTATGACAAGTAAAACTCTGTCAGCTGAATGTAGATAGATCCCTTTTATGGTTTATTCAGAAAATTACACATTTATAAGCAATCAAAACAGTTATTGTTAGTAAATACAGATAAAGAAAATCGTTAGTGCCTGAAATCATGAAAAACATTCTATCACAGGGTTTCCATAATAATTTAAGTTTTGATCACTAAGTCACAAAAAGAACGCACTGAGGTTTTTTTTCCGCACGTTCGGCGACACATCGAATTTTATGAAGCTGCACGCATTGCGGTAAAATAATCGCTCGGACATAATACCGCAAAAAATCCTTGTTTTGCCACAGAATCCACCGCACCGCGTTGCGGATTTAACGGACGGATATTATGAGCTCTATGAACATGTAGAAAGACACAAAAATCGCGCGGAATTTTATCCGCATTCCGTGTTAGTATGATTCAGTACGCGAAAAATTGCGCGAATAAAATCCGAGCGCCTAAAAATCACAATGCGTGCTAAGCCTAATAAAAAAAGTATATTGACGACCAGAACCTACAGGTCTACACTAGGTGTATCTTGTATTCAAGTATATGAATGTTTACAGTTTTACCCTCGAATTTATTCCATGTTTAGACCTAATTGAGTCGACTAGTGATAACGACGTGATTCAATCAATCTGCTTAGCATTTTCATAACTGTATTGTGGTCAGCTTCAGCTAAGTACCAGTAGTGCATAGAGCGACTGCCTATCTGAACTCCATAACCCAGTAACTGGGTAACACGATACCCGAAAGAAATGATTACAGCCGTAAAAACCGGCCAAGTGCAAGTCGGAATCGCGCACGAATGATTCCGTACCATTATCGCAAAAAACGACAAAAAATCACGTTTGTTGTATGGGAGCCCCACTTAAATATTTATTTTAGTATTTGTTGTTATAGCGGAAACAGAAATACATCACCTGCGAAAATTTCAACTGTCTAGCTATCACGGTTCGTGAGATACAGCCTGGTGACAGACAGGACCTAAACGGGACCCTATTACTAAGACTCCACAGTCTTAGTAATAGGGTCCCGTTTTTACCTTATGTCAATCTTTCAATACTGAAAAACTTTTGAGAAGTGATATAAACTTTTTTTGTTTCAGATTTTAGATGAATATGCCAGAAGATTGAAACAAATGAATATTCTGCCCCATAATTTAGGGAATCTGTCCAAAGGCCGAATAGTGATGCTTTACAAAGAGTACCAGACTAAAGAACGAGGGGCCAGGTGAGGATCTTTACTTACTCTTTTCAAAAACTGTTTTTTTTTCGACTTTAGAGATTTATATTCAACATTATTTCCTTGAACAAACGGCTTTGTAATCCAATAGATGCATTTACCATTCAGTATGACGAGCTATCGCATACATTGTTTTCCGCATAAGTAGATATAGGTAGTACCTACTGTGTTTACATTCCAAAGTACATTCAGAATCTAGTTACATCATTTTCATAAATAATATGCTCAAGAGCCGTTAAGTCATTACTAGGGATTATTACATGCACTATCAAATTGCTAAAATATGCATGCAAATAAGCACTAAAAAAGGCCGAATTATGCACAAAATATGTACTATCAAAATAGTTTTTTTTTCAATAGAATTCACGTTTATTGTTACAATATATTTAATTGAAGAGCAGTGGTGGCCCATTGGTATCGGCCGCGACTTACAAGTTGTAGGTCGTGGGTTCGAGCCCAGGCAGGCGCTTTACTTTGAGTAAATTATTTCATCACCACTGCTCTCAAAACGGTGAAGGAAAACATCGTGAGGAAACCGGCAATGTCCTAGAACTAAAAAATCGAAGATATGTGACATCCACCAACCCGCACTGAGCCCACGTGGTGGATTACGGCCCATTCCCTCACACAGAGAGGAGGCCTGTGTCCCAGCAGTGGGAACATTAATAGGCTGATGATGATGATGATGATGATGATGATGATGATGATGATATTTAATTATCACTTGTGACAAACAAATATTTTTCTAGAGCAAACTTATGACGATTGTTACTTTATATTCATTTGTAGGCTGAAAATTACGTCTACGGTCCACTGACGTTATTAGAAAGAACATGAAATTTGGCGCCACTACTGCAGAAAAAATTTCAGGCCTAACCTGAGTTTTTATATGGAACAGCATTTAATTAATAATAAAACACTGTTAATACAAATAACTACTGAAATAAGTACTATCATAGAAAAAGTACTAAAATATGCAATAACGCTATAAAAATAGGGTTTGATGCATTTGCTGCAAACAATGCTTATAATCCGATGTCCTGTCATTACAATTTCCGGGCGTTAAGACGACGATAATCGCCAACGACCTTGAGGGAACAAAACGCGCACTTGTTTCACACACGCGCGACCCAAAATTCAGTAGATTTTTGTACTTTCCTTTTTATACTATGACTTAAAAAAAGCCTTAGATCAAAATGTACTTAAATTGTCTTTAAGACAGTGTCAATTTCATTAAAATACGCCCGACGGTTTTGGCGCGATTGTCGTTTATTTGTCCGTGTTAGACATAACTTTACAAATTAATTACACTGTGTTGTAAGAATAAACTCAAAATTTTCTTATATCAAATTATTAAGAAAACGGTCTAATGTAACATATATTTTTCCAAATAATTACGCCTAGCCGTTTAGACGTGATTCTCATTTTAAAAACAGCCACTGAGGGGTATCTGCGCCTTAATATGGCACATCGAGCTTTAGAAAGCTATCACACAGGTATGACTGACACTGTTCAACAGTGTCAGAGACAATGTTCAACAAAATTGGAACTTTTTCTAGATCCCGTTGATTTTGATGATGATTGATTGATGGTATTGATTATGATGTTAATGGCTGTGCTCAAAAGTGGACTCGTTTTCATGAAGCGGAAGGATGCTCAAGAATTCACCATTCAAATTGGTTGTAAGACACATCGTCTCGTCTCCGCAATAGTGGAAATGCATGCTTACCTGGACCGTTGACAAGAGTCTTCAAAGCTCCATAGAAGTTTGACAACACAGTCGGCGCGAATGATTCTCCGGTTTCTCGCGCAGGATACGACGCTGTTTGACTGGAGTTAATGTTTTTTATGACACTGCATTCGCTTACAGGCACCCACAACACAACTACATAATGAAAGACTTCACGCTGCTCATCGCTCTCTACCACGGCTTAGAGCTGCTAGTCCAGCACGGCTCCAGGGTATTCCTCAACTTCTTTGACGAACATCCAGAGAAGTCCTGGATACAGACTGATGACAAACTGACTGCGTTGTTGGAAAGGTTACGGGATGACCTGGGAATCAATCCTTTGTCTTTGGACAGGAGTATATTACCTGATGGGACGATACCAGAGGTAAATATTGGATAAATGCTTACTAAAAACCAGTGAAGACCTGGCGTTGCGTAGTTCTCAACTTTATCTCAAAGATAGTAAAGTTTATATTTGTTTCCTAGTGAACACTGACTAGAATTGCGCCTCGTCAGTTATCGGCTCGCCTATATTATGATTGGGCTTCTAATCTAATACTGCTTGATTGAAGATTTTTTTATTATATTTTTTTTCTTTTTCGCCTATAATTTTTTTGTTTTATTTTCTAGATGCCCAAGGACATATGTTTCGGTCATCCTAAGTTTGATAAATTAAAAGAAATAATGACTGATCATTTTACTAAAGCTCAGCACAAGAAGCAAGATACAAAAGCGATAGGTACGAAATACTTTTTTTAATCCAGTTATTTAGTATTTTGCAAAGAGAATAAAGGCTGCCGTCATTATTAATTATAGAATAGCATAGAATATACTTTATTGTACACCATAAAAGTAATAATAATCTTTAGTGATAATTATCCTAGTGCTGTTAATAATCATTTTCATCCTGAAAATCGTGTAGCACTTTTTTCTCATCTCTCTTCTGTGTAAAGGCCTCACGTTTTCGTTTCAAAATACTTAGTTACAATTATACGTAGTAAAAGTATGACTTCGAGCACTAGCCATTCCTTCCTAAACATCCTTCCTATTCTTGCTTCGCTTTTGCGGAACGTTTCGGCTGTCAGTATGTAAACCATTGCGGCATGGTTCACGTACTGACTAATGTTAAGATATTGTTTTAATTTTGTATAATTAAGATAATATATACTTTTCAATTTTACTGTAATTCTGAATTTAATTTTATTGAATAATTTTTAATTTAGTTTAATTGTATGATCCAAAGTTGATTGAAAGAAATAAATAAATAATAATCACTAGCCAATATTTCCTCAGTATTCTGCGAGTACCGCGAGAGTGTGAACCTAGTGCACTGCTTGCTGCTGCAATGTCGACCGCTCATCAAGCCGCAGATGTTTGTGGGACAAGGTGCCTCGGGTAAGATAACTATTGTTATATTTTTGAGATTGAAAAGGAGACTACTGAATACAATCGTATTTTATTTATTTATTATATACTTTATTGTACACCATAAAAATATGTACAGGACAAACATTCACAAAACAAGTACTTATACAAAGTACTACACGTAGTACAAGTACTTAGTATTTTATTATTCTGTAATCTCCTTTTTTGATTCAGTTCAGCCGTTTTTGGACACCATCCAAATTGACGGGAACTTTACGCGGCACTTTAGCAACATAAATTAGCTTGCCTATCCATAAAAGTCATACTAAAATTGTTTGATATTCAATGATCTGCTATTCTACTCGCTGGGGCCGGAGTATGAATTATAAAACACGTAATATTTGCAGTGTGTGTGTGTGAGTCAGACAAAGCTTGACCACCTGCTCTTTTTCTCAAGGGAATCGTAATGCTATACATCTATCTATCTTATACCTTTAAATGAGCAATTCATGTATATATGTATAAAATAGAATATACTTTATTGTACACCAATAAATGAAGTTACACATCTCTTTTACAATAATACTTATTTCTACAGTTACAAAGGCGGCTTTATCGCTGACAGCGATATCTACCAGACAACCTTTATGTATATTAGTTAGTTTAGTTTACGCAGCGCTGAGTCAGTCCTTTAGCCCATCTCAGCACGGATTTCTTAAAGGCCGTTCAACAGTATCTAATCTGGCTTTGCTCAATGACTTTCTAACGGACAGTATGGACAATGGGGCACAGGTCGATGTCGTTTACACTGATTACAGTAAGGCGTTTGATAGAATTGACCATAATATCCTTAAATCAAAACTTTTTAACATCGGTATTAGAGGAGATCTTCTTCGTTGGTTCATTTCATACCTTGAAAACAGATCTCAAGCTGTTGTTATCAGTAACTACATGTCGAGCCGGGTATCAGTTCCCAGTGGTGTTCCCCAGGGTTCCTTGATTGCTCCGTTATTTTTTATCATTTATGTAAGCGACATCGACTCTTGTTTCCACCACTCAAGGTTACTCTGTTTTGCTGATGATATGAAGATATTTTCTCTTCAATATCATCAGTTGACGATATGAATGCTCTCCAATCTGACCTGGCGCGACTGGATGATTATTGCTTGATTAACAAACTCGATTTGAAGCCTGTTAAATGCTCAGTTATCTCCTTTAGCAGAAAACGGGTCCCTCTCCCTACAACTTATATACTTAAAGGGCAGATATTGCAAAGATGCGATGGTGTACGCGACCTAGGTGTATATCATGATTCCAAACTTTTATTCAACGTGCACATTGAGCAAATAGTAGCCAAAGCTTCGAGATCACTGGGTTTGGTTATGAGACTCGCAGGGTGTTTCAAGAGGGCCAAAACCCTTAAGATTCTTTATTGCTCTTTTGTGAGAAGTCACCTCGAATATGCATCACAAATTTGGAACCCTTGTTATGGCAAATACATTGATCGTATTTAAAATATACAAAAAAGATTTATTCGCTTTCTATGTTTTCGGTACGTACCATTCTGATGATTACTTAAATCTTTGCAAGAAATTTCATTTGCAACCACTTATAAATCGTCGTCGACTAGCAGATTGCACCTTTCTTTTAAAAATTATTTCTAACGAGATTGATTGTCCTGATCTCCTACATAAACTGCGCTTCAATGTCCCCAGGAGATCGGTTAGATTTAATCCGCCTATCTCCATTCCTTCTCATTCTAACTACAGGCAAAATTCATACATGGTGCGAGCGAGTAAAGGTTTTAATATTCTTTGTAAAGAGTTCTCATTTGACCCATTTACCACTAAAACCTATTCGGTACGCACTCGGCTGAATGCTGACTTTTTTAAAAGTGTTTAGTTCTTGTTTTTCTTTATTTAATCATATAAATCGTGCTTGTTAGTGATCCTAAGTTTTCTACTACCTTTTCTGTTTCTATCCGTGAGAACCTGTAATTGGCTCTATGTCTCTTATATAATTGTTATCCATCTGTTATAGCTGTTGGTTCTCCTAGTATTAAATAAATAATAAATAAATAAATATTTATATATATGTGTATATATATAAATACGATTTTCATGAAATTTAGTATGCAGGGGGTTTCGGGGGCGATAAATAGATCTAGCTTGGTTTCATTTTAAGAAAATGTCGTTTTCTCTATTTTCACCCGAGCAAAGCTCGGTCGCCTGGGTACTACTTCATAATACGGCCTCGGATCAACGACTCACCTGAATTTACAATCACCGTCTCAACAACATCCTCAATGTATCATTTGTTGTAGGTAAAGACGGCAAAACAGTTATATCCCAGAAGCAGCAGATGCGTGTGATGCGCAATTTTCGCGAGGGCCTGTGCAACGTGCTGGTCGCCACGTGTGTGGCCGAGGAGGGGCTGGACGTTGGCTCTGTGGACCTCATCATTTGCTTCGACATATCCACCAAGTCGCCCGTACGACTTGTACAGAGGTGAGCCTTCAATGAACTCTTGAAATATAAAAAAATATTTAAAATAATGAAAAGCCCGACTGCTTAAAAAGCCAACTAAAAAGACGTAAACAAGAAGAAAATCATGCTGTGCAGTCGGAGGATTCATGAGCTGGCTGACCAAAACCAGTTTGAGTGTATTGATCAGTAGTAGACTCAATCAAGTTGATTCATGACCCATCCTAAAAGTATTTTACTCAAGACTCGAAATTAATTAATTAGGTCGAATTTTGCTTCAATATTATATTTCCTTAGCAACAACCATGCTATTGATTTGATAAGAAAGTGACAATCAGTTTACCCATCTCAATGGCATGCCACCATTTTAATATTTATTTGACTTCATATTATTTGGCATTTTTCTTTTAATTAAAAAGTAAGCGGAAACCGAAATAATTCGTATATCTTTTTTAAATAAAATATTGTTCTTACTTTGTTCTATAAGCAAACACACAGGACAGTTAATTACAAATTGAAAACATAATTTCTGCTTTGTCAAAAAACTTTTTAACTCAATTACAAATCTATTGCAATGAGCACAGTGCTCAAATTTGCACGAACCTAAGCCCGAATTTTCAGTTTTTGTTTTTATATGTTATTCTATTTCTAGTCCGGTGCACTTAAACGTTTAAGTGCACCAGACCATGAGTGGTATAACAAAAAAACTTTAATGTTTTGAAGTTTTCAAACTAATTGTCGGCCAAAAGGTTCATGAATCAACTTGCTTGACTGTACATGATGCCATCGAGAACGATTGAGGAATAAATCCATCGATGATTTTTGTGCCGGGAGGAATTCAATAAATGTACTGGACTGACACTGACGACGGGATTTGAAGTAAGCGAGCAAAGCGAGCGAACTCAGCTCGCGTCATCTCCTTTATGTTAGGTTACTGTCAGATAGAAAGAGGAGCTCCGCGCAGCGGGGCTGGGTCGACTTTGTTGCTTAAATAGTAATCGTACTTACTTATTTTATATTAAAACCAATGTCACCATAAAAATATAACATTATAATAGTTTTTATCACAATTTCTACTCATATTGGGTATTTAACTGATATTCAATTATGAGCATTATTAGGGAAAACGAGTTCTAACGAAAAACGGGTTAAAACCCGTTGTTATATAATCTCAACCTCGGAAACGGCTCCAACTATTTTCATGAAATTTACCCCTGCGGTGGGTTCCCGCTTTGTCGAGGCGGCCAGTAGCTCAGTAGCCGTGGCTTGGTCACCCACGGTGAAACGAAGAGGAACTCGAGGAGGGGCCGCTCGTCAGGGCTTTTGCCGATTAAGCCAACGACGTAGCGGCCAACTAATAAGTTACGGTGCCGCTTGGTAACAGGCGACATCGCAACTGAGGCAGGCCGCGATGTCTTATGGAGCGTTCCATACGATATCGTGGCTGAGGGTTGGAGGCCGCGGCGGGAGAGGCATGCGTATTGTGGTGCACCGCGAACATTTCTCCACGCTAAAAAAAAAAGATTTCGGGGGCGATAAATCGATCTAGCTAGGTTTCATTTTTAGAAAACGTCGTTTTCTCTATTTTCACCCGAGCAGAGCTCGGTCGCCCAGGTAATTGTATTTAATCCACTTAATCAATGAAAAACCTGGTGGTTCTCGAAGCATTTTTAGTTCTTTTTTTTAAACTAGCATTATATCTTATCTAAGGTGTGGACGTACTGGTCGTGAGCGTGGAGGACAAGTCTTTATTCTCGTCACAGAGGGCAGAGAACATCAGGTAAATAATATGTATTATATTATTATTTTTAATACCCGAACTCGGAATTACCGAAAATACAATTTTTGTTATAAAATCTCGTACTCAAGCTAAAAATATTTCTGTTAAAACTAAGAACGAAAAAAACAAATGAACGTCTTACAATCCGTCACTGTTTTTTTTTCTAGACGCTATTAGACTGTATGCGGCAGCGAGACGGGCTCAACAAAAAGGTTCTACAATCGAAAGAGGTGGAAAATAACCTGTACAAACTAAACCCAAGGATGATACCGCATGACTTCACGCCTCAATGTCAGAAGATGTTCATCACAGTCGAGAAGAAACAGGATCCCAAGGAGAAGAGTAAAGAAGGAATCGACAAGGCTAAGAAGGTAAGAGGGAATTGGGAATATAAAGCCAAAAATTCTTTGTTGAAATATATTCAATCTGATCAACAGTTCTCATGAGTATGACCAATAAAATGTAACAAATAAGTTTCCAAACTAACGATTTTGGTATTCTGGAGTAGTCATCTGTGTCAAGCCTCTGATGTCTATATGTTAGAATAGATATAAAATATAACTAAAGGGTTATTATAATATTGTTCCCATCATTCCAGTTAGTTAATTTCCTTTACTATTTCAAGTAATGCAACATGTAATTGAATACTACGCACAATTATGTGCTAAACCTGCAATAATTTTTAGAGTCAAAAAGATTTGCGAACAATGTTGCTATCAAGAGCCTCTACAAGCAGCTCCGGGTCTACAAATAAAGAAGTGGAGAGCAGCAGTCGAATCACTGAAAACGAATTCATGGAGTTGTTCCCTGAAGGATATAGCAGTACTGCTTTGTTTGCTAAACCAAAGGAGTATTGGACGATGAACAAAGGTAAGTCATTATTGTTGGAAATGAGATTATATGCAGTGTAGACAGTTCCCCCGAAAGGCAGACCGAAGCCCTGCTAAAAGTCTTTGGAATTAGCTAAATGTGGACAGCCCAGAACCAGTTGAATGATGATTCTAGTGTATCTGTCTCGCTCGCACGTTCGTTTAGTCATCCCCACTTGCCCCCGCGCACGCAGACACAGTCTCGTGCGCAGCATCGTCAGTTATACGAGAGCCATTGGCGAGTGTAGACTGTGGACTGTTGAGTTGTGGTCATTTAATGCGTGTACAGGACTGTGAATTACCCCACAATAGAACCGGTCACTGCAATGATGCTTAGTGGAAATATATGTCCAAAAGTGGTCCTCTTTAATTTGAAATGTTTATGGTAACAAACTTATCTATAAACCTAGTTTGTAATTCCGATACTGACATTTAAATAATTCTAAATCTTACAGAAACAATAAAGAATCTTCCTACGCCAGAGGAAACCGAGCTAAAACTGTCAAAATGGTTAGAATGGCAGCGAAATCTACAGAAAACTGTAAATATACACCACTCTAGAGATTCAGAAATATTAGCAGAATTGTTACAATTCAGTGATGCTAAACGTTTCGAAATGCCACCGTCTACGCAAAATCCATGTAAGCACTACTTACTAACTGAGAATCTCAAGAAGTCAATGTCTAAAATTATTTCCAGAAATAATTCTCAATTATTCAATTCCAGGTTTCGGCAGTCAGGAACAAAATTCACAACAAACCATGTTTTCATCTCCTGCTAAATTAAAACAGCCAGCCATTTTTATGTCACCAGCTAAAGCCAAACAACCACTAGTTTCAAATTCACCAGGCAAATCCAAACAACCAAATAAAAAGAAACAAAAAGTACCTCTGAAACCTTTTGATAAAAAAGATGGCGACATAAGAGCTCTCTTTAGTACTGCAACTAAATCTACCAAAAGTTATACCAAACTTATTAACGACTTGGGTCTTCAAAACGATGGAAGTGTACCAACTCGATTAATTAGCTTACTCGTTGACTTAAGTTTGGAGAACACTAACGCTCCGAAAAACTGTTATGTTTGCCAAAATATTTGCGAATGCACTCTATTACAAAGTATTAGAGAAGAAAAGAAAGTTTCAATGGTCGTGCTAGAATCTATAAAAGAGCCTAGCTTGCCTGATATTAATCTAATTGACGATTTTGATACGGAAACCATATTGAAATGTGTCAAAAAGTCTGACGAGGATAAACATAACGTCAGTGTTAATGATTTCCATTCGGAAATAGATTTGGGGATGGACTTTCTTTCTTCAGATCATGAACTTAATGTTAAAAACGAAATTGAACATAATTTATCCGTGGCTTCGGATAATTTCGATATCGGTGACATTGCCGACATATTTGCTGATGATAGCAGCCCAGAGGAAGCTATAGAAAGAGAAATGACAGTCAAAGACGAACTGGTGGAAGTTAAGGATTCGTTAGGCTGCAGCATAACTTTTACTGATAGTGGTCCATGGGAAGCAATAGAAAATGCAATCAGTGATGGCATAGAAAGAAAAAATCCAGTCAAAGAAGAGTTGGAGGATGTTAAAGAATCATTAGGGTCCAAAATAATATTTGCTGATGATGATTTAATATTTGCTGATAGTGGCCTAGAGGAAGCTATAGAACGAGAAAACTTGGCAGTCGAAGTTAGTGAAAGGAGAAAATTTTCCAATGATGAACTTATAGAGAGAGAAACCGTAATCAAAGTTGAGCCGGCGGAAGTTAAAGAATCTTTAAGCTCTAAAATAATATTTGCTGACGAAGAAACTGAAAGACAGAGTACAGTCGGAAATGAACCTTTACAAAGAGTCAACACTATCAAAGACGAAGAGCCTAAGAAATCTAAAGAAACATTGGGCTTCTTTGGTTTGGATAGCATCGATGACATATTTGCTGACGATGAAATTGACAATACACCACCAGAACAGACACAAAAGAAATCCAATACAAATAATACACAGAGTGATAAAAACAACAAATCTCCTACAGAATATCCAATGAGTCCCTCAATTATATCTGGAAGAATACTACCAATGCCGACTTCGCCGATACTTTGCAGTCAACCTCGTAAATTCCAATTGAGTACTAAAAAAGATCGGCCTCGTAATTCAACACCTAACATAAGTTGCAGAAAACAATTGGTGAAAGAGCCAACAAATAATAACAACTTAATACTAACGCCTTTTCTTAAACCGGAGAGTTCGACAAGAAACAGTATTATAGATACAAGCAATAATAAAAGTTTGTTTACGATAACACAATTAGTGGAAATGATCAATAAAACTGATGATAATGGGTCTATATTGAAATCTGTGTCCGAAAGAGTAGGACCAGAAAAAGAAAGAAGTGTTTCACCAATCCTTTTAACTCAAGCTGATAAAAAGAAATCAATCATGCAATCAAATGCTTTGGACAAATCTATAGCATCTACATCACAAAAGGTGATAAAAGATAGTCTGATCATAATCGATAGTGACAGTGATTCTGATAGCACGCAAATATATGACCTGAATGAAATTGGTAGCAAAAATAATAAATCTTTAAACCAAACTGATGTCAGTTTAGGAGGTAAAAGAAAAAGAGACTTGGATGAGAGCATCATAACAGCTTCACCATACTTTAATAAGAAACAGAAATTAGATAATGGAACAAACAAAGAAATGTCGATACAAGAAAAAGTGTTAGCAGTAATGAAAAAGAATAACAACACAGTGAAAAACGATAAAACCGTTTTAAGTTGCGTAGTATCACAACCGAATTTTTCTTCACAAAAGGAAAATAAAAACCCTCAGTTATTAAACGGAAATAAAGATGACACCGACAAAAAGGATATTTTGAACATGCTTCAAATGTTTAGAAGAGATAACAAACTTGAAGTTGATAAAAGTAAAATAAATGCAGTATCCAAAAGTCCTGTCAAAACTGTTTTATGTGTAAATAAACGAAAACTGGCCTTTGATGATAGTGACGATGATTTTGTTTGTGAAGAAAAGACTAATCGCACAAGCCATATAGAGCACAAACAAAATGACAATACGTATAGATCTACAACCAATCATAAGGTTCGGAAAGTAAGTTATTTTGAAATATTTTTTTATGACATAACTCGAAACAAACGGTTGATGAGTGCCCCATTCAAGAAATAATAAATAGTAAAAAAAAATAAGTTAGTAGTCAACATGGAGACCCGTTATTATTTGCTTATGTTTTTGTTCATTTAGATTTTTTGCTGTAGGCTCTAAATAATCTTCCCTAAATAAATATGATTTGTTTTCACTACAGAAGAAAAAGAAAGACAACGAGTTCTTGGACCTGGAAGCTGAACTATCCGACGACGGTCACAGTGGTGACGAGCTCTCTGATGACAGTGTGGGCAGTATCATCGACTTTATTTGCGACGACGACAATGTCACTCATCACGAGGACATACAGGCTGTCTACCTCAAGTCTATCAAGTAAGTTACTGTTAATAAATGGAATTTGGGTTTTACTAACACATATTAAGAACCTTTAGGTTTTAAAGAAGTTCAATTATCACCAGTTTGGAAATTCAACAACTATTTTATTATATATTTCTTTGGAAATAACGGTTATAACTCAAGTCCAATTTCGTTATAATTTGGTTTCGATAACTGCATGATAGTACCTGTATGTCGACACGGTTGGCGTAGTGATTGAGCGATCGGCTGCTGCGCTGCGTGTCGCAGGTTCAATTCCCGTACGGAACAAATATTTGTGTGGCCTACAGAGAGTTGTTTCGGTTCTAGGTGTCTTGCTCTGGGTGAGTTTAAATGTTTGTAAACGCAACGTCGATACAGGAAAAAAATCCTAGTGTGGGGCAAAGATATTAAAAAAAAAAACTGAACTTTGGAGGAGAAAAAAAATTTCACATATTAATTTCTGTGGCTGGTCATGTCTGTCCATCATGAATAAATTCCACCCTAAAGAAGGCAAAAGCAAAACTTATTTCTTCATAACTTGGGTAGTAGGCTTTTAGCTAGGTAAATTCATGCCATCGTCATCGGCTTGAGCTGGTATTGATGTTAGCCCAGATATCGCGTTTAGATTGTCTATCACAGACATACATCTAACAAGATAACGCAAGTCCCTCCATCTGTATAAAACCAAGCGTGCCACTTTTTAACCGACTTCCCAAAAAGGAGGAGGTTCTATGTTCGACATTATGTATGTTTTTTGTTTTGTGTTTATTCACCGATATCTCCGTCAATTGTGGACCGATTTTGAAAATTATTTTTTTGTTTGAAAGAGTATGTTCCGAAATTGGTCCCATTTTAATTTAGTGAAGATCTGATGAAGAACTTCGAAGATATACAACCATAGATATAATAAACAAGGAGATATGCCCGGTAGACGAAAATATATCGGAAACCAGTCTCCAGTTTGCTCCTACCACACGGCAACTACTACACATGCAGTTCAGTAAAGGCAATAGATACGCAGTCGCGCACACACCCGCATTTCTTAAATCAGAACGTAATACACAATAAATTATAAACCTTATCCCTTCAAGCACAGCGTGTATATACCAATCACCGTACAAATTACGCACACAAAAACATCGGCGCTATCGTTGTGCTATGCAAAAGCAATTTATTTTACATACACGCTAGTGATTGACTAAATCGGAAAGTTATCGATTCGCACATTTATTATAGTACAATTTTTTTTTGGGTACCTGAAAGTAAATAAAAACGGTATGTCCAAAAAATGTTACAGTTATTAGGTAAATCAAAAAATTCAAACAATCAAAAATCCGGTTACTTTGGTTTAGGCTTTCATAGCTAGAAACAGTAGGTATTGTTGAACCCTGCTAGTGCTATGGCGTTTAATCACTGACCTGTAAAGTGGAGGTATTTGTGCAGCATTTGACACTTTGACATTATTGGGGTTGCATTTTTTGTCAAAAAGTTGGTTACGCATTTCTCTACTACGCTTTAAAATAATCAAAATAAGTAATAAAAATTATTTCACATCGATCTTCCAACCGGGTTAAAACGGTTAACAATTTGAAAAATAAACTATTATAGCAATATATCATTCGATAATCGACATTGTTATCGATAGCCTAACTTAGTGGATCTGCACAAGCACATCACTAACTCGTCGCAAGAAGCAGCGACCGTACTACGCGATGCGTTCGCTTAATAAAGTATCGTTTTGTGATTTTTACATTGCTTGTCCAGTCACTTAGCGACAGACTTAGGTAGTGTTTAAGAAGCAATGTATTCAACGCAATAATAGTACAGTCGTTGTGATATTTGAAAAAAAAATAACATAGTAGAACCAAGAAATATTTTACGATATGTTGTTTTTCATGAATTTAAAGACAAATATAGAAAAATATTTGTATTTACATATTTTTAAAGTTTTGGTTTAGGCTTCGGCTTTTATAAGAAACCACTGAACAACACGGCATTCTTTTAATTTTTCACGATCACGGTCGAAAGCGCACTAGTTCACGGAGACGGCCATTTGTCTAGTACATGCACAGTCAGACCACGTCGCGCGGACACCGACACGCCCCGTTGCCACTTCTCCTGTATTTTATATTTCTATGTATACAACAGAACTCTTTAATAAATAACGGCAAATCTCCCAGGATTGCTGCAATCACATGTCTGTTTATTGTTTATACCATTTCATAACATAACATCACGCTAGTACGGTCTTAAGGGGTACGCAGATCTCTCATTTCACCGGTTATATTCATGTTTCATGATATGCGGTAATCTATTCTGGCGTTATAGGTACCTTACTAAACAACATACCTATTAGGCAGGTACAACTAAAAAGTGAAAAATAAAAAAACACTTTTTACAAAAAAATACTACCGACTTCCGAATAAAAACTACAAAGTGAAAAATATCTTTATTTTTGGAAGTCGGTGTCCATAACGCAATAAATTGGTACCTATGAAAGACACCGACTTCCAAAAATAAATTTATTTTTCACTTTGTAGTTTTTTTATTCGGAAGTCGGTAGTATTTTTTTGTAAAAAAAATTTTATTCACATACAAATTTACTTACCAATGAAAGAAAACATTTCCAATGCATTGGCCAACTTTTTCTATACATTCTTTACAGCTCAACATGGCATAAAAAGGCATTTTTCTAGATACCGGACTTGGATTTTCAGTGCCGATAATGCTAAATGAAAAGCTCAGATTACGATCATTTATCGTAACTTTACTTCGTTTTTTAGCACGCGAAGTACATAGTCGCGTCATCTAGTTAGATTTGTATCTGTGCTGTCTATAGTGTGTTAAGTGACCTTCTTTGAACCAAGGATGTCTTAAACTGGAAACGAGTTTTTTTGAATCAACTGTGTTTAAAAAATTGCCGTTTTTCAGGAGTCCCGTAAAGGGAGGCGGTTTCAAGATTCCAGAGTTACCAACAAGGTTCAATAAGCAAGAAATTTTATCACAGTATGTTGAAGAGGACTCTTATGAAATGGTATGTTTAGGTCAAAATAGCATAAAAAAAACGATTTAACTATTTTTTTCTTTGTTTACAATTTATTTTTATTTTTCACAGGACAGCTTCTGCGTCGACTCTCACATTGGCTTAACACAAGCACACGAACTTTCTGAGCTAGAGTTAGCAGAAATGAAATTAGAACAGGCAAGAAAAGCCAAGAAAAAGTTCAGGCGTGTATGTACTCAGGATGACAGCCCAGATATTACAGTGATAAAGAAAAATAAACCTAAGAGAAGACTGATTGATAGTGATTCTGATGACGATAGTACGTGAACAGTTCGGTAGAATTATTATTCAATTTATGGTGCTAAATGCTAAACCAGGCACACTGAACTGGGAATTTATATTGTGAATCCGAGCTATGATAAATATACTTATAGAGGCCCATCCGCAATTACAAACTTGTATGGATTATACATCACATTATTCAATGCTGCATAGTCAACCATCCAAAGGAAGGAACGCGCTCGTAACAGTCGATGCTATATAAGGGCATGGGTCCCAATAAGAGCTATGATCTAATAGTTTTTAGTTCAAGAATACACTGCAATTAGATAAACAAGGTTAGATAGAAATTGCAACTAGTCCAACTGTGAAGCTCATGACCACTGTCGCGATGGAGGACTACTGTGGAACTCTGCCCCAGCTAGGGGACATAGGATCTTATCAAACAACTAGTCTAGCTCATAGCTCTCATTGAGACTGCGACCTAAAGCTCAGCTATTCCCAAACAGTGTGCCGTTGTATTGTTCGAAGAAGTTTCATAATAGGGATGTTTCCTGGGTAGAAAAATGATAGTTCTATTTTGTCCGTCAGTGAGTTTATCAAATAATATTGGACACGTATTTTTTGCTTTACCAAATCAATAAAAAATTACAAAGTTAAAGCGCATCAAAGTTCAGGGGGATGAACATAAGCTCTTAGAGTAGGTTATTTTGAGATCGCGTAAGTGACAGATGTATACAAGTCTTATACATCTGTCACTTACACACTCTCAAAATAACCTTACTCTAAGAGCTTATGGTCTTCCACCCCCCAGGAGTGGGGGCTTGTGACATCACTAAGGCAATAAAAAATGTACTAGCGGCGTGACGTTTCACGATATTTCAACGCATTATATCGTCGTCACTTTATGTTTACGTATCAAAAGACAAAAATACGTGTCCAATATTTTTTATTAAGATACCTGACGGACAAAAATCAAGTTTTCAATAAACTACCACTCTATTGCTTTATGCATATCAACTTACAGTAGGCCTGTAGGGTTGTAGAATATTTGTCGGTGCAGTACAAGAATCTATAAGGACTAGTATCCAGCCGGCCTGGATGTTACTCTTACTGTGATATAACTAAATTATAGTAATGATACTTTGTATTAATGATTTTGATACGTAAATTCTAAGTGTAACTTGTAATTTATTATTGTTTAATGCTATGTAATGAATACTTCCCTGTAATTAATGTAAATCATGTTGTATATAAGGTGAAATAAAACATATTGTCACTTATTAATTACTTTTTATTCCATCTCTGTCACAAACAACTATATAGGAAATAATCAAAGTATAAAGTACAGTTCTTGTAATAAAATACGAGGTTTGGCAAATACATTCACACGATCCATTTTACATTCAAAAAAGGTAGGCGCTTGCGCAACTGCCTACCCTAAGCACACACAGCAAAGACAGAGTCGAAGCGAAGCGTCGCTTAGGTCTAAAAATGTACAGCAAGGCTTATTACGTATGAAACAGCAATCAGCAATCATTTTTGCGCAGTCATCGCGTAATCAACCGGTTTATGTCATAAAACTCGGCAAGCTTATTTTTGCGAAATAATTGCTCTTCAATCGCGAATCCGAATTAGGCGTTCCGATGCGCAAGCCACGGATCGGTGCTGTTTTTGTATGAGATTTACTACTGCGTAGCCAACTTCAGGGCGGCCAAGAAGTTTGGCGAGAAGTATATGACTGATAGCCACGCCTTAGCAATTTTGCGACAGGACTACTAACAATAACAATCTGTTAACTAAAATGTGCATGTATCGCAAGGTGATCGCGATCAATCCGTAATACGCATGGTTTTTGACAGCAGAGCGACAGCCATCGGCGAGCAAATTTTGCTGTCAAATTGCGATAACTTTTTCCCTTGTTGTTGGTCGATTGCCAACCGTTCGTTGATCGGCCATCGACGAGCGATTGGTACAGAAGTAAATTAAAAATCAAGTGTGTATTTACCAACGATTAAATTAACGTTTTGTAGCTCAAAAAATAATCATTTAGTGATGTCCTAATGCGTTACCGATTCGATTTCTTATAAGTAACAATCAACTTTATTTAATCGATTTTACACATTGAAATTTTAGTTGTAATCCTAGTTTTCTAATAGTTTTGTAGGTACAATATAAGTGTGAATGTTATGCGTTAGCGGTTTGTAGTATGTGTGTGTGTGATCGCCAGTAACTACGCGCTGACCGTTGCGTGTTCTTTTGTTCGAACTTGGGATTTCGGATATAAATAAGTATTCTACAGTAATAATCGAGAGTCTTTATTCAATACATTAGTGTCGCAGTAACGCCCGTTGCAAACCCAGTAGGCATAGGTACGTGTGCCTACATGTTCAATTAATTACTATACCGGGCTAGGCTAAAAATCGTCGATCAAAGAAACGGCGATATTTAGGATTATTTGTAGAAGGTCCTAAAGTATTTGTTTTTTGTACTTCTAATAACGCCAACTATCAGCCTTATTATGTAAATAAAATTAAAATATTCAATTTACACTGCCATTTTCAATATTTACAGTTACATAAATTCGATTAAAATAACTTTTCTATAAAGTGGCTGTCAAAAAAGTAAGACTACTTAAAAGCCTCAGTAGCCATGTCATTAAACTCCAATTGATCGCGCTATTTTATTCAAGCAATTATTGCTGATTGCTATTTCTGCCGATCATATTGACCCCTATCGCCTTTTGTTTATCTTGATAGGAATGTGTGAATTACATAGTGGAGATAGGTACGTATATGTCATGTACATTTTTCGACTGATGCATCGCTTCACTTTAGTTCTGTCTTAGTGAGCTTTGAACCTACTTTAGACACCTACTCACTCGGCCGGTATTACACCCACAAGACCGATGTAGTTTTTTTTCATTGATCAACAATCCTTTATAAATGCGGCTTGCAACAAGCAGCAAACAATTTACCAAGATGTGCTATCTTTACAATAATAAATAATCAAACAAAGCCCCAAAAACATACGTTTTACTTATGTCGGCTATATTATCTAAACGTCAATCTGCAGTAAAGCACGATTGAAGTCGTCAAAATCACATTTAAAAATAATATCCTTTTTTTACATCGTGAACCGTCCATAAAAGGCGTAGGCGTAAATCAATAGTTCGATCCAAACTTATTGGTGGCTATGAAGTGACCTACTCGCTCGGTGTTACTATATCCCACTTCTCAACCCCGCGGTCACATAAATTCGCGACTCGCCTTGTGTTCCGAGCGCCAATAAGTTTGAGCAGACTTATACCATCGATCGTGTGAACGTTACTTCACAAATACAAAGCTCATGTCTCGTTACGAAAACTATCTATAATCATTTCGTTCAAACATACTAATTTATTATTTAACATAATATTTCAATCGTCCGACGTCTTTGACTCAACTTCTTTGGGTTGCCTTCCTTTGTGCAGATCTTCTAACTCTGCTTGAAGATCTGCATACCTCTTCTGCAATTGTTTTTCTCTGTCCGTTTGGCGGTTGACGTCTTCTGTCAATGACTGTAATAGACAAGGATTATGATAAGAAAAGTTTGCGAAAAAAGCAAGACCAAAACGTCTTCGCGGAGGCACAGATAATATGATACTAGCAAACAGATGCCTCATCCCATACAAAGAAACCATGCCGACGCAACTAGCGTTTTTCGTCTGATTAAACCGATTATTTTTTGTCCATCAATCGCGCGTTCGGTTCCGTTCCACAGCGATAGATAGATGGTGTTAGCAGCAACTTGCAAGCAAAAGGGTTTACTCGGTTCGTGACTATTTTTTTCTTACATACAGTGAAGGTTTGTTTTATAGTATTTTTTGTACGTTTTTACAGTTTCTTTGCACTAAAATGAGTTACAATGCAAATGTAAATAATCGAATGGAATGCCTCGGAAATTTAAAACCGCGCCATCTATTGGCATCAATTTTAAATAATCCGTTCAAATAATCTTTGAAATGTGAATTAAGAGCCCAATATTCCATAATTTTGTGCTTAGAAGAGTTGATTAAAAAGAACATAAAATTTTTATAATCAATTCTAGAAAATTTTAATTTTATTAACAATTCAATAACGAATCGATGCCTATTGCGCCATCTAGTAATTTTTATTTGAACCAAATTTTCTTTGTTAGCGCTGGAACCCTGTGACAATAATAACAAAAATAAAGTTATGCATACTTCTATTCTACGTGGAATGGCTGCTTTCTCTTGGTCGGCAAGGAACTTGAATGTGGATAGCTCCAAATTAGCCTGTTCTATCTGATCTTGTAATTCTTGGAACTGCTTGATCAGTGATGCTGCCCGACTTTGATAGCCACCTGACAAAATACAGAAAACACAATCAAATATGAGAACAGGATACAAGGCTTCCAAACCAGAAAAAAATTCGAACCGGTTAACGTCTAAGTACATAGTGAACTTTTTCTTTCGGTTTTGTTCCAACTTTAACCACAACGAAACGGTTTTAGGCAACAAAATTTCGTTAATAGTTTTTGTGGCATTTACTGGTTATGAACGGTTTTTGTCGCCCACCATCAATGGCGCAACCGAGATGAAATACAAAAACGATTCAGTTTTAAGCGCGCTCCCAACCTAAACCGGTTAACTAGGGTTTTCAAAACGCTCTTTTACCATTTAGACTGAACAAAATAAACTTTTTACATTGTTATTTAATAACCCGTTATTTTTAAATTGGTTCCAAGCCTTGATAGGATATGTCAAAATTATAGTCAAATGATTCCAGTGAGATAAAGATTTATCATAGTGCTCTATAGAACGTACAGCGCCATCCTTCTTGCAGTATAAATTAAATGTCATAGTATAACAAATACCTGTCAAAACCCTAAGTTTCTTTTCCATTTTGGAACACTTCTTGGCTTCTTTCGCCATGTGACTTCTGTTCTGTTCAAGCCGTTTCTCAGCCGATTCCAATCTGTCTTTCTTGCTAGCTAAATTGGCACGAGTGTATCTGTTTTGACCGGGTAGGAAGAGCACCTGAAAAGAACAGAATATAATATAGTCACCGAATGGTGTGCCCTGGCTGAATTCTGGACCAAACAACATTTTTCTTAACATTTGCCATCAACACGCTAAAAAGAAGAAGAATTAGAACTCTTCTGACTGTTTTTATATCAAGTTATTATTTCCAATGGGTTCTTTTGAGAAGTTTTTTTGTTTTGAAATGCAAACATTTCAGAAATATAAGATGATTCGCACTCACTTGTGCAAGACACTCCTCCCACACTTGCGTGTAAGCGTCCATGCTCAGCTCTCCGTGCCCCATGCCTGCCTTCACCACTTCCATTTCCTTCTTCATCTCCAGTTTGGCAACGTCCAATTCTTCCGCGGAGAACTCCTCGTAAGGATGCTGTTCTAAGTATGCTAAGTGTGATGCCTGTAGTTGCACTGCTCTCTTCTTGTCTATTCCTGTTTGGATAAAAACATTTTTATGAGTGAATATGAAAAAAATAATACATTTTTGTGAATGTTGATATGGCTGAGAAGGAATAGGAATTTGGAGTTTACCGACATAACTAAGTACTGCACCAAGAAAATAGATCGTGACTTCTCTAGATCAGCATAAATCTCTCCAGTTAGACTAAAATGCCATTGTCGCATGACGGTTACCGACCACTGAGCGCCAAAATGCTCCATTACGAGCTTTGCTGTCAAATTTTGAAAAGAGATTTACGCAAGCATTCACTCTTGGACGTTTTTTCAACTTCACTTGATTTCACAGAAATTTTATTGATCAAAGACTGCTCAGTCAGCTAAGGAAGGCCTCGCACTTCCACACTGAGATGATAACGTGGCGAAAGAAAGTTACATACCAGGTGGCGGGTCCCTGAGCGAGTCATAATGCAGCATGGTGACCATCTCCTGCTTGAGCAGCTCTTCAGCGTGTTGCAGTGCGGTGAGCGCCGGTCCGCCACCGCCGCGTACGACCGACACATTCACCTCTCCCGGCCGCACGCAGCCGCGTTGGACCGCTGAGGAACGAAGCTTCATGGCTGCCGCACCTAAAAGAGAATAAAGAATTATAACCACGCTACGCTATGATACAGTTACAAAATAATGTCTTGGAGATCCAATTGATTTAAAGGAATGTAACCATCAATTTCAAGGCAGTCGCGGAGGAGAGGCCGTTTGCACGGACTTGTTGTTGAGCTTAAATAATTTCGTCCAGAAATAATTGGGGGTCCTAAAATAGAACATTGTGGTACCCCAAATAATCAAATCAACACCGACCAACTCTACCGTCAAACAAAACCTGCTTTTTTTAAAATAAATAATTACACAAGATAATGAAATACGCAGCCTATGTTCCCTTCCCGAACTTTCATTAGCTCAGTGTTGTCATTTTACATTTACTCTGCCAAGTGACAAGTAGTGACTGTAGTAAGTATATCAGTATTGTATTTGTTATCATAATAAAATGGAGTAAATGAATTAACAATACAGTTTGTCTAAGTGTAGGCGTTCTTTGCTGGTAGATAAGAAAATATTCTTATCTGCCAGCAAGTAACACCACCTGCACTACTAATAAAGTAGTAGAAATAAATGAATTATTTACTTTCAATTAATGATAGGCAAAAAAACTAGTACCTTAGTATAAAAAAATAACTTGGTTGTTGATGACGACTTATTGTTACACGTTAAAGACGCTTATTATAAATAAACTAGCTTTTGCCAGCGGCTTCGCCAGCGTTAATGTCGAAAATTATTCCAATGGAACATATTGCCGGGATAAAAAGTATCCTATGTACTTTTCCAAACTATAATCTATCTCTTTGCCAAATTTCATCCAGATTCGTCCAGCCGTTTGATCGTGAAGAAGTAACAAACATACAAACACACACACACTCACAAACTTTCGCCTTTATAATATTAGTATGATGCTACGCTCTTTCTCTTTACATTTCATGCTGAAATATCTAGGTAATGGAAATTAGTAATGCGATATTGCCCTTTTACTTCCACGAAATTGAATAATATTACCTATTAAAAGTAGAGAGTTAGAGACATAACCTTCAAAAGTTTATGACTGAATCTAATTTAATCCCTTTAAACGAGCAATTCTTGTATACATTTATATATATAATCTGAATCTCGGAAACGGTTCCAACGATTTTCATGAAATTTAATATGCAGGGGGTTTTGGGGGCGATTGATCGATCTAGCTAGGTTTCATTTTTAGAAAACGTCGTTTTGTCTACTTTTACCCGAGCAGAGCTCGGTCGCCCAGGTACTATCTATTATTCTTGGCGTTCTCGAACAAAAATTCTTGCACTAAACTAATTCAGAACATGATGCAGCTTTCAGGGTTTATTCATCGGAATAATATTGTTAGCTCATTCCAGCCTGGATTCAGGCGGGGACACAGTACTGCCTCTGCTCTCCTCAAAGTGACTGGCGACATTAGAGAAGCGATGGAGGATACCAAAGTTAGTGTTTTGGTTTTAATTGATTTCTCCAATGCCTTTAATGCCGTCAGTCACGATATTCTACTTTCTATCCTTTCACATCTTATGGTTTCTTCCGAGGCCCTGGAATGGTTCTCTTCCTATCTTCGGGGAGGTCAGCAGTCGGTTCGCGTTAGCGAGAGTTCGTCGAGTTGGTGTGACCTAGCTGCTGGTGTTCCACAGGGCGGTATTCTTTGTCCATTGTTATTCTCCATCTTCATATATTTTATAACTCATTGTCTTCGGTGTTCGTATCATCTTTATGCCGATGATCTTCAGCTGTATGCATCTTCGCGGGTAGAGGTATGTCGGACGCTATAGGCGAAGTGAACTAGGACTTAGTCGCTGTTAAGAACTGGTTTGATAGATTTGGGGTGTCTGTAAACCCCTCAAAATGTCAGGCCATTGTGATCGGGAGCTCGCGCATGATGGGTCGGGTAGGGATTAGCTCTCTTCCTCCTTTTATTTTAATGGTACCGTTATTCCATGCCATTGCCATGTTATATATTTATATGGTAATTCTTGAATTTTTATTTGGATTGATTTTATTGGCATAACACTGTTCTTTGTATTGTTTGGTAAATTATTGATTTTATGTGACACAATTGTCAACATTGTTTTACACTATTTAATGTTAATTATTGTAAATTGGTCTTTGTATCGTTTTAATTAACTATAAATAAATAAATTCCCATCAGCCCTAGTGCTCTCGGTCTACAACTTAACTCGAAGCTTGGCTGGCAAATTCAGGTTTCAAGTGTCAGTCAAAGAGTCAACGGGACTTTGCGTAGCCTGTATCGTCTGAGAAACTTTCTGCCTGCAAAAACGAAGGCTATTCTTGTGCAGACTTTAACCTTCCCTATAATCGGCTATGGTGATGTGTGCTAATTTGACCTGAACGCGGTAATCCTGGATAAACTTGATAGGCTCCTAAACAACTGCATCCGGTTCATATTCAACCAGAGGCAATATGACGATGTGTCGAGCATTTGGCAGAGACGAAATTTACGCGCTTTGACCACGCTTTTCTCTCTACTCAACTCTCCCACCCCTCCTTCTTATCTAATCCCAAACTGTCAATATCTGTGTACTTCACAAGCCAGGAATCTGCGCTCGTCTAAAAATCTTCTCTTGCTTTGTCCTTCTCATACTTCTGATTTTATACATTCTTCCTTTCATATTCAGTCCATTCTTCTCTGGAATGCGCTTCCTCTCGATATCAGGACGGCCACCAGTCAATATGCATTTAAGCGGAAGTTGCGACATTATTTTCTACACCATTAGCAGAGTCGTCTCAATCACCTTTCTTTTTATATTATGTATGTTTATATAAACTTATTTATTATAGTAAATATATATGTATGTTTATTTTAGCTACATTATATATATTATTATTCAATTTATACTTCAATACGCGCACGGTTGGCGCAGTGGTTGAGATTCCCGCACGGAACAAATATTTGTATGACCTACAGATAGTTGTTCTGGGTGTTGTGTATGTGAGTTTATACGTTTGTAAACGCACCCACGATACAGGAAGAAATTCCTAGTGTGGGGCAACGTTTTTTTAAAAAGCACCTGCCATGTTATATCTCCACCACCCTTGGTTCACTGGTAGAGAATGCCTCAGGCATTAAGTCCGCCTATGTACTTGAATTGAATGTTGCATTAAGTTTTAAATAAATAAATATTTATCCTGAGTCAAAAACCAGATATTTTGCATTTAATGCCGTAGGCATTTAATCTCAACTAAAACAATGTCCTTTTGTCATTATCCTTTGTAGCCATAGCCAATCAACTGCATCAGACAGAATGCGCCACGCAGCCGCGACACACAAGTGTGTCCCCGTCTCGCTTCCACCATAATCTTTATTCATTGATTGCAAAGAGTTTCTTTAGGCGCTGACCAGACTCAAAGTGGCCAGTCAGCTCCCGTTCAAGATAAATCTTATTTCTTTGAACAGATTGTCAAAAACGTACCGAGTGATTGGCGCGCCGGGGTAATATACTTCGTGCGGTAACATAACGATAGCGACTTCTAATTTTTTCTGTGCTGCCATCTATTGAGCTTGTAGGCAACTTTACGAATGGTATTAAGCTCAATTAACTTTTGATAATCTTAAAATAAAAACCGGCTAAGTGCGTGTTGGACTTCGAACATTTAGGGTTCCGTACCAAACCGCAAAAACAAGGTGGTTTTAACAAAATAAAAATGATTGACACAATTATATTATATCAAACGCTTTGTCTAAGTATGGGGACTATTGTAATTATTTCACTTACGTATTTCCTCCTGCTCTTGTTGCAGCCTGGCATCGGCATCAGCCTGATCCTCCACGTGGGCGATAGAGCTTGAACTCTCCATAGGTTCGTCATCTTGATCAGGTACAACGATCTCATAGTCGTTGCGCGGGGTTGGCAGTGATGAGAGGGCGTTGCGGACTAACGATTTTTGCTGTGATAACAAGAGAAATAAAGATTTTGTTATTATTTGAAACAGAAGAATAGCAAAAGTAACCACAATTGCAAAAAACAAAAGGGTACATTGTAACAGATAGACAGATGACCTCCTCTCAGATAGTTTCCATCCAAGTGCGGGCGTGCGTTTAACGTCTACACCGAGCTTATAATGCGAATCACTCTCGAAGAATGGACAGATGGTGTTGTGATTGGTGTAAAATCGTGAACTTGCGGTACGCAGATGACACCACCATATTTGCGAGTAACGCTGACCTTATGGAGGAATTACTTCTCAGGATGGAGCGCATAAGCCTTACTTTTGGTTTGAGAACAAACCGATCTTAGACCAAAATTATGATCGTGAACCGCGTCAACGGCACCTCACCCGAAGTGACACATATAGCGAACTGCGACGTGGTTCAGACCTATGTCTACCTTGAGGCTTTGATCTCAAACAACGGAGGTTGCGTAGATGAAGTGAAACGACGTATGGCCATGACCAGAACTGCGATGGAGAAGCTAAGAAAAGTGTGGCGGAATCGCAACATTACCAAAGCCACCCAAAATCAGACTTATACGAACAATTCTATTCCCCATTTTTCTTTACGCGGCCTTGACGTGGACATTGCGTGAGTTGGAAAGGGGAAAGATAAATGCTCTGGAGATGTGGTGCTAGAAAAAGATGCGCGGAATATCGTAGACGGATTTATGCACAAACGTGTCCATACTCCAGGAACTCAGCATCACGCAGCGTTTGTCGAACGTAGTACAGTCGCGCATACTGCAATACTTTGGACACGTCTCTAGGCGGGATGGCGACTTACGACCAACAGGGAGTGATGGCGGGAGATCGTGCGGAAAGCTGTGTCCGCATCTACCAACGACGTGGACGCCTTGACGTGACTACGACCGCTCTGCCAAGAGCACTCACACAGACATTGTAACAGGGAGTTTATAATCTTACTAATATTATAAATGCTGAAGTTTGGATGTATATTAGTTACACAATATCGCCAGAAAGGCAGAACGGATCTGGATGAAATTTAGCACCCAGACAGTTTATAGTCTGGAATAGCACATAGGCTTCTATTCATCTCGGTATTATGTTCCATTGGGATTAGAAAACACTTTTCACGCGGGCGAAGCCGCTGGCTGAAGCTAGTTATAAATAACTTTTAATGCAGTCTTCGTCAAATGTAGACAAATAAGAGGTGTGTGAAACATTTAGTCACCAATTTCCGGACTCTAATATGTATATGATTGATGTGATGATAGAACAAAATAAAAGGGAGATTCTAGAAGGGCATAAAATACAAACAAGAAATTACAGCAAATCACCTTCATACCTGTTTTTGAATTTGAGTGGCAACTTGAGGTGTATCCCCAGTGCTCAGTCTGTCTTCTGGATTGATACTCAACTTATCACGAAGTCCGGGAGTCTGTAATATACAAGACCAATCAAATTAGAAGACCATAGTATTGATGCAGAAACTAATTAAAGAAAGTAACTTATACATACAGCTAGTCCCGGCGTTACGGCTGCTTGACTAGGCGTGTTGAAACTACCGGGAGTCGATACTTCGCTTCGTGATGACCTTTAAAAATAAAATGTTGGTTAATTCGGGTTTCTTGTTATTTTATTATCAATTAACTATATCAAGTACCAGACTGTTAATGCTATGTTTAGTTGTAGAAAAGTACAGCTTTGAAGGGTGTTAATTCTGTCAAACAGAATACCTTTGTGACATAGCAAAGCCAAGATGATGTAAGCAGTATTGTAACCTGTCAAGTCTTTACTAAAAGGCTAGTGATCTATTCTTAAGTTACCTTGAGGGGCACTCTTACCTGAATGGCGTGATGAGCACAGTATTAGGCGTAGCAACGGCCTGTGACTGCGGCAATGCACCGGAGAAGTCTGTCTGATGCAGTGGAGTATTGAGCCCTCCTTTCAGGGGTGTGTCCACGTGAGTAAGTGCCATCACATTCTGAGCTTCCATTAGGATTCTAGAAGTTAAATGTTTTTATGGAAATATTTAAAAAAAAGATGAAATTAGTTGATGCTACAATTTTCAAGTTTTTCCAAAGGTTTCCCAGTTTCCCAGCTCAAAATTATCGCAGAATTAATGTGACAAATTGTAAAGCACGCGTTATCTGCTGTGATTGGTTGAATGAATTTTCAACAGGCAGATAATTTTGAGCTGGGGGTTAATCTAGTAGTGTGAGTACCTACATAACTAGGGCAAAATGGCCTAAGAGGGACGCATTTAAGAAGGCCTCGACTAAACTGTTTCAAAGTCTATTTAGTTACAGAGAACACAACTGCTTCAATTTTAAACAGCTATCCATAAAACTGTGCCAATTAAATAATAATGTTATGCAAAAAGGATTGTGAACTGAATAACTTTACTGAAGTGGACATAGGTCCCATGTCCATATTCAAAACATTATGTCTATCAACAAAAGGTGTTAAAGCTGATGACTGACCTGTCCTGATGCTGCGCGGGAGTGCGCAGCGCGGCGGGCGTGGCGGGTGTGATGGCGTACTCTGCCAGCAGCGCATCCGTGGGAGCGCCCGCGCCACCCGCCGACTCGCGCGCGGCTTCTGAAGCGCGACCCAGCTTCACTACTTGTTGTAATTCCTGTTGGAGGAATATACAAAGTTAGATCATTCTGCAGTATTAGTAGATAAGTCAATGTTATGGGGATGGTGAGTAGGATTAGGCGCACAATGCCACATTCGCAAAATGACATTTTGAAATTTCGCAAAATGTCACATTCTCAAATTGTCATATTCCGAAAACGCCACATCGCAAAACGTCACATTAGCAAAATGCCATTTTCGCAAAATGTCATTTTCGCAAAATGCCTTATCGCAAAATACCATTTTCGCACAATGTCACTTGGGACATAGTCGATTTTTTTATATTCAAACATTAAAATGTTTTTATGAATAACGCCACCTAGCTATAACTTAAGAATGACTTGATTAAGCAAATCGTATAATCAATGCTGCAAATCAATTTACCCTAAAGGTACACTGGCAATAGATGGCGCATGCGGAAAAATACTTTACAAAAACCCAAGCCAAGCCAATTTTACAAAAAATTTAAGCTATTTTTAAAAAAGTTATTTTTTTTTTAAATTATATTTTTGATTCTCAGCGACATAATATATTATTTCAGTTTACATTTTTAATTTATTTTATGTTAAAATAAATGAAAATGAATAAATAATGTGATTAAATACGTAATTAAACTTGTTTTATTTTTTATTCATAAATCATCGGCTCAGAAGTCACTAAGTGGCTTTAACTTTTAAGAATGTGTCATTTTGCCAATGTGGCATTTTGCTAATGTGGCATATTGAGAAATGACATTTTGCGAATGTGTCATTTTGCTAATGTGGCATTTTGCTAATATAGCATATTGAGAAATGACATTTTGCGAATGTGTCATTTTGCGTCAATATGTCATTTTGCGAATGTGGCATTGTGCGCCTAATCCGGTGAGTAATGGCGTAAATCAGACATGGGTTATGTTTAGGCAGATTGCAAGAGTCGTAACGTATAAACTCACGCCTTTTCCCTTTTCGGAGGTAAGAAACAGAAAGGTACGAGATATCATTATGCAGTTCTTATCATAATCCGCTTCAACTTCAACTCACACCATGAATTAGCTATTATAGTAATGTTTTTACAATCTCTGTTCAGAAGAGAAAAATTTGAAACTGTATGTTTATATTTTAATACGTCACCTGATCAGTAACTTGTGGCTCGGGCAGCACCAGTTTGCTGCGCTTACGTGCGGGTTGGTCCCCTTGCAACATTGCTTGAGGCACATCATTCTCTTTGCGTTGCTTCAACTTTTGCTTGTCCTTGCGTCGGTCTCTCTGTAACAAACAATGGTTTATTAAACAATATGTAGGTCAAAAAACTTGCTAAAATCTCTTGAAATTATTTTGGAATCTCAAGATTCGTGACGTTGATGTCTAATATAATTTAGGAAGCAAGAATATAATTTAAATGAATACAACATTGTATATAATCTAAGTTACATCAATGGTAAATATGACTATTTCATGATACTTTTCCCGACCGGGCCTTTACTATCAATAATAAGATACAAAGATTGCACTTAAAATATAAGCTTCTTTGTGCATTTTTGCACTAAAAATATAAGCTTCTATGTGCATTTATACCTCTTCCTTCTCTGAATGTAGTTCTCCATCAAGATGTTGCTGCCTTAGTCGTGAGAAGTCTGGTGCCATGGGGTCCACCACCTCAGTGGATGTATCAAAGAATCCAGAGGCTGGCCTCTTCTCAAATGGAATTTCTGAGTTGTAGTCTACGCCACGCTTCTTCTTACGCCTGTAGATTACAAAAAAAATATTGTTTTAGTTAATTTATTATTTATTTGGAACTTATGGCATTAATTGCTACCTGAATAATCTGCATAGCTGCAATTGCGGAGCTTAAATGTTCGATTACATAATTTCTACAACTCCTGGAATCTGCTGGCATTACCTGATTGGTACAGCAATGCCTGCAGCACTGAGTTCCCTCCTCTTCTGCAAAGCGGCAAGTCTTCGGGCTTCCTCCAACTGCTTTTCTCGAGCCTTCCTCTTTGCTTTCTTACCCTGTGTGTTGGCAAGGCGAGCACGTGCTTCTGATAACATCTCCAGTTCTGTGGGACAAATGTAATTGATAAAGGCATAAGAAAGGGGTAACAATGTGTAAGCAGCAAATGATTGACAAAATCAAGTTCAGCAGGGTAATTGCGTAACGCACAATCCTCAGTAATAGATTTCATAACAACATTAATTGTGTTTACATTGATGATCAGAAAAAACAACATAATGAACCAATGGATCGGGAATTTCCTTTAGTTTTTAATAGTAACAGTGTTACGCTGTGTGTAAGCACATCGCAGGTCATAATTATGTTTATGAATTTAGGTTTTTGAAGTCAAAATGGTTAAAAACATATTAAATTCTTCAAGCAATCTCTTGCGCTAAACTCCATTTGAAATGACATTAGACATATTTCCAAATCTTTTTACAGTTTGTTCAACCGATTTTGAGTTCTATCCTGTAAACATAAGGATGACATAAAAAGCATAAACCTGTTACCAAAACCAACTGTTTACTACAGCTACCGTTTGTCGTATTACCAACGCAATAGAAGTCAAAATCGGTTGAACGGGCTGTAAAATGGGCTAATTTAAACGTATAAAGTTATTGCAAATGGAATATAGTTTATTATCATTGCATAAAAATATTTTATCTTTGGGTATTATTTACTGTTTTAATATTTGATCTAAATACTTGGTTAGTTGTTTCAAAGAACCTAATATCTACATTGAGCCACTCACCATCTTCATCCATGTCCTTAGGATCAGGCCTGGCCGGCTTTGTCTCAGGGTTGGGATCTATTTCACCAGGCTTAAGCTTGCGAGGGTCATCACCCATATCCTCCCCTTCCTCCTTCTTCTGGGCTTGGTCTCTGTGTTACAATAAAATATATAAACACACTTTACACATTCTGTCTAAACATTTATATGTTTTTAATATTATTGTAATGTAATTCATGAACAATTTAAATTATTGGATGTGCAGAGACAGTGAGCAGATTAAGAAGTTCTCCTGTATACCAATAAATGTGACTAAGCTAGGCAATAACAGTCCATTACTATATGTTAACAACAAATAATTAAGGATCTATGGTGTCCCGTCTTACCAGAGAAACAAAATCTGGTCAGTGGATCGTCTTAGGCTGTCTCTATTCTTTAGAAAAAATTATGAAGTTTTGAATTTTAGTGTTCACATTCATCATTATATCCTATTCATTTTTACATGGATAGCCACTTCCTCAACGATCAAGAAACCTGAGTCAGGTGGGAAACAATAGAAAATCAATTGTTTCCTTACAGCCCTTGAGCACATATCTGCCGAATTGTGGGTATACTACAGGTGCATCTCTGCCTAACCCTACCAGGTACACAAGCGTGATCTTACTTACAGTAAATACTCGTATCTCTCCAAACATTGCGCAGCTGTACGCCCAATTATTGGCGCAATGGTTCGCCACTGGGTGGGCATCAGCTTGGCCAGGTGCAGCAACTTCTCGTCCTCCTCGCGAGACCATTCTGTCTTTTTGATGCTCGGGTCGAGCCACTCGTACCATCGAGCCTTGCATTGTTTAGCGGACTTTCGATGAAGCAGCGACGCAATACGGGACCACTGGTTTTTCCCATATTTCATCACCGCCGCTTTGAGGATTTCATCCTAAGAATTGAGTAACGTTAGATAAATACAAGAAAAATATTATTAACCTAGTAAATACTACGGATCATCAAAGATAATTCTACAAACCTCGGTGTTGCGCCAAACACCACCTTTTATCATAATACGCGGCATGGTTTAGGATTTACTTAGGCCGCCGATCACAAAATAATAGTTAGTTTGTTCCGAACACTTGTAAAAATTACAAAAATCTTCACTTATTAAGAATCACATATTAAATTGCTGAAAATACAAATAACCAACATGAAATCCAATAAACGAAATGAGCATAGACCACAGACAGAGTACATTGAATTGGCATAGACCAGTGTTGCCAACCTTTACCAAAAAATTTCCCCATTTTTTTTCTGTATTTCGAAATTATAATATAATTATAGTTATTATTATGATACATGAATGTAACCAAGTTATGGGAGAGCGGCCTCTCCTGGCACAGGTGTTTTCACTCTTAAAAGGAGAAATCAACCTCAATATTGTTAAACCAACTTTTGGTAACGAATTAAATATTTTATTAAATGTATATGTCTACATACTAATTTAGATAGGGCCTAAATTATTTCGTAGCTCATAAAATAAAACGTTACATATTAAGTTAGTAAAATATTATATTGAATAAATACAATCATGCAAAGTAGTTTGTTATTTCCAGAACCGCATCATCATCCTGTTCCTCGTTTTCGTTTGACGTCTCATTTTTGAAGTCATATACACGTACGTACGTTGAAGTCCTTGATCATGCCCACAGTATGATCAAGTTTTACTCACGATACATAATCCTGATTTAAGGAAAATCGTACCATCATGATACTCTGTACCATTTTAGGAGTGATGATGAATGAGATATTGTGCGTTCTTTTCTACGCCCAAAACTAAAAAAACACACTTTATTTTGGACTGTGCAAGTTTTGTTTGAAATCCCTTAAAAAATCCCTAAAAATTTTAGTCCCTTTTAGGCCCTTTTAACACCTCAAGCCCCGAAATTTAGGGACACAATCCCTATGTTGGGAACCGTGGCATAGACTACTATTATATACTAGGAATGAAATGAGTGGGGAAATGACGTTGAATTTTACTATGGACTCTGGTTTGAGAATAAAATTTATTATTATTATATTAAATTAACTACTTATTCTAATTTCCTTATATAGTTGCGGTTTTAAGCCTAACTGTGACTTAAAAATCTTTGTGGTTATTCTTGATTGTCTTTTGGACCCTCGAAAACTAAAGGCATTTTGTTTATGCCAAAATGAGTTTCTATGGTTTCCAATTTGACCAACCTCCCAAAACAAACTGCTAAAATGTCAAACTGTTGTAAATCTTAATGGGTGATAGCGTTTCTGGCACTCCCTTTTCCTTGATTATTGATGAAAACGTATACAAGTGCAGAGTGTTTTACTATAATATGAATTTCCATTAGCAGATTTATTTCCCTGATTAACATGAAACATTGTTTTGCTGTGTAAAGATAGTGTGTGAACTAGCGCAGTGTACTAAGGTAACTATGTTTCAAGCATATTTATCACCGCGGTGGTACTCTCGTGCTACTTTGCATTAGTGAAATGTATTTACTATCATTGCCTACAGTCATACATAAGATACTGTTTAGAAGAAACGCTAACGATGCCTAGGAAGTGATATTTCAGTAAAGGATTATATGTGCAATCAGGAAGGATATGATAACACCAATTGGATATGCGGCATTAAAAACAATTGATTCTCAGTCGTACCTCATAGTTCGTAATTGTCTCGTTATGCGGTTGTAGTTTCATCTATATAAATAAGTTTGATATCTGCTGCAGACTTAGTTTAAACACAATAAGTAGTTTATTTTACCTGGGTGTGTAGAGTACCTATAAGTCTAATTCATTCGCAATAGTTTGTTTAGAACTACAACTGAAAACCAATTCATATTAAAACAATCAGTCACCCCACCCAGTAACTAATTGAATAGAATAGTGCTGTTTCACCTATTCAGAGTTATTTAAATAATGTGGCCTCTGGGAATGAGTGGTTAACTGTAGTATGTACCTATAGTAGGTACTTATGGTATGACGTTAACTACATCCTGCTACTGATTGATTCAATTATAACATGAATTTCCATCAAATAGGGTTATGTTATTAGATAGTTAAATAAAGTTAGGCATTTTAGCTTATCAAATAAATGTTTTCTTTATTTCTTATCTCTTTAACTTTATTTTTATCTTTTTTAGAATCATGTCGACCATGTCAAGATCAGTGGCACACATCAGCCAGCAGAAGCTCGCTGAAAAGCTCATCATACTGAACGACAGAGGTATTGGGATGCTGACTAGAATCTACAACATCAAAAAAGCTTGTGGAGATGCTAAATCTAAACCAGGCTTCCTGTCCGACAAGGCCTTAGAATCCTCTATTAAAAACATTGTTAGAAGATTCCCTAACATTGATGTCAAAGGCCTTCAGGCTATTACAAACATCAGAAATGAGATCATAAAATCTCTCTCATTGTATTACTACACATTCGTAGATCTTTTAGATTTCAAAGATAATGTTTGTGAACTCCTCAACATTTTGGACGCATGTCAAGTCACATTAGACCTGACTTTGAATTTTGAATTGACAAAGAATTATCTGGATCTTATTACCACTTACATTTCACTCATGATTTTACTGTCAAGAGTAGAAGATCGCAAAGCAGTTCTAGGCTTATTCAATGCTGCTCATGAAATGGTACACAATCAAATTGATCAAAGTTTCCCTCGCTTGGGTCAAATGATTTTAGATTATGATGCTCCTCTGAAAAAATTATCAGAAGAATTTCAACCTCATCTGAAAGTGCTGACTAGTGCACTTAATTCTCTCTGGCAAGTATATCCTGCAAGAAACCTGACAGCTGAGCATTGGAGATCAGAGCAGAAGTTGAGTTTGGTAAGCAACCCTGCTCAGCTGCTGAAACCCTCGGAAACAAACACCATGTCTTGTGAATATGTGTCACTGGAGTGTCTGGAGAGATGGGTGATATTTGGCTTTGCTATTTGTCACCAAATGCTGCAACAAGATCATGCAAACAAGATGTGGGTCAGTGCCTTAGAGTCAGGATGGGTTGTAGCACTATTTCGTGATGAAGTCATCTATATTCACAGCTACATCCAGAGTTTCTTTGATGGCATAAAAGGTTATGGCAAAAGAATATCTGAAGTGAAGGATTGCTATCACCATGCAGTCCAAAAGGCTGGCTACAAACACAGGGAGAGGAGGAAGTTTTTGAGAACAGCCTTGAAGGAACTTGGTCTCATTTTAACTGACCAGCCAGGGTTACTGGGACCTAAGGCATTGTTAATTTTCATTGGTCTCTGCTATGCAAGAGATGAGGTGTTTTGGTTACTTCGACACAATGATAATCCTCCACAAAAAGTAAAAGGCAAAGCAGCTGAAGATTTAGTGGACCGCCAGTTGCCAGAACTTCTGTTCCACATGGAGGAGTTGAGAGCTCTAGTGAGGAAGTACAGCCAGGTTATGCAGAGATACTATGTGCAATATCTGTCAGGTTTTGATGCTGTTGCTCTGAACTTGATGATTCAGAACTTGCAAGTTAATCCTGATGACGAGAATATAATACTGTCATCACTTTGCAGCACTGCTGCTAATTTAAGTGTTAAGCAGGTTGAGGACAATGAGCTGTTTGATTTCCGAGCCTTCCGCCTAGATTGGTTCAGGTTGCAGACATATACTTCAGTTGCCAAATCTGCATTCAGTCTTGTAGATCAGAGGGAATTGGCACAGTTCATTGATAAAATGGTCTTTCATACAAAAATGGTTGACAATCTAGATGAAATTATGGTAGAAACATCTGACTTGTCCCTATTTTGTTTCTACAGCAAAATCTTTGAAAGTCAATTCCACATGTGCTTAGAGTTCCCGGCACAAAATCGTTACATCATTGCATTCCCACTGATTTGCAGCCACTTCCAAAACTGTACTCATGAGTTATGTCCAGAAGAGCGACACCATATCAGAGAAAGAAGTCTTTCCGTAGTAAATATATTCTTGGATGAGATGGCAAAGGAGGCTAAAAATATTATCACTACTATTTGTGATGAGCAGTGCACAATGAGCGATAAATTGCTGCCGAAGCATTGTGCGCAGACTATCGCGCACCTGGCGAACAGGAAGAAGAAAGACAAGAACAAGAAGAACACAATCGCTATTGTTGTGCCAGGAGCTGAAAGCTACAGGAAGACCAGAGAAGATCTCACTACTATGGACAAACTACACATGGCTTTAACAGAGCTGTGCTACGCCATCAACTACTGTGCTACAGTCAATGTATGGGAGTACACATTCGCACCGCGAGAATATTTACACCAACATTTGGAAACCAGATTTTCGAAAGCATTGGTTGGCATGGTGATGTTCAATCAGGACACAAGTGAAATTGCTAAACCATCTGAGTTGTTAGTCAGTGTTCGAGCATATATGAACGTCTTGCAAACAGTTGAGAATTACGTTCATATTGACATTACGAGAGTATTCAATAATTGCCTTTTACAACAAACACAAAACACAGACAGCCACGGAGAGAAGACAATAGCTTCGCTGTACACACAATGGTATTCAGAAATCTTACTCAGGAGAGTTAGTGCTGGGAGTATTTGCTTTTCCATGAATCAAAAAGCATTCGTAAGTTTAACCGCGGAAGGCGCAATCCCTTTCAATGCTGAAGAGTATTCCGACATAAATGAGCTTCGAGCTTTAGCTGAACTCATTGGACCTTACGGCATGAAGTTACTGAGCGAAACATTGATGTGGCATATTGCGAGCCAAGTCCAAGAACTTAAAAAGTTGGTAGTGCAAAATAAGGAAGTTCTTCAGATGCTTAGAACAAACTTTGATAAACCTGAAATAATGAGAGAACAATTCAAAAGACTGCAACACGTGGATAACGTTTTGCAAAGGATGACAATTATCGGCGTTATTTTGAGCTTTAGACAAATCGCCCAAGAGTCTCTTTTAGACGTTTTGGAGCGCCGCATTCCTTTCTTGATTAGTTCAATTAAGGATTTCCAACAGCAATTGCCTAGCGGGGACCCCATGCGTGTCATATCAGAAATGTGTTCGGCGGCTGGCTTGGCGTGCAAGGTTGATCCCACGTTGGCATCAGCTCTGCGCCAAAATAAAACAGACGTTGAAGATGAAGAGCATCTGATTGTATGTCTGTTGATGGTATTCGTGGCGGTCTCCTTGCCCAGGCTTGCACGAAGTGAAGGGTCCTTCTACAGGCCTTCTCTAGAAGGTCACGCAAATAATATACATTGCATGGCGCCTGCAATAAATCATATCTTTGGAGCACTGTTCACAATTTGTGGACAGGGAGATATAGAAGATCGCATGAAGGAGTTCTTAGCCTTAGCGTCTTCATCTCTGCTTCGACTTGGTCAAGAGACTGAAAAGGAAGCGATAAGGAACCGGGAGTCAGTGTACCTACTCCTCGACCTGATTGTTCAAGAGTCTCCATTCCTGACTATGGACTTGTTAGAATCTTGTTTCCCGTATGTTCTAATACGTAATGCCTATCACGAAGTATACAAACAAGAGCAAATGGCGTTGCATTTATAATGATTTTGTAAAGATGACGAAAGACCCTTTGAGAAGTTTATTAGCTATATGTTTAATTTAATAACAATTATGTCGCTTTAAAGACAAATTCCATTATTACGTGTATTATTAAAAAACAAACGCAATGTAACGTTCAACATTACTATGTTAGAATAATATGTAAAAATATAATTTAAGCACTAATTAGATTCATGAATACAGATTAAGTTATTACCCGTAATATTTGGCTTTAATGAGACTGCCACCCTTTACCCTTCTATACCTAAATAGAATATGATTGTTTTATTTTAAGCCTCTTTTAGTTATAATGATTTATTATTTGAGAACATAATTATACGTTATTTAAGGAAACCATAGCAGTTCAATATTGGTCAAAGATTAATCACTATCAATGTAATAGTATCTATTGTTTAAGGAACGCAAATTTTAGAGGCAAGAAGTCAATACAAAATATGAATTACGTAGCTACCTACGACTCACAAAGATACTTTAGAGAATATGTTTAGGTAATTAGTTATATAATTGCCTCAATGCTTTTTTAAGTTTTATTAATAGTTTTAAGATATTCCAAAATTTTATTGTAGTTAATCTTTTTTAAAGGATCATTTAGACACCGCCTAGCAGTCTAAAACACTCAATGTTCTGAAGCGACACTCACGCTAACTCTTCAATGATATTCCCTATTCCAGTACCTATTTTATTCCAATGTAACATTTCTCACTATATTTTATTTTTATATTAGCTTAATAATATGATTATTTGGCTATAAACATATTTTTTTGTAGAAAAAGACAATTGTATTTCTAAGATAGCGGTAACAATCTTCGAACAGTGATATTTGAAAGTTATTTTGATGAAATAAAAAACATGATTGAGAGATTTCCAAAAACATGCGTGGGTAAAAATCGAATTAGATTTATATGAGTTAGTAGGAAATCCTTTGGAGATAACTTAAAATATCCCTGTGTGAATGAGTGTTTTATTTATTGCAAGTGGAATGAATCACAATGTTTTGCTTGTTTTCTGATGTGGCTTCTCTTTCCTTGCTATAGAACTCAAATGAAGTTAATGTTGCGTTTATTATTATAAAATGTATTGACATATTCTTCTAATACCTATTTGTACACTTCTGTTTATGATCTAGATTGTAATATGATACTTTTGTACCTTGTATATAGAGATATATCCTTTATTAAACTATTAAAAATAATATATCGTATCGCTTTTATTCGTCTCCCAAAAGACCAACCTAATAACTTTTAGAAGAACGTAAGCGTGGGGTCCTGGGTTCGAGGTCGGGCAGTATTATTTAATTTTTACCTTAGGGCATATCCAGATGCCACGATTTAAGCGCGAGCGAACTCGCGCGTGCCCGATATACTAGAGCTACAAACATCCCAGTCATAGAAAAAAAAAATACTCTAGCGAGATCCCAGCTTGTAGCTTCCAGGGCTTCGTTTCTGAAGAAGTGTAAGCGGGGCGTCGCGCGTGCAGCATGGTATCTCGCGGCGCGTTGTACGTTTTTACCCGACTGCCGAAGGAGGGTAATGTGTTTATCAGTCTATGTATGTATGTTTGTTTCTATGTGGCGTTTTAGAGACCAAACGCGTAGGCCGATTTTTTCTGCTTACACATGCGGCTCGCGACATCACACGCTAATACATACAATGTCTCTGACACGCGCAAACAAATGTACGATGTTGTTTATGAAGACGCTACACCCCGCGTCTTCGTTACCCCAGCAAGAAAGTGGCTCCTAGAGTAATATGTTTGGAACGATCCCATCGAGTAACAGTGTGACATTTGAGGGTGTTACCTACTCGTTGGGAACAAATGGAATAATTAGTGCGTAATCTGCTGTGATTGTGCTGTATAATTATTTTTAACACCGTTGCTCGTAAAGCTGATGTAATTCCACCGGTTTTAAATATGTAAAGCGGGTCATAAAAATCGCGTGTGTTACCAAAGCAAATAGATAAGTTATAGTCCATACAAATTCCATAACAGTATTATTTGCCATTTCGCGCGCTGTTGCTATTCAAATTTCGAACTAATCGCCGCGCGGCGCCAGTCAGTAGGCAGCGCTAGCGCGCTGTTAAAAAGGGCGGGAAAGCAACAGTGTGCATTTACAGATTCAGTTTATTTAAAATAAAAAAAATCAGTTTATTCGGTAATTTAAAAACTTGGCTGCATGCTCTAACGTCTTTGCCAACATTTTCACGCAGCTACGGCAGAAAATAATCCTCGCGCCATTTTTCTCAAATTTTCTTTTCTTTGTACTTGTATTGTGAAAATTTAAATATGACAACTTTCAATAATGAAGAAGAGCCATATATTACTTCAACTCCACCGGATATACTAACAGAATCGCGAACCGCATGCGACAGCTTGCTGCCGTCAATATCCAAAGACAGATACATAGCCACGTATGAAAATTTTTTGAAGTGGAAAATGTTTTTTTTTTCAGTCTCCTCGCAAATGTGTTAAAAAACGTCGTACGATATACGTGCGTATTGGTTATAACATGCTCGGCTCAATTACGCCCTCGCCTTCGGCTCGGGCTGAAATTCCGCCTCGCATGTTTTAACCATCATAACGCACTAATATCGTAATGTACTATATTACACCATAGTGTCGCTAATAAGGATCAAAATCTGGGCAGTAATGGCATATGGCAAACAGAAAGAAAAGGCCCATTTTTAACAAAATACAAATTTTTGCAATGCTAAGTACCGTGATGAAATGTTGGCCATTATTTTCAATAAATAGCCGAATTCGACATCTTAAGCATTTTACCTACTACATTCAGCATTACAATCATTTTGATTCTTTTTAGAATAATCTCAGACTTGTTCATGTCATTAATTGTATGATACAAGTCTTCGTAGATTTTATACAAAAAATTAATTAGTTAAAAATCAGCCTTTTCCTTAAGTTTGCCTTGAGCCATTACTACCCAGAATTCCTTACAGCAGGCAAAGTAGGTACTTACAATATAGAAACATAATTATACCTACTCTTTTACTACTCTTCTACTACTCTTTTATTACCTACTCACGTCATTAACAATAGTATTATAGGTTTTTTTTTTCATATTATTCACTTAGGTCAAAGAGTACACAGTTTATATAAAAATTATAGATAGCGAACTGTAGACATATAGAGACGTGTAGATAGACAACTTAATTTGGTAGGGTTATACGCGAAGATTTATTATGGAAAAGTAATAAAAGCTATTTTCTCTTAAAATATAACACTTAGATATCTGAGTTTTTGATCGTTAATAACTTCTTTAGGAGTATTAATTTGTATATAAATTTGGAAAGAAATCACAGAGTTAAATAATAAGGAAATATTGTAATTAAAATTTAACATCGTGACTACCGCCGTGGCTGGCGGTAGTCACCGATGGCATGGCATGGTATATCTCGTGAACTACTGGAGTATTAGTTGTGAATTTTGAGTACTAATTTTATTTAGCAGTGTAGTAATTTTCTATTTAGGTTTGGGGCAAGCGACATGCTCCTCAAACTTGAAATCAACATTCAAAGTCGTGGTCCTGCTAAACGAGCGAGCGAAAGTTATCATCGTTGATTTCTCGTTAAATACAAATGTTTCAGTTCTGTTTTTTCACGAAATGAACCACATTTATGGGTAGTTATTATTTGTATACTTAGAATAGCTGTAGCATGCCCTCTTTTTCGGCGTTCATGGTGGTCCTTCAAAATCAATTTTCTTGAAAACTACTAAGGTACCAATTTTGTTGTTCGAGTACTAATTGAGTAGTAATTATTTACCAAATATGGAAGCGATTGACGTCTGGGCCCGGCGGTAGTCACGAACATAATAATAGTGAAATCATACTGATGCAAAAGGAATAGGTAAATAAATAAAAGCCTCCAAGTTCATGTAAAATTTATTGTTTTTTTTTATTATTTTGAAATCACATGTTGTAACATTCATCTTGTTAATTAAAAATATTCACATTGTCATTTAAATAATCTATTACGGTAATCTAGCTTACACTTAGGAGAAATAATGCCATTGAGTACTACTAGTGACGGACATAATGCTATCCGTCGGTTACACGATTGGTCAAGTCATTCTACAACAGAACATTACCCTCAGTTTACATACATACAAATATACAGTATTATAGTACAATTACAAGAACTTGCGTATTGTTTCGACATTCACTAATAAAATGGCATTAATATGGTATACTTATAAGACCGATTCTTAACATTACAATGTATAGAAATAATAAAAATACATCATGCTCTTTGGCTTGCACGACGGAAAGTAATAACACTACGCAATATGTTTGTAAACATAATCTCATAATCTATCAAAGAGATCAATGGAACTGTACGACAAAATATACTGGTACACAGGTATAGGATGGGGAGCGGTGTGTGATATGCAAGTTTGTAGTACACCAGCCGACGTCCTCCGCCTCGAGCGCTCGAGTAACGAGCCACGACTCATACAGACACAAATAATACAAGGAATGACTTTAAAAAACGTCATCGTAGCAAGACGAAACTTTCAGTCTAATAACATTTTGATCATTTGGCAATATTGTTAAATTTCACATTACATTCTACTTAAAATAGGATAAATAAAATAAACGAATACAAAAGTACTTTAATCGCCATAGGAAGACTAAATGCATTTTTTTTTTGAAAATATTTAGTTATTTGAGCCCATTACTAATAAATTATCAAATATTATACTTATGATAAATGTATTATCACGATGCAGTGAGAAATGAAGAGCTAACGATTAAAGGAACAGGAATACAAATCGGTATAATGGCACCTCGACATTCCACTTACGTTACATTAAATACGTTAAAAATAACTTTTTATAAAAATTACACTTACGGAGATTCGAGTAAAACAATGCAGATACTTTACAATTACCTCTAGAGTCGGTATGAACGTTCCGGTTTATAGTCGTATGATATTTTACATCGTAGCCTTTGTATACCTCTCCATTTATATACAAAAATATACATAAATGTCCGGTTACAGGAGCAACACTCTGAACAGTTAAAAGTATCACTGGTTCACACGAACATCGCGCCGTCCCTAGGAGTTCCCCTGCTATTTCTGTATAAAAATAATAATTTGATAGATCACCGCGTCGCTCGCGAATATTTCCTACTTTTGAGCTCAGAGAGAACGGATCGATCGCACTAATCCGCATTGAGCAAATAACGTGGCACCTCGGGGATGCTAAACTATTGAGTCACGTCGTCCTCGGGGGGACGTCTAAGTCACACGCGGGTCATACGGGGCGCACGTGCAGAGTTGAACCGTACAAGTACATGTGGGTTGGGGGGCCGCACTGTAGCCTGTCTGTGTGCGCGTGTAACTTAGTCTGGCCTATATGTCAGCTTGTGGGCGCTGCGGGTTAGTGACGGTGAGCGACTCGGGCGAGTGCAGCGTGATGGTGGTCTGCGAGGCCACCGTCACCGTCTTGTGGTCTGCGCGGGGCGGCTCCGCGCGGTACACGTAGCCCAGCAGCAGTGGCACGCCGGGCGCCAGCGCCACCAGCTCAAGGGCCGCGTCCCCAGTCCCCGGGCCCGGGGCGGTGGGCGCGCCGCAGTACTCGTACTGTCAGACCTTCTGTGGGGGCCGCATCTCGTACGACTGCGGGTACGCGTTCGCGTAAGGCTCGCCGCGACGACCGCTCGGGCCTGCAGGCGCTGAGGCCGGTGCTGTTGACAAATGACTGTTTGAGTATCTTTCAAGAATACGGTATTTAAAAAAAAAAGTATAGTCTATAAGCGGTTGGCATAGTCAAAGATTCATCATTTACAAACATGGACCCACAAATGAGCATTTGATGTAGAGACACAATTGCTCATCAATATCAACTTAATCTAGTTTAACCTCAGTTCGAGTAATAGTCATCTTGCATTTGCTTTTTAGTTTACAAACATGTGGACAGATACTTGATTTACGATAAATAACTTCTTCCTCACTCGTAAAATTCATTTTTCAAAACATAAAATCATAATTTTGACTTTCAATATTCCATCCTGAAAACAACTTTAATTAAAGTTGTTTTCAGGATGGAATATTGAAAACAACTTTAATTAAAGTTGTTTTCAGGATGGAATATTGAAAGTCAAAATTATGATTTTATGTTTTGAAAAATGAATTTTACATTTAAAAACAAATATCAACGTTACCGTGGAATAATTATTATTCCACGGTAACGTTGATATTTGTTTTTAAATGTGGAAATATCTTAAATGGGAAACCTTGTATTAAGAATATTGAATGGAAGAAGAAGTGGAATTGGAATACATTGTGCCGACCTCAAACTCAAAAGAATAGTACGTACCTAGGTCCCTGTGCGCGTACGTGAGTGGCGGCGCGTACCCCTTGTGCGTGCGCGCGCGCCGGTGGCCCGGCCGCGGCGGAGCCCGCGCGGGCGAGCGTACGGGCGCGCCGCCGCCGTGCCGCATGCGCCGCAGCGTGTTCATCGGACGACGGAGCGTCTCGGAGAGCCGTCTGTTGAGATATGTCTTATTAGTTTACTATACTTACATTTTGTGGATTTATTAATGAAGTCAACTCAAGTATCGGTGAATTTCTGATTCAAATGTACTAATAACGTCATTGCGATAAATGGATAACGACATTGCACTAAGGCCGAAACACACAGATAGTGCATTAGTATAGTACATTTAGACTCGAAGCTGAGAAAATGCAGTTGACACGGTCGGTGCGTTTTTGTTTCTGTACAGATGTGCTGTACGTGTATGACTGTATGCGCTCGGTAAAGAATCTGTACCGAAACGAATCATGCGCCTTCCTAGCTGACTGATACGTTCCGGTACAAAAACGAAAACGCACCGAGCCAGTCAAGAAGCCGCCTTACAGTGGACATACAGCCCTAAGACAGGTTGGCCGGTTGACAATTTCGACGCAGGTATCTCAACTGCAACAAAACTTAATTACCTAGAGCATATTTCAATATGTAGTCTTTCTTAGATACAAAACTTACCCGAACCCATCTTTAAAGCAAGCAAATAAAATAGGGTCTTTGATAGAAGCGAGAAATACTAACTGAGCAGAAAAAAATTCCGCAGCGGCAGCCCCAAGTAAGATCAGACAAGGGCAAGGAGACGATGATATATCATGTCACAATCACCCAACAAAGTTGAAGAAAGTTCCCACCACCACAGCACCAGTGAACAAAACAAAATGAGTAAACCTACACATACCTAGCCGGCGGTCTCTTCGGGTTGGAGGAGGGCGTGTGCACGGCGCAGCACTTGACAAAGGCGCCCATGCACACGATGAGCCCCACGCCCGCCAGCAGCACGGCCCACCACTGCTCTATGACCCACGCCTGTACCGTCTGCAGGGTGGCGCGGTTCAGGAGCAGGTTCTTGAGGCGGGCTAGAGGACCCTCGGCGTCCACTGCTCGGCATTTGAGGAAGACGTCGCAGTAACCCTGGAAAGTGAGGAATGGAGGGTTAGTTGACTGGCTCTTAATAATAACATATGCTGTTTCCACGTTAAGTTATAAAAATTATAACTCATCAACAGCCTTGTAATGTTCCCACTGCTGGGACACAGGCATCCTCTCTGTGAGAGAGGTTATAGGTCTTAATCCACCACGCGGGCCCAGTGCGTGTTGGAGAAAGTCACACGTCTTCGAATTTTTGGTTCTAGGACATGCTGGTTTCCTCACGATGTTTTCCATTACCGTTTTAAAAGCAATGGTGATGAAATAATTTACACAAAGTAAAGCGCCTGCCTGGGTTCGAACACACGACCTACGATACGTAAGTTTGGGCCATTACCACTGGGCCACCACAGCTCTTTATAAAAATTTCGTTATATATAATACGTTCGTTTTTCTCTGTTAGTCTACACTGTGTCCCACTGCTGAGCAAGGCCTCATTTATTTCCTCATTAGAAACTCTTGAATGTTGTTGAAAGAGACGCCTAGGCCTGCTTTTAAGTTACGTTCTGCTTTAGCTATTGTAAACTCATCAGGCGTTCATCCACGCAGAGATTGCAAGGTCGCGTAAAAATGAAATTAAAATCAAGTTCAACAAGTCTCTTATAAGTTCAACAAGTCGCTTGACTGAGCGTAAATTTTATACACCAGCTGAATCTTTCTAACTATTAATTGATCTTTAATTTGACTAAAGAATATTCTTATACAAAGAGGTACCATAGAGAGAGATACGTACTTGTTACACCAATTAGAAGCGAAAAAATATTGTATCTTACCGCCTAGCTTGCCTCATAATGGCTCTATAAGATTGCAATTTGTTGCATTACATGTCAAAAAGATTAATGAGTTCTGCATACCTGGAAGTTATCACAAGGCGAACCCGGTCGCAAACTGATCCCGCCGGCCGGCAAGCCAACCCGGTGCGCGAAGTCAGCCGTGCTCTGGCACGAGTCCTGGCGGGGCCCAGTCTGGCACGCCAGCTGGCACAGCGCGCGCCGGTCCACCACCGCTGACACTCCGTCCCCAAGAGATCGGGGAGCCGACGATAGGAAGCACTCCGTCATGTTCCAGGCTAGGCAGATCGAGCCGCTGCATTCACCTTTCTGGCAGAGTTGGGTTCCTGTTGGGAGAAATATTATTATTATACTCCATTTGTTTAGGTAGTTAACTAAATGTAAACAATCTTAACATGTCTTTTATCTAAAAAAATGTCTAAAAATTGAATCTCAAAATGTTTACAATTAGGTATTTACTTAAACCGATGTTAGGTAAGTAACTAAATTTAAATAATATTTGTTGGTCTTTTATACGATTTATTTTATATAAAAAGACATATCAAGATTGTTTACCTTTAGTTAACTACCTAAACAAATGGAGTATAGTTAGTTTGACATTTGAGAATATCTGGTGAGTTGCATATTAGTAATCATTATTGTTAACAAACTTGCGAATGGGGGCACTTGATAAAAACCTGGGGGTTTTTTTAGGCTACTAGAATCAAGACCTTGATAAGAAATACTGGAAACGGCAATATTTGCTATTTTTAAGAAATTACACAGCTAGTCCGTGGTGAGTAACTTGGACTCTGTTCCAGATACCTGATTGATACACACATATTATGACGCCTGTTTTTCTACTAAATGTGAGGTAGATGCCTTACAATACGTAGAATTATATTTAAGTCATTCAATCATATTTATTTAAAATTAAATGCACAAAGGTACAAAGGCGTACTTTATGCTTTAGGCATTCTCTAGCTCAACACAAATAAGAATTCACCACCCTTAGTTGACTGGTAGTCAACTAAGGGTGGTGAATTCTTATTTGTGTCTATGTTTTTTATATGACTTCCATCCAGGATCCGGGCTGTAAAAGCCCAATAACCCTGAAAGACCTGGGTATCGAACCCAGGGCCTCATACTCAGAAATAGCGCTAGCGACCACTTCACTAACGAAGTAGTGGAATATTAACAATACTTTTAAAAGTATTTTTTAGTTACAGGAATATTTGAAAATACACATCGTCGCTTACCTTCAAGATAGAATAGTTTTAAACGCGAGTATATGAGCAATGAACAACTAAAATGTTTATCTAAAAAATATAACTACAAACTATAACTACGGGTTTTCTTTTTACCTTTTTAACTGGGCCATAATAACAAATCGTGTGACACCTTATTCATCAAAATCATAAGTTAGGCGCTACGGAGGAACATACGTATTTACAAACATACATACATACCAGCTACAATCATAACACTTCCTTTTGGCTTCGCCATAGTCGGATAAAAAATAATGACTAAAGTACAAAATAGACGTACACGTTTTCTAGGCAAACGTTCTTCACTTCCGATCACATTATCGCTTGCCATCAGGTGAGATAAAGGTGTCACGCGAGCATAAATCAATAATTTAAAAAAGTAAACTCACCATTATTACACTTGGTATGGTTAGGCATAGCCCTGGGCTCCGGACAGTCGGCGGAGTCCCCAGAGCAGAAGGAGGCGTGGCTGCACTCGGAAGCCTCGCGACACGTCTGGTTGCGCGCCGGTGGCACGAACTGGCACGTGCCCGCGTGGCAGCACGGCCCTTGTGAGGGGCTGGAAAAAAGAGAGATATTAGTATACACAAATAAATAATACGTGCCTAAGTTGGTGTCTCCTGGCAGCTACAACCTAGGGGTCTCTAAATCAAGAGTGTATAGGTTACTTCTAGGAAAGCATGCTTCACTGTCCACCGCATCATCGCTTACCATCAGGTGAGATAGTGGTCACACGCGATAGTGCAACCCCCACTCAAATAAATAAATCAAATAATAATCTCATTCTTGAAAATAAATAAATTTCACTTCGTGTCATTTCACTGTTATCGACTCACCATGTCTAGCGGGTCCCAACACTTAATGCGGCCGATCCAACGACCGCGTAAAAAGGTACACTTGGAATAACTGTATGCCTCCTTTTTGGCCTGTCTGGTCGAGCGACTTTTCAACCCCAAGTTCACCGACCTTAGCTCTTTATGGTGGCCAGAGATTGTAAAGCGACCTACGCCGCCCGATTATATCTGGTATCACTCCCTCTCGATAAGATCCCACGCGTTCTCGCTTCCGACCCTGGTTTGAACCACGGCCAGAAGCGACAAATCTCTCACACCAAGTACCGTAACGAGGGCACTGCGCTGCTGCGCCCAACTTGCACATTCCTCCAGGAAAAATTGTATTATTACCCTCATTTGTCATGATTTCATGAAATAGTTAATCAATCGGAACGAGTTTAAATTTGGATAGTTAGTAGATAGAGTATTGATGATATTCATATTAGATATACATGAAAATGCTCAGTCACGCACCTGCATTGCGTATTGGCCTTCCTGGCGCATCCTCTTGCTGTGTTGTTCTTCTCTCGCTCATAGGAGCTGAGTTGTCGTGGGTAGCAACAGCGATCCTTGCACTCGTTTTCATCGTAACCTGCGTGGTAAAAAAGACATCAATCTTATTCTTCTTTGTAAGAAAGAAGAAAATTTGAAACACTCTAGCAAGATGAATATGTTCAAAACAGGAGCACTGCAATCATTTTGTACCGAATGGGTTCCTTCACTTTAGCAAGTTTTGTTTAATCGCATGAGATATTTCATCTTTTTCGGAAGGATGTCAACGAACAGTATTCAGAAGGGCACTTTTCCCGATAAGCTAAAGATTTCAATAAATAAGCCTTTACACAAAAAAGATGATAAAACAAAAGTTACCAATTATAGGCCAGTTGTACTGATACCAATTTTTTCAAAAAAAATTGAGATGTTTATATATAACAGCATGAACAGTTATTTAGAATAAAAAAATAGGCCTTAGAAAAAATAGAACCGTTTATATGGAATCTATTTATAACTTTTTAGAGAAAATACATCATAACATGGATAACAGAAAACCAGTGATGGCTATGTTTATGGGCGTTTGACTTTGTAGACCATAAAAGGCTATTAATTAAGCTCGAAAGATATGGTGTCAGAGGTAACATGCTTAATCTGATAAAATCTTATTTGGAGAATAAAATCAAATTACACAAATTAATAAAGTAAATATAAGGACCAAAACTGAGGTAGTTATTTCAAGTATTAACATTTACGAATTTAAAAGAAATGTGTTTAAATTGTTAAATGACAAGGTGTAATACTTAAACGAGAAACTTTAATTATAATACCAATTTTTATCTAAATCCAATATATTATTATGTTATGTATACTAGATAATTGTGTTAATTTTGATTATTGTTGTATTAATGAATTAGTGACATTAGTTTCAATTTTATTGGGACTGGCATCCAGTCTAACCAGATTCAGCTGAGTACCACTATTTTACATGAAGCGACTGCCTTTCTTACCCTTCAACCGCAACACGATAACCCTTGGCAAGACTGGAGATTTCGGGTTTCGGACTACCCATTACGGAAATTTTGGGAATGGTATCTAAAATTTACAATAGGATATCTGTGGACATTTTAAACACCAAGGAACTGCCAGTATTCAAATACAAATTACGTAATTTTTTAATTGAAGAAGCTTACTACACGATCCAAGATTTTCTTAATAATTAATACCTAGTACAATCTGTCACCATGCACCTAATTCTTATTTTGTAAGATTTGTTTTTTTTTATATGTGATATCTATGACTATTTTGCATGTTGACTTTATTGTTGTATGGCTATTTACCTAACATTTGTCTGTATAACCTATGCCCACAATAAAAAGATTTGATTTGATTTGACGACAGTCAAAGAGCTTGTAATGAAAGCCAGGACCAACGGCTTAACGTGCTTATCGAGGCACAGAGAAGTCTCGGAATGTTAGGAATGGTCACCCATCCACGGACGGACCGCGGCAAACGTTACTTACCCTCGAAGATCGATCCGTGCGGCTGTTATTATTTAGCCACGAGCTCCTCAAAATCATCAAGTACCTCATAAAATAACAAAAACTTACCACAGTCACATTCCTCTCCAAACTCCACGATCTTGTTCCCGCAGAAGGCACCCTTGCTAGCGTTGAGACAGTTGCGTTTGCGTCCGTCTCGCACGGCGTCGAGAACCGCACTGATGTTGCCAACACTGCATGTTGAGAACCGGCTGTTGTTAGGCCGGTCGCCAGAGGTCGCTGATGCGAACATTATGAAGTTGCCTTGTTGGCCACCTGGTCGGCAGTCGGATGGGTAATCGTGCTGTGGGTTGGAGAAATTTCGTTGAGAATCATTGAAATCTTCTATGCAGGGTAAGGTGTTTGGTCCCAGGAACGACTTGTGTCTTGCAAGTCCCGAGACTTTTATCTAAAATTAACTGTCTCGGGTCACGGGTCTGTGTAAGGGTTTCGCGAGGTTCCAAACCTTATTGCAGAGTGGTGAGATTGTCATCTATATCCCTTAGGCTACCCCATCACTGTCATGCTGTAGTATAAGTAGACTCGCTTGCCGCTAATATTCAGTTCGAGAGTCGTAGAGTTGGGTATAAATTTTCCCTTTTGAACGATGCTTTAAATGAGTTTAGCGCTAAACGCATTTAAAACACCATGCTTTTCTGCAGATTCTTTGAAGAAGACAATAACAGAATGATTTTTCAAACATGCTAAATGTATATAATTATTTTTGGTGCAAATGGATCTAGTCGAGAGTCACCAGTATACGGAACAGGATATCCTCCGACCAGACGGGTGTTGTGTCTGGTCCGGGCAAATCGCGCCGGAAACTCTGCTTACGCGATGTAGGATTTTGCGATTTACTTCGTATTTGACGCCATAAATGTCGCTACAAGATGTTGAAACTTACCGGCGATCCAAAGTTATGTCCGATTTCGTGCGCCAGGGTCAGCTGACTGACTTTAGGTGGCACTCGGCTGTTGTAGTTGACGAACGTGATGATGCCGGTGTTGAGGGACCGCTTGGTACTCTGGTACATGCCGCCGATGGTCTCCGTATATGTCTTGTACTTCTCGCAGATACCGCCCGAAGCACCACTTGCAGAAGCTACCCAGGCTAGGCCTAAAATAAAATAAATATGATAATGCCATCCTTAATGATACAGGATTTCTAGCTATACAAGGACTTTTCTGATTGTCACCGCTCTCAAACAACGTTACCGGTCGAGTTTTGTCTACACATTGATTCTTGTAAAATCAATCGTATGATCGGAAAACCTACCAACATAACTATTTGGGAGAAGAAGCACATGCTAGTTTGTAGCTATACAACTTTTGTACGTTACAAGAACCTAAATACGACTGTTTCATACTTACATTTAGACTAGACCAATATTTATCAGTGTTTATACTCAAATTACTGGAGCGTGAAACTTCTAAATTGTTCCAAATCGAGTTCTAATAAGTGTATAGTTAGGTAGTATACAGCAAGTCCATAAGCATCAGTGGTGACCACAAGTTATCAGATGGCTTATCTTTTTTTAACGTTTGGAGATCCTCTTGAATGTCCTCCACCCCGGGCTGAGCAGAGGGGTCTGTCAGACTAACTGACTTAAACAACACGGTGACCTGCTCGTTATTCGAGTATTGGACAATTCCATAAAAAGATTACTTACCAAGCGTGCCTCCTGTGAAGTCTCTGTAGGTGAACACATACGCCAGACAGAAGTCCTCATGGTTGCCCAGCGAGTGTAGGTTCAGGAAGTTTGACACGTCGATGTTCTCCAAGCAGAACTGGTTGGTCTCGTGGCCGAACTCGTGGCCTTTGCACATTGAGTCGTCATCGATCTGTTGGAAATTTGTTTTGATTAGAGAGGATTAATACTTTTCCCTACTGAACAATCCAGGGATGACGAACCTTTATTGGTGATTGGGCCATCAAAGAATCTTAATTATAGTCGTGGCAATCTAAGAAGTCCGATTTGACAGCTATATAAATACGTTAGAAAAGTTAAACTTGTTGCTTACGTATGATACTCGTTGTTATAGTGTATGGGTAACATAGAAATTAATTAGGAATATGAAATTGATTTTTTGTAGACGTTCATACAAAGTTATCGCGACATTTAAAATGAGAAACGTCATCGGACTTCTTAGATTTCACGATTACAAATGATTTAAAAGACGGAAATAAAATAATAATAACAGAATATATGATTTCTGCTACTGCAAATTAGATGCTAAACATCTTGTAGATACTAGGCTCATACGTTGGTACTTCAAACTGAACTGAAGTCAACTACTGTTAATTTGCCACCACTGGCACGGGTGCCGTTGGGTTCGCCATCCCTGGGTGATGGTTATAACCCTTCAAAGAAAGAGTGAACAAGCATCTTCTGGCTACTTGAGTTCCATCGTAGATGTCATGCATTGGTTAATATTAGTCTACGTGATCGAGATTATGAGCGGGCTCTATAAGAATAAAATTAAAATTATTCTCCTGCCCTTTCCGCCATTGGTTAGGGATTGGTACAGCATGTCTGTCTTCTTCTTTAATCAATATTAGACGTCAGTCATTTCAGTATAATTGCGAGTAAAATCGTACAAAAAAAAAACAAAGGTCAAACCCTTAAATTAGCAATCTTCAAGGGCTATAGTACTATTGTTACACATATGACTGTTTGTGTCTAAAATCAGTTCTTTAAACTAATTTCGTTTCACAATCTTAACCAAATTATAAATAAAATAAATTAAAATATTCTATTTAAATCAGTAGGTAAGTAAATAACTGTCATCATATTTTATTAGCAAATAACTATGACTAAGTATAAATCTCAATTTATTTTTAACTAGCTGACCCGGCAAACGTTGTTTTGCCATAAAAACATCAAACATTAATTTTTTAAATACCTTGTATTTTTATCCTACCTAGGGTAGGTAGGATAAAAATACAAGGTATTTAAACTACTACTTACCCTATCTACCCTACCTACCATACTTTACCTACCCTACCCTACCTACCCTACTTACCCTATCTAACCTACCTACCATACTTTACCTACCCTACCCTACCTACCTACCTACCTACCCTACCCTACCTACCTACCCTACCCTACCTACCTACCTACCTACCCTACCCTACCTACCTACCTACCCTACCCTACCTACCCTACCATTTTTTGTTTGTTTTTAAACCTTCCCTGTATTCTGGCGAACAAAACAAAAAAAGAATTATTTAAATCGGTGCTACCGTTTTTGAGTTTTAGCGAGACTAACGAACAGCAATTGATTTTTATATATATAGATAGTAGTGATATTATGGGTTGGAAATATTGTAAACATCGCAGGCGGGAAACTCCTTATTTAGATAGCATAAAATTATAATTATTATTACCTCGAATCTGTTTATCATTAAAAAATAAAACATTATGAATTTGTTTCAAAAACTCGTGACCCGATAACGTGACCCAACAGTTGAGTCGGGCAGGGTTTAGCTATTTTATCAATACTAATATTATAAAGAGGTAAACTTTGTGAGGTTGTAGGGGGTAATCTCTGGATCTTCTAAACCGATACAGATGAAATTTGGCAAGGAGATAGTTTGAGACCCTGGGAAGGACATATGATTTGAAGTTTGTGTTACCTTTGGTTGATAAAAAACTTTTTACGCGGGCGAAGCCGCGGGCAGAAGCTAGTTAAATATATAGAAGTAAGTGGAATTCCCTGGCGTAGTCTGTGTTGTCCGATAGCTACAACCTAGGGTCTTTAAGTCAAGAGTGAATATGTTACTTCTAAGCAAGCGTGCCACCATCACCGTTGACTATGTCATCGCTTACCATCAGGTGAGATAGTGCTCATATGCGAGCCTATAAAAAATATAAAAAGTACCTATATTACGGGACAAGTACCAATATAACCTTTTGAATTTTATTATTTACTAGTTTTTACCCGCGGCATCGCTCGCAGTGAAGCCATTAAAAAAAATATTTGTTTTTTTTTTTCATAAAAAGTATCCTATGTTATTTCTAATACCTCCAAGAATATATGTACAAAGTTTCATGATGATCGGTTCAGTATTTTTTGCGTGAAAGCGTAACAAACAATCTTACATTCACATTTATAATATTATTATGAAGTAAGGATGTTTCATCTAAGTTTATCTTAAGGGTTTAGCATAAGCATATATTTATATTGTATGTCGTTTTGTGACAATTAAATACTTTTTCTTTCTTTTCTTTCTTTCTTTCTTTCTAGACATCGCTGACATCGATGCAGAAGAGTCTGAAATAGCCAACCTGCCTTGGGCAAGGCGAGGCTGACTAATGCTCGTGCCTTTCCTGTATGAGAAGAGGCTTTTGCTTTGCAGTGGGACAGTAAAACTATAGGTTGGTGTATTACTATTTAAATTACTGACAAGCAACGTATCTGCGAACCATTGCTAAAATATCAGCCTCGACGCTTAAAACGTCGATACGCCGTCTGCATTATAGGCAGGCGGTACTCCGGGGTCATGGGCCGTCAGATTGGAGACTCTGTTCGCCCACCACTCCAGTAAAGACGGTGGCACAGTGATCACGTGCTGCTGTGCAAAGCGAGGCTCAGGGGAGGCGCTTTTTTAGTCTCCCTAGGGATGTGCCCTAACAGGCGTTGCTCAGATGGGGTTTCGGGGTAGTCTTTTGAGAGATCACGGGACCCCTTCTATGTGCTGGTGATCACCGGAGTGGTTTAGTGAGATAAAATTCCACACTCCCTGGTATTTTCCCCAAAATTCCAGACGCCTTTTAAAGGTTCCCCCGATAACAAAAAGAAAGGTTGGTGTATAATTATTTACTTTTCATGTTAAATTACTGATAAGCAACGTATCTGCGAACCTTTGCTAAAATATCAGCCGATAACATTCGTAATGGTAACTCTGTTACAAATCAAATTTTTCGCTTGATTAAACATAGGAGTCATATGGTCATACCATATTGACGATTATGGCTCACGTTTATTCTTGAAAGCCATTAAGGAAAGGGAGTTTTATTTAAGAAAATTACGTGAGGCAATATCCACCAAGCCACACATCATTGACCTTTGGGTTAGTTCGAGTATTGTACTTGAATAAAGTACTGTTTTCTAGATAAAGTTTTACGATAATAGCGTAAGTTTTGCTCACGTCTGAGCTGCTTATAAATCACGAAGGAAAATATTTAATACTAGCGGATGCCTCGCGGTTTCACCCGCGTAGTTCCCGTTCCCGTGGGAATACTGGGATAAAAAGTAGCCTATGTCACCCGGAGATAGTGTAGCTTCCCAACAGTGAAATAATTTTTGAAATCGATCCAGTAGTTTTTAAGTTTATTCGTTACATACAAAAATACAAATCTTTCCTCTTTAAAATATTAGTATAGATATAGATTTATCCAGTTGAGTTGACAGAATAAGGAACGCCTTGCTTAAATGGGAATTTAATAGACGGTTCACTGCAGCCGAATGCTCAGTGTCTGCTAGGCAATAGATAAAAGTGGTGGCGAGACGACCTAGACGTTTACTGCAAGGGCTGGTTCGAGGCGGCTCAGGAAAAAATGCCTAGAAGGATTTGGGGCAGGTCTTTGTCTAGCAGTAAGTAATAATATAAGAGAATAATAATATGTAATAAAATAATATTTTTTTAAACAAATTATAACTTCTCTAAGATCGAAACTATCTAACTCAAAGAATTTATTTTAATTAAACTATTAATCAAGCTAGAATAGATGAAACTTGTTGCGCGTTCCAAAGCGCAGATCTCTATGGAGATAAACGTTACAATCGTCACGTGAATCGTAAGAGATATAGTGCGCAGGAGCAACTTTTGTCTCCGCAACTAATTTGTCTCTCACCTCATCTCATAATCAGTCTCCTGGCTGTCGCGTCGCTACATGCACGCACTTTCATAAAAACCTAAAGACTTGATGCGAGAGATAAATTTGTTGCGAAGACAAAAGTTGCTCGTGCGCACTATCTCTAACTGTCACATAAATAAATATGCCTTGTCATTTTATGGCTTGCAAGTGATATTCAACCTTAAGGTGATAAAACAAATTTATTTGACTTTACATTCATACATAAATAGGCACATACTTACAAATAAATAAAATTGAAGTGTCTGATTCTAATATCAAAATATCAGCTTTTTACTAAATGCATAATTATTAAAGTATATATGGTACTATTAACAATTTTTTTTTTTTTGAAATTTGACTTTCTGTCTATTTGTTCTTGATAATCTCCGAAACTGCTGTACCAATTTTGACGGGTCGTTCACTGGTAGATAGCTGATTTTATAAGGCTACTAGGTACTTAGATTAGTATTGTTTTGATAAATAATTAGGGTTCCGCGCAAAAAAATTAAAACCATATTTTTTATAGTTTTACAAGTTTGATGCCGACGATTGACGAAATCACGGGCAACAGCTAAATAAAAATAACATAAAACAAAGGAAGTCGCATTTTTCGCCTCTTTTTCAGCAGATATTTAATACCAATGCCGCAAGCATCCGTAATCTTAAAACAGGAAATATCTATCTGCGCTGTTGTGACCTGACTTGTGACCACATCCGAAATCGGCCAATATGTGGTCACGTAAATCTATACTTTTTAGTATTTCCTCAACCGATAGTGTTCATTAAATTTTGCTTCTATGCCTAGTTACACAATAATATACGGATAATCTAACATCGATCTGGCAATGGCGGGCGTGATTTTGAATCCACACACGGCATTATAAGAGGATTTATTTAAAAGGAATTAAAACGATTGTTGATTGCAAAGAGATTATAGAAAATCCGGAGAACTATATGTCCAGCAGTGATTCCCTAACGCGATTGATATTCAGGATGCCTTTATTTTGATTATATCACCTTAAATTAGTATAGATGTTTGTCACTCCATCACTCATAAATAGCTTAACTGAATTAGATGAAACTTGGCACAAAGATGTCATATTACAAAGAATACTATCGGAGTATATGAAGGAGTTTCTCTGCTTCTTTTACGAGTCGTTAGTTAAATTTTATACCAAATTGTCCCGGTAGGTGGCAACGTTTATAGTGCTATTAGTGGAGCTTAAGGTCTTTATGTAGGGGTATCTCTAAAATGGCGGTGCTTATCACGTTCTCTCGCTTGCACACTAGTACCGTCTATTCTCACTCACGCGCGTACCGTAGGCAGAAAAAAATCAGTCTTGATTTGCTTTCACGCTGTCCTGATGCGGTCAGTGATCATTTTTACGAACACATCATTCATTCCTTTTTTTTTTATTTGTCTGTTATTTTTCCGTTGTTACTTGTTTGTTATTATTGTTCAGCTTTGTTTTATTGTTACGACCCGGTCTTGCTTTTGTTAATATTAATATGAAAAAAAAAAACGAATTTACATTTGATATGCTAACTGTACTATCTGTAAACGCAAGAACACGCCGCCATTTAAGATTCGTTTCTTTAATGCATCGGCTTATACTTAAGGACATGTGGTTAATGTTCTGGTCAGCGGCACCACTGCCACATTGGCATTTGATATCAGACGGGTCTATAAAACAACATTTTGGCAAGTTTCTCTGGGATGCGAGTAGAACCCCACGCAAAGTCCCACATACCTTGATTCTCTGCACTTCAAACTTGATATTCCTATGCTCGAGTCTTCCGTCGAACTTGGTGTAGCTGTAGATGTAGTTGACGGCGGTCACGTGGTGAGATATGAGAGACAGAATCTCCTCGCGAGTCTTCATGTCCACCTCGCTTTTCTTGCTGGGGTCCCGATGCTGGAAAGACATGTTTACTTTTAGAATATGATGCTTTTAATTTGGTACTGTGAGGGCTCCTCACCTATTTATAGGCAACCTCATTGCCTATTATAAGACTAGCAAAAGATAACTATTTCGTTTGTGAACGTGATTGAAATCGGAACGCTAGGAAAATAGTTGAAGATGTTTGTGTTTAGCTTTGCTCGTCATTTCTGAAAAAGCCGCCTTGGGAGCAGCCACTTTGTGGATTCAATATAATATATCAAAGTAATTTCTGCTTATCATTTGAGCTCCTTGAGCCACAGTAATTTAATAAGACTGCAGCGCTGACTAAAATAAAAACAAACACACCTATTGCAATATAGTGCGAGTGCGAAATTATAAAGCTTCCTCGTTTATCGCTTTTTATGATTGTGAAAACCTGTTTTATAGAGACAAAACACCGAAACGTTTAAACATGTGAATAAGTTCTGTAAATAATTCCAAAATACACATCAAAAGACGTTGCATACTTTAGAAGAATAACACGGCCACTAAGTGCCGATTTCACCAATGAAACTAATCGCGATTAGTTCAACTAAACTCAGTTTATGCAAATACAGCATTCTGACTGGTAGTTTGTCAGAGGTCTCAACCAATCAGAATTCTGTATTTGCATAAACTGAGTTTAGTTGAACTAATCGCGATTAGTTACATTGGTGAAATCAGCCCTAAGACAAGCACGAATAGCGACTTTATTTATGACAAGTCATCATCATTCTATTGCCCTTGACTCAATTTATTTGGGGTCAGCGCAACATGTCTTCATAATACCAATAATATTATTAAAAAATGCGCAGATGCAGCGATCCTATTAAACGGCTTGGAGCGACAAAAATGTCATATCCGTTAATAAGTGGTGCGAATGTGAACCATGTCTTGATCAGTGTATATTGGGGTCAACGAGGTCATGACAGTGCTAATATTATAAGGAATAAAGTGAATATTTCCTCATCAAATTAACTTCTGGGAATCATTTTTTTTTTGTTGGGGGCTCGCGTTTGACCACTATCTCGCCTGATGTTAAGTGATGATGTGGTCGAAGGTGAAGCACGCTTGCCTAGAAGTAACCTATTCACTCTTGACTTGAAGACCCCTGAGTTGTAGCTATCAGGAAACAAAGACAGGGAATTCTTTAGCTGTACGCATAGTGAAAGTATTTTCAAAACGCTTTGTGCGTATGGGTGGGATATCAACCATGTACCGATGGCGCATTGCCGTACGTCTTGTAGTCCGATGATGGAAAGGGCTAGGCGGAATCAAATTGTGCAGTTCGATCGCACACTTCCCGAAATGTAACCGATAGAAATCCGACAGGCTGGCAACTCGTCGTCGGTGTTCAAGGCTCTGGAGCTTTGAGTCGACCATCGCATCATTGCCGATAAGTCTCTTGGCTCGTCTGTCAATCGACTCAAGTGCATCAAGTTGGTACCTGGCAGATCCGTCCCAGAGTTTAGAGCAGTACTCCATGCATTACCGAACTTGCGCTTTATACAAGTTGAGCAGCTGTTCAGGCATGCAATACCGTCTCACCTTCGCAAGGATCCCCAACTTTTTTGCAGCCAATTGGGCCTTTGCCTCAATGAATGGCCCAAAATTGAGGTTCGATGTCAACGTAACACCAAGAAGGTAGATATGGCCCGTTATCGGCACGGTTACACCACGGAAGGATGGAGCCGGGTGGAATAGGCTCTTTTTTGCGGAAAAAAGACACACCTGGGTCTTAGCAGCATTGAATCTCACTAGATTGACATTGCCCCATTCGGAGATCTTGTATAATTTTAAAACAATTTTCCTTATATGGAAGGTGTATGTAATGATAGTAGCAAGAAGCATTCTGTAGTTTCTGACAATCCCTCATGGGAAAAAGGCGTGAGTTTTTTTTTTAATTCCAAAAAGTAGTAATACAAGGCACCAACGGAAGAAGGCACTGCTACCATAACTGTCTGCTTATTGTTTCTTTCTTTTCAGTTAAAGCAAGTTAGTATCAAAAGAAAACTAGTTTTCAGGGACATTGACATACGAAAATGTGCCACAATGATGAGCGAAGTGCGGACGGGAACTAATGATGACTTACGTCCGGGAATCCCTCCCTAACGTGTCGTCATATTAGCAGGTCTGTTTGTATGTGGAGCGAACATGATTCGCTATTGACTGAGGACGATTACCTTGCTCTCTAATGCAGGGCGGTTACCTATGGTGATTGCATTTTTTTTTTGAGTTTCTTTTTCGTACCTAGATAGTTGATCATGGTGTACCAACGTAGGTTAAGTGCAAAAAATCTTAACTTTTATTTTTAAAGTAACTTCAGGATAGTCGCTGGTAGTATAGCTACTTGAAATTATAGATTTTTTATATGATCATTCTTTATTGATCCCTCATCCTCATAAAGTCTGCGGCGTTTCACTAATTGAATTAATTTGACCCTGTACTTTTTAAAGTGCCCGCATTGTCCCCAAATGAATTGAGATAAGGGCAATAGAATGGTTGAGAATTTGACATGATCGTGTGATTCCGTATTGGCTCCCAATAGTGATTTTTGTATTACCAAAAATATTTTTGTTCATTTTACTATGATTTGCATCACACATATCAAATGGTTATTTTAGAGCTGAGGTTAATAGCTCGGAGGCATAGGGTAATTAAACTTCATGGTTATTCGATTATCGATTATTTTCCAAAGCAAATGATAATTACTTTATCGATATCGACCGATTTAACGTAAAATAAAATGGAGCGTTAAAGTTTTTTTTATATATCAACCAATACCTGTTCGATCGAGATTTAATAATTATTTTCTGTGACCCTTCAGTTTCATCTTGTCACTCAAAGGTCTATTTGTAGTATCAGAAAGACTTTTGAGAACGTCTGAATCATAAAGGTTGTTTGCACATTTGTGGGTTCGATAAGAACGTTACCTAGTTCAATATAAGCCCGGTCGATCGTTGGAGAATAAGACGTATCTATTGCATTGGGCTATGTGTTGAGGTGGGCAATGAATGAATAATATCCCACCCATACACAGAAAACATTTTGTGAATAATTTTATTGTGAATTCTTCTCTTTCTAAGAAGTGCAATTCCCTGCCGGAGTATGTGTATCTTGATAGCTATTACCTCGGGATACAACAGTGAATTAATTACTTTTAGACAAGCTTTTTCTATCGCTTACCATCAAATGAGATAGCGGACAAACGCAGGTTTAGGCGTTTGATCACAATTTAATACCAAAACAATCGTTTTTAAAACAAGCTTTTTTCGTATTCTTCTCAGCAAACCCTTTCATTTGATATCCATATCATGGCAGTGCACAAAAAAATAAATGATCCGCCATCTTGCGCCGTCCGCCATATTGAATTTAGAATGACGATACACAACAATGCATTGTCATCCAAACTAAACGTGTATGCAAAATTTCATCTAAATCGGTGGAGGATAACTGCATGCTTTAAAATTTAGTTGCAAGTTAAATAAAAGCTAGTAAAAAAATGGATGATGCACTTACGTCTGGGAATCCTTCCCTAACATGTCTCCATATTAGCGGGTCAGTCTGTATATAGAGCGAGCAGGTATTCCGCTCGTCGAACGTTGCTCGCCGCGAACGCGTATGCTCGCCGGTGTTCGCCGCTCGCGAGTATTTGTTGTAATGGTGCACGTCCCAGTATCTGGAACAATGTTAAGATAGTTAAGAAACAATATAAAGACTAAGATGCTTTGAAAACAACCAAGTACTTCGTGTATAGCCCTAAAATCTGCAGTCAAACAAAGCGGGCTACAGATATATATCTAACTAGATGACGCGATTGTATGTACTTCTTACATCGCGTGCCAAAAAACGGAGTAAAGCTACGATCAATGATCGTAATCTGAGCTTTTCATTTAGCATTATCTGCACCAGAAATCCAGCGAAATCTATAAAAATACGTTTTTATGCTATATTGAGCTGTAAAGACTGTATAGAAATATTTCAACGAGGATGTTTTCTTTCATTCGTAAGTAAATTTATTTTTAAATTGTGTGTGAAAAAGTGGCACGCTCGGTTTTCATACAGATGGAGGGACTTGCGATAGCTAGTTAGATTTATGTCTATGAAGCGGCCTCTGCCATGCCAAAGACAATGCCGGCCGAGAAAGTACGAGTAAAGTATTGTGCCAGCAACCAGCTTATTGATAGACATAAACTCTTCACCTTTGACCTTTATAGGAATATGTGTAAGCCCACATAGCTGGCGCTGAATGAACCTTATCTCTCATACAATCAAACTAAATACTCAGCTTATAGCTGACCCACTGATGGGGCACAGACCTTCTCTCTGTGAGAGGGAGTGAGTTTCAGCCCACAATGCAAGCGCAGTGCAAGTTGATAAACAAAATAATTACTTTCTTTAATGCTTTTATTCGCTACAACAGAAACGTTGCAATAGAAAAGAGAGCAGCAAGCCTGTAAACAAGCGTACAATCACGCAAACGCGAAAAACTTACGTCAAAACAAAATCCACAACCAATAGCTAGACCATTTTCCCACCATAACCTAATGACCTACCGATAAACCGGTAATAGAACTAATAGGTCCTCTTTTAAATAAAGAACAAACCACTTCGCATACGGACAATGTTCGGTCGTGTATACTCTGTATACTGTGTTGTCTGTGTACAGCACTTAATTGGGCGTGGTTAAACTAGATTTTTTGCTCCCTTCTCCGTTCCATCCACGTGTGGCATGTGTCAGCCCATGTGAGCAATAAAAAAAGGTTTTAAACTTTTTTGTTGTAGGGTACACGAATAATAATGTGTCAGCGACGGCGGGCCTGTCTCAAAATTTATGTTGTTTACCGTCACTCTAAACAATTACATTTTTAGGGTTGGCTTGCTTCTCTCAAAATAAGTTTCATACTGATATTTTTTAGATAATTAGTTCAACTAAGTTAGTTAATTACACTTTTTATCTTATTTTCAAAGCGAATGTAAACTAACTTTTTACCATTAACTTTTTAGCATACTCACTTTGCTGCAATGAAAAAAAAGTGATTGTAAAATTTCAAATAAATTTTTAATAAGAAAGGAGCTCTCATTGTGAATGATTAATCGAAGTAAAATATGACGTGCATAAGAAAGATAAAGAAACTTAATGTTTGATTTATTACTGAAGTTGAAATAAACTATTTATTTAATACTTAGCTTTATTAGAACAAGTAGTAAAATAATTTTATTTCGAATAGCATGGAAACAAAGACTCGTAAACGTAGATGAAATAACTTTGATAAAGAAGCTTCAACTTGAATACTGTTAGACAAGTTTATCGTAAAATTCATATCTGGCAGACTAGCCAACAGGACAGTCAATGAACCAAGCTTTTTTTCTGCCATAAAAGGCTTGTATCACAAGGTGCTATACACCGCCAAACTGCACCCAAGAACTTATCAACTGCATCCTCACTTGATAAAAAAATTGAAGCTGCACTTAACTGCAAACTCACTACATTGCAATTGTAGAGCAGATATTGTCACCAAACTCAGTTGGGTTAGTAAGTTAGCAATCAACATAGCTAGTCTCCGTGAAGCTATGCGAAGACTGGCTTTGGTGGGACGAACTATTGTCTGTACTATGTTGGGCGGTCAGCTCAGGTAATGCCGTCACTAAAATATAAAACAGTTTTAGTGACGGCATTACGTGGGCTGACCACGGAAAGACCTGTATTTCTGGAGTAGCACACAATCGCGACTGTTGGCAGGAATTATGAAGGTCTTTGCCCAAGTACGGTTTAATAATAATTACCTGGGCTCATCATCTCTTAAGCTGTTGGGATGGGGAGGCTGAGAGGCGGGTGCATGGTGCCCGAGTGACGGCGACGGCGCCGGCTGGGACGGCGTCGGCCCAGGGGCTGGTGATGTCTGCGGCTCCTCGTCCACACCAGAGTTCTGGATGCGCTCCATCCACTGCACCACCTCGTCGGTGATGCCGCAACCACCTACGTGACCTGGTATACGGAGAAAGAGGTTAATTTGTATTATGACTTTATCAAGTACCTTTTTACTTATTCGTGTCGCTTATTCTTTATTTTTAAATTTACTTCGACCAGAATTCAACCATGGCGACAGTCTTTAAGTTGGTATTTCATGGTGTAGGTGTTAGTGCACAAAGGGCAGTAAAAGACTTGAAGCATGTTTTGTGGCATGGCTCACCACCCCAGTCACTTTGTGTTGTGACTCATCGAATTACCCCCATCCCACTAGGGCGTACTTACACTGGGCCACCTAACCTCCAAGTTAGATTAGGGATTTCCAGATGGGCCATGTCCATTTCATATCAAGCTATATGTCAATTTGAAGGGTAAATTATAAGAAACCGGTTCTTGCAGCCACGGCAGTTAATGCTGTACAAACAACAATACATACAATGCCGCTACGTCTGAAGGCCAAAACGGTATTTGGTAAAAGGTGATATAATAAATCTCAGGCAATCTTATAATAATCTATAGATAAATAAATATAAAATTATTAATTAAAACATCTTTTTTTTTAAACAAACTTGTTTCGTATTCTTCTCAGCAAACCCTTTCATTTGATACCAATATCATGGCAGTGCACCAAGAATAACTATTCCGCCATCTTGGATTGAGAATGACGTCATTCAGTTAACCATACATTGTCGTCCAAACTAAACGTTAATGCAAGATTTCACCTAAATCGGTTGTAGATAACTGCTTTAAAATTCAGTTGCAAGATATGACCCGTTTCATACATACATACATTGCAAGATAAAAGCTTGTTATGTATTCTAATATTAAAATGTAGAACAGGCTGCTGGGCATAATAAAAGAAGAAGTGAGTTAGTAACAATATATAAGATATCAATAGGCTTGCAAATCAAGCTTCAGAAGCCTTTAAAATCGTATCTACACCATAACGGAGACATCCCACGCTCTGTTTTTCGGCCCGCGGTCCCGATAATAGATCTTCGATTTATGTATTCAACTATTCAACCTACATTCACCCACTGCTCTGGTTTATGCTATCTTCCTGAGCCAGTCTCGTGTGTTTCCCCGCTCACATTGGCAATATTTACAACGTCAGCATCTTGCTATTGTTCATTTTATCTGACAGCTGTCGTCAGTCACCAACCGACATTGCAAAACGTAAATTACCGCATGTTATGAAATCTAAGTCCGTGATTCAGACTTGAGAAACCTGATTTTGCAAATTGTTTTACTATCCCTGAGATTATGTTGACTTCACAAATTTTTGTTTTCAAAAAACAGTATAAAATAATCTTAGAAGGTCAAAGAAAGGAATCGACACTATTCCACGTCTTTTAACAAAATATAACCACGCTTCACCATGGGCATTACATCAAGCACCAAGTCGCAATGCCCGTACGTGTCTCGAATACGTTAGCTCGATTTATCGAGATTTATAATCCAGATCAGTCGTAGCTATTGAGTAAAAAAATTAATTCCATGTGTCGTTCAACGGGTAAGAATATTCTTTAGAATCAGTACACTGACGATCCTGCTTCCCAATGTCACAATGTTGGAATATTCCACAAGTTGTACATGATATTTTAAATTATTCATGATAAATCCCAAGTTTCGCCGTTTGAGTTGGGAAGAAAAATACGTAGCGGACCTCGTCCGTTCGTGGCGAATAAATACCAAACGCTGACACCAAACTCTTTTCTATAGCGCTATTCTGAGATTTATTTATCAACCGAGTTCCTGGTAGATTTATAACCCTAATATATATTAATCTCTTTGTTTTTTCCTCTTCGCTGCGAGATGTAGGAAATAGCCGAGTTTGGAGTGATAGGCTGATTGATTTGAGCTCAGTGATTTTTTGCCAACTGGACATGACATGGACCTGTTGGATGGCTAGAGATACTTATAAATTACAGCTTGCAGCTTGTAAGTTTTGTTCAATTGTTAATAATTGCATGTACCATACCATGTACCTAATCACACTAATATTATAAAAGCGTGAGTGTGTGTGTGTATGTGTGTGTTTGTATGTTTGTTACTTCTTCACGCTCAAGCGGCTGGATGGATCTGGATGAAATTTGGCACAGAGATAGATTATAATCAGGAATAGCACATAGGATACATTTTATCCCGGGAATATGTTCCCTCGGGATGATTTTCGATTTTCACGCGGCCGAAGCCGCAAAAGCGCCACTGTCCAGTTTTGCTCAAATTGAACTAAGTACGCCATCTGGTAGAGTGTTTTAAAATCTTTCGGATGGTTCAACTTGTTTGACTGCAATGTTACCACTGTCCCATAGAAAACTGAGATTAAAAAGTCAGTTGAGAAGCAAAAACGATACTGTCCTCAAAAGTTTAATTGCAAATACGCTACTGTCCAATTTGAACAATTACTGCAATCATAGAACGGTCGGCCATGACACTTTTGTAATGACGGTGGATGATTTTTGTGAGCAAAGTCGCCATTGTCCAAGCGTTTGGTTTTTCCAAAGCTGAGATGCAAAAATAATACTGTCCTGTCATAAATTTATTTTCTTCTATAAAAATACGCTTGTTTCCATGGTTTGAGTGTTTCTAATGGCTTTTAAAATGATCTATGATCTCAGAGAAATCAGTTATCTGCCAATTTTAAGTCCCTGTAAGCAATAAACAGTTTTTCCTATTGTTCGTCAAAAAAAAAACTCTTGGACAGTGGCGCTTTTGCTCTCAGCCCCCTCAATTTCTCGGTTAAGTCAGAAGTCATTTATTTCATAACAACATACATCGAGTAGATCTGATAATTAAAATAAAGCAAGCTAGGGATCTTCAAGTCAAGAGTGAATAGGTTACATCAAGGCAAGCGTGCTTCACCGTCGACCACATCATCGCTTAGCATCAGGTGAGATAGTGGTCAAGCGCGAGACTATTTTAAATAACAAAGAAAAACAATACCACTAAAACATTACAATCGATTTAAATGAATTATAACCTAAATAATATATTTTAAATAACAAAGAAAAACAATACCACTAAAACATTACAATCGATTAAAATGAATTATAACCTAAATAATATAAATAGGTAACGGGTAAAGCACCTACGTTATGTTTCCTTCAAACTAAATCTAAACTGTACAACATTGAATAGGGAAACCATAATGACGCATGAAAAGTACAATGCGAGCGAAAAAGCGCAGTTTTAAAATTAAAAAGTGCTGAATAGTCGAGTTTTTTTTTTCAGCTCGTGTGTGTCGTGTTAGAGCACATTGGCGTTTCGCATCCGGGCGGGCTGCATTTTAACGAACCTCCTGCGAGCGAATGCGGCGGCAGCCAGATAACGGAAATTATCGCCTGCTGGCGTACATCGCGACTTTAATGCCTACCCAGCTATTCAAATATCATATTTACTCGCAGATTTGAGACTTCGTGGTCATTGTGTGTAACGGACTTAACGTTTTCTGAAAGACTTGGCATTAATTGGTCTTAATGAGCAGAGAACGGATTTTGGGCTAAATATTACCACAATTTTGTTAACAGACCCAGGTGGAGCAATGCCTTCAGGCATTGGTCAAGCAAGATAGAGAGATGTGGAAAGAAGAAAAGCCCTGTCTAAATAGGAAAATAATACTTAAATTAAAAGGAACATAGCCTTCAGCGACGCCATCATAACCGTTGAACAAGCACGAAGAAGCAGTTCTACAACAAGTTTTAATAAGATCTATGATAAAGCGCTGTAATGATGTGGTCGTTAGAAACGGTTTTATATAAAACTAACTCATCCGGCGAACTTCGTTACACCTAACAAATTTCAAAAAAAAAAAATCTTTCTAAAATAAACGTAGCCTAAGTTACTCCTTATTACATCAGCTACCTGCCAATAAAAGTCCCGTCAAAATCGGTCCAGCCATTTCGGAGATTACCCGGAACAAACAGACAGACAGACAAAAATTGTAAAAAATGTTATTTTGGTGTATGTACCGTATATATATTCATATACATGTAGTAAAAAACGGTTATTTCAATATTAAAAACACTCCAATTTTATTTATATGTATAGATTTTATGAATAAAGTACATATCAGAATAAATGTCCTGTATGATAAGACAAATGGCGGTCGATGGAAATTCCAACACAGTTTTTCCTTGCTTTTGTTAGACCTATTAACAGCTCTCGTATTTACCGAGTTTAATGAGTACTATATAAACTGCCTAACAAAATAGGTACAGCTAAGTTTAATGTACAAACGCAAAACTTTGAACTATTAATTAAAATGCTGCGCACTGTAAGATTCCAGGCAATACTTTTGTAGGCCGTTTCCTATTACACAAATAAATTGAAGTCTTGATATTAAGTATCTTGTTCAAATACCAGAAAGCCACTTTATTGTTAGATTAATAAACCAGTAATGGTAATAACTTCAATTCGAAATATTACTTACATTTATCATGCAAATGTTCTCGACGGCGCAGTTGGAGTCGAGTCGCTGTGCCAACTTGTGCCCAGACGGAGTAAAGTGAACTCCATATAGAAATATGTAAGTACTTAGCTGTCGATTATTTGTATAGTACGGAACTTAAGACGACGAAAGTCGCCAACGACCTTGAGGGAACAAAACGCGCACTCGTTTCACACCCGTGCGACCTAATAATTCAGTAGTTTATTGTACCTTTCTTATTATTCTATGACTTTAAAAAAAACCTCAGATAAAAATATAGATAATTAAATTGTCTTTGAGATGGTGTCAATTTCACTAAAATACGCCCAGCGGTTTTGGTGCGATTGTCGTGTTTTTGTCCGTTTTAGACATAACTTTACAAATTAATTACACTCTGTTATACGAATAATACTCAAAATTTTCATAGATCGAATTATTAAGAAAATAGTCTTATAATATATAATATATCTCATATATTTTTCCAAAAAATTTCGACTAGTCGTTTAGACGTGATTCTCATTTTAAAATTAGCTACTGAGGGTTATCGGCGCCTTAAAGGAGCATTCACTCAGAATTGCCCGAGGACTGAACAAACATTCTCCATCCGTGTCATCTTATATTTCTAAACACCATTAAACTTTTCAAAAATATCTGGAGCACCGAGCATTTCTTTTATACCGTCGAGTAGAAAACCTGCTATGATATAATATTATTGGAAGAAAAGCGATGCGATGTAAGGATACAGATATTAAATGAAGCGCTTAAATATAAAAGATTGTGTACAGCAACTTGTGTAACGAAACGAGAACCTTGTTCGTGACTAGTCGCGAGTTTGGACAGTATTAAATTAGTGATGCCCCACAATCTTCGCAAACGGTTTACAAGAATGATTTTCTACTCGGTTAATGCGTTTTATATGTACACGAATGAGAAGGTAAACAGCAATATACAGTGTTATGTGTGTTTTGTTTGTCTTATCTAAATTACGGTTTGAGTAAACGACAATTTGGTATTTAGACAAGGATACATATAATATACGTAATTTTACAAACGATTTCGTTTACAAGAGGAAAATTAAACATACGTTGATAAAAAGTCGTTAGTTTAGTTTTTATATATCGTATCCTTGATTGTTTTAGATATGAAAATAACGGGCACCGACTAGCGCTGATTTAAAATGAAATTTAGGTAAGAAGTACAAGGTAGTTCAGTGCCTCACAACTGCTTAATTAAGTTTATTTAAAAACGAAATGGAAATCAAAGTCTTCAGCGTCTTTGTGAATACTAATTCATGGAATGCCTTTATGTTACAAAATTTTATGAGCAAGTGTCGTAGAACGAAATTAGGCTGTCACCGTTCTTGTATTTTTTTTTTGTAAAAAAGTTCCCTTATTTGGTTGGTCGTGAAAAGTCTTTCATATTCAAATAAAAGCCCCATAGAGAATGCGTAGAGCGAGTTCCCCCGCCGCTGTTCAATAACTCGTAATGAAAACAAATGTAGCTACAAACGCGACCCTTCCTGCTCACTCAATACCTCCAGAATTTATTTTCCGATCAAACGTAATTTTCAGAAGCAAAACAAAATGAAAAACCTTGTTAACAATACAAAGAAAAAGATCACCGGAAAAACGACTCGGTACTTCCCCAATACCCCGCCGGAATATACAATGTACGGCGAAAATTTGATCGCAGGCAGGTAGCAACAAGATAAAAATGATGTGCTTCATATTCGTCCTAGTTTATTATGAGCATATTGTCGGTATACAAAAGCACTGCTGAAAGGGGACTTGTGTTTATGGAATTCAGTAGAGTCGCATATTCAGGTGAGTCGCTACCTCGCTACCGCTACATAATACAACTGCACAATGAAATTGCATCTACAACACAGTTGAAACGGCAAAAATGCAAACTCGGCAGGCGGGGGCGGTGTTGTTGACGCGAAATTACCATTCCAGCGCAGCCTTCGGACGAATGAATATGTAACGTGGAATTTAGTCTAGGTTTGATGACATTGTGAACCGTGCCAAATTTCATCTACACAACGATAAAACATGATTTAAAGCATGTAAAGCTCGTCACGGCGAATTAAAGTCGACTGGCTGAATGAATTTATGACAACGGCGCCAGCCAATAAATGAGTCGAACGTTCCGTTATAAATTATGCGAATTTTCCGATGCAAGCGGTGTTGCAATCAGCCGGTGACAGCGCGCCGAGCAAATGGGATTAAACTTTGTTAAACGACCTTGCATTGCAATCCATTTGCCGTGCGACATACTGTGGCGAAACTTCCACGCGACTCGCCTCTCCCTCCACTCCCGAACTCCCGAGTCCCGACTGCACTAACTGCACGTGTAGTTACAAATTTCTACACAGTTAATTTTGTTATTGCACGTATGCGAAGGAAACTTAATTGTACATAGCATAATGGGATTAAAACCGTAAAACGCGATAACTTCATTTGATACGACTCATAAAATAGCGTATGGTACGGGGGTATACGAATCGGATTCTCCTCGCAACAATAATACTGATTCAGCATTGTGTAGCTTAATATCACAACCTCTATAGCTCTTCCATTATCAGGATCATGGTAACTTTAACTACGTAATCTTAATCATTTCCGCTTCCAAGTGAAAGTATTTCAATTACTCTGAATCGAATTGCGTCAATAGATGAACTTGTACATCCCTAAACCTTCATTACTGTAGCTGGAACCGCATCCAGCCAGTGGTTTGCAAAATTGGCTCGAGCTTACAAATAGCTGTCTGCTGCGGCTTCGCGTACAATTACGAGTAGATTTAAATGAAAATTGGCAATGTATCCTTAAATTGACCAGGTTTTAATTCATAAGTGTACTTACCATGTCTGTGATGGGCGTAAGGGTCTCCGACGTCACCTTCCTTGTAGATCACGGAGTGGACGCGCGTACGCGTCCCGTTTGGTGGGAAGTACCGCCGTGCATGCTCCACGTAATAGGAGCCATCGCTCGCTACAATCTTGCCCTCGAAGACACCGTCCGTCACCGAGCCGAATACCTTCGATTGCGGATCATCTGCGCATAAACAAACAGTATTATATTATACCCCTGCCTCGCCGTCACTTTGCATACATAGAGATTCATTTGTTTCTGCAATAGCATTATTCTGGGTTTACGCATTAGACTAGAATCCACCCTTCTTCGCGCACCGAGAACAGCGGTCCGGTTTATAATCGTAAGCTGGGATTACAAGTTTTAAGCTCTCGTAAATCTTGTCTGTTATGTCGAGATGTTAAGAATGAACCTCTTGTTCTAATGCACTTTCTTATCCTTTTAAGTACGAACGTTTCTATCAAACTTTTATAAGGATTTGGCTTTGATCGATAGGCCCGGCAATAACTAAATAGAATTTACACATAGGGTTTAACACGAATATTGGAATGCAATCTCTTCTATATCACAGATCTTAGCAAATACGAATGGATCCTGCAGACTGCTTTTCACAATCTTTTTTTAAACATTACGCAGCGTAGCATAGCATAGATAGACCAAAACATGAATTAAAATTATACACACTAACATAATATAAAAGGAACAAAGTCGGAGCACTGCTTACCGCTCAAAATTTCATTACTTTCTACGTATACAAGGCTTTCTAAAGTCTTGTCGCTGTTTGCCTCCATATGAGTTTGTTATAACGAAATTGCCTCTATTAAGACGGTAAGTATGTGTTGTCTAATATTAGGTTTATATTTAGAATTTTATTAGTACCAGACAGCAAGGGAGTTTTTTGTAGGCGTGCTCTGTACTATCTCCTTTTAGAGCCTAGGCTTCTTGGTTATTGGTGATTGTGGTGTCTCTAAGTAACTCATGTAGGACTTTATTAATATAATTATGCTCGCCGTATGCTATGATATGCTACACCATTCTTACTATTCTTTTAGTTTATTAAGTAGCAAGAAATGCCTAGTAAAAGGCCCGTAAGGGTCTTCCGCAGCTTGATTCATGTACATTATTTTTGAAACAAGGTTTTTTCGTGTAACTATTAGTTTTTACTTTTACTAGGAATTTCTTCAAAACTGACAAAATAGCATATGTAAATCAAATAATATTTTGCAAACAAAACTGTTCAAAAGGAGGTTCAATATTGACATTTTGGTATCGAGCGGGCGCACGGCCAGTACTGCGTTTACATTGGGGCGTATATATCGCCTTAAGTGCGCGTTTAACTTGAGAACTAGGTACTTATCCGATTTACGTGAGTCTTTTGGAATTCATAGAAATGTTACCGGCTACGTTTTATTATAATATTCCTCCAAGTTACCGGAGCTGCGGGCAAGTTATTACAGTTCATATTCATAACACCACGTGCTACAATCTTGTCATGTCCCTTTTGTTTATTCCACATTTATTTGTCGATATCAGTGGTCGTAACATTAATCTACTGTATATATTGGTAATAACCAGTAGGAATGAACTATTAAGTAATCTTATGTATTAATATCACGCAATAAGAGAAAGTATTATCACTAGCTGCTGTACCGTGTGATACAATCTTATCATTGACTTTATTGGCTTATCTCCTACGAATATATATACATTATATAGTAGGATAAGAAGAATTGATAAAGTGATTCACTGTAAGAGATAAACGAAGATTAAATTTCTTCTTGAATCAATATTCGTTACTACCGTGTTATGTCTTTATACAATCAATAGGAACAGTTAGAACTTCATCTAAATTCTAAACAATAACATCAAAATGTTGCCATGACTTTCAAGGTGAAAACATACTACTAAAACCCGACGCGACATGACTGTGATGCTACAACAGGCTTCGCTAGTATCGTAGCTTCGTTTCTAGTATTATTTCTAATACTATGGTCACGGTTATTGGCCTGAACTCATATCAAATAGTACTGAGTACCGTTTCACTAATTCTATTCATTGTTCATCCGACATTTTAAATAAAAACTAAAAAAAAATTCCAGGAATATTCTCGACTGACTGACGCGTGGCGTCGGGTGTTATCTAGAAACAAACTGCGTGTGACAACACGCTGATCCAGACCGACTGGATGTTACCGCGTCGGTATGTGTGTGATCACATGACGTGTTATCTATCTGTTTCTGACCATATTAAATATATGGGATTGATTATGCAATGCGTCGGATGGCGTCGCGTCGCGTCGTGTTTTAATAGTATGTTTCCACCTTCAAACTCACTTCCCAACTACTCGTTCAAGGGTATCGTTACTCAAAGGTATAAGTTTAATACTCCACACCCGAGTCACGTTCAGCCAGTATCCACTAATGCTCCATATTTCGAATACTTGTCTTAACGATACCCTTTATTATCGGTCTCGGTCTCGGTCACCCGAAACTCACAATTTGTTCGTACGATAACGACGGAGCTCGGAGCTTCCACTTAACAATAGCTGGGTGTCGTGTCACAAGCACGTTAGTTTTGAAATGTGTAGATATTAGTAATGATACGTGAGTCACACCGTTCGGCTAATAAGGACCCGAGGTGTATTGTACGTAAATTGAACGTTGCAATTAGATTTGCTAAGGCGTACCATTTGTTTGGTGTCCCCTACCCACCGTTGTACCGTACCCATTGAGACATGCAAGTGCGAGTGGCGCGGCGCGATCAAATTGATTACGCGCTTAACTGCCTCCGGTGACTATGGGTTCATTATAAAATTATATTCGCTAACATTGTTGTAAGGTTGTATCGTTTAAGTAACAATTATGTAGATTGATCTTATAGATTTAAAATTCTCGTGTCACATTTTTTGTCTGCAAACGCCTCCGAAACGGCTTAACCGATTCTTATGAAAATTTTTGTGCATATTATGGTAGGTCCGAGAATCGGTCGTTAACTATTTTTTAAACCCCTGGGTAGGGAAGGGTAGGGTAAAATAGGTTGGGGTAGGTAGGGTAGGATAGGGTGGGTAGGGTAGGGTAGGAAGCGTAGGTAGGGTATGGTAGGTAGAGTAGGGTAGGGAGGGTAGGGTAGGGAGTGTAGGGTTGGTAGGTTAGGTAGGATAAAAATACAATTAAAAAAATGGTGTTATTATGGCAAAACAACGTTTGCCGGGTCTGCTAGTAGTTTTATGAAAACCGTTGTAAGAATGCCAACATTGTTGTAAAGAATAATATCGATAAACAGTCAAGGAATTTCTGACCTAATAATGAAGTAGGCGGTTGATGCACTGCTTTTTCTATAAACTACTATATGTAGTCTTATATCTCTGGGACCTAAACTACGAAATATTTGTGTTTCTAGTTGCTATATACAGACCCACTAAGTATGACAAATATATTCATTGGCTAATCTTTAACGACATCTATAGGAAGAGGAAGATCTGGTCTAAATCCAACTAGAACCATACTTCATACTTTTGGCCCATAAGTTCTGTAAAATATCGTAAGTTTTAAGTCAAGTTTTTACTGCAAATATTCAACTTGAAACAAAGATGAAAACTTAGCGCACACTAACAATATATCTTTGGTGAGAACCAATTCCGGTGAGACAATGAAGTATTGAATTGACGATAGCGGCAGTTCAGAGAACGGTAAACTTAGGTTGAGTGACCAACGTCAATAATGATTGATAAGACAACATTATAATTCCTGGAATAAACAGAAATACCGACGTGAATAATCTCATAAGGATAATCTTGTTCTTGCTAATAGAGTCTCTATTTAAAGACTATATAATGCACATAATCATGTGCACAGAACTTTTAAAGTATATATTAGGAAGGTACGGAGGAAACGGGAAATGTTTTCCGCACCAACCGCAGGCCTCCGAAAATGTTTTCCAGTAAAATTCAAGTACGACGGCAGAAAAACTCCCGCACATTTTACTGAAGTCAAGAGCACTGCTACCAGTTCTGTTTTATCATTCAGTAAATTTTTATATGGTTAATATGGCTATTCATATTCCACAACATAGATCTGCAGATCTATTGTTATGCTTGTGCTTAACGAAAGTGAATATTTCCTATAAATAGTTCTGGTACAATATTCCTTGTTTACGCAATGTTGCTGCTTCCTTGACGAGTTTCAATAGATGACCTAAATAGAAGCGGCATTTATAGAATCACGTTTCATGGACTAAAAGGCGTTACAAGACGAATATAGCTTTTATATTTATTGTTCGGAGAATTGTCGGGATGCTGATATTTATTTAGTCTATTCTTAAAGGACCCGATTTACCTCGGGGCTTTTAATTAAAGTTCAGACATTAATTACACCCACGTATTATTAAAATACTAAGCTACAGGTACCAGATTCACTGCTTTGATTATAACAATAAAACACAAATCGTGTTTACAGTTGCTGATGAATATGTGGGGACGGTGGGTTGTGCATGCAAAACGTAGGTTGCAACTCGACGACTAAGTGCATCGGAGACCGCTGTAAGTAGGGCGACGAACTGCGATCGATGCCGCGCCGCCCTCCGCACAACTTTATCCATTTACACTGTTCCAAACTTTCACCATCATAACACCCGCACCCGAACTCAACTCGCTCCCGCATCGTCGTCGATACGCATCACCAGCGCACTTTTTCATTCATCGATATGCTAACTGGCTATTTACAGGCAATGGATATCTAACCAAGTATTGCATCCCATCTTTTTTTATCAACAGCTTCCTTTGATCCTAATTAAGATAAGAAAGATCTCAGATTTCAGTAACCTATAGCTTGAGCTTGAATTTGTTTTTGTACGGCAAATGTTATGAATTTCTTTTGAAAATTTCTTTAGCATATTTCGCGAAACAGGAATGCGGGGCGAAATTTTCAACAGTGTAATTATTTACATAGCGTAGTAAGCCTGCGGAGCGTCCGACCATCGGCGCGGCATCCACCCGTCAACATTAAAAGTCGAGTGGCCGCCGAAAGCTCCCAATTAGCCAGGACTTTGACGCCGTCCCGCCAGTAATTGCAAAAAGAAATATGTTTTAGTGCTCTCCAAGAATTATTAATGTCGGGAACGAGAGAAGCTGGCGTGGCGCGAGCTGGTGCGGGCTCGGGCAGATGCGCACCGAGAGTTAGCGTTCGGCTTTTGTTTGATTAAAGAGAAACACAATCGCGGTCGACATACTCCGAGCGGGGACTTATTAAATTTTCCCTCGGGGTGAGGGCAAACAATAGCGTCTATCTTGGGTGTAGATAACGTCGGTGTTCTCGGCGCCCGGTGTACAATGGCAGTGGGTCCCGAGTTGCGGCTGTCAGTACGCCGCACGCCACCTACAAAGTTTGTGTCTGTCTTTTCAGTACCTACGTGAGTGCTCCGCTTCGCGCTAAACTGCTATTAGATGCTTTACAATTCACCTGACTTCACATTTTAGTGAATAATTCCTTCAATTTCGGGTAAGCGACGACTGTAACTATTTCGGCAATAGCTGCATAGTGACCGAATAGTCGTGCATCTAGTTCCTCGACTTACGGACTATATCGGGTGGTGTGCTTAGCAATAATGCATTCATCGTCTGCTCGACCTTCAAATGTGTTGTTCAGTACAACAGATTTTTTTAATGATTCACTCTGCTATTAACAAAGTAACACTTACCGGCCAACTCCCCGTGATAAATGTGTGATGTGTCGACTTCATGTAACTGCCCTTTTGCGCCCTCAACCTGTACATAAAACGAATACATTGCAAGCAAGTTGCATAACCTGAGTAACATTGAAATTTCAAACAATCTGCCATTGCTTACTTTAAAGTCTTCGCTGAAAGCGGACAAGTCCCGCCGCAACCGTAGATGGAACCTCCTTCCATGTGCGCGAAAGTGAAGTCTCAAGTCTGCGGGCGCGTCTATCGAGCGCCGTGCACGCAAGTGTTGCTGGTGCAGCGTATCGGGGTCGTAGTCCAGAGCCTCGTAGTGCTCGATGTACTCGCTGAGACGACGGCGAGAAGCTGCAGAAAAAAACCACAGTAAGACAGACTGCAAAGACAGTATAAAAGGTTTTATCCTTAAGCAAGAATAAAGAGCAGACAAAGATAAAGTAGATACGGACTACACTAAGAAATAAGACAAAAGGGATGGCCGCAGAGACCACGTTACGTAGATTTAAAAAAAGGTTTAATCCCAACAGTTGGTAAAATGCAATTCAATTTACAGGAATAATAAATAAATAGGCTTGAAAATGAACAGGGACCGCGGTTTTTTATTCGAACAGGATTTTCGAAAGCCACTAAATCTTAATTCGACTCCTCCCACGCAAATGCTCCGAATTTTCAGTATTCCACCTAATAACTTCCAGATTTTGTTTTACCTGGGCTTACAGCGTATGTTCAAGGATAATAAGTTAATGCTGGGTATAATAACAACCATGTTATTTTTATAATATCCCTAGAAACAACGCCACCTTAATTAACCGAGATCGTGTAGCGTGTTGCTCAATGAAGTGCCGAGTCCGCCGGGCGACTCAAGTCACGGACAATTTCATTGCTAGTTTTATGTAAGCTCATTTAGTTTACAGCTCAATCTGACGTGATAGTTACGAAGTAGGTAGTTTGTTGGCGTCCGGTACTCCGGTCCCCCAACAGTCGGCGACTCCGAAGACGGAGCACAACACTTCACACGCTTACTCAACTCCTACACTTTGATTAAACGCCACTTGCGACGCTACCGATTTTCTCCTCTAATTTTTCCCTAACATTAATTATAAACTTTTTGGGGCGCTCACTCGGTGAGATTCAAGTTTAATACACAATGGACTTATAAGTATAGTTAAGTTACTTTCAGCGGCGTGAATTCTCTGGCAAAATTGTGAGTCTCGGAGTCTTGTCGTTTGATAAAGAACATTATTTTTCAAGGGTATATTAATAAACTGCTGATACGGCCACATCTTTTAGTTGAATACAACAGGAGCAACAACAAGCCTTAAGTCTGGAGAATTAAGTCCAAGTGTACAGTTTATTTGATATTATGATTAATTATAACAATTTACTATTGTTACAGTCAATTAATTACATCCTCTCTGCCCCATCTTTACATATTCATACGTATACGCACGTGTATCGTAGAACAATACGCGGCTGGTCTCTGACTACGGTCAGTTATTTATATTCTACCATTGTGTGGTGTATTGTACATACATTTATTATGTACAAGGTGTCCAGCACTGGATATGGAAGTTGTGACGTGGCCAGCGCATCGGGCACGTAGGAAGCTCGGCTCAAATAAATAGCCTATACGTTCTCGTTAGGCATTTCGAGAAAATGCAGCATGAAGCGGCAAGAACAACTTGATATGGGGATTAAAGTGATGTTAGAAAAGTGGAAACTACATTTCGACATAGAGAAATTGAACGGAACTGGTATTTTGTTTGCGATGCGATGTGCAGCGAGACATAAGTTACGAGGGAGCTGCAGCTGAATGCAATCTGAATGCGAGACAGCGTGAGACGCGGCGGATTTATTTAACGTCCCATCTGAAATTGATTCCCTTGTATGCACGCAAATAAAATGCGCAACATGTCAGCGCCGTCGATACATTGCTAATGTCGAAGCGACATGGAAGAAGTATGGCAATTTCCGTATTTTCCTCTTTTACAAAAGATAAATCTTTGTGGCATCGAATGATTGCGTGTAAAAAGAACAAATTAAACCACCAATTGTTTGCTCATTTTAATTCGACCCAATATGAAAAGGGGTGGAAATTCGACAATCGTTTTTTAAGGTCGTTAAAAATTCGACATATTATTTCATGCTAAAAAACACATTAATCATTTATCAGTGTTTGCGCAGCGTGACGTTTGTGGCTGGTCGTTCATCTGTAACATTTACATACGCGTGTATTTGTTCAGGCGTACAAAGTGAAGCTTTTTGCTTTGGGCAATAGGCACCGTGTCACTAGGTCAGTGGGACACCAGGAGCTCTGTGTTCTGGACGCGGGTATAAACCCAACCTTGCACGCTGCCTGCTTTTATTACCGACTTCAAAAAAGAAGGTTATCAATTCGATACGTCTGTATGTAATATTGTTGGAATTCACATAATATGTTACTCTATGTCAGCTGCTAAAAACGTGTGCCAAATTTCATAAGTGTACGTTTGTGTGTATGAATGTTTGTAAGTACCTATGTATTAATGTTTAATTGTATGTATGTATTTTTGTATGTATGTAGGTATGTTTGTCCACGCATATCTCCGAAACTAGTAATCGGATGATGGGTTAATAGCTCTTAACTTAGGGAACAGTACAAGTTTCCTCAAAATCGGTTCAGCAGTTTTCAAGATATGGAACATACAGCCGAACCCCTTAACGACAAACAGCACGAATGTGTTATTTTAGGTATTTTGCCAATCCTTTAGGTATATCTTACATTAACTTGCTCACTTTTTAGGGATGGAGAAAACTAAAAAAAAGAGAAAAAAAAAGACAGACTTACAAAAACAGACAAAAGTTATTTTTGCTGTTTTTAGTGTTTTGCTTTGGAAGTCGGTTTATTTTTTGTGAATAAGTTTTTTCCCACATCGTCCTTCTTCAGACTTCTGAAAAAAACACAAAAGCGTTTTGCGAATACTTTCATTGTGCGTACAGCTAAGAAGTGGAACACCCTGCCGGAGTCTTTGTTTCTTGATAGCTACAACCTAGGAGTCCTTAATTCAAGAGTGAATAGGTTACTTCTAGGCAAGCGTGCTTCACCGTCGACCACATCATCGCTTCCCATCAGGTGAGATAGTGGTGGAACGCGAGCTTATCACAAATAAAAACTTATTTTTTACCCGGAAAAGTTTTAGTGTTTTCTCCACTGCACTGCTGGAATAGTGCTCCTCAATATACCTGTTTTATTCTAACCTATCTACGATGGTTTCAGAAATAGGATTTAGTATACAAAACAAGTATACAAGATTAGGTATGGACTAGCTTACAAATATTATTAAATTATTAGGTCTCTTAGTAGGCTTCAACACCTTGCGTGTGAGAATATATAACAACCTTTGTTACGTAAATAATGTAGGTATTTATGCATACATATAGTTGAACACAGAAAACAATCACTATAATAGTGTTATCTATCTTCTCACGCAGTCGTTATTATATCGAAAAAAAGGAGGTGTAAAGTAATTGTATTCAATGGTGTTCTAGTTGTGGACTATTGAAATACTTAAACCATGTCTACGTGACTTATTGCGAGCCTTCTAATGTTACAACACTATTTGCTGTGTATTATTTCAGATTTAGATTCAGTTTTAATCTATTATAATCTTGGAACCTCAACGTTGTGGAAGTTAAATACGCAAATCTGTTCTACTTCGAGAATAAATAATGGGAAAGACCAAACCCGATTTCTGACGTAAGGATTTGAAGTTGAGTTTTCGTCAAACACTAGCCTGAAAGTCATTGGCAAAAAGTAGGTTTTGACACGTTCTTAACTCGAAATGTTGGATTCAGAAACCAGTACAAACTTTGTACTGGTTACAAAGACTTTGAAACAGACACATCAGATACGGCAATAAAAAATCATATTAGATTATTCGGACCAACGATTCGGACTAAACCTGGGAACAAATTATCGAACGCGGCTGACGGACGCGACTGACAGCCGCGACTTAAAGAGTAGCTGGGTAATGAATGTAGGTACATTATATTTTGCAAACTATCGGACGTAAGTCGCGGACGTGACCTTGGGCGTTCGGACGTCCGATAGAGATCTGGCCCGCTGGATGTTTGTGTCAGCTGAAAAACACCGCGTACGGTGTGCACGGGGTGCGGGACGCGTCACGGCGTCAGAACAACTCAGACTACGCAATGAGATATCGCGTGCACGTGCATGCGAGATTATAAATAAACATTGAAGAAATTCTTATCGAGTGTGTTGGCAGCAGATAATTGCGTCCTCACTTACTCTACTCGACATGTTTCTACGTAAACATAGTCTTCGTTGAATAAGCTACATTGTCTATGAAATAAGCGCTCGGACGCGTCCGCAAGCCGCGTCCCAAACGACTGTGCACACATATCAGTCACGGATGTAAGTCGCGTCCGACTCCGTCAGCCGCGTCCGATAATTTGTTCCCAGCTTTACACTTAAGCAAATGAGTAAATTAATCTAATTTTGAAACTGAATAAGCTCACGACCAAAGGCAGGAAAGCAGGTTTATTAGTAAGCTGAAACACTCCTTTGAGGAAGAACACTAACATGACTATGATTCAGTTCTAATTACGAGTAAATGTGTGCAATATGAGGCAGAATTGCAGACCAATTTAACCGAGTTAAATCAATCTGCTTATCCTTTTCCTTAGTATTTGGGGGTGGGCTTTTAGTCTAACTGGATAAACCAGTATTTTACGCGAAAATCAATGGAGCAACTGCTTATCTGACCTCCAAAGCCCACAGCCCTCTTCTCTGTGAGAGGAAATGGGCCGTAATCCACCACGCGGGCCCAGTGCGTGTTGGTGGATGTCACATGTCTTGGAATTTTTGTTTCTAGGACATGCCGGATTCCTCACGATGTTTTCCTTCACCGTTTTAAGAGCAGTGGTGATGAAACTAATTGTACAAAGTGAAGCACTTGCCTGCGTTCGGACCCACGACCTACAAATTGTAAGTCGCGGCCATTACCACTGGGGCACTACTGCACTACACCATATACCTAGCCATGTCTGGCGTCAAATTGCCTGACCTTTGACTACAGATACCGGCACGGTTCTTGAGCGCTCGGCGGAAGAGTGGGGATCGCTTTGCGCATCGTACACTTATGACAAATAAAACGCACACCCGTTTATTATTTATTTTTTCTAAGTTACGGTCTACGTAATTTCTTACTTATAAGATTAAATAATGATTTATTAAATTGAGAAATGTAAATTGAGATAAAAAAAGGTAACTAACAACATTATTTGGCAACGACACTACCAACCGCACTACCAGTAGTGTCGTTGCCAATTAACGACACTACCAGGCCTATTTTGGATTAAATTGTACAGTCAACACAGCAAAGTTCAGAAATATAATTATTTATTTAATAAGTAAATCATGAAGTATCAGTAACAGCAAACTTCAGAAATGTAACTCTTTATTTATTACCACATTAAATCAAAATTATTTGAAAAAAAACCCAATTTACGCAAGACTTATACTCACTTCTCCGTAACTGTAGTACTTAAAAATAAAACTTAATATTGAACCTCAGATAATAAAAAATGGCGTGAAAATTTCAAGTGATCGACTGTAACTGTACCTCCTTATCTTAATATTTATCAAGTGCATGACCTAAGGTTATCTCATTGCTCATGAGTTGCATTTGCACATGTGAGATAAAATCATCGTTAGTGATAACTCGTTTAGTTTTTTTAGTACTATTAGTACTATTTTGAAGTTTTATTTTCGTGTTTTTCTGAAACTTTTGTAGTACATTGAGTAAGCGTAACAGTGTTACAGTATTCTTGTTTAAGGCCTTATTCAATTTGGAATTCCAGCCTTCGGAGATGTTATTTGTGCGATGGTGTTCTCCAAATACACATAACATGGCACTAAAATATGGCTTCATCCAAAAGCTCTCTATATAATTGACGAATTTTGACATTGCCATATTTTTGAAACATTCCGACTTAATGTACTCCCATCCTTCTTTAATAAGTGTCTGTGGAATCAATGGCAGTGCAGCCGTAAGTGCGATTATTCTTTTTTCGGCCTTACATTTAGTGTGGCCCAAGAGTTTTGATTTTTTCCAGACACTTTTTGACCAGTGATAAAAACAGCCTTTAACTAGAATGTCTGGGTAAACTTCCGTCAAAGCGTTTATTGGTGCTATTTCATAATCGCAATGAACTTTTGAGGGCGTGAAGTCCGGTAGCTGTGACTTAATTAAGCTAAATAAAATAAAATAATTAGATGTCTTCTTATCCGTCATCAAAGCAAAAAATAAAGGTCTCACGTTGTTTGAATTGATAGAGCTACCAATATCGCCGTGGATTATGTAAAGCTGAACAAAAGGAAGCGGACGGCTGCTAAAAGTTCCATCAATAGATCTCTTTTATATTAACAATGTTTTTACGTGCATTCGCATCCATCCAGCAAAACACTATAATTCGATTATCATTATCATAGTAGTCAGCTAATATTGACTCACGAAATTTTAATGGCACTACAACGCTTTCTACATCTGTGAATGTAGTTCTAGGGGCATCATTTGCTTTGTGCCGAGCACCATAAAGGACACGTGAAACACTAGGAAACGGAGGTATTTTAATTATAAAGGGATGAACGCCGCTATTTTGAACTTGTGATAACTTGTCATCGTATATTTCAGTAATTGGTATATCCGTATTCCGTGCTCTCTCCTTTAGATCAACAATTTCCTTTAAAATTAAGTTTTTCGAAATGTCTGGTTTGCAGGAGTGTTCTTTTCTTTTTTGAATACTGTTGCCCTGAACATATTATTTATTTATTTTTTATTTATTAGGTAACGTGGCGTAGCTAACATACAAGCGAATAACCGCGTCGTTATTAACTTCTATAAAATGTAAACGTAATATTTTGAAAATGTAATATTTTGAGTACGAAGGACGGCTTGCATGGTAGCTTCAACCGTTATAAGAAAACATTGATGTACAAACCTTAATCGTAACTGTTCCTAAACATTTTGCATTTTTATAATTCGAGCACCTCCAAATAGATATGCACCATTTTTATATTTCTTCAGGACATGATATTTGTGTTTGCCCAAAAGCAACGCAGTTCCACCATTCGTCGGCAAAAATTGTAAAACTGATTCGCTATTATCAGCTTCCGACATCTTATAGGTTGTATTCAATTTTGTTTAAAGCTAGACTTATGAACTGTTGCCACGAAAAACGAATGTAAGAAATAGTCTCACAATAATAATTTATCCATCAAATATCAATCTAAGATCAGAACAAATTATCGTCAGTGACATTTAATCTTTGTCATATTTTTAAACCTCATTAGTAAAAACGAGTTTCCGTAAAAGAGGTTGATCATCAAATAGTTCAACTCGTTGAACTAAGTGGAATAGAGGGTCCAAAAGTTCTGTGTTGACTGTACTATTCAATCTGAAATAGGCTTGGTAGTGTCGTTAATTGGCAACGACACTACTGGTAGTGCGGCTGGTAGTGTCGTTGCCAAATAATGACTAACAAAAGTATTTCTAATTTAAAATTATAACTTAGTTCTTATAGTTTGTCAAAAATTACTAAAAAATCTACAACGTACCTACATACGTTTTTTTGTTAACATTTTTGACCTCTAATTTCATTTGTTCATTAATGAAATGAAAAACAATATAGTTTGTAAGTATAGTAGTATAGTTAGTAATGAAAAATAATAGTTTTGCTATAATTACAAACTGACATTATTTTTTTTCCTGCTATATTTTCGATAAATATCACCTTTTATTATTATAACAAAGGTCTAATTAATAAAAAAATCACATAACATATTTGAGTTCTAACTTACCAGATAATTTAAAATGATGCAGTTTAAAAATTTGTAGCAATTAAATTGGCCGGAATTGTACTCGTCGTCGTGAGGTACGTGCAACAAGAGTAAAGAACGAATCACGACTGACGGCTATGACGCGATACGCTACGGGCCAATCACTGCACTTTCCCCGCCCCCGCGCCACACTTCATACCACCAGAGGGACCCAATAATTCACCTTTGCGCACGTGAAGCTCAGCGCTCAAGAACCGTGCCGATGATTGTACCACTAACGATAATCAAAAATCTACAAAATGACAGCCACAGTTTAACGTGCTTTCCGAGGCACGAAATAATCTCGGTATATTAAGATGACCACCCATCCACGGACAGACCTGGACAAGCGTTGCTTACCCTTGCAGATCGACTCGAGCGGCTTTTATTAACTATGAGCTCCTCTCCACTTTATACTTGAATAGACGTATTAAAGCCTTAAGCGAAGATTAACTTTGGGGGTTGATGATTGATGCGTTGAGTATTTTGATGTTAGATCGCAATCTCTTTAATTGGGTCGTGTATTAAACCAAACCGTCCGTCTACTTTCACATGTAAACAAGATGGGTACGAGACTACGAGCTATAGAAGTGGCTATAGTCCTGCGGTCTCAAGTACCGGTTAGCTGCTATCATTAGTTAGAGCATGGGCAAGTTTCAATTTGCAAATACATGTACGCGAATTAGTTAATGTCAGGTTCAGACACTATTATTGTGTTACTCACCTACTAGGAAATCGAATTTGAAAAATAATTTATGAACCTACATTAGAAAGGAAAGCACTATAGTTAAATATGATCGATAAAATAAAACAACTATGCTATTTAAAAAATCTAAATGACCATAGCACAACCAGCCAATATAAATGTTTCCACTGCTGGGATACATGGCTCCTCTCTATCAAAGGGAGTCGGTCTTAACCCACTACCTTGGAACCGAGTGCGGATTGGAGCCGTTGGAGGTTGTCATAATAATATTCATCGTTTTTTTAGGGTTCCGTACCCAAAGGGTAAAAACGGGACTAAATTACTAAGACTCCGCGATCCGTCTGTCCGCCTGTCACCAGGCTGTATCTTATGAACCGTGATAGCGAGACAGTTAAAATTTTCACAGATGATGTATTTCTACTGCCGCTATAACAACAAATCTACAAACAGAATAAAATAAATATTTAAGTGGGGCTCCTATACAACAAACGTGATTTTTTGTCGTTTTTTGCGATTATGGTACGGAACCCTTCGTGCGCGAGTCCGACTCGCACTTGGTCGGTTTTTATTATTCCGTTTTTTTTTGGTTGTAGGACATGCTAGTTTTCTCACTGTGTCTACCTTCACCGATTGTAAGTGACCATTAATAATACGTACATGTTATTGAATTAAAAGCTTTTAGAAATAATTACTAGCCTCTGTCAAAAGCCCTAACCTGTACCCTAACTAAACAGTTATAAGCCCCGAGAGCGATACTATTGTGGTCCATTAAGTCCACACTAGGGCCTCAAAGTTTGACGAAAGTCTTAACACCTTAGCTAACTTGGAATGACAGGAGTTAGTCCATGGACTCATATGATAACATACAAGGCTACATTTGCTTAGTCGCCGAAGAAACTAAGACCTAAGTTTCACAAATCTTCACTATATCTAAGTTTTCAGAGGTGTTATCCAAGTATTCTAATGAATCATCAGGGTGTAACACATAATTAAGATCCATTAAATGAATAATTAATTTAAGTTTTACGCCCCATGGTAAACAATAAAAAAAAAACTGTTTCTGGCCTGCTTTTATCACTAATTTGCGACATATTTGAAACAGCAATGTCACCAGATAAAAAATAATTCAGTTTCATGGAAAAAGATTATTATGTTCTTGAAATTGAATATTTTGCGTTTTAACAGTATGTTGTTATTTTCCTTAATTGAATCAAATAGGTAGTTAACTAATTATTCCTACTTAAGGAAAATACTGTAGGTAATGAGTTTATTCTTTGTTGTTATAAAAAACCAGCATTGTTTTAAAATTGATAATCATATCGGATTTGTAAATAGTTTACGTACTTTCCGTTTCGCAATATCTAGACACGTAGGTACTGTAAAATCTATTTGAGTACTAGCTGTTTCCCACAGCTTCGTTCCCCTGGCCTCCATACCACAGGAACCATGCATATTTCCGAGATAAAAATAAGCCATGGCATTCAGCAAAAGTTTAGCTTTTTATCAGTGAAAGAATACAATTCCGGAGATTATTAGCACCTCCAAATTTACCTTTTTTATAATATTAGTTTACATTACTTGTTGCTAAAATTTTTTTTTAGCAAAAACTCAATATATTTACCAAGAAAAGAAACATTAATTTTCAATTGAGCACATAACAGCAAGTACCAAGCACTTGCTAGTGATCCACTCCCCAAATATTTTTAACAACGTATAAATATAAGCTTCAAATATTAAACAAACTGGTTGTCAATACACCATTCATAAAGGTGATTGTATTCGTTAATACTTCAAGAATAACTTTGGTCAATATGCTATAGTATAAGATTTTCAATCCATCGTTTTACGTACTTAAGCATCGCCATTCAAAGTTTTCGAATATCTTTAACGTCGTCGAACACTTTATCGCCACCCAGCCCTGAATTTACTATCCAATGAAAATAAATATTGCCGCATTCATGTCGTATCGTGAGGTATTAACATTTAAGTTACCTATTTGAGGCGATATTATGAGTAACGAGAAACTTCCCATAAAACTGTCTAACTTAAGCTTTACAGCATATTGATATAGCAATCTAAAATCACATTTATTTCCATCGTTGTTCGGGTATAACTTTCATCTCCTCAATCGCATTGGACACGGTTAAAGGTTTCTATCAGATGGAAGTTGAAAAAGTAATACAAGAACTAGGTAAATAAATAATACACGATAACAACATACTACGAAAATCCAGTAAACCCACGAAGCTATATTTAAAGCGTTTGTGGACTTCTCCAACAGTATCATGTCAAATCTTGATGTTTTCGCAAATTTTACTTCTTTACTTATATTGACGACATTTTTTTTCACACTTAAAACTAATCAAAATGAAAGCCAAAAGTGTCCCTTGCTTCGTTATGTTTCCAGACCATAACTCAGTGAGTGGAGGGTCGCATCCTCATACCAGTACCTGGGGCACGACGTGACGACCCAATATTATCAGAAGTGAAAGTACCCACGGAGGACGGAGGACTCTCCAAGGGATTTATGGATTACTCGACTGTCCCTCGGGATTCGTAACTTTGTTCTGCGTGAGGCCTTAACTTTGTTGTTGTTGGAATTGGCCGTATACAGTTATATCACGCATTTTGAGGAATTAACGTTAAGTAATCATGTTACTGTAATGGTGTCTGACGGAGACACTTCGAAGACTGTTTTTTTCACTGAACGGACTGTACTTAATGTTTATAATTTTGATAAGTTTAACGACTACCTACTTATAGGCTTTTCGTATTTTGATATTATACATTTCCTAGGAATGAAAGAAGCACGTAGTACTTTAAGACCATTTCATTTCCATTATCGTTTATCGTCTTATGCGCAAGTTATTGTAGTCAACTGAGGGAAATGGCTTACTAAACATTATGGTGCTCGTAAACGACGGGTACGGGCACCTCGTCACTACTAGTACACTATGGCAATCCTTAAATCACCTATTTAATGTTACTGCAGCACGTAGCTTTAACATTTTATATCATTTTCATTAACACCTCTAAAAGCTTTCTAAAAAGCAACTTTCATTTATCAAAAGTTATAAATGGGTAGTATGATTACTAGGTACATAATGAATATAGGTACAAATTAACGAATCCAATTGCCTGCCTTTGACAATACGAGAATGTTAATTATTTAGTGATAATAGAAATCATTGCGTATATCAAAGAGATATTGAAGGCCCAGGTAAATAATAATTAAACGAAGCAACATGAATTGAATATCAAAATTAATTAAACATCAAACACTCCGCTATAACCCTGCTAGTACTAAAGTAAATTGTCACTCGAGCAATTACTTCAAGATCAAATTGTACTACAGACGTTTGTGCCAGTAAAGTCACCTGCATCTCAAGAAATACATCAAAAGAAATCGATAAAGATGAGACAGTCACTAGATAGAGAAATCTATTTAGTTGGTGAACAGAAAGTGCTTTCGTTAACAGCACAAAACAAGCTAGAGCAAAGGAATACCCAAGGGAAGGGACCAATTACTTAGCGACCAGTTACGTCGATACAAGCTTTCCCTACGCGAACTAACTCGAACACACAAAGGCAGTTTAGTACACTATTGACCAATTGAAACGCTACGCACCAATGTGCAATCTATTAAAATACTGAGTGTTCTATAATTATTTCGTATTATATCATAATTCGGAGTATTTTAAAGGAGCTGAGAGAACCAGATTCAGCACGAATGCTTTCCGACAAAACGTTAATGCTCTCACAAATTGAATTCAATACATCTTTCTAAATTTCAAAATGAGGAGTGGTGATTCGATTTGACACACAATAGCCACATGAACTGGATACGAGAATTGCTCAATCAATGAACAATATAAATACTGATGGGTCCAAACTACCGCGCGATACGACCTAATTGATAAACTGGGTGCCTGGTGGAGCGAATTTGTGCAGCTCCCTCATCCAATTAAACTGACACAAACCAACCCCCACCGCGTCCCATTTCTTTGTTCAAAGTTTGGTTAAACAACTAAAAGTAATAGGTAGTTACAGGGGACGTTCGTGGACACAGTTTCAGTCGTTAAGATTCAATTTGTTATTAGGCTCCTACCAAAATAAATAAGATAGGAGAATGTTAGTTTCTGAAAGTAATTGGCGCACGTCGTTAAGGACTCGCTGTGTAGGGAAAATGGAGCGCGTTAAAAATATATGAGTAGTTTAGTGTTAGTGCGAGAGTGGTGCAATAGTTGGAGTGCTCTTTCATAAGAAGACGGTGTCGACGGCATGTGTCGCTAATTGCCTTCGTTGGGCAGCGAGTGCGAGCTCGCGGCCACTCGTACCCGGCACATTATATTTGTACCAAATTGCTTTGGCGCACTAAACGCTCCCCAAACTATTGTATGGCGAATATTGTGGACACATTTGGTGCACGTCTGTGCGTTCATAAGAGAGGATGTTTATGTAATAAATATATATATATAAATATAACATTAAACAAGGGATTTGTGGTAAAAAAAGTACTTCAAATAAATAAAAAAACCGGCCAAGTTTGAGTCGGACTCGCGCACGAAGAGTTCCGTGCCATTATCGCAAAAAACGGCATCACGTTTGTTGTATGGGAGCCAAACACAAATATTTATTTTATTCTGTTTTTAGTATTTGTTGTTATAGCGGCAACAGAAATACATCATCTGTGAAAATTTCAAATGTCTAGCTATCACGGTTCGTGAGATACAGCCTGGTGACAGACGGACAGACGGACCGCGGTATCTTAGTAATATGGTCCCGTTTTTACCCTTTGGGTACGGAACCCTAAAAACATACAATACCGGAAACAATACTTGTATAACATAATATACATGAATATAATGTGAATGGAAAAAGCTGTTGTAAATATAATAAAAGACCTCCTCATAATGTTCTTTATATGATTCACCATGTTGTATAATAAAGAGATAATACGTTCAGTGCAGCAGGAAATCAGAGGAGTGTTTTCTAGTGTGAATTCCCAAGTCCCACCCCCTGTGTTCAGGTGACCCAATTCAATGACAATTATAAATAGCTTCATATTTTATCTCGGATAAAAATACCTTCAGAGCTTCTGTTACAAATCTAAACCAATACGAATTTATTTCAGCAAGAAATCTATCATAATAAAAGTATCTCGTTGATTAGTAACAGTGTTTCATCTATATTATCGTTACTAATAAAGATTTCCTAAATAGAATAATTGCTCGGTCGATTAGGCAATTCTTTTGTAAGTGTAGCCAATTAAAGTGAAGTGTCCGCACGGACAGGTAATTAATTATCAATAAATTTATGTAATGCGTAAAATTGACGGTCTGACCAACGTATTTATTTCCGCAATGCTATTTGGTGTTAAGGACACGTCACGCCACGCAATGAAAGTCTTTGCAACAGCCATTCGTAAAGAGGGCAGCTGATTAGTTTGAGTAACAAGCAACAAGTCATTAGAAATGTTTGTGTGGCCTATAAAAGAGGAATAAAGCTGATTGTCCATTCATCGGTAGCTATCAGCTTGTTCAGCATTTGTTTATGTTTGCAGGGCGCCTAACTCCGGCGACGCGACGGCAGCCCGCCCGCCCTGAGCGTGGATGCTCGCTACAGCGGGGTCAACGACCGCGCGCTCTCACTGCTCACAAATTTTACAACATAATAAATCTAAACCATGGCCTGTAGTATTTGTCGATTTAAAATTCAAAATTTATTAATTAATTAAAACATCAAGCGATGCCGGAAAATGTTGAAAAAAATATGATTAAGGAAAATGTTTTTAATACACCTTTTATTAATAAACAGGTAAAAAGCCCTGTACTGTGGGGTCTTCGTTTAATAGGATAAAGCACATATTAATAGCTAGGGGGAAAATACAAGTGCTGATACCTCGAATCCGAAAATGCCTATAGGGAAAACAACGAGACAGTCTATAAATAAAGAGGACACAAATTCGTCAGACATATCTTTTATTCAACTAACAAAACGTTAAAGCCATCCAAGTTTGAAAGCACAAAGGAAGTCTATCCGTATTCCGTTATCATAAGCAGACGAAGACGCGGTCACGCGTTTCCCAGAATTTTTCCTCTCAAGTCTGAGAGCGTTTAATCCTTTGGATGTTATCCGATGACACACTACTTAGGTACGTCTACTACCAGTATAATGACCACAGACTAACAACTAACCGACCGCCACAGACAACGTAATTAGAAGCCATTCCTACACGGGCCAATGGTTCGAAATTGTTGCTTATTTCTACATTTAAAAACGGAGAGTGGGAGATAAATGCTCAATAAATCATGCATGAAGACTGAAGATGTTCGAAGGCTATTTTTGTTCAAGTTAACCTACCTTCATATTACATATTGCAAAATATAGGCAATGGAGCGTGGTAAATAAATTATACGCTATTCAAATCAATTACATAAATTTAGATGATTATAGAAATTAGAGATGCCACGAATGCTCGCTATTATTCGGTTTTACGCGAGAGTTTTTGTCATTATTCGACATTCGGCGAATAGTAGTCTAAAAAAAAACTATTAATGAACAGAAAAACTACCGTGTTACCCAGTTACTAGGTTGTGGAGGTCAGATAGGCAGTCGCTCCACGTAACACACTAGTGCTCAGCTGAATCCGGTAAGACTGGAAGCCGAACCCAATGTAGTTGGGAAAAAAGGCTAGGCAGATAGATAATGAACAGAAAAACTATAGACCCAAAAATAATTATTTTTTTAATAATATTTTAAAACAAAACACAGTACTAGTAACATTAACTAGCATTGTCCACGGCTTCGCTCTCGTGGCCCACTCCACAGGACCCGTTTTCGGGAAAACAAAATAGCCTATGTCACTCTTGAATAATGTAGATAGGTGATAGAATTTTTTAAATAGGTAGGTTTAACACTTTTAAAAACAATCAAGTCTTTCCTCTCTATAATAGATAAAAAAACAACACAGACACAACAGACATAAAAAGTTAGCCAAAATCAGTCATGTTGAAGTTTTTAGTTGAGACTTCTTCAATAATAATTTAATATTTAAAGTCCAAAACGGGCAGATTGTGGTGCAGAAAAACATTTTATTTTTCGATTTAGTCGGTTGCGCTTTTTTTTTTCATAAATCAAACCCACCTCAGAAAATAGTCTTTCTGAATAATCTGAATAAACAGAGCTTGCTGGTGTGATCAGACATTATTGTTTAGCAAGCTTACTTTAAATGGGGAATTGATTCTTATTGGTACTCTTACCCCACCATAAGTTCAAAAGACTACTACAGGTAAAATATTATTTTTGAGAATAAATAAATCATTTTTAAATTCCTTTTTATTATGTCGAGTAATAATGGTGAGTATTCGACTATTCGTTATAGGGAATTAATCGGCATTCGACTGTTCGCTTTAACAACTGTTCGCGGCATCTCTAATAGAAATTGCTGTTAAAAAACCTAGAAAATAAGTCTTTAGTAATACTTACTTCGCTGAAAGACAGGCATTTAGGTATTTCTTAGTAGAGTCGTAGCCATACAGTCTGACTTTTAAATAACATAACCACAAACAATTTATTTTTATTTTACATTTTAATACCAAGAAGAACATTGGTTTTCAAATATTGGCAACGCATAAAGGTATTTAATTGGTGCTGAAAAAGAAAAAAGAGCAAAATTTCCACGGAAGAGCCAAGTTCGTCTTCGTATTTAGGGTTCCGGAGGTACCTCCTTCGTTCCTTCGTAAGATGTCCGCGTGTCTGTCTGTCGTCTGTCACACAGGTTTTACAGCCAAACCGTTGTAAGTACAGTCTCGAAATTTTTGACAGTATACAACAGTATATGAATGAAAGCCAAAAAAATGCTCATTTTATTTTTTATTCCCTTAACTTCAAATTTGGTGACAATGTTTAACATATATTTCTCTAACAAATACCAATATATTGACAAATCAGATTTTTCTTTGAAATTTCCTTATTTATTCTTATTAAAACCAACTTGTTTTTGTGGTTTGGTACGGAATCCTAAATGTGCGAAGTCCGACACGCACTTGGCCGGGTTTTTGATAACATGGTTACCTACATAACAGAAACATTAAACAAATAAGTACCTCATTACCCTTACAAGGAATATGCCTGTATATATGTCTAATGAAGCCATTATAATATAATGATATATTTATGATGAAATATATATGTACGTATATACAGAAACGTCTGAATACTTAAGTACTTTCTATATAAAAGCTAAATATACGTTTAAAAGTACAAACAGTAAAGCAAGTCTGATATCATTCGCAACATGAATAAGCTTCTTAGAAACGACGCGACTTACTTATCAATTTATTTCTTATTGGCTGAATCAACATTTAGTTTTGAGTAAACTCCATTGCACGTAAGTAATATCAATATTTGGAGCACTGGGAACGAACAGAACCATTCCAATATGTTTGGTTTATCTCAAGCTAACATGCTCTTACTGGTACCACGGTAAAGATATCTAACAGTATTCTGACTCGGCTGTGTCCTTGAAATAAGTGCTTACAAGCTCGCGTCACCTAAACACGCGTTAGGGCTGCCCGCCTCTACCTACTTGAATTTATTTCTAGTTTTGTGATTGTAAATAACTCAGATTCTTATCTGTAATCTAGGTAAATGTTATATTTTTTTACTATAGGTACTTATTTAAATCTTACTAGGTAGGTACCTACCATTTATTACTCTCTCATTGGTAATCATTTCATAATGATATTAATTCGTCTAATTCAATAATATATGTAAGAAGCTAAGTACATAAGTAAATATATAGCCTAGCCTAGGCAACTACCTACTAGTTCTTTTTAACGCGAGCGTAAGTAGGTCACTCATGTGTCACTTTATCACACTATCCAATTATTTATTTATTAATCCAGGTATTTTACTCGGTGCAAAAGCGAAATACCTACCTGTTAAAAAATAAACAAATACCGTACTAGTTAGGTTCTATATATTTTTTTTATAGTCTTGCCTTTCGGAGGTGCCAGGTAATTTAAAAAATGTTATCTCTGGGTGCGTTATAGTAGAATTCAAGCAACCAAACACAGTACAATATAGTCTATAATTGCTCTCTGCCATATTAAGTAAGTACTTGTACTTAATTCAATCAAATATTCACAAATCGCACGCTTACTGCTTACAAAACCATCACACCGTCGTTCGTGATTGTTTGCGACTGTAGTGTATCGAGTATTGGCTGAACTCGAGACACGTAGGTATGACTCGCGTTCCGACCGTTTGTATGAAGATAGAATACTGTTAGATATATTTACCGTGCTGGTACTGATTTTTAGTACAATATTTATTTTTATTGTACTATTTCTTTTATCAGGATTATCTAATAGTCTCTTTCAAATAAATCAGACAACGTAGTCTGCGTTAGGAATTACTGTGTATTATTACATTTGCTCAATGAATACTGCTTCGACTGTAGCAGAAAAAGTAAACTAGTCTAGCAAACATGTAATTGAATTGTATCTAATAAAATTGGATTTGATATTATCTGAAACATTTTGATTGTCTAAGTAATAGCTTAGCATGGTGAAAAGAATTTTGTTTACTTAACGAAAGTGAACGTTCTCGACAATATCTTAGACATTGTACAAGGTATAATAATGATTGACGAAGCTGAACGCAAAATCTGTTTATGGTTCTTTGTTGGAACTTCATCCTGTATAAGCATGATTCACCAAATAACGCTCAGCTCAGACTTAAACATTACTTAGAGAAATAAAATTATGTTGCTAATTGACCCGAAATAGTAACTTTTTTGCTAGAACATTAAACTTCCTATAATAGAGCAGTGATGGCCCAGTGGTATAGGCCGCGACTTACAAGATGTGGGTCATGGGTTCGAACTCAGGCAGGCACTTAACTTTGTGTAAATTATTTCATCACCACTGCTCTCATAACGGTGAAGGAAAACATCGTGAGGAAGACATGTGACATCCACCAACCCGCACTGGGCACGCTTGGTGGATTACTCATTCCCTCTCACAGAGAGGAGGCCTGTGTCCCAGCAGTGGGAACATTAATAGGCTGCAGATGGTGATGATGATGATATTAGGCGAACTAGCTTAACAGACATTAATAGCACAACAAAGATTTCCAAGGATCTGGAGTAATCGAAGATTCTAGTTTCAATTAGTGTTGATGAATCACGCATTAACAAGATTTGCAAGGAAAAATAAGGTTGCCACGTAATAGTGTAGCCGAGATCGTATCGAAGGTACAATAGATTAAAGATATTGGTGCTGGGCTGCTTGCCTCGTCACGCTCGGCGGAGCGTGGCCGGCCTCCAAGGCTGTAACACGATTTAGAGTCTCGCCTCAAGCTAAACAGCTCTGCGTAACTGATTTTTTTTCTAACACGGCTAGACAAAAGCTGAATCATAAACGGACTCATATTGCGTGTTCCTTGTTCCGATATTATGTTTGTTCTACTGTTCCAAGGGCTGAGTGTGAGTTTTTATACTCCCTCACGTTCGCTTAAGTCAATATGGATACAAAAAAAGGGTTTTCCATTATTGTTCAGACGCCGTTTATCCAAATTGAGGGTTCAATACAAATTGACGTTTAGTTAAAAAACCCGTACTAAGCCCACTAGCCAAATACATTGGCGTAGTGTTTGGTAGGTACCGGATAAACATTAAAAACACTAACAGTCTTATTAATAAACGTGGACTAAGGTAAGATTAACTTTATTCCAAGGATTAGGTTGGTACTAACAAATTTACGTATTAATAAACACGGAATAAAGAGGTATTATACTAATCTGACACTAGTCTCGGACTAAAAGTTAAACCATGGTGCCAGCTAGTTTAAGGTCGGAATAAGAGTAGTGTAACTATGGCAACCACAATTTTTTTACTTCGCCCTACTCGGGCAGGCTAAGGTCTTGGACCACACCGCCTCGCCTTCAGTGCATAATATCCTTCTTGAATTCTTTAGTATGCATTAGAATGCGGATGTAACAGATTCTAACGTTTTTTTGGAGTATTTGGCAGCAAATTGTATCGAGTCAGCCTTCCCGGTAAACTTTGCAGAGATAGTCAATACTACAATAAAACTCTCTCCACTCCACTATCCCGGGATAGCTTCTGTCAATGATTTCACATAATTGTCCAGTGCGTAGACAGTTGAGACATAAAACTACACCAATTTTATATCACAATATCCACTAGGAAACAATTTGCATATAATATTAACAACCGCTGAACTACGCTCGAAAAAAACCCACCAAAAACTCTCGCAGCCACAATTATTACACAGACTCTGAATTTTTATTTAGTTAATGTGAAACATTAAAAAAAATAATGTCATTGGCAGCTGTTTAGCTTTAGACAACGAAATTACAAATCACGGATATTTGCAATACATAGGCAAGATCTATTTGTGGATAGATGCACAAGATGATGGCAATGTACCAGTGACACACACAATAAATAATAATATTAGAGGTAATGCATCACGGGCAGCATTTATTAATGAAAATTTTTAGTTTAATATAAATAATGTATATTTGCGCACATTTTCAACCATTTTTTATTTTATTGTTTATCCCTTCCTATTCTGATAATATATTAACAAAATGACTACAGGAAACAATATTTCAAGGATTGACAAGGAGATGTAGGTAATAAGAGTACCTAGGTATTTTATTAACATTAGTATGAGGGGTATACTCTGCATCAGATCTATCAAAGCAAACCGGATATTAAATATTTATATGCATGTGACATTGTTGTTGTTTGAATTGAATACAGTAAAAGAGTGTAGTTAAACTGTTTTGATTAAGGTTTTAAGATTATTGAAATCTGAAGTTGAAGGTTCGAATGAACACGATAATAAAATGCAAAATAAATGTAAAAATATATTTGATGTAATTATGTTTTATGCAAATGTTAGCTGTTTTTATATAATAATTTAAAATTCCCTCCTTCACCTTTACTGTCAAATCTCTAAGGCAGATGTCATTTTTAGCTTTTTTTTTCTACATAATGTCTTCAACTTGCTTATTTTCATTCACTAGTTCATTCTTTTTACTTTTAAATTTAACTGGGTTGCCAGAATTTACGCGTAAGTCCAAGAGTAAGAAATGAATAGTTAGTCCGAGGTTATTCCATGTTTATTAATAACATTGCAAGATCTATGTTAATACTTAGTTACTCCGGGATTAGCTAGTCCAAGAGTAACTTCGGAGTAAGCTGGGAATACGCCATTTTTATTAATAAGACGGTAATAGCTTACTAAACTTCGGTTGGGTCTAACGCTAGGCCAGGGTTCTTATAAAATAATGGCTCATTAACTTTAGTACGTCGACCTTCTACGTACGGCACGCGTGATTTTGACTTCAAATTACTATTAAGTAGCACGAATGAGTGTCGTTGTGCTAGACTTACAAAAATTCATACAATTGTCGTGACTTGTGATAATAGTTTTAGCTGCTAAAGTATTTGATGTTTTGTTGTGTGTCCCTCATGATGGCTCAAGGTTACAACTTACCACTATAATCGCATATCGTGCCACTTAGAAAACTATTTATGTATCTCGCATTTCTTAGTCAGAAAGGCTACTAGGAAAAGCCTCCGCCCGTCAGGCCGTCTCTTTTGTTTATTTTTCATGATTTTTTTTACCAAAAGGAGGAGGTTCTATGTTTGTTTTGTGTATGATCAATAATTATGGATCGATTTTGAAAAATATTTTTTTGTTTGAAAGGATATACTTTCGAGGTGGACCCACTGTCACCAAGTCAGGATCTGATGAGGGGATCCCATGGAAATCGAAGGAACTCCTCAAATTTTGACGATTTTGGCATTTTCATCAACATGGTAAGCATTTGCATTCAAAAAGTATCATTTGGTGAATTGGAACTGATAAAGAAAACCAAAGATGGCCACTGGAACTTCTTAATATTATGTATGTTTTGGATATAAGATATCTCGAATAGTTGCTGTGATGATTCAAATTTAAATAAATGGTTCTAATGAAAATGGTACCATCGAACTGGTCTAGTGATGAATCCGGAAGTTAGGTAGGCACCGGAACTCCGTAATAAAACAATGTATCCCAGTCGTGTTTATGCTTGTTGGAATTGTAATTAGAAGCCCTCTGGTTATAAATGATTTTCATTATAAGATAACAAAACTAAAAAAAGTAAAATGTTTTAGCAAAAATTTAAACCGACTTACAAATCTTTTTTTTATTAGGGACAATATATGACAAAAGTACTCATGAAGCAAACGGTTTGATGCCGAGTATGTCGTGTTCCGAGAATCCTTTATTTACTGAGCCAAACTTATGAAAGAATATTACATTAGAGATCCATTCCAGTCCAAAGCTAAGCTCTGTATTCGGCGAACATTCTAAACGTTAGGCAGTGAATGGCATATCAATGCACCTCTTACAGCCTCGCATTACCATTCAGGGATTACCGTCGGTTGCCAGGCGCTACTCTAAGGGCTCGTTCACCCAGGTCATCCGTGTATCCAGGATCGTTTAAACGGATCCGTCGCTACTGGAGGTGATGTTCACACCGCATTTACGAATTCGTCGCTACTGGGGGTAATGTTCACACCATATTCACAGTACCATTTTAACGGATCCGTCGCTACTGAGGGTAATGTCATAACACACCCTGCGTGGCTTCGATCCGATAAAACGGATCAGTATTTTAACAATGTTGTGTGTGTGAACTCGCTCATAAACTACATACGTCAGCGACGAATAAAAACATAAACGATAAAGCGGACCTGTAAAACGGACCTCTGTGTGAACGTGCACTAACCGCCCGGTGGGCGTTGGCCATTTTGGAGATTTGGCTCCTTCGTGCGGTACATGCTCTCTTCATAATGCTGAAATAGGACTGGTACCATAATATTATTAAGCCAAATTCCAAATTAACTAAAAGAGATGCCATTATTTCTTGATTGCCGATTATAACGTTATATATCAATGTCATCATCATCATATCAGCCGAAAGACGTCCATTGCTGGACATAGGCCTCCCCCAAGCGTCGCCACATTGACTGGTTCCGGTCCATCATCGTTATATCAACGTAATTGCTCGTAATAGTCTAATCCCATCTCTATAGGTATGTGATTTAATAGATTCTAATGAAGTTACCTATTGTGATTCAATATGAAACATGGCCTTTGATGAGGTAATTATAATTATACGGTAATGCATGATACATGAACATGAAAAAAGGTTAATGTCATACGTTGAAATAATGATGACCAAGTTGACGGTCAGAACAGCACTTCCTGTGACATATAATGTTATCGCTAAAACAATGATGGGTACTAAACCGTGTTGGTGGTGCCTAACTTTTATCTAAACCGCACCGGAAGAAACTTTAGGCTACGAAATATTATTATTATGCAGATTATTTATGTTGTTATATTAGTTACAAAATTTTCATTAATCACACTACTAGAGATATGGCCAACCGGTCGATTCTGTAGGTGAAGTGATTTTGAAGTGAGCTATCAATTCTTATCGGTTGACAGCTTACTTCGAGCTAATTTTACCTAAACTCCATTTGAAATAACATTAGACACGTTTCCAAATATTTTTACAGTCCGTTCAACCGATTTTGAGTTCTATCCCGTAAACATAAGGATGACATAAAAAGCATAAACCTGTTACCAAAAACAATTGTTTACTACAGCAGCCATTTGTCGTATTACCAAAGCAATAGAAGTCAAAATCGGTTGAACTAGCTGTAAAATGGGCTAATTTAAACGTCTTATGTTATTGCAAATGGAGTATAAGTCATCCAAAGTGAGATTATTACAGAATAACACGACTGTTTCCATCGAATATAGCTCAGCTTTTGAGAGACAAATCAATACAAGCTGACAGATTGTGAACTTCTGTGATAAATGAAACGACAATGACAATCAAATCACTTGAAAACAGTTTGATAAAACATAAACAGTTAAATTTTAAAAACCCACGAAACACTTTTATTTAATGTACTTATTCTAGTAGAAGACAAGCTTCGATCGACAATATATTGAACACGTAATTATGACACGATATCTTGATCACGATCGAAAGCACCCGGATTCAAACAATAAAACGCCAATAACTTAGAACGACTGAACCGATTTTCATCAAACACAGCTAAGAACAGTCGATAAGTTCGCCTTTCAAACAAAAAAAAAACGAAATCAAAATCAGTTCATCCATTTAGGAGCTATGATGCCACAGACATATACAAACACACAGGTACACACATCAAACTTATAACACCCTTCTTTTTCCGTCGGGGATTAATCAGATAACTAATATTTGTTGTTGATTGCCTTTCAGTACAAGAAATACGGCTCACATGTTAAAGAAACATAATCGAGCAGAAAACTCATAATGTTATGAGAACGTGCCCCAACGTGCACATTAAATGATACAACAGACAATGACACTGTACACAGGTATACGAGAAAAACTCGCGTCATACATTACAAGTATTATAGCATTTATAACATTGTTATGGCACTTTTATAATTAAACCTATAATATTTCATGCAAAAGTACGCAATATTCGCGCAGTATTTTCAACGTCGCGTGTATATTTTTCTTTTGTTGCTTCTATTTCTCGAACAACGTACAAAAAATGTTATGAAATCAACTAAGGATCTGTGATTCCTTTGTTATCTGAATATCAAATTAAATCTATTTTAAAATTTATTTATCAAAACGGAATATCCGTTACTGTGTTAATAATCGGTGCCGTTTTATTATTTGAGAAGGATAAAAACTTATTTTCAGCGGGTTTTGGGACAAAAAGCATTATAATGCAATCTCTAATCAATTATGTTTAATTTAGGTAGATTTATGTTTTCCTTGTTGAAGTTGCTAACTACGGATTTCAGCAGAATAGCAAATGAAAAGGAAATGACTAAATCAATGGTATCCTGTAATAGTTAATAAGATGCGAAAAACTACAATTTGACAAACAACCCTTCGCTGCGTGGGAAAACTGTCTTTCTTAGGCTGTTGAATTTGCAGATTACCAGATTACAGTAAAAGGTAAAAAAAAAAAACTATTAAATAAACTAGACAACAGTTACACCCTATCTCAAAAAGGCTAATTAATCAACACAAAACGCTGACAGATTATCGAACAATTTGAGTGGCCGAGGTGATTTCAGGCAGCCTTTCACAGTAGATAACATGTTTATGATCATTCGTCGGTTGATTTTAGTTATGATTGGCTTTCCAGAGACCGTGTGAACATGTGATTAAATAAATTTTATTTTAGCCATCTTATGCCTTTCCCAATACAGGACTGAGGTGTTTTGTTATTGCATCTGTACACTGGCGCTATAAGCGTTTTACGAGGCTACTTTCGACGAAACTGCCTATGCCGTTCGGCTTTGTCTACTTAACTGTGTCAAACGCTGTAAAAACTTCTCAACTAACTTAAACAGCGAGCGAAAACGTCGCGACAAGCCGTTTTTTTTTTCGTAAACTTTTTCGATCAAAATACGTGTTCCAAAGTAAATAGAAAACGTAAGTTAATTGAGTGTAAATTGCAAAGTGTACTTTATTGAAGTACGCCTCGTTTAAGATCTAAGTGGGGGATTACGTTGACAGTTATTTGATAGGGTGCCAAGAGACAACATGCAGTTTTATCTACAATTCTACAGCGTTTTTGGCTTTTCATCTAAACGACGTCTGCACTAAAGATTTACTAAAGTTAGGTAGAATAACAACAATTAATAAACACCTATCAATTCTCGTTAAATTCTACTTTATCGTATTTAACTATTATAAATATTATTGCAATATGGTAAATACGATAATTTATATCGTTTTCCTCAAAGTTGAATGTTTTATAATATACTGTAGACTGTAGTTTAAAAATACAATTAGCCGGGAGAGAGAAACACAAGTAAGAAATTGAGAGAGTTTGTCTAAAAATATCTTGTCGATATGTCGCGAAAGGGCGCACGATATCCGGCGAGCGGGGACACACGACACAAAGCGAGATCATAGCATGAATGATGCGTCGAGGAGTGATGTGTGAGATAGTGTCGAGTCGAGCGTCGAGCCGAGTATCGCTAGGTGTCTGTCAGTCACTCGGACTTGGCATCGAGTGCGGAAAGAGTGTTTGTAAGCCGCACACGTCATGGCTGGACGTGACCTCGCCGGTTCAACGAACGCACCCATCGCCGCCGCCGTCACAGCCCGCGCACAACGCCGCGATGCGTCAACCGACTGTCTCATGAGAGCTACGCTCAAAATGATACAATTATTATTAACCGGCACTAACAGGTGCTAATATTGTCACCTTTATACTTATAAACAACCGTATCTGCGCTGAATTGTGCAGCAGAAACAAAGACAAGCGAGTTCTTCGTAATAAAGACTGACGTCGCAAAATTTGCACAAACAATGCCCACAATTGTACAACAACATTGAATTGAAGGAACTGTATAAAAACAAAAAGGATGCTCGTTTTCCTTGGAGACAAATTGCTTAATTTTTATTAATTTGTCTTTCAATGCGCTTGTTCGTACTTGACGACGGTGAGTCATGAATGCCGTGCTGCAGTGCTGTCGTTCGGAGTATGCTCAAGAACTTATTTTTGAAACGATTTTATCTATTGACACGTTTTGTTTGTTTATCTTGAAATCTAGATGGAAACCCTGATAATATCATTATTTAATAAATGAGATTCATACATACGAAAGTCTGACTGAATTTAATGCCGGCTGGCTTTTATTCTCATTGCCAAAGAAATAGTGGAAAAAACTTGATGAAAGTAAACAACGTGACGGTACAGCTATAATTAAAGTTATTAGACTCAGTCGTTTTTCGCGTCGCGGCCGTATAAGGCTAATTGTTTTAATTTAAAAGATTGGCTGCCAGTTCCAAGAGTGTGTAGATACTTGGGTGGTTTACAATTTCATTACAAGTTGGTGGAGGAGACTTTAAAAACTCCTACTCTGCGTCTGAGTACGTAAGGCTTCAAGTATTAATTATTAATAAAGATAAATAAAAAATACGACGTAATTTGTGGCAAGACTGGCAAGGCTCACCAGATACCGTTATGCACAGTTAATTAAGAATAAACGACCGAGCGCAAAACATGCTCTGCTTCGAAATAAATAAAATTCCTCGGAATCCCACCAGCCAGGGTTAATCTTTTGCACTGATTGGCGATCATTCGGGTTTTTGAACCGATATTGGTTATTCAGAGTTATAGGAGTGTATTTTGCGTTCACTACAGGCTACTGATAATTGCATACTAATAATAAAATTAATGAAATCAGCAAATTATTCATTCCGTTTTCCGCTTTGTTTAATTAAACGTGTTATTGAGAGAACTTTTTGGATTTACGCTGCTATAGTTTGGCAAAACCCAGGTTCGATACTGGCAAATTATGGCAGGAAACAAGTAACAAAGATAGTTTATGATATTATTATACTTAATAAGAACTAGTTATTCGAGTCTAACGGTGAAGTAGAGCGAGAGAAGCGGACGGATGACCTGGCGCACTTCGTTGACGAGACGAAACAAATGACGGATTTACGCAATCACCAAAACAATGGACTTCTCGATCGTAATTAGGTAGCGTTTTGTTACAAGGACTATCATGAAATCAGAAAGTTCGTTAAAACGACTAATTAGCTAAAAATAATTACCTTGTAAGTATGTTATTATGTGGATGTAACTCACATTCTCTCAATGTACCTAATGAATTTCTTAGTTGCAATTGGATAAACATAAAAACAAGAAGCAATTCAGAGCGAATAAACACGTAGTAACAAAAGACTAAGTAAGCAACTACATAATATTGTTTACTTTGGAAGCGGAAGAAAAATAAAACATTGTCGCCTGTGTCTGCATAACACCTGACTAAACAACACTGTATTATTAAGTAAATATGAACACACTGAATTAATTTAATGTTTTATATTAAAAGAATATATGTTGTCAATCTATACATCTAAACATATAAATAAAATTGGAGTGTCTGTTTGTAATATTGAAATAACCGTTTTTTACTACATGTATATGAATATATATACGGTACATACACCAAAATATTTTTTTTTACAATTTTTGTGTCTGTCTGTCTGTTTGTTCCGGCTAATCTCTGAAATGGCTGGACCGATTTTGACGGGACTTTTACTGGCAGGTAGATGTAATAAGGAGCAACTTAGGCTACGTTTATTTTAGAAAAAATCTTTTATTTTAGAAATTTGTTAGGCGGAACGAAGTTCGCCGGATCAGCTAGTCTATACTAATATTATAAAGAGGAAAGTTTTTTTTTAGTTTGTTATTTGTACCGAATAGGCTCCGAAACTACTGGACCGATTTAAAAAAAATCTTTCACTAATAGAAAGTTACATTATTCCTGAGTGTTAGGCTATTTTTTAATCCCGAAAACGGACCCCGTGGGGTGATCCACGGGAGCGAAGCCGCGGGCAACAGTTAGTTAAATAATATTTTAGCCTAGCTAAAGGATAGGAAGGGCTATCTTAGTAGTAAAATAGCCGTAGTCGTATCTTTGGACGGCGATCATTGTTCTTCGAGGTAGGGATAGATAACGCATGAATGGATGTTATTTCCTCCCGCCGTAACAGGGGCCATTTGCTTTTTCACACGATCAGAGAACCCTCACCTCTAGGCAACTTGGACAGGAATAAATCAACTTCATCTGCCTCTAAAGCCCAGTTGTGAGCGAATATATTTTGGAACACGGAACAAAAATAACATTTCGACGTTGGCGTCTTTTTTGGGAAAAAACAAGCACAAATTTAGCGATCTGCGATTTTCATACCGTCAGCAAAAACGATTCAGATTTAGCGTTAAATATAAAATGTAGAAATCTTTATTGATTTATTATTTCTTTATGTACTAACCGGCACTTTTTATAGTCTATTAAAATAAGTTGTGTATTACGACCTAGTAACTGTTAATAGCTGGTCCCGTTGCTAAGTACGTAATTAAAGAATCGGGTATATTATTGGCTAGCAATAATAATATAATCAATTTCCTGAGTAAGTAGTTATTAGCGGATCATACGGCTGTGTTTTAAAGCGACGTGCAGGCCGCGCTTGCCCTGATTGATCGAATGGAACTGCAAACCAAAGGATGCAAGCAGATTTTAAAAGTGGACATATCCTCTGTTCAATGCGTTTCATTTTAATTTTTATTTGGTACAATGTTGCTGTAAATAATAACAGGTGTAATTGTGACTAGGGAAAAATATAAGGAAAAGTGGTTGTGTCTATTTTTGTCGTTATGGCTGGTTTTTTTAACTATACATATGATGAAAATGGGCACCATGACTTATGAGCTACCTAATGGCTAATAAGTTATTCAACACTGATTAGTTAATGATAGCAATATCCTGATCCCTAACTTGATTTTAATAACATACAGAAACCGCTGATTATCCTGTCCCAGTATTACACAGGATAATCAATAGTTTCCAAGTTTTTATAATAGACCAAATTTTGAACAGAATTATGTAAGTTGGCAACCCTACTTTTTAGTCACTTTATTACCTACTTTATGTGAGTCAATGATTTGGTGATGCAATTCTATTTTGAGAAATGCAATCATTGACTAAAGTGAGTATCCAGAAAAACATTACACAGACTCTTTATTACTAATTTTTATAAAAAGGTCAGTTGATATTCCTCATAAATCTTTTTTATAAAGGAATTTATCTTTCATTGCAATAATAAAAAAGTATTATAAATGTCAATTAACAACTTATAAAAAAATATCAAATAATGAATCCTTAGTAAAAATGTATTAACCTTTAAAAATAATGAACCTAGTCTACTGTCAACTTTCGAAAATGGAACTCAAAGTAGGCAGAGGTAGATGAATGACGCGCCTGATTTATGATGAGTCAGTATTTAAGAACTGGTTTTTCGCGCCGCAATATCGACCATTGACAGCCCAGCCGAACAGCAAATGTGGAACAAAAAGTATATTGTATGTGTAACTAGTATTTTGTTAGCAAGTTAACTGTAATCATTGATGAAAGTGTTTTAGAAAGAGTGTACATTTTATTTGTATTTTATCTTTGCAGCAGGATTAACTGGACTTCAGATGAAAAAAGAGCATAGCAAAAGAAATCTTTTCCCTAAAGTGGGTAGGACGCTACAGGCTGAAATAAATATAAGATTTTTCCTGTTAGGTTTACACAACCACTAATTTGTGAAGATGAGTAATAAAACAAAATTGGCTTTGTGTTGAATTTAAAGGGATAGAGGTTTTTTCTGGGTAGAAACATGATAATTTTATTTAGTCCATCAGTGAGATAATCAAATAATATTGGACAACATGTATTTTTGGCTTTACCAAATCAATAAAAGGATAAAGCGCATCAAAGTTCAGGAGTGGGAGTAACATCACTATGTCAGTATAAGATGTACTAACGGCGTGACGTCACACGATACTTAAACGTATTATAGTCGTCACTTTTTGTTTACGTGTCGAATATTTTTTATTAATCTACGTGATAGGAAAAAAAAATCAGTAAACTTCCCTATTCTAGACTGTAACTTGGACAAAACAATTAAGTAACATTGAAGCAACTAGGTAGGGTTTGCATGTTTACCAATTTTATGTTGTATCTATCAACATCAGGTAACGCATGGTCCAGAAATAAACTACAGCCAACAACAAAAATTAAATTCCTGATGACTGTAGGAGTATCAGAACCTTGGGTTTCTTTTCTTATGATAAATTCACTATTATTTAATAGAAAATCCAAAAGCAATCCATTAAACACAACAAAGTTTTCTTTTTGCAAGCCTTTTCTTAGCTTGACAACACATGTAAGCTATGTTGTATGGAAAAGTAGCTGTCCTCGCTGGAGGACGCAATCTACAAGACATTGAGCCAGGCACACTTCTGATTATAGTCTATGAAGACTGATGGCAGATATGAACATGCCTCCCTCCACTGCTTCCCTCATTTGCCTGCAATTGTCCATTCAGTTTTACAAGTTTCCCTTTTTATTAATTCAGCCTTTCATTCAGGTATCAGGCAGAAATTAGTAGGTTTTTTGTTGTCATAAAGCTGTCAATGCTTCAAGTATTAAACCTATTTCTAAATACATTTTCTTTGCTTGACTGGCTTGTGAAAGTGCAATACACAATTTATTTTTCTTGCTTCCTGGTGTATTGTCAATACCTCAATTATAATGCTACTTGCAAAATTACCGAATGAAATTATTTTAGTCTGTTTTTTTGAAAGATGACTAGTTACTAACCAATAGTAACTATTTATTTTTGAGTCAGTGTCTTTGAATTATTCCTGTAACTAACCAAATAGTATTTATGCTGAATAATGAGACATACACCATCACTGATTTCATGAAAACCACAACTTAGCTGTAATAATCAATTTTACAAGTTATGAAACATAAATAATAATATTATCTATTATTATTTAATTTCCAAGTTGTACAATGATGTACAGTGTTATTTTATTATTTTATTTATTGACAATCAGTACAACTATTATGAGACAATAGCAAATAAATAAATCTGAATAGGTACTTTACATAGAAAATAAAAATTTAGCAAGACTATTAAGTGACCAAGGTGAACACTGAAGTTTCTTTATTTTTTTAATGTAGTCTCTAATGGTAGTGGTTTGTGGGAAACTGTGTCAATGGAAACATTAAAATATAAAGTTTTCAGATGCTTGGTACCTAGTTTTAAAGTTTCATAATTTTTAACTGTAATTTAAATATCCTGCATTTAGATTACTTATCATACCAGGATAATGATAAGAAAACAGGTATTTATAGTGCACTCATGAAATTTTGTCATGGGAGAGAAAGGCCTTTGCAATGAGACAGAAAAGGTACACCACTTTGTCTTTGATTAATTTAATGCTTTAGTCTTACAGCCCTTTACAAACACAAGACAAAGCACTGTTTGTTACCTATGAATGAACATGTAAATAATAAACAACACTAATGTGTTGTGTACTAAACTGATATTGTAAATATAACTAGCTTACAGTAGTACAGTTGTCTGCTGGTCATTGACACCTGCTGTACATTTTTTAGACTGTTCAGGTTCACCTTTGTTGTTCACTTGTTAAATGCTAAGACAGAATGCTCAGTCAATTAACTCATGAATTATTTAATAATTATAGATACATAACGAAGAATATTTTAATGTAGGAATGCTGATGAGGCAGTTTACATATTCAATGAGAAATGTTTAAAATCATTGCAGTTCTGAATATTTCAAGGTAATCATTAAAATTATGGGTGAAGGGCATCATATACACAATCATGTAGACATAACTGTAAGCGTAGGCCTATTCTATTCACTCAAACCATTTACGACACATTTCGGTTGCCAGAATAATTGCTCTATTATTATAAGTGGGTTGCAGAAAAATAATTTGTTTTGGGGCTTACCACTTTCGATGTACGGTAGAGCAAGAAGTAGAAAAACTATGTATCCGATTTCACTGAACATTGTCGCTTGCAAACACACACTTTTTGTATCACTAAGTCATCGCACATAAAATACAGCTGATTTCCAAACCATACAAAACCTTTGTCTGTTTTTGACACAAACGCATGCGCGAGCAAACAATATTTTTTTATTTACATTACAACAAATTATTCTCGCACTTAAAACCAATCCGCACTTTTGTCACCACGATAATTTATTTACAAGAATACCGAACTTAAGTTGAATCGAAACAATAAATAACAACATGAAACGTTTCCGTGTCTACAAAAAGAGAAACGAAAACCTGAAACAAGTTATTGCAACAGAAATTAATCATCAACAATGCACCGAGTTGTATTGTTGTATATTAACTACTTTTTTATTCACAACGTCCTATTCTTATCCTAAATGATTAAAACTAAACTAAATTCTCGACTTGCCCAACTACAACCTGACATATTGGAATTGGATTTTTTTGAGCTTTTCTGAAGTTGCCTGTGTTTGGAATCTCAGTATTTGAGTATCTGCCAAAGAGATTGTGGTAGAATTTAGTAGTTTATGGCTTTTTTAAATTGCAACATTGAAATTCTACAGAAAAAACGAACTTGCTGGGCCACGTATTTCAGAGAACAAAGAACTTAAGGGACCAAGGTGAATGATTCTGCAAATTAATTTGCAGAACGATCAATGAGGATAACGAAAATGCCGGCCGCGCCACGATATGGAGTGTATATTTTGTACCAATCATCGGTAGAAGCATAACCGTAGACTCGCAAGACACGTTTCGATTTCATGTATGTGCCCAGACATTGTGTACGTGGAATTAAATACAATTAATGTCACTAGAATACTAGAAGTAAAACGAAGCAAAAAATAACAGGCATTTCAAACAATGAATGTATTTTTTTAGAAATAAAGTTATGGTAGAATTTAAATCTGTAGTAGAATTACCATAATTGTACTGGTATACGGCAAAAAAAAATAGGAAATTACTGTTGGGTGTTATTATCGTTATCTATTTTGTCCCATTGCTGGAAAAAGGTCTTCCCTATAGTTTGCTACACTTCTGAGACTTTCTAGCCATCAGGCCAGAATTTGCCACTTGCAGGGGCAACGCCCTGGTACCCAACCTTGGTAACGACACTGGTCCCTAAGACAGATGAACATGCGTCGTTACGAAAGTCGATGATGCAAGAAGTATTTTAGAAACTTTTTTCTGAAGGTTAAGAATAAAACCCTTGCCTACCTACCTACATATAAATGGATTCAACGGTAGCCTTTCTTTCTTGATGTGGGAATACTTATGCTCAAATATTAACTGGATATTTTTTTTGCCGTGAAATCCAAGCAGCAGCCCTCTATTTTTTTTACACCTTTGTACTAAGCAATGAAGATCCAAGCCTCCAATCCCTTCATTCTGGATAGAATCCAACACAACGCAAACTGGGAGAATATTGACTTACAAAAGAATTCTCATCTTTCGAGTTATTTTTTTTAAACCTGCCTGGTGTTTTTATTTCACCTGACTGGTCCAGTTGGTCAAGTTATTGTTTATTTAAAATCAATGTCAAAATTGAAAATCAGTTTAGAGCCATTAGTTTTTTTTACAATAATTTTATTCTTACATGCGATTATAACAGTAAACAGTATAACAATCTTATAAAAACATAGGTATGTATTGTTTATGAGCTACTTATAGTATGTATTTCGAATAATTTTTAAATTAATTAATGGATGCAGTAAGTTTAGCAAAAATATTAAATAAATACATTTCCCACTTCGCTATTTGGAATCGATTTCACTCAGTTTGTCTGGCGCAAATACTCCTTTCTCTGTGATGATTCCAGTTATTAGAGCAGCAGGTGTGACATCAAACGAAGGATTCCAACAACTTATGCCTGCAACAACAAAATACGTTCAGTCGCAGATAATATAATACTAACATATAGATGCCTCATCCCATACAAGGAAACCGTGCCGACGTAACTAGCGTTTTTCATCTGATTAAACTGACTATTTATCTAAGATCAATCGCGTTCGATTTTATTTTAAGCAGCATACTGAGGGTATACCAAGACAGAAAAGGGCAATGTTTCGAAACCTATTGTATCATCCACCTTTTCATAAAGATATCTATAAGAAAAACGTATTTAATATGTGTATATTGATCTATAATCACTTACCAAGTGAATTTAAATTGTTACATGGTAATGTATTTAAGTCAAAATTGACAGAGTGGCTACAAAAGTGTTGTTTTATAGTGTTGGGGAATATTTAGAACATAAAAATGGATGTTAGGAATGAAATTGTTAACAATTGTATGAATTATTAATTGGTTATTATTATAATTTTCTTTTTAATTTATTTTTTTATTTTATTGACGTTTTGATTTTAGACATTTTATTTTTTGACATTTTAAATTTTTGTTTTTTTTTTTATATCTTTTGAATGAGTTGATTGCAATTTAATTAATTTATTGAAATGCATCAGTGTTGTTATGATTTGTTTGATTAATGTTAACTTAATGTCTTACAATTTATATTATAAACTAGCTGACCCGCCAAACATTGTTTTGCAATAAAAACACCAAACCTTCCCTACTTATCCTACCCTATTGTAAATCTAAACCATCCAGGGCGTCACCCAAACGCATACAAAAATGTACAATACACACGTGCTGTAGAATTATATATAAAGAAAATTTGAACATTTGCTTTCTGGTAGAATACAATTACTTTAAGGCTTTAAGATCTTCACTTCTAAACAATGTATTTCTAGCAAATAAATATTTTGATTAGACTTGATTCCAATCCACAGATATAGATGGTGTTAGCATCGACATGCAAGTAAAAGGATTTACTCGGATCGTGAATACTTTTTTTTTAATACAGTGATGTTTTTTTTCTTTCTAATATTTAAATAGTCTTTTTTTGGACGTTTTTGCAGTTTAAAATGTGGTGCAAAACAAATTAAAAAAACGAGTGAGGTCCTCAGAAATTTAAAACCACACCATAACTTGGAATCGATTCTAAATGATCCATTTAAATAATGTTTGCAATGTGAATTAAGAGCCAAATATTTCTTCATTTTGTACTTAGGAGAGTTAATTAAACAAGAACATACATTTTTTTATGATTGTCTCTAGAAAATCTTAATATTTCACAAAACTCACAAGTCGATGCTTATCACGCCATCTAGTGCAATTATTTGAACCAAATTTTCTTCACGTTGGATGCCCGTGGTGCAATTTATATTTTTATTCCCTTTGAAAGAAGCTGACCAAATATAATAAATACAATTTAAACAAAATAGCAACAAAAATTGAACTATTGGCTAGCAAAATCAACCCAAAACACAAATACAACATCAATAATATTTCTTGAAAGTTGCACCTAAATTTGGACGGGCGCGAGAGGCGTCGATATAAAATTGTCCATGATGTATCTTCGATGATGGAAGTTTAAACATACCAGGGGCTGCAATCCTATGCTCTCCAACATGAGTCATTTCTCTCTCTGGTCTCTCCTCTATTTTAATTCTATCGCCAGACCTTAGAGCCATATCTATGGAAGTGAGGGGCGCGGCTATGTAAAAAGGCACTCCATGGTGTTTTGCTGCTATCGCTATCTGATAAGTTCCTATTTTATTAGCTGTATCTCCATTTCCGGCAACCTGAAATGATCAATTTAGACATTTGCATTTTCTGTAACTATAAAGTTGTTTTGGCTTTTACGATCAAGACAGTGATATCATAAGTTGGACGGACTTATAATGTATGCAAGTTGAATACAATTATTTACTTTTATGTGTTATGATCTAATTATTATGATTCTTTATACTTCCACATTCATGTTTTTATTTAAACAATATTTAAGCTTGTTTAATATCTGTTCCAAACTGATGGCTACGAGTTCTGAATGTGGCCATTAGTTTATTTTATTTGAATTGTGTAACAAACAAATTAAGTCCTGATATCTGCCATAACTTGATTCACTTAAAAAATGCTTACTCGATCAGCTCCTACAACAACAGCACTAATCCTCCTGGAGTTCATAAGAGCGGAAACCACACTATCTACTATCAATGTGGAAGGAATTTTCTCATGTACCAACTCGTAAGCCGTGAGTCTCGCTCCTTGGTTGTATGGCCTTGTCTCTGTGCAATATACATGGTCTGAAACATTGTAATAGAATTATAAAAAAAAGTCATGAAATAATCATCACACACGGTACGGTAAATCAGCAACCAGAGACTTTATTACTTTTAATGTTGGTGCACGCATAATGTAAGTTAGGCACAAATTTTGGATGGCATAGTCAGAATTTTCATGTGCAGATTTTCAATTAATATGGGTGATATTCACTACTCTTGGTTTGTTTTTTTCGTTTATGGTGCTGTATGATTCTTCTTCTTCTCTATTATGGACAAACATTGACAACTCAATGAGAAATAAGCTCATGCTATTACAAAAATGTTTGTGCTGACAGCAGGTTCAAAAGATTACAACCTCGCTTGAACCAGAATGCTTTACAGTACACCATAAGTTAAGACGGGCTGGTGCCTCCAATTCCGTCTAAGCGCGTATTTTGCGTACGGGCTCCTCGAGGAATGCCCGCAGTGCCTTGGTGTTGCCAACTATCCCCTGTACCAAATCTGGGCCACCAATGAATTTGGCCCTGTAACCAGCGATTACTGGCCAGCTTAGGAGCAGGTGTGCTGCTGCCTCATACACCATCACTCATTGATATTGCAAGAACCATCATTGTAACGCCATTTTTTAATTAGTTTGTGTAAAATATAAGTTACATTTTATTACTCACCTAGCCTCTTAGATTCTCTTAAAGACCTAATAACTCCTAGGGCAGTGCCATAGCCAGCAGTAGCAAGGGACCCTGTGTTGCAGTGTGTCAGGATTCTGACTGGACCATCACCTTCCAAGGTCTTCAATATGGCCTCGCATCCATACCTTCCGATTGCTTTGTTGTCCTCTATGTCTTTGCTTAGCATGCCCTCTATCCTGCTTACAAACCTGGTGGTATTGGAAGTTAGACAAGTATTGAAACCACAAAAACCTTTTTATAAGTCTAGTTTTATGCCCCAGGGTATGTAAGATTTATAATTCTGACATTTCTTTCTGTTTGTAGGTTTAATATTAAAGGACATTCACTATACCAATAAACATGTTTTAGATGAACTTTCGAAAGTAGTTTTGTCATGCTTTTGTTGCAAGTCAAAATCAAATTGCTTATCCTCACCACAGCTTTTATAAAAAAAACACATTTTGCATTACCAATCATTTGTAGATAATAGACTCTATTGACATGTATACGCATTCAATATAATTGTATTCCAATAATAAGTACCTTTCTTTAAATTCCTCAGGTGTAACAGTCTCGTCGGCACTCAGGGAATTTGCTAAATTGATCAGTTCATCAGCTGCCAGCTTTATGTTTACAGCTGTTGGCCTCGCCGAGACGAGGTAATTAAGTTTACCTTCAATCTGCAACCATAGAAAATGTTGTGAATTACGAAAAATATTTAGGTTTCTATTTATACACTGTAATGTTAATTAGTTGATGCAGTTTTTGGTAATTAATAAGAGATTTTGGTTGTTTATCCATTAGGCGCTTAAGAATGGTTGATGTCGGAGTAGTCTCATATTTAACCAGTTGAAAGCCGCAATTACCGTGATAATTAAAAAGCCATTGTGTCTCGCGTGGATCCACGTTTGATGCCAACGAGGGGTTGAAACTAGCCCTAAGTCTTTGTAGATAGATAGTATACTCTTTACTTTATTGAAAGAACTCATTAAGGTCTGACAAAGTAATATCAACTTACAACAGAGTTACAGCAAAAAGTTACAGAATTATTAAAATTAGGTCAAAATCTAATAAATATTCAATAGTTTTTGTGCCCATAATTTAAAATGGCATTAAGTGCTTGAATTGTATTCAAAATTGAGAGAATAATTTATCAAACATGTGATAGCAGCACATAATTGTTGTTATGACTTATGACATAAGAAATCTCCATCCTACCACTCCCACAATTTACGAGAAGTGATGATAAGAGATGCTGATAGCTCATCTCATGTATTGTCACAATGATAAGGTATCTATTTTAATATTAGCTCACATCACTATCTGGTTAGAGCTAAACTTTGTACACTAAAGTGTATCTCTTGAATAGATAAATGTACGATGTTGTATTCTTATCAAGAGGTGAAGATAACTGACCTCTTGCCTCATGATTTTTTTGTCTTCATTGTTGTCTTTTTCTAGTTCGACTGCCAGTGATAAGCAGCCAACTATAGCTATGGCTGGGGCTCCTCGCACCTAGAATGTAGTTTAAAGTTTTCTTTAAAAAACATTACATTACATTTACTATGGCATTCATTAACACATTGAGCGTCTAATTACAGAGACAATAGACAAATAATAGCTTGCGCACACATAGTGTGCAAACAACATGCCATGGGTATAGCCTACAAATATTAGTCCCAGGTGATACATATTTAAAAGCACATTGATCTAGAAAAATACTAGTACGCTTGTCTCATTGAAAATCCTATTCATTCCTATCTGTTAGCCATGATCAGGGTCAAAAGTGGGCTCATTGCAAAATGAATGTCTTCAGCTCTTGTGAGGTATCAGGAATTAACAAGCATAAATGGTTACTGGTTCATTGCAGTCACCGCTGTCAATGCACAGGTTAAGTTATATTAAAACTGAAGTTTAACAAAAAGCAGCATCTGATTTCAGTTAGCATATGAAATTAAAAGTTAAAAGATTTTGCTACAGATCATCAAATGAATTGATTGTTAACCTTAAAAACATTCACATTAACTCATTCATTATATTATATCTAGTCAAAATAAAATTAAATAAGTACTATAAAATCATCTGTTATTTTTTCTATGACATGTAACACCATAATTTGCAATTAGTATTATGTAGCTTAAAACCCGATCGTTCGTGCGAGATATAGAAGTAGCATATGCTGTTAAAATTAAATCATTACAAAGTTACATACCTGCATTTTATTAATAACTTTCCAGCCATCTTCAACACCTTGTACCTTAACGTATCTGGTCTGAAGCGGAAGCAGTAACTGGTCTAGAATCTCTAAACTCCCTCGGGTATATTTTATGGATTCTAAACTCATTTTGTACTGAAAATTTTTAAAAGAATGAAATAAGTAACAGCAGTTGACAACAACTTATTTGTACGCTAAGTTTTTGATGCGTATACATACTGTTAAAGCTGGTTGTAGTTTTAAGTGCTAAGAAAATTCACACAGTACGTTGCTTTTATTTCAATTCATATGAATATTACGTGTATAACTTTTAGCTACATGAAATATACCTATAACGAAATCTGATTACTGAAATTTTAAATGTCAGTTTGACATTTTGACAACTTTGACGTTTACTTTACAGGCCAGTTGTACACATTGGGCCACGCGTTCTTGCGTTATTTAATGGATAACACCCACATTGATAAAACCCGCTCTATACATTGTAATTGCACATCATCTGCTCTCGAAGTATAAATTGGGGTTTAAAACTGGAAACAAAGTATCGGGCGAGGCTGACGGACGTAACTGACCTGACAGCCGCGACTGATACATTGTGTGCACAGACAAAAATATCCTGCGGGACAGATGTCTATCGGACGTCCGATCGCCCAAGGTTACGTCTGCGGCTTACGTCCGATAGTTTGCACAATTATTAATAAATTCATTGCCCAGATAATATCGAAGTCGCGTCCGTTAGACGCGTCTGATAGTTTGTGCTTTGCTTGTAACTGGGAACAAATTATCAGACGCGACTGACAGCTGCGGTCTCGAAGGGTCGAGGTGGACTCGACCCTTCGAGAAAGAAACACTACAAAATTATATTTAGTTACAGGTAACACTTGCCTTGCATCTAGAATACAAAAACCTTCCTAAGGTAAGACAAGGCCTTCCTAAGAGTAAATACCAGCAATTTTCTTGGTTATTGTTGCTAATATACAGAGATAGTATTTTTTTTTCATAAAAAAATCATTCTAATGGCCAGTGCCCAGCACTTTTGTACTTTTCGCTTTAATGAAGTTTAAAGTAATTTATTAGAAAATTCGGTTTTCCATTAACCAATTCATGATCAAAATTGGTAATATTTCCCATTAAATAGTTCATCAATACATCAATTTACATTTACAAAGTTACATGATTTTTTTACATGTTCTGAACGTCGTAGGATATGACGTAAGAAATTTATCTATGCTTCATTCTGTCTGTTTCCGCCCGGCATCGACAGGAGAGTGGAGACGCATCGTCATTGTGGTGAATAAAACCTAATTCGTCTGAGACTTCAAATAATAAAGCAAAATGGCTTTACCCCGAGTTTATTTCGACGTTAGCGCTGATGGTTCAGCGTTGGGAAGAATCGTTGTTGAGGTATGTAACATCTTGAAATTTCGGTTAAATCTTGTCACACCGGTGCTCCGGCCGGCGTGATTTTGCACAAACCACGCGTTACGGCCTGCTGATATTCCTGTTGTATCTTATTACTTATTGTTAGTTTTACGATGTTTTTAATATTTTTAACATTAAAATATTACTTTTCTGACAACATGTGTAGATTCGGTATAAGTAATATATCTATATATAGATGTATGTAGTCATATTAATTCTCTAGTAAGATTACCTATGCTAAGTGAAGGTCAAATCGTCAAGCTGTAGATAATTATTATGGAAGGAGCGGAATTTGCCAGTATCATGATGTTTACATTTTTGTATCTTGATGTGAAAGTAACCACAATAGCCTCCTCGGCTATTGTGGTTACTTTCACACGTAGGCGATGCGCCGGCGACGGCTGCATTGATTGGTGATTTGTATTACTCATTCGCTATAAACAAATCGAATCGCGATACTGACACCACACAGACACACCCATTATTCAAAGTCAAACTTTAATAGAAATAATAAGTTTATTGTAGCAGTAATGAATAATTACGTCGCGGAATGATCTAGACAGTTGAACGACTTCTTTATTTACACTACTTTTTTTTTTGTTACAGCTTAGACCTGATGTGACCCCTAAGACTTGTGAAAACTTCCGTGCCCTGTGCACTGGCGAGAAGGGCTTCGGTTACAAGGGCTCCACTTTCCACCGAGTCATCCCCAATTTCATGTTGCAAGGAGGTGACTTCACAAACCACAATGGCACTGGTGGCAAGTCCATCTACGGCGAGAAGTTCGGTGATGAGAACTTCGTCCTGAAGCACACCGGCCCTGGTGTCCTGTCGATGGCCAACGCTGGACCCAACACCAACGGATCCCAGTTCTTCATCACCACTGTGAAGACCTCCTGGTTAGACGGCAGGCACGTCGTTTTCGGAACCGTTGTTGAAGGCATGGATGTGGTGAAGCAAGTTGAAGCCTACGGCTCCCAGTCTGGCAAGCCCTCAAAGAAAATCATCATCTCCGACTGTGGTCAACTCTCCTAACTTAATTCTGTAATAATTATAAAAGTATAACAATATTTTTTAAGTTTAAAACTATGTCCTCCCAGGTAATACCTTCCCAGTCTTCAAGCGAATTGAATATGGTTCATTCCAATTATGATAAAACTTATTGCTATGTTTTAGGTTGCAAACTAGGGATTGCATTTATTTCTGTGCATTGTTTATTCATAATAAATTAACTTATATAAATTTGTTGTATTTTTTGTTAACCCATTATAAACTACAAAGCCAAGCAATTTCCAACTCATTTGTCTCGACTCAGACTTGAATGTTATTTTAACAATATGTACAGCAAACCAAAAAAGCAAGACTAGGTACTTTACGATAACGATCTCGATCTATTCATAACTGCCAGTTGTAGCCGAGCTGTGTCAAGGGGAAAAGCATTTTTATTTGGCCTACCAATCTCACTACCTGCCTGAATCATAACACGATACATACTAATCAGGCTAAGTACATAGATGGTGATATCAAATATGTATGATTCAGTAATAATCACGTCACTTCAGGGTGACGTGATTATTACTGAACATTTCGAACAGCGGCAGCATACTTAACACGTTCGTTGCCAAGGACTCACCTCGCGAGTTCATTAAAATTTCGTTCTATCGCCTATAATAGAAAACGAAATGTAAATTAGGCCACTTTGAATATTGTTTTACGCCATAAAACCGTGGCCCGCGAGTTGTATAGTGTAAGTATTTATGTTAAAAAGAAAATAGGAAAGGGATGTGTGGCGCCCCGCGCCATTTTCGCCGCGCATCGTGCGGGCGGTCGCCCCTCATTCCAACCAATTCGTTGCCAAGGACTCGCCTCGCGCGAGACACAATGGCTTTTTAATTGTTTTAGTAATTACGGCAACGAGTGTTACATATTCCTTGCCTCATCATTCGTCGCTACGTTCGCTTTGGTGGACATTGTAAGTCTCGCGGGTGGTTTTTGTAGTATTACTTTCCTGTGGATTTGCTTATTGTTTTGGAGATGATATCCTCTGGACTAGCGATAAGCGATACTTTAAGCAATGTAAGTACTATTGAAACATTTTTAACATAAGTAAGTACCTTTGAATTCTTTAATATTGTAGGGACAGTTACCTAAAGAGTATGTACAACTAGTTAGGTTTATGAGTCGGTAGTGCTATAGAAAAAAAAAACGATGTATGAAACCGTGAAACGTGCTCTTTAAAGAGAGACAAAATTAATGCCGAAGACCGTATAAATAAGTATAATGTTCTCATTATTCTCTGTGTCGTAGACGGCGTAGACAGATACCAACCAGTGCTGCCAACTCGTCTAGGCAAAAACGCGCTGTTAGCTCTAAATAGCTAGAAAGCGCTAAATGATCGCTGTCAAAAAATCGCTGTATTCGGCGCCAAATTCAATCAAAACGCCCAATAAACACGAGACTAGGGATGTATAAACGTATTTTTATTTATTGTATCAATATATGATGTCTTAATTAAGAGTTACGTAACAAGTTAAGAGTATTTAACCTATATTATAGTATAATACTCACAACGGATCTTTGTATCTCTGAAGTTGGATCTCCCAACCATTGCGCAAGAAAGAGTTTGTCATTGTGTAAACTGCATTGACTAAGCGAGATAGGACGATGCGACAAACGTAAGCGAGTGAAAGAGACAGTTATACAATGCTATTTTGACTTTTAACATTGACACAAATATAGCTACTACGGTCTTGCAGCCAATTCAGAGACACAAAGATCCGTTGTGAGTATTATACTATAATGTATGTTAAATACTCTTAACTTGTTTGGTAATAATAAAATGAAGTAATAACGTGTTAATGTAATTATTTTATAAAAATGAATGAAATTCATCATCGTCTGATTCTACTACAATTGCTTCTGCCGCCGAATTATACGGTTGTTCTTGATTAGTTTTGGACTTGGATATATATGTTATCTGTGGATGAAATTTTCCTCAACACGTCGTTGGGAAGTTGATAGTTTGCGCACACATAACATAAAAGCGCTAGATCTGGCGCTGAAACCGCTAAGTTGGCAGCACTGACACCAACCTAGCAGAAAAGCAGAACCTAACAAAGTATAAATATGGACACAAGTATGGAAACGGTCACGTAAAAGTTTATCACCGCGTCTAACGCGCGCCCGTAGACGAAACGTTTTCGTCCAAACGCAGCTCGCGTAAGTTCACGCCAAAACTTGCAAAAGGTTACGCCGTAATAACAAAGTTAAAGATCTATAGTTCTACAAGTTGTTGCAACGTTGTAACACATCAAAACCTGGGAAAAACAGAAAAGTAAGATATACCTATTTACGCTTGCAGCTGGTGTTTTTAACTGGCAATACTGCAATGACTAATTAAATACTGTCGCAAACCTCGCGCACGGAACTGGTTGTGGTTTGTTGAATGTTGGTAGTTGACTTCCCTCTCAATACCGTATGAATACGCTCGCGGACTTCCTGCCGTTCGTGGAACAGTCTCGAACTCTCGACCGGCGGTCACTTGGCACTACGCATTAGCAGAGTGACAGTGTCTGTTGTTTGTTATTTAAATTGTTTTCCGTGTTTTAAACTGTCGTCTTTTGCTGAGATTAACCGAAGCCATGAGATTACCTATTTAAATTGTATTTGTAAGCTAGTTATTTTAATTCGATTGATTGATTATGATTACTACAGAACAAAAATGTTATAATAAAATAAAAAAATAAAACGATATCAAAAACATTAAAAGTTACAACCCTATTGCTACAATGGAGCGTAGGTAATTATTTCATCAACTAGGATTCGTTTCCATACTGTTTGTATATTTATACTGCGTTCTCGTCTATACGCATGTTTGTGTGAGTGTGCCGTTTCGAGTGTTTGTAGGTAGTTGCCGTACTGTTTGTCCATATTTATACTGTGTACCTACATTCCGTATACTCTGTAATAGATCTTATAATGTCATTTATTACTTATTAGTGATGTGGACTATGGTGACTGTCGAAAACTTATCGATATCGGCTACAGCAGAGATTCTGGGATTTCATTTTATTTTCAGGAAATACATAAATTAAAGAAAAGTTAAACTCAGATTGTTTTAATAAAAATTTACTCAACGAATTAAACAATTACCCATGCTACAGGTCCCGCCACGTAAAAAGAACGCTGGCCTTGAACTTCAGTGTTGCCAGTGGCAGATAGTCAAATATTACACGAGACATCACAAAAAGTTACATTTTCATGAGAAAAGTTACATTATCTTATTTTATGTGGAAAACGACACTAATACGCTCACTCACTCGCCGGAGTAAGCGGGATGGAAGATTTAGAAATACACGTGAGTGAGTGAGTGAATATGCAATATGTTAATTGCACATTTTTGTTAGAGTCAAGTGTGTCGCCCCTGCCAACTAAATGGTTGCTTTTGGATGTGTAAAAAAAAACACGGCAGTAGTATATGTAACGGAATTAAAAGGAAAACTATCTCAGCTAAGTAGGTTTTACAAGTTTACGAGTAACAGTCGAATTATAAAATGTACATAGACAAGTAAAAATTTTGTAAAGAAACAATGAAAAATTACCTAACGTTGTTAGTTGTGTAAAACAGGTAGTAAATATAAGTTTATCAACCATGTAAAAATATTAAAAAAATAAAGCCTGCTTCTTACTCCGAATTATTGTGCAACTTCGGAACCCTATTACTGCGCCTGGGCTAACAGTGCTTGTTAGCCCAGGCGCAGTAATAGGGTTAGGATGGTTTTAAATTTGCAGGTTTGATGTTAAAAATTCTACAAAAATGAAGAGTAGATAATTAGGTATTTTACATATATCAATCAATACAAATTTCCACTTCCCTCCATATCAAGCAGGAGACAGAACAAACAAGGCCAATAGTCACAAAAGGTCGTTTACAACTGGGATAAGCCCAGTTGCCTAGCACCACGGATAAAAATTAGCATTAATATTAATGGGTCCTTCCTAACATTATGAGCTGTTATATTTGATTCCAATAATAGGTATGGCAAAACGTAGGCTTGAATGCACGGAAATTTGTTCTAGTTTCCACAAGGATTGTGTGATTTCAATTCTCGTTCATCCCATCCACGCCTCGCCTCGCCAGTGTACGGTGATTTTTATTTAAAGAATCGACTAGTTGCTTTGACCCATTGTTTACACGTAGAAAGTGGGTTATGAGTATTTTTTACTTATTAATTACGTAAACTACTGTATCAGAATAATGTGACAATATAACTTTATACAATACTAGCTGCCGCCCGCGGCTCCGCCCGCGTGGTATTAGTATAATACTCACAACGGATCTTTGTGACTCTGAATTGACTGCAAGATCCTACGCAGTAGCTATATATGTGTCAATGTTGAAGGTGAAGATATCATTGTATAACTGTCTCTTTCACTCGCTTACTTTTGTCGCATCGCCCTATCTCGCTTACTCTATGCAGTATACTCGATGACAAACTGTTTCTTGCGCAATGGATGGCAGAGGCAACTTCAGAGGCTCAAAGATCCGATGTGACTATTATACTTTGCCCATGATATTTTACTTCTTGAACACTTTAAATTCTTTTGATAGAATGAACTGATTGCGATGAAACAAAAACTAAGTGATACTTCAAATTACGAACAATTTGTATGTTTAAAAGTTATACAGACATAACCAAAACTAAAGATCAAAGAGTAAAGTGTTGTACCTCATTCGAATCAGCATTAAACCAGCAAGCTTTTTTAATACAGGGTCACTTTTCCGTAATACATTTTTTTTTCAAATGGTGGTCTTAAAGTGAGAAGTAATTTTTTGTAACGCTTCAAAATTTACGGAAAAAAATTCATTGCTCGTTAAGTTTGATACCAAGAGCTGCAATACAATTTTTGTAGTATTGATACATAATCGAGTCATAATACAACACCTTTTGTTTTATTGTTTTTAATCAATTTTATTTTCTACTGATTAAATTGTAAAAATTCTCGGTAGTTTCATGGAAAAAACAAAAATAATTCTTATCTTTTCGTGCAATGAAGTTATGGCCATGCTGTAGAAAGATTTTTTGTTGGAAATTACCTCCTTTGTCTCCCTGTTTCGTTTGATCCACGACTTTTTGGCCACCCTGTATACATTGGTTTCGTACATTTTACGTGATGCGTGTATAACTAAAAAGACAAAAAATCAAAAAATGCTGGCAATAGGTTCTGTTGTCCTTTAACACCCTGGCTATTTTTTTTGGAAATTGTTTCGATGTACTAAAACGACTTTTCTATATATACCTATAGGTTATGTACGCAAACATTTTACTATTAATATATTTTATGAATTCTTTTGACCTAGTGTAGCTTTACTTGCAAGGCATTTATCATAACAAAACAAACTATTTGTGAAGACATTGATTTTACTCCCTTATTATCAGAATAATCATCATCAGCTTAGCCTGTAGATATCCACCGCTATACATAGGCTTCTCCTGACATTTCTATAACTAAACATCTATGTCGATAAATCCAGGTTGATGAGTATGTACTTCTACACTTTGTAATGTTTTGTAAGTTATTTATTCTTGTTGAAATGCACGAAACCTGTAGGAATTTTACTAGAATTAACTTATTTATAGAAATAAATAATTAATTATGCTTACCGTTCTTCATCTAACAGAAATTTAGCCATAAAAACACGTTTGTTATGACCAACCATGTTTTTATTTATACTCACAAATTTCGCACGCTATTTTTCTCATATTGTTTTTAGAAACACTCGATGACAAACGGACAACAAATTTCTTCCAACAAAATGAACACTTCTAAGTGTGAGGCCAAACGAACGTAATTTAATAAGTTGTGAGTCGCGTAAAACGCGTCGCGGAATTTACGTTCAACTGAAATTCGGTTAGGCTGCCAGACGGACGGACGTAATGGATCCGCGAGACGATCAAATGCACTTGACAAGTCTACGTGATTGAAGAGAATATAGACGCAATTTAACGGTACTTGACAAGCTTTTTTAAATTGTTGCCGCAATAAAAAGAATTAAAAGAATATACCGAGTGTTACTTGCCCCATTGTTAATATCTTTCTAGTAAGGAGTATGCTGACAAAAATAAAAAGTTGATTGCTCCTTTAAGGTATCGAAATAGAACATCAAAATAATACCTGATTTATTGAGTTCATTTGGGAACTTAAGGCACGCAAGTAATTAGCACGCAAGGGAATATAATATTAGGAATATAATAAGCTGATCATTTTAGATAATTAGTGTACAGATCGGTAGGCGACTGTGGCGTGCGCACTTGACTGGACTTGACGGCACCTTCAATAGGCGTCAAGTCTCTCATCAAGTGTAACCGTCAATCACGTGAGACTTGTCAAGTCAATTGATCGTCTCGCGTACCTATAACTTTATATGTTATTATCAAAGACCTTATACTTCAAGAAGTATAAGGTCTTTGGTTATTCTACATTTGAACGCCGCGCTGACGCTTGCCTCGCTGCCCTCCCTCATCTCGAGCGCTGTTCGGTTGAAATAATATGCGTGACCAGCAGATAATTCATTTTCCGTCGCCTTGTGGCACAAACAGGACCTTTCTGTTACACACGCATAGTATGAACCCGAAAACCGAAAACATGCAGCGTAAATTCCGCGACGCATTTTACGTGACTCACAACTCACAAAATGACGTTCGTTTGTCCTCATCCTAAGCACACAACCATACACAATACGCGCAAATATAACTTTAGAAAACCATAACAAACTATCTGTCAAATGCTAGTGACAGTCAAAATGGCGGTCGATGTAATCCATCTAAGTGTTGAAGAGTCATAGGGCGAATAGCCCAGAGTTCTCAGTGTTCTTCGTAATTTTAACGGGTTTAAGACGCTATTAAAAAGGACGTCTGTTTCACGTTTCATACATCGTTCTTTTTGTTTAGGAGTTTCGCCAGACTGGTTGTTTATGCCATGGACCAAGTAAACACAGTCGATGCCGTAATTACTGATACAATTAAAAAGGCATTGTGTCTCTCGCGAACCGATTCCCTGGCAGCGTATGTTTTAATCAAGGCACTATGTATAATGCCCGGGCAATATGAATCAAGTCAAGACTAATCGGGCAATGTAATGAATACTGATTTAAACCTCATTATTTATCAGTGTCTGGTTATTATGAATATTGCTAAGTAACTGTTGGGAAATTCGATAATTATGATAAATTAGTATGGTTTTTATTATTTTAAATATACGGTCAGCAAAAAATAACTGCAAAATAGTTATTTTCAAATTAAGGATTATAGAATCGGTTTCCTTAAAAATAACATTTGTAAGCGGTGCCGCTATTATCGCTATTTTCAACCAATAAAAGCGAGCGAAGCGAGCTCGGAAGCTCACTCCGCCACGGATAGGATAGGTTCGAAGGGGATGACGGGAGCTGAAATGAGTGAGCTAAGCGAGTGAACTCAGCGCCCGTCATCTCCTTCATGTTAGGTTATTCTAGACCCCGCAGACAGAAATCCCGACATTACTTAAATAGTAATCCTACTTAGTACTTACGTACCATACTGATTCTACATTAAAATCAATATTAACATTCAAATAATTTAATAAAACACGTATTTTATTACCCTGCCCAATAAAGTGAAGGGAAGAAGATTCACAAATCATTAATTCAATCAAAATGGATAAAGTGAGAAATGAGTATATTTGAGGAAGTTTGAAAGTGGCGTCAGTGACAGAAAAGTTGAAAGGAAACCGTTTGTCCTGGTATGGTCATATGATGAGGAGGGATGAAACGTATGTTACTAAAAGAGTTATGAATATAAATGTGGACGGACGGAGAGGGAGGGGACGGCCAAAGAAAAGATGGAATGGAATGAAGAAAACGTGTTGACGTCAAGATAGCACACACCATTTGGTGTGTGCTATCTTGACGTCAGGATGACGAATGCATTTTATTTTTGACATAGAGTTGAAATCAAAAGTTATTCAGATTTTCAAGTTATGTACACAACAGGTATCTTTTATTTAATTATATTTCATATGAATTGTTGCTTCACACCCGCCATTCTAACGCACATGTTTTATTATTATTAAAACCTTCTAACCGTATTAATAACTTTGACTGAAACATATAAATTTTCTTTATGATTTAGAAGCGCTCATAAATTTGATAATTGCGTTTTTAATGCACATTTTTCTATTACTAATAGTGAAGTATGTTTCTTCTTTTAGTAACAATGGATCCATTTCAAAAACCCGTTCCCTCTACTTCTGGTTCTGTAAAAGAATTGAAAAAGATATTACAGACTTGGGAAGATCGTTTGGAAGGTGTTGGTGGAGAAGTTACCATCGGAAGTGATATTCTAAGTGATAGAGACCTTCTCGGAATATTGCAAGATGATATCACAGACGACTATATAATGTCCCCAAGTCACGTAATCGATCCTACTGAATTTTTTTTTGAAGAAGATCCACTGTCCATTGCTGTAGAACAAACAGGATGGACCGTTGGCAACCCATCACGAGACAGCCAAAATATTTTTGAGTTTCGTGGGGAACCTGGTCTCAAAGTCAATCTTGGAGATCATCCTGTTGATTACTTTCGAGCTATAGTGACAAACACTTGCTTTGAAACATTGATAAGATGCACGAATGATTATGGAAATAAATTAAAAAGCCATGCCGCAGGAAGTGCACGAGCAGTTGCTTGGAAAAACGTAAGTATAGAGGAGATGGAAACTTTTCTAGGCCTTATTTTCCATATGGGTTTTGTAAAGTTGAATCGCATCGATGATTACTGGAAAAAGGATATACTTTTCCATCAACCTATATTTTCCAAAAAAATGGCACGCAATAGATTTCAATTGATTTTGAGGTCGCTAAATGTGCAGACTGTACAAAGTACAACAAGTTATGAAAAAGTAAGATGGATTTTAGATTTCTTCAATAATAAGATGCATGAAATATATTATCCAACGAAAAACCTTGTCATTGATGAATCAATGATGCTTTGGATGGGTAAGCGACACAAACACGGTTTGAAAATTTACATGTTGGTGGATCAAATAGGGGTAGTCTGCCGGATACACCTATACGGAGGATCAGCAGACGACCAAGTTGGTGGTACTAATCACGTGAAAAAAGTCGTGCTACACCTCCTTGGTAATTACAAAAATATGGGGCACAGCCTGTTTATAGACAACTTTTATAGAAGTGTCGCTTTATCTGGACAATTAGAAGACATTAAAGTTTATTCAACTGGAACTCTAAACTCTCACCGTAAAGATATTCCGGAAGAAATAAAAACTACAAAACTCAAAAAAGGCGAGGCGGCGATTATGCACAAAAACGGTTTATGTATTGTTGTGTGGAAAGATAAAAGGGAAATAGTGGCCCTTTCTAACAAATATAATGCTGAATTTATTGAAACAAGGAATAAAAGGGGCCAAGCTAAATGTAAACCAAATATCATAGCCCAATACACAAAGCATATGAAGTCTGTAGACTATCACCATCAGATGATGGCTTACTATAGTTGTGAGCACAAAAGTCTTTTATGGTTCAAAAAAGTAATAATCCATATGTTGGAGATGATGATGATAAATGCATATTTATTATACAGAGAAAATGTCAGGCACATGACCCTATATGATTTCAAATTAAGCGTTATTAAAAATCTCTTATCATACGGTGTTGAATTATGCCTACCGTTAACATCTCGAGTGCATTTACCATCAAATTTACCAAAAGATGACAGAGGCCACACTAAACGAAGAAGGTGTAGCCAATGCTGGAAGGTGGCAAAAAAGAGAGTACAGAGTATATTTTTTTGTAACGACTGTCTCGAGAAGCCTGGACTTTGCTTAGGTTGTTTCAGAGAATACCACAGATATTAGAATTACTTAACTATTACTTTGTTTATTTTTACAAGCTTTTTATTAATTTGCATACATTACATACATATATGATGCTCGGGACAAATCTTGCAACTCAATTTTAAAGCAGTTCTCCTCAACTGATTAAGATTAAATTTTGTATACAAGTTTGGTTTGGATGACAATTACATGGTAATCTAAAAAGCTTGTGTAAAAACCAAGATTTTTTAATTGAAAAAAATACTTATACTGATTTTTAAGGCAATTTTTGGTGACACCTCCTAATTTGGAAAAAAATGGCTTATGTTAATTTTGATTATACATTACTTCACTTACTTGAGCGCAATTAATTGTTTTCTGTGTATTTGACAATAATTTACACGCGTCGCACCATCATGCGTCTCTATTATTGTATGGAATGTAACAGTGATCGTATCCTAGGAGTTGTCTTCGCCTAAAATTAAAGGTTTATTAAGGAATAAAAATATAAAGTCTCGACTCATGTGATTTTTTGTTATTTTGAAACCCAATTATAGGTACCTAAGAGATAAACATATATAAGAACTTTTTTACCCGACTGCCAAGGAAGGGTTATGTTTTTAAACAATCACTATTACATAGAAACATTTTGTTTACAGTAGAATTATATAAATTTCAAGTGTTTTTGCCATTCAATATTTCAAATATTTCTTTCATCTTATTGTAACGTGTATTTCCGTGTCACTGTGACATCTCTAATGCTACCTACTTTTTCCCAAAATATTCGTTGCATTGAGATTCCATTTCTGCATTGATGCTGCAATGTTTGCTTTCCATCTTACCAATTTTTTTTGTTACCATAGTGACAGCTTTAAGCATATATTTCTAATTTCTTCGGAGTAGTATGAACCATCGAAAGGCTGAGAATCGGGTAGATCCTCTTGCTTATCACAGAAGGTCTCCTGGCTATCAGTTGACCTTGAGATCGTAGGATTCTTTGGCAAAGTTTCATATTTCGTAAACATGTTCTCCGATTCAGAATATACATTTAGAGTTTCTGTAATGGAGGTATAATGATTGTTAACTTCGTGCAGATCTGGAAAATGGATTCGTAAAAACTGAAGTTACATACCGCAAATTAATAATAAATATTGGAATAAGCTCTTCCTGATTATTTGGTACCTCTAGAGCACCTGTAAAAACAAGTAGGTATCAAATCAATCAATCATCAATATCACCAATCAACAATACACCGTGAAATTTAAATGGTTGTTTTCCCGCAGCGAAATGGTTTTGTCTATGTAATACAATCGTTTCGTAGTTATATAAAATATTAGAAACAAAAACTGGCATATTTAACATTGTGAAAAACTAAACTCGAAAGCGATCAGGAACCAATAGTATACCTCCCGATATCTACGGCCGAACGACAGCAGGCCGTTGACCCGGGTGCTAGGTCACCGTCGAAAGGATTAGGTTCGAAGGCGGCTCCGTTTGATCATGTTACGCGCGGGCTAGATTATGCCGTATAATTACACGCGAGAGCTTATTTTACTTTAAACATTTAATACATCGATCTTTGCTTTGTCGGCTTGTGGCTCGCTCGTTTGTTTTGCGTGCAAACTTTTATGCCGTATTACCACGTGCGAGAGCTTATTTGGATTTGACCATTTATGCATCGCTTTCCTTTGAGGGCTGCGGCGCCGGCGCGTGCGACGCCAGTATTACCTACAACAATACATGTTACGTCTAGTGTTACTATTAAAGGCCGCGAGGCCATTGACCCACGTGCTTTTCAATCAGCTGTTATCCAACATGTTATTCAAATTTGACACTAAAACGCATTTGACACTAAAACGCACTTGACACTAAAACGCACTTGATGCGCACACTCGCGAATAACGTGTGGGTTATTTATTGCCCAAAAATGTTCGTTACGCTGGTTGAAAATACCAACTCGCGTAAAAGTTGATTCATCCGTCCACAAAATGTTCTTATCTTGGCTGGCGATCAACCACTGACAAAACGCAATTCTGTTCTGGGGGTCATTTTCGTGGAGAGCGTGAACACCGCGAAAATGATAAGGATGCTGTCCTTCAGAGTTGAGTAGTTTCCAGACGTGGTACTGGCTTACGCCAAACCTAGCCTCGGCCTGGCGCGTACTGCGACGCGGATCCCGTTCGAAGTACTCGATGATCTCCTCGTCGAGCGCTGGTAAAATAACGGCTGGTCGACCTCTGCCCTGTGCATGTGCCGGTGTATGGAACTGTCCATGATCTAGTAGCAGCTGTGTCGCCGCTACGATCGTCCGTGGAGATGGGACTTGGGGGTTCAGAACCCCGCGAAGACGGAGCGACTCCAAGTGTTGCCGCTCTGCGTAAAGTCGCCGGGCAGCATGGGAGTCATAATCAGCCCTAGCATACAGCTGCACCATAGCGACGTACTCCATATTGGTGTAATTGTAATGTCGATCCATTGCAGTTTACAGTGATGGCGCGTGCTGCGCGTACGACATTCGCGGAAAAACTAAGTAGGTCAGGGTCACAGCCGCGCCGCGCGCGTGCCGCACGGGTAAAATAGGCGCCGGCGGCTTCGTTTGAAATTGTTGCGCGCAGGCTAGTTTATGCCGTATCACTACACGCGAGAGCTAATTTTACTTTGAACATTTCTAAATCGGTCTTTTCTTTGTCGGTATCGCGGTGATTTTTTGTATTGTTCCGTGCAAACATTTTATGCCTTATCACTACGTGCGAGAGTTTATTTTGGTTTGACATTATTTTGTGCATCGGTTTTCTTTGTAGGTGGTGACACGAGTAGTACCTAGTACCTACAAGTTACGTCTAGAGTTACTATTGTTACTCACTTTTTCGAGTTGATGAATATTTTTTTAATTATTTTAAAACAGAAACATCGTTATTTATTTACTTTAACTCTATACTTCGAAAGTACTCCTTAAGGCAAGTCGTTCTGCCGCGGGAAAACAACCAATTAAATTTTAGGGTGTATATATAATAAATTTGTAAAAAAGTCGTTTAGTTGTGCACAATGTGCACGCATCACGTAAAATGTACGAAACCCGCGTAGATAACTTTTATACCTACAAAAAAAATGTGCATAATTTGAAGTATAGCTTAGTTTTTGTTTTTGTTTCAAAAGATAGTATGAATTTAAAGTGTTCAAGAAGTAAAATAACACAACACATGCAATTCAGATACTCGGACAGTTGAACTCCTTATTCGATAGATGGCGTTGTGAATTTGACGTCATTTTCTGACTGGCGGGTTAAGATTCTTTGCGGAAGAATGACCCTAGAAAATAACGTAGGGTAGGTAGGGTAGTTATAGTAGGTATGTAGAGTATGTAGGGTATGTAGGGTAGGTATGTTGGTAGGTAGGGTAGGCCGTTGAAGGGAGTGCGAGCTAATTCAAATAATAATTCTTAAAAATAAATCTCAAGAAAACAAAAATAAACTTGTTCTTACAGGTATAGGTAAGCTAGAGGTACCAAATGATCACGAAGATTTTTTTTCTCATAAATTTATTATTTTGCACTATTTTGCATAAAATGTGGTGCACCCGGCCGTTCTGATGCGCATATATTTTGTGTGAAAAGTCAACCTCGAGCCAAATTGTGTTTTTTACTTTTCCATGTTAGAACAAAACCGGAGTGTTTATTTAAATAGTTTTGGTTAACAACAAATAAGTTAAACTTCCAGAACTAGTTTTAAATCTCTTTTCCTTCTAACACCATGAAATAGGCAAATATGCATTTGGATGCATCCTTCGTATTCGCACGGCCATGGACTCGCCATACGAGTCCTGGCAAATTATGTAGCGCGACAACGAACGTAACTAGCTTATGCCAGCGGCTTCGCCCACGAGATAGTCGGAAATATAAAAGAAATAGCTCAATTCAGACAACAATCTATCTCTGTGCCAAATTTCATCTAGATCCGTTCTGGCTTGAGTAAGTGCTCGTTTCTGAGGCGCGAAGCGTTGCGCGTCGCGTCGGGCGCTACGGCCCGCACTAAACTCAAACATATGGCGTTGTATGAGAGTGTTCACGGAGAAGCGATTTTACACGAATTTGCTTGAAATGCAGGCGGAGCCCACGACGTCGCACGCGCCGTTACGAACATACGGCGATACCCGTTAACATTAGCGCACTGTAAGTTACCCATGCGCCTAAAGTCGATATTTTAGTTAGTTTTCCTCTATTCAAAATACGTATCACGATGTACTACTTAGTACGTGTTTCTGTTTAATAATGTAACCGCGTTCGTAGACCTCTGCGGTCATGTAGGGCATTCTGGCACATGAGTTCAAGATCGAAATGGGTGCGCTACAAAAATTGTCATTCAAGTTAATTATTTTATTATCTGTGCACAAATAAAGGACACATTTGTCAAATGAACGTTACAAAATGTTGATTCTGTTTAAAAGCTCTGTTGGCAGCTTTTTGTTTGTAGGCACTCACGACTTTAAAACACTTAAAAGTGCTTCACGATGAGTTTGCAGTTTTGCAGATGATGGTGATCGAACACCTTACGATACCAAATATTTACCTTATCCACCTGGGTTGCTAGAGCTAGGGAGAAAAGGGCGAGAGATGTCTGTCAGATAAGATGTATAAAAGATGAGGCTGGAATGATTCTTTCTGATGATGAAAAAATTAAGGATAGGTGGAAGGAATACTTTGAGAAACTGATGAATGAGGAAAATAACTGGAGTGGTATGTTAGAAAATAAACCTGTGAATGAGGGGTTAGTGAGAATGGTTAGTATGGAGGAAGTAAGAATAGCAGTAAATGGAATGAAGAATGGCAAAGCGGTTGGTCCGGACGGAGTACCAGTTGAAGTGTGGAAGACATTGCGCGTAGATGGATGGACGTGGTTAGCTTTATTCTTCAATAAGTTGTTACGGGAAGAAGCCATACCTGATGAATGGAGCAATAGTTCGCTAGTGCCCATCTTTAAAAACAAAGGGGATGTGCTGGAGTGCAGCAACTACAAACAACAGTGAAATATCGCAGAACCAATTCGGTTTTATGCCTGGTCGGGGTACAACGGATGCCATTTTCGCAATCCGCCAGTTGTGCGAGAAATATGTGCACATAAAAACTTGCACATGGTATTCATTGACCTCGAAAAGGCATACGACCGGGTGCCCCGTGAGGTTTTGTGGTGGGCCCTTAAGAAGAAAGGTGTGCCTGGGAAGTATGTACAGTTGGTCCGAGCGATGTACAGTCGATGCAGTACCCAAGTCCGATCTACAGTGGGAACTACTGGCAGCTTCAGTGTGGCAGTCGGCTTGCACCAAGGGTCGGCACTCAGTCCTTACCTCTTCCTGATGATAATGGACGCGCTGACGTCGGACATACAGGAAGAGGCACCCTGGTGTATGCTGTTTGCCGATGACATTGTGCTGGTTGCCGAGAGTGGCCTAGAGGTCCAGAGTAGATTGGAGATGTGGTGGCACAGATTGGAGAGTGTTGGCTTGAAATTGAGCAGATCTAAAACCGAATATTTGCTCTGCGATTTTGGCGGTCTCTCCAGTTCCGTGCCTCTAGCCCTCGCTGGAACACAAATACCGATGTGCTCCGACTTCCGGTACCTAGGGTCGCTTATCCAAGGGGATGGCGAAATAGACCGAGACGTAACGCTCCGGATCAACTCGGGATGGATGAAATGGCGACAGGTCACTGGAACAACTTGCGACCCACGGATGCCCCTGAAAATCTACAAGTCCGTGATTAGACCTGTCGTACTGTATGGATCAGAATGTTGGGCTGTGAAAAAGATGGATGAAAAGAGATTGCATGTAGCAGAGATGAGAATGTTGAGATGGATGTGTGGAGTGACGAGAATGGATAAAGTGAGAAATGAGTATATTAGAGGAAGTTTGAAAGTGGCGCCAGTGACAGAAAAGTTGAAAGGAAACCGTTTGTCCTGGTATGGTCATATGATGAGGAGGGATGAAACGCATGTTACTAAAAGAGTTATGAATATAAATGTGGATGGATGGAGAGGGAGGGGACGGCCAAAGAAAAGATGGATGGACTGTGTGAGGAGTGATATGAAAGAAAAGGGAGTCAGTGATAGCGTGACGGTGGACAGGATGGTATGGAAGAAGAAAACGTGTTGCGCCGACCCCAAGTAACATGGGACAAGGGCAGGAAGAAGAAGATCCACCCAAACGTATCTACAGGTTGCTCACAGCTCACAACAAATTACCTTAGGCATTTTTGTCAGCAATTCAGGATGTGACCATGATTTTTTTACCTACTTTCCATAAAGGGGAAGGTTCTAGGTTCGACTGTATGTATCTCCGTCAATTGTGGACCGATCTTGAAAATTCTTTTATTCTTTTTTGTTTGATAGAATATATTCCCGAATTGGTCCCATTTAAATTTCGTGAAGATCTGATGTAGAACTTCGGAGATATACAACATAACTTTTCAATAAATGACGGCAAATCTCTCAGCAATGCTGTAATTGATGTGTTTTTATTGTAACATAACATCACGCCGGTACGCTCTAAAGGGGTACGCTGATGTGTAAAGTTTAACTTGGTGCACTCTCATTCTCCCGGTTATGTCCAAGTTTCATGTTATTCGGGTAATCTATTCTGGCTTCACTTAGGGCATTATAGGTGGGTTCTATGGCACTTGTCCTTTAGGAACCACAAATAAAAAGAGAGAAAAAAAGTAAAGTAAATATTACGGTAGTTAATATTATATTATATTTAGTACTTACTTTGTGCCCATTCAACACTAAAATTAATTAGCTTGTTTTTATATTTTTTAAGTTCAATTTTAAATTCACTTTTTTACAAGGCAGGCGTGTTTTTAGGGTTCTGTACCCAGGAGTAAGAAAAAATAAAAAATGTCTACTTCCCTCCATATCAAGCAGGAGACAGAACAAACAAGACCAATAGGCACAAAGGGTCGTTTACAAATGCTATTAGCCCAGTTGTCTAGCACCACGGATACAAACTAGCATTAATATTAATGGGTCCTTACATTGTGAGCTGCTATATTTGTTTCCAATAATAGGTATGGCAAAAACGCTTGAACGCACGCAAATATATTCTAGTTTCCACATGGTCCGTATAGTAAACAACTCCTGATGAAACAACGCCTGTAAATTATTCAACATAATATTGCATTCATTCTGCCAAAGAATACACTCCCATAAGGTATGATGTGCAGATTGTACATATTCGCAATCAGATGTAGAACACAGACAAAAAGGCGAGGCAACGAGCTTGAAGGAAAATAATTTACTTTTAAAGTTACCATACCCTGTGAGAAATTGGGCAACACAGTGAGCCACGTCCTGGCCAGCCGCACGCGAACGGATGGAAAGCATTGGTGGAGGTGTCGGCCCTTAATGGAACTTTCCCACCTACATTGCCATTCGGGTAAAACTTCCTCCCAGACGTCAAAATGTGGTTTAAATATATTCTAGAGATTTTCTCACGGTCACTCCGCGTTAAAATGTCCGCGTCCATGGTCTCTCGTGCGGAATAGTACATTGCAGCATGTCGCTGCACTTCAAGATCGACCAGAAGTATGCCAGCAAGTACCGGTAAGGCCTCAGTATTAACCGTCCTGTATGCTTTGCATAAGAATATCAAAGCTAAACGCTGACTTTGTAGTAATTTACGTCGTACCGATCCTAGATACCTATTGTGGTCCAATCAGCCCAAACAGGCGCCCCATAGCACATACAACCCAAGTAAGTAGCCCCATAACAGACAGACCCCACGTAGATTTAGATATTCTCGTTAAAGCACATAATAATTTTAATATAATGATCGATCGTGAATTAACTTTGTAAAAGGTTCTCAGAAACCCAAAAAAACTCGAATTAACCACATGTTATAGCAGTATAACATGTGGTTAATTCGAGTTTTTCCTCGAATGTGACAAATTGTCAACCGCTTGTCTACACTCACAACGTAATGTTCCAAATATGAATTAAAAAAATGTAGTATAAACACTTACTTTATATTCATGGATAGGTAAAATAAAAAAAAAAAACCATTACAGTGCAACATTTTTCTTCGATTTTCAAACAACTGCATCATTTAAAAATAACTTTTTATTTTTATAGCACACTTTTACTTTTTAATTCATTGGCACATACAGGCACATTGACTTAATGTAGAAAAGTAGTGTCAATGTCTATGGAGGCGCGCGCTGTGCAGTCATGCGCAATGACAATGAGTGTCTAAATTGCCCGCCATACCACATATTTTTACCGTTTCCACTTTTGTTTTATTTCAAATGTATGAGTGAAGATAAAATAGTGTATGCAACGGCATATAATTGGGTATTAAAACACTCGCGTGTTATTATTATCACATTCGGCTTCGCCTCATGTATAATGTCCAATTATAAAATAATATTAGTGTATTATAGATGTTTTGTTTTGATTTCCATGTGAATTATATAGAGTAAAAATAGCAGCTCCCTGCAGGTGCGCGTTCACCTTTAAGATTCTTCACGAAAGAATGAGGTAGAAAGGTATGTAAGGTAGGTAGAAAGGTAAACAGGGAGGGTAGGCTAGGCAGTTGACGGGAGCGAAGTCGCGGGCACAGCTAGTCTTTAATAAAATAACAAGATGATTTCTTCAATTGTCTTTATTGGAATAATTTTAACAACTAAATTTAAAATACAACCTCAAAGGATATAATTCATCACTATGTTTATGACGCAAATATGAAGAGTCATTGGTCATTGGACCCACTCGAAATGGGCCTGCGGGATCACTCAACCCAATCACATTTTGAATAGGTACCTATTTGAACAAACTTGCATAAAATATGGTTTGTGGGCGATATAATAAAATTGTAAGCATATACCTACTGTACTGAGTTTGTTATCTTTACATAAAAAGAGTCTCAAGCTGAAATCTACCGGTTTTGTGGTCAGATATGGCCACCACATAGATAGGCTATCAGCGTCCGTTGTCATTTAGGTCGAAGTAACACAGACAAATGCTTCGTTCGCCTGCTCTATATTTTTATGCTGCCTGCTGGGTTACATGCTCCTTGCGAGCGAAGACCCTAAGAGCACCGGATGGACTATCATCAGTAAGTGCATCCCGCCTCAAATAGGGAAAGCTTTCTTGTGCCAAACGACAATTGTGATCAAGACATATCGCACACATAATTGCGAGCAGAGTCCCATCCAGTACAGTCGGTATGAGCACAAAGCCCACAAGAAGTGCACCGATTCCATTTTTCGTTGTCCCATCCGTTTATCATCGAAATTAGGTAATGTGGGCAATGGAAGTCACTATAAAGCTAAATGGAGTCACCTAACTCAGATTACCAACATGGCCGAAAAGGAGAAAAAAAATCCTGACGAGAAAATTGCAGATATAATAACAATATGGGTTTTAAATCTCAATCCAAAATGTTACAATTAATACATATTAAAATTACAGATTTAAAGTATCAGTAATTTAAGACTACCTTCGGATTTATCTACTCAAATAATTAGATCAGAATGGAATGCTGCGAAATCTTCAAACATCATAAATATGTGCTGAGCACAGAGTACATTTTAATATACTGAAAAACTGAGTGAGCCACCATCTGCGCACGGGAATGATGCAAAGCTAGCGCGTAGGTATGTTGGCATCACTGGCTCGCGTTCGGTTTTTGTTTATTCGGTTCGGTTTTTGTGGTGATCACCATAGCCAACTGAGTCCGCTTGCCTACATCTCCCCTATACATATTTTATTGAAAAGTGCCCTTTGGCTATACTGACTATTGGCGCCAGGCTGCATAGGTATACCGATGTGGTTGGCGTTACCTTTTACATTATATTTTTGATAAAAACTACCTAATCGCAAGGATCTCTTTGGCTTTTGACTAATCCTATTAATAGCGCAATACCTATCTACATAAATACAATATATTATGTCACATTTCGTAACATACATTTCTTTAGTTTAGATTTTAATCCTGATACAGAATAATATATTATTTAATTCTCTTAATACTTACTAAGCTGGAGGATTGAAAGCCGATGTAAATCTAATGAGAACAGAGAATTTGGTAAATATTATTTTAAGATACATATTGAGAAAAATGTTCTATCTATCTTTATCATAAAACTATGTATGAATGTAAATTGCAAGGAACATATTTATCTGGACATCCTGGCAAGCTTCATTTAATTAGCTATCAATCAATGTTCTTAATTTTTTTTTTGTTGATTTAAATTGCATAGAGTTATCCTTATCATAATGTTCTATTTTTGTACGCAGAATAGATAATTTAAATTGAAAACGAATGTAGGCAATATTTTTCATCATAGAGATTCTAGATTGGTTCCTTTTTCAAATTCGTATTTTTTTGTGATAACGATCTCGTCTACATGTGTTCCAAAGAATACTTTTTATTTTTCGTTATACCTATTAAAATCTTCTTTGTATTTTGTAGCATGATTTACTTGACTGATGGTGGTTTTACGTAGATACAGAACGGGAGCAAAAAGGCGATGATATTTTATGCTCATTACAAGCTACTAACATAGCCTCACATCTGATAATATTGTTTTAGGCACGTTCCTACAAGGTCGTTGATCGATATGCTGATATTAATACTTCAAAATATTCCTAGTAGGATTCTTTGGTACATATGTAGTTAATCTAATGCCTTCTGTTTAGTCATAATGAGAGAAACACGGCAGTAAAGGCCATGATAAGGATATCAAAAGCTTTTTCTTCGGCTCCGGATCCGTAGTTGCAGAGGGAGGTGGTGCAGCATGATGTACAGGCGTATAACTTGGTGCGTTCTCCGATGACGATGCAGCCCGGCTCGCAGTGTTTGGTGCAGTTGCGTTCCAACGCCCACATTTTTGGCAGCGTCGTGGAATTTTCGGTAGACGTCGTGAAGGAGAACCGTTTTACCTGTAATGTGGAAAATACGATGAAAGACAAATTAAACTGAGTGTTTTATTTGGCATTGACCCGGATTCGGTTTCAGTATAGCTTGAGGTTGCCATGAATTCTACAATGCAGAAATTAAATTCCTGTGGTAAGAGTACTGAGATAAAATTAGCGACGCATTAATTACACGTGCTAAAACAAAAGACAATGAAGTATTGATGATCTCATCCATGACAAGTGGCAAACATGTCTTTAAGTACATACAATTATTTGTTATTTTTCATCATCGTACATACATGCACCTGCGTGTGTATGTATGTATACACATGATTATACGAATAAATGTTTCTATCTATCTACCTATGTCGTTGCATCAGCTACTTGTTGGCTACTCGCCAAGATATTTAGAAATTTTCGAAAAAGAAAGTTGTCTTCTTTCTTCATAAAGCAAATTTCTGTTTGCATGTGCACTATCCAGTTCATTGAATCTTGTATAACTTCTGATGGTAGGATCTTATTTCTAAAACTCAGTCAATTATATCCTTGTGGGACACCCGTTACCATGAATGCATCGTTGCAAGACAAAATCCCGAATCATAATCGCAAAGGACGCCGAGTATTGTATGGCATTTAGATCAACTGCATGAATGCCATATCCACAACTGATTCATAATGCATAAATCACGTCATCTAAGAATGTACCTAGCGTAGCATATTTACCATGCACATCCGTCGATCATTGTGGCACTTATGTATGAGTGCGGAGTTATTGTGTCGTAGGTCAGCGCAGCGGTCATCCGGTACTTCCGCCAGACACTTGTAGCACCACAGCTCATTGTTGGGCCTGGCTGCAGCTGAAGTCACGTGGACACTGTCTCGGAGAAGGTCACACTCGCCCTCTGAAAGATATTAACAAATAGACAGTAACAAATAGACCTTTTCACTAAGGTTAACAAAAGGCGGTTTGTTTAAATGATAAGGTTGGATTTGGTGTGTTTGAAAATGTGGGTAAAGTGTGGCCCTAGAATAGCCTCATAGAAATCTTGGGAACTCAACAATTATCTTAAAAATAAATAAAATATTCATAACATATAGTTAATGATACAAAATCATAATAAACAATAGACTAGCTGTCATGTTTATTTATTTATTTAAGCATTAATGTACATACATAATAAACAGACAAGGAGAAGAAGGAACAGAAAATAGGTATACTTAATTCTTAAGAAATCTCTTCCAATATACCTGCGGGAGGAGAGTTAAAAAAAAGGTATGTAGACACCGTGTGCAGAGGGTAAATGAAAAGAAAAACGTATAAACTAATTCACTATAAAGTATAATAACACCAAAAGGTAACAAATTAAAAGACCCTAAGAATCTTTATCTTCATAAATGTAGATACACGAACTTACGCAAGCATACAATTAATATAGCAAAATATTTTAAGACATATCGGATTTGCTACGAGAATGTGAGAAGATAAGATCATGTCTAACTCATAATTCTAAGAACATAACATAGATAACGAAGGTAAATATTTAATGACAAGTTTTGCAAAATCAGATTTATAGTGCTCGCATTAAGAGATGCACTTTAATTATCTTTAGTAGATAAATATTTCAGTAATAGACATTCATTCCAATACGATTAAGGTCCCAAAACATAGAAAAATCGGCCAAATTCTAGAAACAAAACAAAGGTCGCGAGCCATAGACAACCAACTTTGACATTTGGGTTCTAAGATTGGTGGTTAGAGGCTATGATTTGGATGGGGATCAAGAAAACAACAATCACACAAATAAATCAGAATATAACGAGATCATGGGATACATAATAAGTAATAAAAGCTTATTTTTACATACCTGAAGCGAGTAATGACAACGCGAGCAGTAGCAGGGAGCGCATTTTGTTTGCAATGCCCAGTGCGCATGATCCAGCCTCCGAGTATCGATCCAGTCTGGACCAGACCTGTTGCTGGTCCCGGCTGAGTCCCCTCCCCTCACCTCAGCCTCAGGGCTTCTCCGGAACACTTTGATGGAGCAAAACAATCTCAACTTTCAGAATTCTTCGTGAAATTATAACTTTGTCGGTGGTCGTTATAGGAGAAACCGTTCTTAAAGATAAAGTAGAAATAGTTAAAAGAAGATTTTGCATACTTTGCATGCAATGACCGACTCCATTTTTAATTGGAAAAGTTCAGTTACATAGGTTTTGATAAAATTTAAAACAAATAACGATCTATATAATATAATTAATTGGGTTTATTAGATTACAAACTGGGCTAATTAGGTTAAATTCTGAATGGGTTTAATGGATCGGTGGACCTTTTACGATTGTTATTCGAATACATTTAATCGGGTGTAAAATTAATTAAGTGAACCCTGGCTAGCAATTATTACATTGTTAACTTTTAATTACTGGTTTAACGCAACAACGTAACATAGGTACCTTCTCTGTGCTTGTTTTAAGTTCAACTACTTTATTACAATTCTGATATTTTAAATCAGTTTCTTCTTATATAAGATAGAAATCATTCTCTTTTCTTCAAGTTTCCGGTTCGCTTGCTAGTCAGGTGCAATTTTCTGCCAATTGACGCTCAGTTGAAAATTGCCGCAAATCGTGGATGAGATGAGAACGCGCGATAATTGTACCGCCAACCTTTATTATACGGTGATTCCGGTCATCTTGAACAAGTGAAATGTTTTACTAGTGAATTGTTTTCTTAGCTTTTTTACCAGACTACTGCGAAGCCAAAAGGTAGGGGTTATGATTTTAGCGGTCTATGTATGTTTGTATTTAAATATATTCCTCCGTAGCGCCTGAACTATTCATCCGTTTTTGATGAATAAGGTGTCAATCGATTCTTTGTTATGGCCCGGGCCACCAAAAACCACAGGGTTATAGTTTTTAGACTTTTTGCTTGAGTTTTTTTTATGCTTGCCAGTGACGTCCCGTTGTGCCCTCCGCCGAAGATGAGTTGAATCTAATAGTGCGGTGTAACTAAGATCAGTCGTTGGCCTCTCAAAAAAGTGATAGGTACTATAAGGGTCAAAAGTGCAGTCATACTCTACCAAAACAGAAAAGGCATTTTTTTTGTAGGTAGCAGAATTTCAACTTTTCACGGTTAGTAGGAATAATCTATACTTCAATTTCTATACAAAATATTGAATCACTTGTGGATAATTTAACTTCTTCTATAAAAACTAGCCATTTGAGTTTTGGAAGAGTATGACTGCACTTTTGACCCTTGACTGTACATATTCTAACAGCGATAACCGTTTTCAAAATTCCAAAATAAACACAATACATAACATTTTGAACTTTTTGAGAACCGTTATCGGTGATAGATACTGTTACTTTATATTTATATTAATTTATTAATTGTCTAAGTCCTCCTGTTCCAATTGTTGTAAAGTGAGACATTTATCATTAATTTTACGATTGCCACTTTTTCTCCCCTATAGCACAGAATAAATAATAGTATCCTATACACTTGTTCGAAAACTATAAGTACTTACTGAATGAACCTATCTATACTTTCAGTACCTAATTAATTTTAATTAAAATGACGTGCAAAAGCATTTTCAAAAGCAGCGCGCAAACAAACAAGTAAGTTTCATTATTCGTTTTCTTGCTAATGTGATTACTTGAAACAAAAACATATTCTGAAAGCTCTAACTCGCAAACATTACAGTTATAATTTGAAATATTACCTTAATGAGAGCCACTGACGTCGTGGCCCGACTACCGACATGTCGCATATGAAACAAGATTCCAAATTGAGAGTAGTTTCCCTTGAGGATGTTATGAGGGGGAATATTTTATTTTTCCTCATTTACGTGGCTTTGGTTAAAGAGGTTTATAAATGTCTGCATATATCAGTAAGGTTTAATAACCAAGAGAGTTCTACCGCTGGAAATCTTTATAGGATTCTACAACAGATCTTTTCTGGGTTAATCTCATCCAACGAGAACCGTCCGCGACATTTGCCACAAGTATGTCTTGCTGTAGTTTGCTTATTAACAATTGCCACTACAAAAACGAACAACGTTTGATCCATCATCGGACTACAAGACGTAAGTACGGCGATGCGCCATCGGTACATGGTGGACATCCCACCCATACACACACGAACGCACACAAAAACACACACACACTACACGCACACTTAACGTTTTGGGTATACTTTAATTGTGCGTACAGCTAAGGAGAGGAATTGCTTGCCGGTGTCTGAGTTTCTGAGAGCTACAACCTGGAGGTCTTTAAGTTAAGAGTGATATGTTGTGTTTCTAGGCAAGCGCGCTTCACCGTCGACCACATCATCGCTTACCATCAGGTGATATAGTGGTCAAAAGCGAGCCCATCTAATAAAAAAATCACCTACGGTTGTTATTAGCAGACAGTTTTAATCGCCTGGATACGCAGCGGTGACATTTAAATCCGTTTTCCACGTTTACGGGTAAGTTAACCTTTATCGAAAACCTACCTACTCCAATAATAGACGGTGGGTAATGGATAAATCTGGCGACTTTTTCCGAACCTTTCATTGTACGTTATTTAATGTATTTTCAAATAGTAACAGGGCCCTGTGTACACAGACCCCGGTGAAGGAGGTCATTTCGCTGAATACACATACCTTTACCCGTTAGGAGTGATTCTTGTGTGCATATGTTTATTGATGTTTAATATTACTATTTGAATTACGTAGCCTATCCAAGCTGTTTTGATAGCAGGCCCTGTATTTGCAAGATGAATTTTTAGTAGAATAATAAATGTGTTTTAATACGATCTTTGGAGCTAATAATGTAGAGAGTTTTGTTTCATTTGATTTGATCCTGGGGTAGTTTACTGAAAATTAGGTTTTTGTTCGTCAGGTAGATTATTAAAAAATATTGGACACGTATTTTTTCTTTTGTCAAGTAAACATAAAGTGAGGACGACTTAATGCGTTGAAATGTCGTATGACGTCACGCCGTTAGTAAGCTGTATACTTCCATAGTGACGTCACAAGCCCCCACTCCTGAAATTTGATGCAAAGTAAAATACGTGTCCAATATTATTTGATAATCTCACTGACGGACTAAACAGAATTATCAATGTTCTACCTAGGAAACATAACTATTCCTACCTAATCCTTTTCCTAAGATAATAATTATTATAAATGCGCAAGTACCTCTGTCTACCTATGTGCCTGTCTGTCTTGTTATCTTTTCACGCTTAAACCGCTGAACCGATTTAGATGAAAGTTGGTATGGAGATAGTTTGAGACCCTGGGAAGGACATAGGAGTACAGAATTTTATCTCAGAAATCATCCTTAAGAGGGTGGAAAGGTAGTAGAAGTTTGTATGGTGAATTAAGTAAGGCGGCCCACCTACCTATAATATTTTGGAGCGATTTAGAAGTTGGCTATTCGAAATCCTATTGTTACACAGATGCACTCACGGGCAAAAGCTAGTGAGTGGATAATTAATTTTCTCGTTATTACTTATAGGTACCTAACTGTTTAGTAAGTGAGTATGCCCTTGTAAGCCTCTTAAACCGAGCGGAGGGAGGATTTCCATTGTATGTACTGAATTACCACGCTTGGCTGGCTAATTAGTGTCTTATCTCGTAGCTCCTACATAATACGAAATAGTATCATGTTGATAATATATTGTGTTCAAGTTTTTAACATTGAATCCAAATCAGATCGCAGTCGAAGCCCAGTTCTGGGGCCTGTAGGTGTCTGACTTCGTCATTACTCAAAGACTCCTAAACCGATTGGGAAATTTTTGTTTGAAAGGGGAAAATTCCCAGGTGGCCCCATATTCATCAGGTCAGGATCTGATGATGGGATCCTGGAGAAATCGAGAGAGCTCCTCAAATTTCGGATTTTCATCAACAATGCGAGTATTTGTACTCAGAAAGTGTTATTTGGTGAAGTGGAACTGATGAAGAAGACCACTGAGGAACAGTGATAAGAGAAGAATAACTCCTAAGTGATAAGCAGTTCACGAGAATAATATGTCGAATAGTTAACCGACTATGATGAAGCAAATACTTATAAATAATTGGTACTTATGAAAATGGTACAATCAAACTGGTCTGATAATGAAGCCGTAAGGTAGGCACTGGAACTCCGAAATAAAACGATGTATCCAAATCGTGTTTAGGCTTATTGGAATCGTCGTTCGATGTTCTTTGTCAATAAATTATTTTCATGGTAATTTGAGGTACCTAACAAAACTAAAAAGAGAAAAAAGATACTATTTAACAAAACAAATAATCCGACTTCCAAGAAAAACACTACTACTAAATAAAGCAAAACACTACAAAGCGATAAAATTACTTTGTTCTCCGAAGTCGGTGTCTTTTTTACCTACCTATTGTTTTTAATTTTTCGACACCGACTTCGGAAAAGAAAGTTATTTTATCGCTTTGTAGTGTTTTGCTTTATTTATTTGTAAAAAAGTTTTTTTATAGATACCCTCAGCGCTATTTTGCTAAGTAGGTATATTATTATTTTTACTATTGTTCTTTATTTTATCTTTGGACTGATTGCGGGCCCAGTCGCTGCAAAGAAAATGTGGTAAAATGGGGAATCCTTGGCTCATCCCAAACACGATGCCAGTGTACAGCCACTTTACAAGGTAATGCACCGCATCCTATCTTGCCCGTCATGCCCAAACACCTGCTGCACCTTCCACGACTTGAACGGAGCCAATGACAGGGCTGCCCAGAAGCCCTAGATAAGTGGAATTCTACCGTCGCGCGTCGAAAGCGCGGCATTAGCGATTGCCAAAAAGGCAAAATTGTAGGTTGAGAATAAAGATTGTCAAGCGATATTGAAAAATCACGTGATCAATCTCCTACATTTTGATATTTCGACTATTACCTTCGCTGACATCGAATGCCACTTCAAACAGAGTATTTTTTTTTTATGTTTTGGCTTCGCACGGTTTGTGCATTTTGCCAGTGTCACGTTTAGAATAATAGTTCTAGTTTCTTTAGATTTTAGTCCAATGTCCTAATTAGGCCCTAATAAAATGGCGGTAACTTTATTGGAAGCTTCTACGGAATTTTGTCGACAACATGTACAAATTCATGTTCTGCCGCTGTGTTTTACTTGCCCACACTCGTGCACGTTCACTAATATTATTAGAATAAAAAACCACCATTTTTACACTATTAATATTCAATTTAACACAATTTTAGGAAAATAAAACAGAGAAGCAACATAGATGCCATAACGTTTCCGCCAAAACTCCTGTCTAGAATTCAAAAGCCTCAGGTGGCCACATTCTGGTCGGACAACATTTGTGTCCAATCGACAGGAAAAGAAGACAAAGACTATTCTTCCATTTTACTTTGCGTTTGTTGCTGTTGTTCTGTGTCTCGAATAAATGTATTCTATTTCTTTCTTAAACTGGTATATTCACTCTTTTCTACTACAATCTTCATCTTCAGGTCATGAGTTTAAGCATAATATTTTTAATATTAATATTTTCTGTAGCGGTGTTCCTTTAGCCTGTCTGACTTTAGGAGAGAGAAAATGTAATTTTATTCGTGGCACTTGTAGCCCAGCGGCGACGGCCTCGATGACGAGCTAAGGGGGGTTTTACTTTATCATATTATATATTATAGCTTTGTTCCTTTGATCCTATCCAAAATATCAAATGTCAAAAAACTTTTTTCAAAGAGATTCATTTGTTTATATTACACAATCATATAAATATGACTCATAGATATAATAGTGTAATACCACTCTAAGTCTTCGTCTCCATCCTAGGCAAGAAACAAATGCTGTACGAAGATAAGACAAAGACAAAACATAGCAAGAGAATAATTAATTAATTATATTCAAAAGAACAAATAAAAGTAATTAAGCTACAATATTTGAAAAGACCTGACTTCATAAAAAGCAAACTTAAATGAAAACAACACAATCTACAGCACAACAAGACAAGAACCAATAACACAAGATAACAACAAAACTACAACAAGACAAGGGACAAGATAATATAGAAAATAAAATTAACTGACAAGATGTAAATCGAGACATGATCACATCAAAATCACTACTAAGAGTCTATATAATCCATCGAACGACTTAGACCATGTTTCTCACTGCTAAATTATCGCAGAATTAAAGTGACAAATTGTCAAGCACGCATTAACTGCTGTGATTGGTTGAATGAATTTTCAACAGCCAATCACAGCAGATAACCGTCGATTATTCGTCGATTACGTTAAAACCCCAATAATCGAGTGTTGAGAAACCGGGGGTTAGAAGAGCAGCAGTCTAATTGCGTAAGTGAATTCGGCAAGGCGAAGGATTTGATACCATCGACAAATCACATGCGAGATGAAAGGCGCGTTGTGGATTTCCGTCTATGTGATTGGTCGATTGATGGGATAAAATCCTTCGCTTTGCCGAATTCACTTACGTAATCAGGCTGCCGAACTTTTCTAAACTCGCACCAAGCACACACATCATTTAATAAAATCCTTTCAGCTGCATGCTACGATATATATCAAGAATAAAAAAAACACAAGAAATAAAGACTAAAAAGTGCAAAAATAACTTTCATTTCGGAAGTCGGTTTCATTGGTACCTCTTGTTTTTATCGTTTTTCAACATCGAATTCTGAAACGAAAGTTAGTTTTTGCACTTAGTGTTTTGCTTTAGAATTCCAGTTTTTTTTGGTGAAAATGTTTTTATTTATCTAATTTTTGTTTTAGTATCACAAATAATTGAGCAAATTCTGTATAGTAAGGTACTTATAGGATTGGCAAAATACCCACAATAACTTAATTTACACATTCGTGCTGTTAGTCGCTAAAGAATTCGGTTGTATGTTCCATATCTTAAAATCTGCTATACCGATTTTGATGAAACTCGTACTGTTCCCTAAGTTGAGAGATACCTAATCCAATAAATGATCACTAGTGGATCCGGTTACTAGTTTCGGCGAAATGCGTGGACAAACACACACTTATGAAATTTGGCACACGTGTTTAGAAGTCCATACAGAGTAACATGTGAATATTGTGCAATGCTAACAATATTATATACATACGTGTCGAGTTGACTACCTTTTTATTTGAATTCGGAAAATACCCTACAAATACACTTAGAAAAACACCCCTGCCTTTGCTATCTCGCAGTAGGGAAAAAGTTTGTTATAAATTTCTTTCCCAAAGCGACTAATGCGGAGCGGACAAAGGCATAAATAAGCTTCAAACGAAAACATTGATGAAATTATGAGTTGAGAACAAAAAAAAATAAAACAATTGGGACCAACTTTCTACGATTCTTTTAAAACAACCACGATTTTTTTGCAAAAGGAAAGAAAGGTAGCAAGGAAGCCCTCTTATAAAACTCAATAGGCCTTATTTTACAGAAACCTGAGATAGCCCTTGTGGAAATAAGATCGCATTTGAGACCTTTTGTGTTAAAAGGTAAAGAGTTGCTCTTACTTGATAATTATTTGTTTTTAACTGAGACACGTTAAATGAAATAAACCGATAAAACGTATAAAATGGGGGAAAGAGTATCTAAAAAATAAATACCAGCCAAGTGCGTGTCGGGCCACGCGCAGTAATAGGGTTCTTCTAGTTGCATAATAATGCGGACTAAGAAGAGGGTTTTTTGTAAACACATGACACACATGACCATTAAAACGGTTTCAGCGGCTCACAACGTCTAAAAACGGGCCCACATAGGACGATGGTAACTGAAGAAGGAGTTCTAATGCAACTTCACAAGTGAAGTTAGAAAAAAATATTATCTATTGGAATACCACCGCGGGTAGAGAGAGGCAAGCGTTTGTAATAAAGATTTATAACCAGCAACACTTAATAATTTGAATATTGCAGTACTGCCGTTACGGAGATAGTCTTCTTTAAAATCTCCAAATATTTACAAACCGAAAACAAATATATATATATGAGTATTTTGAAATAACCTAAATAACTACCAAAAAGTAAAATTAAATAATCTATTTGAAGGACGTCAATTGCGAAAGGAGCCGATACGAGCGCGTGTTAGGGCCACGGGGAATGGTATGGTTCGTTCCTGGATCCTCGCGCGCACGGTCCTTGTTTTTTTGTCTTTCGGAATTTGACAAATTTCGAATGTATTCACCTCTAATCTGAGGTATTCACTATTTCATTCTCGAAAGTTCTACGCTACTCAATTAGTGATGTAGTCGAGTCGAATATTGACTTTATAGATGGATATTGACAAAAGAAAATAAGCAATTCAATATTTCTATAAGATAATTTTATGAAGAGGTCCGCCCGCCTCAATGAGCATAATTACATTAGTACATCCTTTCAAATTGATTTTATTTATAAAAATATAAACAAGCCTACAAAAAAAACAAGTCTTATTTTTTCGAATTAAGTAATCGGGTATTTATCGATATCGATAATGTAATTCAAATTGCAATGTATTTTGCACTGATGTAACCATGGTTGAGTAGTAGTAAATATCGACCAATGACACGAATGTCAACCTTATGGCAAACGCAATCAAGTTTATAATTTCGACCACTGAGAATACCGCCATCTATGGTCGGGTAACGGAACTTGCTTGGCTATCGAATTTAATTTGACTTTAGATTACAAAACGTCGAAAACACTTCTGCACTAACACAAAATAGACTCCCCCGCGCGGATGCGCCTTATGGACTACGGACCGGTACTGCCAACGACTTCGCCCACTCCAATGCGTTATTCGAGCTTAAACATTATTAATTTAGAAATCATTATTATTAAGGATGTTTTGATGTGCATGCATATGTCGGGTTTAGTCAATAGTACGGACGTCAAAACAAATCACGAGCACGCCACCTGTCGGCAAATCAAGAACAACTACGCTGTGGCGCGCTTCCTCTAACGACCTGTGTGGTGGGGACACAGAATATAAGAGTTGAGTACTGACCGCCCTAGAGCTAAGACGTTGTAGAATCGGTATCGATCAGTAATATTAGTGAGCAAGATTGTAACTGTGAACTATTTAAATAAACCCAGTGTATCGAATAATTTATGTTATTTCATTTGCACGACTGTACCCACCGACCTGCCCATACACGATGTCGTAACCTAAGGGAATACATCCTGACTTCCCGATGGTTTGCATCTATCGGCCAGCCTTGATGCGACATCACTCATCAGAATTGGGATTCGGCCGTGCTAATGAGATCACACGTAGAAACAATGCTAGTGAAAATGACGGTTACATTCTTGCAAAAAAAATGCGGTGTCAGTTGAGAAAAAAAAACAGTAGTGGTTCATTTCTCCGACTACCCTCGGTCTTGAATAAAAAAAACCAGTCTAGAGCGGAGCAGCAAGGAAGCTAGCAACAACCAAGGAGCTGGACAGGTCAAGGAGGAGCGTGTGGACGTGTGGAAAGATCCATACACATGGATCTTTAAGCCAATCTGGTGAGTCGTTTTCATTTTGTTATTGACTATGGCCAAGAGTGTTCATTATTCAAAATTCTGGTTTTGTGGCGGTCAATGGATCGTCGGGGTGGCCCGTGTTAGGTTATAATTTCATGTTAGTTATCGATGGTCAAGTTGGGTGTTGTTGAAGGGTTATTATTCTACTATCACTGGCGGTAGCCCTTGACTGGCCTTGGCTGACTATCATTGTTTGGAAGTTAGAATACCTATCTGGGCACTTGGGACATTGTAATGTGTGGTTCATGTTTTGGACAGGGTCTCTGCATTCACATTCAGTGTTCATAATAACCCATTTTGCCGTGCCGGTTTAAGTTACTACACCGGTTAATTTCCATCAAAACTGTGTACTCTCGTAGTGTTTTTCATGTTTCAGATACCATATTGTGTCGCAGTGGAGCCTCTGCTGCTGCTAGCAGTTCAGATGCTGTATGCGAAGGCTGACCTATCAACATCTTAGAGGTTAGGAGGAACGGCAGACTAACAGTTTGAGGTTGGGAGCGCGCAAGTTTGAAATGGAATACTCGGCGAGTCGCTTCCATGTTATTTCGATAGTGAGGTGGAAAGTTCTCTACTGAAGAGAAGCTATTTCGAGTTTTAAGTGTTCATGTTTGATCACTGAATTGGTAGTGGTTATATCTAGCACTATCACTAGGTAATTAAGACACACTTGTAAAAAGCAAGTAGTTAGGTAATGAGTTTCCTATTGGCAGTATAGTTTCAAGATTTGGTTCAATACGAACTTTAGGATGAGATATCCCATAAGAAGGAGATTTTCAGTAACAAAGCCAGTTAGTAATGACGTAGGGCCATCGCAATTGTATCGAGTTAGTAACGGTACTGGTCATTACGTGTATTCAGAACAAATCTTATGTTGCGTCACGATTTACGACCACCGTCTTCAGATCTGAATTCACTTGCTTACTTTCAAAGTAACATTAGGATAGCAGTAGATCTCGCGATCGTTTTCCTTACATAAAAACTGAGGTAGTGAGCGATAGTAAATGGTTACTGTTGATATTTAATTTTAAAGATTTTGATCCGAATTAATTCGTGAAGCTCCTTAATATTATCAGGGTTAGTTGTTTCCCTTTTGTTAGCAGTCGGTATGTAAATCTTTGAGTAAAAAGTGCGAATCCTTTGGGAAGGATCCCCGATCACCAAGTTCCTTTAGAATTAGACATCATATTTGATGACAGTGGTAGTGAAACCAAATCTGATTAACATGTCTACTCATGCGACAAATTCTGGACCGCCCCTCATGAGTAACATGCGGCGATGGGTCTACGAAGAGGTGTCGTCGAGTATGCATTGCCTTTGAATTATGGTAAAGATTAACGGAAATGTTACAATTACTTTATTTAGTTGTTGATCGTCGGATCTTTTTCTAATCAATAGTGTTGTGTGGGAAACTCTAGTGTGAAAACTAAATGGGACCTTTATTAAGTCCGCGATAGGTTATTATGACAGGACAGTGATAGTTATACAATGAAAGCTTTAAATAGGAACGCTTAGGACCTACAAGTATGCACGCGGTAGGTTAGGGAAGATGCCATCGGGTCATGTACCAGTTGATGTTAAAGGAATTTTGATGATGATGAGCAAGCTTAAAGTATCTAGTAATTCAGTCTATCGAATGTATTATGATTGACCGTACCAGTGGATTCTGGTGGAGGTCGGGGTCTAGAGACCGTTGTGAGAGCAATACAATTACTGGTCGGCTAGAGGGCCGCATTGAAGATTTTACTCGAGGGTTTCTTTAAGCTTGACAGTTTTTGCAGCAGCAGAATTTTTAAAGTTGGTTTGGATCGATTTGTGGTACATGGCCCAGGGTAATGATTTAGTTAAAGAGTAGAGTTCTAAAATTTCCCTATTTTCACGAACCCAATGATCTATTTTGGTCAGGAGTAGCCGAGCGTTGTGTGGCAGCTGTTGAACTGTGTGGCAACTGTGAGCCTGTGTGTCAACTGAAGGCCTGTATGGCACCTGTAAGTCTGTGTGACACTATGTCTGGTGTGAATGTTCATGTTTATGTTAGAGACATTGCAGAAGGTTCATTTTGAGTTATGACGTTGAAAGAAGGTACACTCACATAGTCACGCCAGAGGTGAGGTCACCATGTTAATGTTGATGACGTTCGAATCGTCAAGCCCTCATTACGAAAATTTAAATAATTTTGGTATTCTAATTTTGATTAACAGAATTTATAAAATTGCTAATAAAAATTTAAGGGTAGTAAAATTTAAGTAAGTACCTAAAGGGCAAAAAGGTTATTTGGAAATTTGCGAAAATGATGGTGATGATGATGATGAATGGACCGTGACGACAGATGATGAGTTCGGTATGTCTTTTGTACCTGTAATTAATAATACGCCCTCGGAGTCGGAGGAAACATTTTCCATATGCTCTCGCACCTTAAGTGTAGATAATTCCGAAGCTATAATAGAATCTTTGGAATGATCAATTAGTATGTGGTCTTTTCTACTTTGTGGAAGATGATCATTTTTGTAAATGGGATGTCAAGATCACTCCTGCTGTTGTGGGTGTTGATCTGTGATGCGCTGTAGGAGTCTCACCTGCTTTAGTGGGTGACGATTCAGACCAGCTTGACTGTAACTGCGCTGTAGGAGTCTCACCTGCTTTAGTGGGTGACGATTCAGACCAGCTTGACTGTAACTGCGCTGTAGGAGTCTCACCTGCTTTAGTGGGTGACAATTCAGACCAGCTTGATTGTAACTGTAGGGGTTTTCTGTTGTAAAGAAATACCTAGACCAGTGATCCTTTCGAGGTGCTGCAGGAATCTCACCTGCATTGGTGGGTGACGATTTAGACCAGCTTGATTGTAACTGTAGGGGTTTTCTGTTGTAAAGAAATACCTAGACCAGTGATCCTTTCGATATGTAACTATGCAAAATCTTTCCTCACTCACCTAGAGTATGAGTCAGGATTGGACGAGCGAATACTGTGTGGAGATTTTGTGTGTTTCAGAAAACTTCCCTTGTATGATGGGAGACTGGTAGAACGGAGTGGACTAAGAACGTGTAGCGCAACACGACATGAGATGGCATGGAGCAAGGACAAGAAGATAATGCCTGCGGGTGATAGATTTGGGGAGTCTGTCACCTGAGAGAGGCCCGAGAAGGCGACGTGCTGTGTTCCACGCTCGCCTCTCGATAGGAATTACGGCCTAGAGAACACCATGTGGTTTTAGTCAGTAAGAGTCTGACAGACCCCTCAGCTTTCCCCAAGGGCTGAGGACATCCATTGAGGATTTCCACATGATTCGATACACTGTTAAAACCTGACAATGAGGAACAGACGAGGACGCCTGTATCGCAGGATGGCTGTGTCGGGTTTTATTCAATAGTACGGACGTCAAAACAAATCACGAGCACGCCACCTGTCGGCAAATCAAGAACAACTACGCTGTGGCGCGCTTCCTCTAACGACCTGTGTGGTGGGGACACAGAATATAAGAGTTGAGTACTGACCGCCCTAGAGCTAAGACGTAGAATCGGTATCGATCAGTAATATTAGTGAGCAAGATTGTAACTGTGAACTATTTAAATAAACCCAGTGTATGGAATAATTTATGTTATTTCATTTGCACGACTGTACCCACCGACCTGCCCATACACGATGTCTTAACCTAAGGGAATACATCCTGACTTCCCGATGGATTGCATCTATCGGCCAGCCATGATGCGACACATTTATATTTACCGTCTGTTTTACACAGCTAATAACGTTATTTAAGTAATTTGTAATGGCATTTGTACAAAATTTTTCCTGTTGTTGACTTGTAATGCCTACTTAGCTGTGATAGTTTCCCTTTTAATTTCGTTATATTTTCTACCGCCGTGAATTTTTTCACATAGCCAAGAGCAACCATTTCGCTGGTAGGGACGGGGGGAGGACATTTGACTCTAACAAAAAATTGTAATTTAAAGCTTAATTTTGCGCAAACGGATCTTTGAATCGAAACATGGTTTAAACAAACCCATAATATTTTTGAATGGCCTCTCTGGCCGTACAAGGCCTTCTGGTCAGGTGAAGAGTTGACCAACCGTTTGACAAAGTTCTAAAAAAAAGTAGTAAGTTTTTGTTTAGTTGCATAATTCTCACTTGAATAGAGCCTAACAATATTTCATAGCGCATTGTGTGGCGTTACATTGTCTTTATTGCTCGCCCAGGACAATGGCGTTCCAACTATTGACTAACGAGATTTCGTGCTCACAATCGCGCCATTATCACGCGTCATAGAATCCAATCCTCTAAATTGTATCTTTATTTACAATCGTTTTAGAACAACTTTGGTACCGGTACAAGATTTATTTATTGCTTTTATATCAAAGTCTGTTGGGATTCAATCACTCTCGTATAAATATTATTGTTTGTTTGTTGTGTGTTCGGTCACGAAAAGCAAATAGTCCTCTCCAGTATTTACGGCGTTTAACTAGGGTAATGAAATTAGGAGGACGGGCCTATTTGTATTAATAGTCTTACTCCGATCTTCTTACGTCCAAACGCCAATTACAATGATTTTATTGTCATTGGCACATAAATATAATGCCATTTATACATCATTCTTATATCATATTACGAGATTGTTGTCTAATGATAAAGAAAAATGTTATAGGTGGGCAAGCCAAGAGTCTATACGAATAAGTGAACATAACTTTATAAAGTTATTCACAGCTCGTTGTGCAAGTGTCGCAGCCATCTGGTTAAATTATTCAGCCAACTGGATACCTAGGCCGATAGTTAATTGAATTAAAATCATTCAACGTTAAACAACTTGGCGTATTGAAAGTCAGCCCTTTGGAGAGGACTGACCAAGACTCAGCCGAGTGATTCAAATTTAATTCAGATTGTTTGCGCTTCGCTCATAATTTCAAACGTTGCGTTCAATGATTTGGATAGTGGTCCTTCAGCCATTTAATTGGATTTAGGCATTTAGTGAACCGTCTAGGCGTCCAATTAGATCGTTAATTTAACCAGATGGCTGCGACATAAGTATTTTTAATTTCATAATAGTCAAACAATGAAACAACTTACCATTTAAAAAGCAATTGCCAGTGATAATATCGTGTCGAAAAACACTTATCATACATAAGTCCCATGTGGTTAACGTACATTTTTCATATTTAATTTTCATAGCTTTTTTCAACAGTTGTTAGATTGTAGCCTAATATAGAATAAATAAGTAGATGGCTAATGTCCTTAGCAACACCTGAATGAATGGCTACTCGTATTAGATTAGTGGCCAAGAGTCATCGATCTTCTTTCAATTACATTACATCAATAATCTCAGCCTTTTATAGTTGGGTGAGCACCTCGCGAAGCGAAAAACGACTCTTTGAGTAAGATATATCTTTGATGTCGACTTAATGGGCTATAAACGAATCTCTTATAGCAAATTTAATTAAGGTTTATTGTTGGTGAAAAGCTGTGACCGTACCAAATTGCCTCAAAAACACCTCAGAGAGCGAATGGGCGATGGTGGCCATGTGGCCGTTCTCTCACCGTACCGCGTTATAAATTCTCGCACTTTGATACATCGGGGTTTCGGACACATTTTGCAATTTTGGACTTTTATGGTTAACTACATTTTCGTTAACTGTTTTACTGAAAATGTAATGTCTATTTCTACCTAAAAGGATAGTAGTAATTTGTTACCAGGGATAATATTTCTACCTAGCATGTGATGTGTTATGAAAAAAAACATAGAAAGATAGAAAACAATTCTAATCTATGGCATTGAGTAGCGACAATTTATTTATATGATCAGGGTCGATACCGCCACATGTGCCATGGCATACACAAATACTTAGTAACTACCTGTGTAGTCGCCTAGTCAGAACTTTTCATATAACTAAAACTGAATACCAATCAATATCTAGAACTTAACATCTACATATCTAGTATCTACAAACGGTGCTCGAGAAATTAATAAACCAAATCGTTAATTATTGTTTCTGACTGGGCTATATGCTTTTATGTCAGCAATGAACGATTTCAATTTATAACTTAAAACGGGTGCCGAGATCCAATTAACTAATTAATTGTAACAGGTATACAGGTAGCAGGGATTAATAGGTATCTATAAAGTTGTAGTTGTGGAGTCCTCTCAGGTATAAATGGAATTCATTTGTTTGTGGAACCGTCGAAGTTCGGGGTTACCAATAAAATTCGTGTATGTTTTCGCCACAAAATGTCGCACAGGTAAAAGGTATTGTTTTTCTATCAGAGGTTTTCATATTTGTTTTCTTTTTCATAGAACTCTCGGCTGTTTGTATCTATACGGAAAATTTACTATGTAAAATCGTTTGTGAGTAGTCCTTTGTCGGAAAAAAGAATTAATGTGTTCCTGATTCGTAGGAATGTGAACGGAACGTTGAAATAACAAAAAGTTGAACTTTTAGTATCATAGTTTATTGGTTTTGTATTACTTAGGTACTATGCTAGCTTTATGATTCATTTTGTCTGAGGATATAATTATAATACAAGCTTTATTTCGCGACTTCGGTGCTGTGCTCTATCCCTGATAGGGAACGTGCCAGGATAAATACCTATGAAACTCAGAGATATTGTAGCTCTTTATAATTGAAAGAGATTTCATAATCGGATCAGTCATCATCATCATCAGCTTTTTGATGTTCCCACTGCTGACACACACACACATTATTTAGTGGACGTCAGATGTCTTCGAATTTTTGGTTCTAGGACATGCCAGTTTCCTCAAGATGTTTTTCTTCACCGTTTTGAGAGCAGTGGTGATGAAATAGTTTACACAAGTTAAGCGCCTGCCGTTCAAACCCACGACCTACAACTTGTGAGTCGCGTCCGTTATCACTGGGCCGCCACTGCTCTCTCTCGTGCTATCTCGGACTGCTCTCTTAACAATCGGATCAGTAATACCTATATGTCTTAATAATATGTATTTGGATGGAAATATAATTGCCACTTAACAAAGTGGCAATTTATTATGTTATGATTGTAATGTATTATGCATATTATGAAGCTGGCAATTTACATACGTGCCTACGTGATTAAAATAATTAGGCAGATTAATTTACTCTATAAGGTAATTTCGTTTGTAATCCGAGTACTTATTAGGTACCAGCATAGGGAAATAGTTAGCTCGGAACGATATCTTATAGTTTCTTTAGTGTCCTATATTTACCTACGCTTTGAGTTAATAAAGTACAAAGCGCCGTAGTTTTTTTTATTAATAAATCGCGTCAATCTCAATACTATAAAGTACTATTGTCTCGTCGTTTTTTCTTTCTGTCTTTCTTGATCTACTTATTCTGTGTGAGGATGTTCCTTCTTGTAACAATTCATCGTTATCTTTGTTTTTGCTGATTTTTTTAATTATCTACAGAATTTTCCATTGAAATCAAATCCTATCGTAGCATTGGCAGTGAGCAGTTCCTTCTAATGTTATAAATATCATAAATGTCAGTATTTTTGTTATTTAATCAAGCCTCAACGGCTTCTGAGATTTGGTTAATCTTGGTAAATGTGTAGACCATATTCACGCAGGCTACGCCATTATCACAGTACATAAGCGTTCTTCCTGGAAATTCCATCGTTATCAAAGTACCAAATTTTACAAGAAATTCAGAGCAATATTGCATTTCTTATTATTTTTCCGAATCCGTAATCAGTTGTAGCATTTCCATTGAAATAGAAAAGGCTACTTAAAATGCAATTTTCAGCTCAATTCACCCATAAGTAAAGTAAAGTCGATCATGAGTAGTTTTCAATTGCCTGGAACAACAGTGTATGTACAATATCGGCGATGCGTGCTCTGGGCGAGTGGTCTCGTGGAGTCTCGTAGAGTTTCAATCGGGTGAGCCACAGACCACTGAAAAGCCTCGGCGGCAGTGACCGCAAATAGTCGGCGGCGGCCATAGCTAGAGATGCCATTGTCAAGGTTCTCATACAAATCAAGTGTTTCAGTGAAAGTCCTCCATCTTGTCAACATCTTTCTTTTTCTTATAATCTTTGCCCTCCGTCATGATCACTTTGTTCCTGCTATTTTTTGTTGCTGCCATATATTTTTCTCCTTGTACTGCTCCTTTATCTTCCTTCTGGGCCTAGTTCTTTGTCTTACTCCACTCTGTCTTCCGTTCACTCATGCGTGTCATGTCATGTCATTCCGTTCCGTTTAGTCCATGGCAATGATGTTATATGTATGGCATGGCATGGCAATGATGGTTGACTGGTAGAGAATGCTTTGCTGCATTAAGTCCGCCTATGTATCACCAATGTACATGAAGTTTAAATAAATACATATGTACTAAGATATACATGTTTTACCGACGTTTGCGTGGCAATAAAAAACACAAGCTGACCAGCTTGAGTGAACTCAGTCCGTCCTGCGTCTGGCCACGACACGAAAGTACGTTTGGACAGTATTTTTATCTCTTTCTGACAACGGGGTCCTATTTATATCTCTCTGATCTTTTAACCTACTCAGTGATAGAAATAAAGTGTCTAGTTCCATGGGTCCTATAGGTATCCTATAGGTAGCTAAAGTAAAATATCGCACTGTTTTAATTTTATGGCTTGGACAGCCAAAATATGTGCTCAGTGACCATAGCGCGGGCACGAATATTCTTAGTAATGCCGTATTGTGTATCATTCGAAGAGTCTGTCTAGTCAAGATTGTAGTCTCTCGGTCATGCGGAGCCCGATCCTAACGGTGTAGGACGTAAGCGCGCCTGTACATAGTTGGGTGGTTCTATTTCTTGTCAAGGACTTACCCTCACCATTCATTATGTTCTAGGCAATCACACCCGACCGGCAGCCTTATATGACGTAAGAATGAGCAATCAGCAAACATCGCGCGATCAAACGGTTTTTGTTATAAAAGTCAGTATTACCTACAGTGTAGGTATGGTAGATCCTAAACAATCGTTTGCTAATCGCTCGCTGTTTGCCAAATGCACCTATAAAAAAAATCTCTAGAACTTCTATATTGAAGACCAATTATTGCGCAAAAATCGCTATCGTTTTGCTCTTGCAAGATACGGAATAAGCCTGTGGCACATGTGTTAGCGCGGCTATTCCGTACTCTATGGAGCTCGGTTTATTCACGATATTTCTAGTACACTTCAGCTCGATGGCGCTCCGTTGGGAGACGCCGAGCCATGTTAAAGGGAAAGCAATACCGTTTTGTGTGTATTTTTCTTTTTGTGTTCGACGAGTAGTAAAAGTTCGTAAAATGATTGGCCGTGGAATTTTTTAAATTATTATATAAATCTCCTGTTATTTGGTAGTAGGTAGAGTCATGTGCAGGGCAAGCAGTCATTCGAATTATCTATGGATTACCTATATTTGTCGTTTTCCTATTGTTTGTTATTCAAGCAACGTAAAGGTGCGAGTTCAGTATGCGATCGCGACGCGAGACTGAGACGTGTGACGGAGGCAACCTGCCTCGGTCGCTAAACCATTAATTCTCACCTGGATAGGCAGGGATTTGCACATTTAACGAGCTCAGGACTTGACGCCGGCTGGCGGGGCGGTATCCCATATGCAGTACAAGTTCACGTTTTTGCTTGATTTCCACTTCACGGAGGATATTCACGAACACCAACCAGTTGATCGAAGCTTTTTATGTATATTCAACATTTAGTTAACGGACAGGGCGGGGGCAGCTATATGCTGCTCATCCGAAATTTATTTAACGTATGTAGCGCGGGACAGCTATATGCTGCTCATCCGACATTTATTTAACGTACACAGCGTGGGACAGCTACATGCTGCTCATCCGAAATTTATTTAACGTACACAGCGTGGGACAGCTATATGCTGCTCATCCGAAATTTATTTAACGGACACAGAGTGGGACAGCTATATGCTGCTCATCCGACATTTATTTAACGGACACAGCGTGGGACAGCTATATGCTGCTCATCCGACATTTATTTAACGGACACAGCGTGGGACAGCTATATGCTGCTCATCCGATATTTATTTAACGTACACAGAGTGGGACAGCTATATGTTGCTCATCCGACATTTATTTAACGTACACAGCGCAGGACAGCTATATGCTGCTCATCCGACATTTATATAACGTACACAGCGCAGGACTGCTTTATGCTGCTCATCCGACAGTTATTTAACGTACACAGCGCGGGACAGCTATATGCTGCTCATCCGACATTTATTTAACGTACACAGTGCGGGACAGCTATATGCTGCTCATCCGACATTTATTTAACGGACACAGCGTGGGACAGCTATATGCTGCTCATCCGAAATTTATTTAACGTACACAGCGCAGGACAGCTATATGCTGCTCATCCGACATTTATATAACGTACACAGCGCAGGACTGCTTTATGCTGCTCATCCGACAGTTATTTAACGTACACAGCGCGGGACAGCTATATGCTGCTCATCCGACATTTATTTAACGTACACAGTGCGGGACAGCTATATGCTGCTCATCCGACATTTATTTAACGGACACAGCGTGGGACAGCTATATGCTGCTCATCCGAAATTTATTTAACGTACACAGCGTGGGACAGCTACATGCTGCTCATCCGAAATTTATTTAACGTACACAGCGTGGGACAGCTACATGCTGCTCATCCGAAATTTATTTAACGTACACAGAGTGGGACAGCTATATGCTGCTCATCCGACATTTATTTAACGGACACAGCGTGGGACAGCTATATGCTGCTCATCCGACATTTATTTAACGTACACAGTGCGGGACAGCTATATGCTGCTCATTCGACATTTTTTTAACGTACACAGCGCAGGACAGCTATATGCTGCTCATCCGACATTTATATAACGTACACAGCGCAGGACTGCTTTATGCTGCTCATCCGACAGTTATTTAACGTACACAGCGCGGGACAGCTATATGCTGCTCATCCGACATTTATTTAACGTACACAGCGCAGGACTGCTTTATGCTGCTCATCCGATATTCTTCAAGAGTTAGTTTGCATTGTCACCGTATTGAGGCGTTAGCGTTGCTCCATTGGGATGGCAACAATATTAAATAAGGAAGGAAAACAAATTGGATTGGAGATTAGAAGGATAGGCTTAATTTTTATCCACGCATTGATGTTTTTTTTTCGGGCGAGCATATAACCAGCCCCGGGCACAAATTCAGACTCCGTCTTGCTATTGAGAATCGTAGATTAACACAAGAAAACCACAGTTTGGGAACAAAAACCGTGATAAAAGCGCGTGACTCAAGCCTATCACAGAGGCCGTGCTCGTCGTTCTGGGCATCAATCCTCAGCCTCATGTTTAGCATCAGCGCTTGCAACCATTAAACGAACGAGGCAGGTAAGACCTTTCTAGACTATCAAATATTTCGTAGCTCGATGTATCGGCCCCTCGTGAGTTAGCACAGAGTGGTCCAATCGTCGGGTTTATTGCAATTTTCTAAGTATGTGTTGTGCATACATGTCGGGCTATTGTTCATCGCTTTGTGTTCATTTGCTGATAAATATTTATTGAACAAGTTTCAGCATTGAATTTGTATGTTAGTTTTTATGCTGATATTTATTTATTGTTGCTTGTCTATAATATCGATCTGCTTATATGTTTTAAGGGTTCAACTTGTAATAGTATCCACAAAAGGCAGGCGTGTTTGACTAGATGTATAATTTTAAACAAAGTAAAAGTAGTAAGAATCGTAGCAGGCAAGCCTAGCTGACTAATAAGACCTAACGACCGATAGAAGTTGTTAACTCCAAATGAAACTGTTGAATGTCTTACAAAAAATAAGATTAAAAAATCAGTAGCTTACCTTTCTACTAAAAAACCAATGTGCCATTCTGTAAATAGAACGCACGATAAAACAAATTGAATTAGACCTCCGTGATCACCGGAATCACTGAACACTGAGCGAGCTTCGTTATTTAAACGTAGACGTGAGAGTCTCATCAGCCCTAAATTTAAAAACTCTCTAAAAGGCTTATTTTGTTTCTGGCTGTAGAAATGTTGCATATTATACTTCTTTCAGCCTGTAATTTTACATTTGACTTATCAAAACCTCATCATTTAGTGATGAACTAATGCGGTTTCGATTCGATTTTTTATAACAATCGAATTTATCAATGAAGAAATTGTGATCGATTTTAAACATAGTTATTTTAGATTTGCTTAGCATTTTGTATTGTTTGTAATCAGATCAAATCAAATGTATTGCAATCATTATCCACATACAGGTGGTAAATATCAATATATCACTAAAGGCCGTTAATTGTGCGTCATCTTTGTCGATCTAAAAGAGACGAACTTATTAAAGCGGCTAAAATCAGGAAGAATTTAAATTCCAAGGATATTGTCCCTGATGGTCCACAAGGGATAGTATTTGAGAACGAGCATCTGACAAAGTAGAATCGGTTGCTTTTTCGTGAATTGAGATCATAAGCGCAGGCGAGAGGCTTCAAGTTTTGTTGGATCCGAAATGGCCAGATTTTGCTTCGCAAAGAGGAGGGGATGCCCGCCACACGTATCCAGAACCTGGCTAATATTTACCAGCTTCTTGGCCCTGATATACCTGATGTGTGCTTATGCTTGACCACTATCTCACCTACTTTTTGTTTATTGGCTATGTTTATTTTGCATGAAATCTGTACCACTACAACAAACGCTGTCACACTTAATCACATCACACTCACATGCATAACACTTAAAACCATCTATAAATAGATACTATCTGCCACTAACATCTACTTCAAACTCATACGCAGCTTTAAGGACAGAAGAACAACATTGATTAAATAATATGTTCAAAATAGCACAAACTTTTTGCAGTATAATAAAATAATAAGTGACAATTACATCCCATCCTATATTAAATTACTTTCTTTACTGTGAATAACTTAGAAGTATATGACAGTATTTAAAGTCTTAGCATAGATTGTCTCTTGCTCGATAATCACGAATCATGCGAGGAACATCTTAACTGCGATTACAACTTCAAGATACTAATGTTTAACATTAGAAGTGCACAATGTAACTTTGACAGTTTCTTGATAGCGCTGAAACGTTTAAATATTCAATACGATCTTATTGTACTTACCGAGTGCTGGCTACATGAGAGTTCAGTTATCAGATAAATAGAAGGCTTTTTTTTTACATTTGATTGGTTTTCTCTTGACTCTAGTCTAGGTCAATGACAGAGACAGAGTCGACGATGGATTGAGCTTACCCAGAAGAAGCCTGTTCACTCTAACTTTGAAGAAATTCGGGTTAATTGCGTTTGGAAACACAGACGCAGGTAGTGAGTTCCATTGATTCGCTGTGCGCATTATGAAGGATGTTTGGAAGCGCTTGGTGCGAATTGGTGGATTGGCAACAGGACTAGTGGAGTATTCATTTATGTTCGTGACTCCTTCTCGACATCGGTGACGAAAACCGACATAGAAGATGCAGACTGCTTACTGGTAAGCATAAACAGTTTTATACAAATACTTGTAATATACCGATCTCCTTCCACAGCTAATTCGGATAAGTTTATCTCTCGACTCTAATCTTTGTAAACTTAAAGAATATTCCAGACAGATACTACTTGATGACCTGAAAATAGATATTCTGACGGAAAATCCAAACACTGATAACGTAGCGTATCAATGTCTGATGGCACAACATAGCTTACTTTCCGCCATTTCAAAACCTACCAGAGAAAACAGCTGCTTGGACCACATTTTTGTTAGAAGTAAAGGTTCACTGGTAGGGGTGGTTGCTAAATGTGCGGTAACGGGCCATGATATTGTTATGGTAGGGCTCAAATTGTCAAACGAAAAACCAAGAAACAAGAAAAGGATTAGCATAAAGACTAATTTTGAAGCTGTGTCTGCTGATCTAACGAAGGCTGATCGGAGCATCGTCACCTACAAGAGTGACGTAAATGAGGTGTTAGAATGCTTTAATAATGTTATCAGTTCTGTAGTAGCTCTAAATACAATTTAAAGTCTTGGATCACTCCCGGTTTGATAAGATGTATGCGGCACAGAAATAGTTTGCACCGAAAGGTAAATCTAGACCCTAAAAATGATACTCTTAAGCTTTCGTACACTAGATACAGAAACTTTTTTATAGGAATTCTACGGAAAGCGAAGAAACAGAGTTTTACGAAAGTAAAACTCTGGAAGAAAACAGTAGAAATACAAGTAAACTGTGGACAATAATAAAAGATATATGCGACATGCGGCAGAAAAGAAATAATTCAATGAGCGACAACGATACCCCACTAGATCAACACGGGGTAGGTTTTATTTTTTCGCACCCTCCTTTACTTGTATCTTTATAGCCCCTCTTAAAAACATTTAGAAATATTTTTTGACTATTTGTATGGCTTTGGGTCAAAAAGATACACATACTGTGAAAATTTGAAGACTGTAGCTACAAACGTTTGCCTGCAAAACCCGTGTGACAGACGACAGACAGATGAACACTTGAGTGACAGCAATAAGGTTTAAGGCAATAGGGTTCCGTACCCGAAGAGTCCAAATGGAGCCCCCGTTTGGACCCTTCTGGTACGGAACCCTAAAAAACTAGTCATTACTTTTTTGTTCTGTGAAGTTTTAGTCCCTAATTAATATCTTTTAACTTTAAAAAATATGGTGTGGTAAAGTGATTGTAACTGACTTTCGGCGAAGAAAACTTTAACGTGTGTCGTACTATAAAGCTTAAGTAATCGACGCCAATATTTATACCTATAGCCAGTCTGTTATTATCGATCTGTACATGTCAGAGGATTTGATATGGGTCCGTCAGATTAATATGTAATGGGCTTAGGTTATGAGCAAAACACGTGTTTACAGCGGTTATGTATTTGGAGCAGCTTAGTAATAGATTTAATATTTAGGACACCTGTCCTAAATATTAAAGGAGATTATATTTATCATATTTTTATTGAAGTCATCAAAGGCGCGTAGTTACTTGTTATATATATACCTAGAGTTGGTTTTGCAAACATAATATCAATTCTCGTCCTTCCAGGAAATCTTTTACAGCGTAAACTGGAACCAGGCCTCACGGTTTGCATCTTTGCCCAACAGTGGAACTGCATAGGTTCAAAGAGGAAAAAGTCGTGAAAATATAGAGTGGCCTGAATGTTAAGTCTTACCAAATAGTTGCAATAAATCAGAAATATTTTTGGATGTAAGAAAAGTCTTTAGGCATCTACTACTTGTTTTGGTTTTAACTGCAGAAATGTCTTGCCTACCTTTCGAGGCATACAGGCATGATGTTACAAACTTGTTTTCCAACTAAATAGAACAATGAATTTAGTATTTAAGTCAGCGGCTCCCAAAGTATTTTTTTGCCTCCCCATTGCGAAAAAAATACGTCTTCGCCCCCCCCGCTTTAGTATTTGTGTTGGTATTTAGGTAAAAGTCATGTAAAAAAATTCTTAAGGTTATGAAGAGGAAGGAAAATATTATGAAAGGAAGGGTCAAAGTTGTTTTGGCGCAAATTTTATATTACTCCGATGTATGGTCATGACAAGATTCTAGAATAATGTGAATATCGTAGATCATAAGCAATATCAGGATTGCGCGAACGACGGAGACTATCCACTCGCGGCCCCCTTAACATGTTATCGCGTCCCCATAGTGGGATGTGCTCCCTAGTTTGAAGATCACTGATCTAAGTGGTAAATTATATTTGGAATACAGGCTTATTTATACTATTCAGTAAAAACTAAATCAATTTTTTTATTTTACATAGGCCTACGTGGGCACTTATTAAACATCGACAAAAGGAACACGGTTCGGGTATGTCGTTTCCTATGGAGAAGAACTGGCAAGAAACTCCACTTGCTACGACTGCGAACCATTTTGAGAGAATAATTAGACTTTCGTTGACATGTAAGATATCCGTATCTTTCCTATCTATTTGAAAAATTAGCGAAGTATCATCAGCAAATAGAATTATATCCGAAAATTTGGCCATCATAAAAGGGAGATCATTAACGTAAACAAGATAAAGAAAAAGGCCGAGAATTGAACCTTGGGGCACGCCCATCTTGACTAGAGACCCGGAAGACGTCGCCCCATTAACATTTACTTTTAGCTTTCTGTTTGTAGTGGTTTTATTTACTTAATCAGTGTGTTGTGGTCGACGCAGTCGAACGCTTTTTAGAGATCACAGAAAATGCCAATGGCATCCTGGGACATCTTCTAAGATGCCAAGATGTGGCTGATCAGTGTTACTCCCGCGTCCGTTGTCGACCTACCTTTCGTGAAACTAAACTGTTGACTATGCAGGATCCAATTCGAATTGAAGTGAGACAACATCTGGTCCAGCATGATTTTTTCATGGGTTTTACTCAATGCTGCAGGCACGAATATTGGTCTATAATTAGAGGTCGAGGTAGATCACTCTTATAGCCTGATTTGAAAATTGGTACTACTTTACTGTGTTTCATTAAATCAGGAAACGTGCCGCTGTCCAAACATTGATTGAATATGCCTGTTAGGACAGGAGCAATTGAGTCAATAATATTTCCAAGAACCCTAACGGATATCCTTCATAAGTCTTCAATATTTTTTATATTTACACTTTTGAACGCGTTTTTAATTGTATCAATACACATTAGTTTGAATTTAAAGGTTGGTATGTCTTTATTAAAGTTTTCTTCAAGAAGAGCTTCAGCTAATTTAGATGAGGAGGGAAAAAACTTCGTAAACTCTAACGGAATGTTGGTAAAGACATTTTCTAAGGTCTCAGCGACTTCTTGCTTATCAGAAATGGTTTGATTAGTTATTTTCAAAGACAACTCATTCTGATCGCGTTGTTGTGTCTTTCCAGTTTCTCTATTACTTACTTGCCACACAGTTTTTATTTTATTATTAGAAACACCAATTTTGTTAATTATTATTTGAGATTTTGCTTGAGCGCAGAATCTTTTGAATATTTTGGAATAGTTTCTAACATAAGTGTGAAAAACTTGCTAGGAAGTCAAAATTTTTCGTAATATAAATTCAGGCTTTTTCTTATGCTCTCGGTGTCCCATTCACTAAATTTCGATTTGGAATTGGCAAACTGTAGAAAACAACGTGTCGTAATTTATGTTGGGTCTTTTAAATCAGAACTGGCGTTACAAAGGTTGCTAAAAACATTAATATTGAAAGAATTAAATTGTAAATATTTTTAGTAAGAGGTCTTAATCGAATTGATTTAGCTAGATTAAATTTTTTATCTGAATCAAAAGATACTAGTTAACCAGAATGGTTTGACCTAACGCCACTAATTAAAAACGAATCTTTTACTTTACAAGTAGTGAATACATTATCTATGCACGAAGCTGAAGTTGCTGTTATTCTTTTGGGTTCATTAAATAAATATTTTAAGTTAAATGATTTGAGATGACAATGAAATGAGCTTACATTTTTCAGGTGTAGTGGCTAACAGATATATATTTAAGTCACCACAAACAAAAACTAATTTATTATCTCTGAAAAGTTTACTTAATAATTCTTCCATTGTAATAAAAAAGAATGACAAATTTGATGCTGGTGGTCTGTAAACACACACGATAGTATGCCCTTCGACCTCTGCATATGCTACCTCACATAAGCGATTAACAGAGTAAGCAGTGATATCCTTCCTTTCCTTATATTTGAGATGACTATTACAAAGTATCAGGGTACCACCACTCACTAAGGATCTGTTGTACGCGCTGGCAACTGAAAAATTATTTACATTACACAACATCCTATCTGGTTCTAACCAAATTTCACAAAAACATAAGATATCCATGTGGTATTCATCTACTAACAATGCCACGTCTAAAATTTTTCCAAAAAAAGCGATTTATATTTTGATGATAAAGTAAAATATCACTATTCGTCTTCTCTTTTGTCAGCTCTAATACTTTAAAGAGTCTACAGTAGTATTATCAGAAAAACTGGATAATACTGTTAAATCACTATACCTAGTCTCAGTTAAATCATCAATAACTGCGTGTATATTAAGAGCTAATAAATGTCGACTATTTTTGGGAAGAAACATATGGTCCAGAATCAAAACAAAATCACTAACAAAATCGTTGCAAGTAGCATATACATTACGTTTTCTTTCCTATTTAACTTTCTAAACAGGGACTTGAATGCACTTTAAACTGTGTTCCAACAGTGTCTCACAAACATGAATTGTACCCTGTCGGAGTCGCAAAGCCGTACGGGCTAGTACGTTGACAGCGCACAACATTAGAGGTATAAACGAGTGTTACGAGTGTTGCAGCCAATTTTCGTCGTTTTGATGATATTTATTAAAGAGACGCCTGGGGGACGCCTATGTCCAGCAGTGGACGTCTTTCGGCTTTGTTGACGGGGTTGTTTTATTAAGTAAATGCCAGGTTGCATCAAAATACCTAAATAAACACGGAATCAGACCCATGCCGGATGCCGGCGGAGGGTCGAGGCTAATTATTATGAAAGGACCTTTTATTTATGTTTCCTTATTGTTTTAACCTATATTTTACCACTCCGTTTAATATTTAATTAAGAAATTTTATTTTTAGAAGACATTTTTTACCAGGATTATAGTTCTAATGCGCTAATATTATATTACTAGCTGACCCGGTGAACTTCGTTCCGCCTAACAAATTTTTAAAGTAAAAGATTTTTTCTAAAATAAATGTAGCCTTACTCCTTATTACATTAGCTACCTGCCAATAAAATCCCATCAAAATCGGTCCAGCCATTTCAGAGATTAGCCGGAACAAACAGATATACAGACAGACAAAAATTGTAAAAAAAAATATTTTTGTGTATGTACCGTATATATATTCATATACATGTAGTAAAAAATGGTTATTTCAATATTAAAAACAGACAATCCAATTTTATTTATATGTATAGAATAGAGTATAGATGATAATAGGCGCAACTATTGTGCCATGCAAAAAAAATAACGATGTTATTTTTGTTTTAATTGCATAGATAAGCTGGCAAAGACCTTAGTGCGAGTTTTTTAACGTTCCCGCGCTTGCAACGAGACTGCGCGAGAATGCGTAGCGAATCTGTGAAAATATGTGGCTGTGTCCACCCAAGCTATGAAACTGTGTAAGAAGTGCGCACATTCCTCGCCCACATCCCTCGTACATAGCCCTCATACTCATCCTGAGGCGCCTACATTAAACAGTTTCCCTAAGCCGGCAGCTCGCTGACCGCACTAATTAGCGAATACCCATTAATTTCTCTGTTCACCCACCGCCGATATCATTATTATTATGAATACATTCAACAAATTTTAATTGTTATCGAAAATGTTTCATAAAGTTTATTGATTATTGGTTGTAGTTATTGTAACTTTGCTACAGATTGTTCAACTCATCTTTGCGCGCGACGCCACGTGTGCGTGCGCTGTGCGTGCGCTTGAAATTATACATTATGCATTTTTGCGGCAGTGACGCGGCAGTTGTCGTCCGAGCAAACAACCACCCACACATGCTTATTCAAACATAGCGCCGCGCGCAAAGATGAGTTGAACTATCTATAGTTAGCTGTGGTTATCGACTGTGAAATTTGTTATGATTTTGAAGCACTTTTGATGAAAAGTGCTTCAAAATCATAATATATCATAACAATCATATGATATATCATATGATAGGATGCTATAAATTGATAAATTTATGCTGTTATACACTAACTTTATTTCTGAACTAAGAATTTTAAGTTAAGAACGTGTCAAATCCTATTTTAATGCCAAAGTTTGTCAGGTTTTCAGTATTAAGTAAGTTTGACACATACTTAACTTATAATACTTCAGAAATCGGCTGAATTATGTTCACTAATTCAGTAAAACCTTCATAATCTTCACACACTCGCAATAAATTTTTAACATCTCAATATTTGAAGCCACCCTTTAAAAAGCTTTGTAAGGCTATTCTTTCCTCAAAACATTTCCCTCGTAAACAAGCCAATACATTTAAAATTGTTTGCCGCATCACCGATCGATGTACCGTTTATCATTATAGTATTACGAGAGGTGGCGTGAGTGACGTCACCATTAATTGACTCAGTTACGGTTGAGCGTTGCTGAAATCCAGTTACATGGCCTTCGGCTACGCGGCTACGAAGCGCTCGGTGCTACGGTGCTACGGCGTAGCTCCGGGCTACGAACCAAACCTCATTTGGGAAATGTTATAATGGTCTAACAGTTTGTGTTTTGTTGGAATGTGAGGAAAATTTTGTAGTTAAATAAACGAGAGGAGAGAGTGAGAAACAAGAGGAAGGGGAGAGGGGTAGAGTTGAGTGTAGTAGTTGTTCCTAGTGGTGTTGTGAAGGAGCTCGCCCGGAGTAGTGCTATTGCTACCATCCTACCTACTTTTGCCAAGCATTTGAACATTATGATAAGGTAAATTACAGGTATTGAGACACTTGCTTCGGCAAGCGGCTTCGCCCGCGTCAAAAGTGATTTGTTACCCCAAGGGTACATTATACCCGGAATGAAAAATAGTCTATGTACTATTGCAGACTATAATCTAACTGTGTTCCAACTTTAATCCCGATCCGTACAGCTGTCCTGGCGTGATTGTGTAACAAACATCACCCATCCCAAATCATTTATACTATGAGTAGAATTTCAACTTTATTTGTAAGACGGCAACGCACCAACAATGCCGCTGCTACTAAAATTACCCTGGCGCGGTGGTGACTTATCATCATGTGGGGCCGCATGTTAGATATAGACGTTTCTTGGGTACAAAAATAATAATTCTATTTAAGTAGTCCGTCAGTGAGATTATCAAATAATATTGGAAACGTGTTTTTTGCTTTAACCAAATCATTAAAAATTTCAGAGATAAAACGCATCAAAGTTGAGTGGAGTGGGGGCTTGTGCCTTACTATTGTAACGTTACGTTTAGCTCAGATGAGCTAAACAAAAGCTACGTTATTAAAATAATAGATAAAAAAAAATAGGAAAAGGTAAAATAAGAAAAAAGGTAAAAATAAGGCCGGCTTCATACGACGCAGATGATGGTCGTCAGCCAGGCAGGCAGCAGGTAGGAAAAGGGGCCGGCCTCGCACCTCGCAGATGGTGGTCGTCAGACAGGCAGACAGCAGGTCGAACAGGAACTATGAGCAGGAAAAAGATTTCTGCGCGTGCTGCTGGCAGGCACGCGGTTGAGCTCGCAGATGGTGGTCGTCAGACAGGCAGACAGCAGGTCGAACAGGAACTATGAGCAGGTAAAAGATTTCTGCGCGTGCTGCTGGCAGGCACGCGGTTGAGCTCGCAGATGGTGGTCGTCAGACAGGCAGACAGCAGGTCGAACAGGAACTATGAGCAGGTAAAAGATTTCTGCGCGTGCTGCTGGCAGGCACGCGGTTGCCTCGCGCTACTCCGAAGGCTTAACTGATGCAGCTCTTGTACCCTTTACCGGACTGGCACATCAATTTAATTATAAGTAGAGATTGTTTTACACAGCTGAATATATTACAGTTTAAGAGTTAAAGTATACTTGGTTATCTCAAGTAGTCAACCGACATTCGGCGTTCTCTGACCAAAATCTGATCTTCAAAAAAAGCTGACGCCCGTTTTTTTACTCGTTCTGTCATTTCTTCTAAATTTTGAATTCAAAATATCAATTATATGACCAGAACGAATAAAAACGGTTTACAGAGGGGGCAGTCTACGCTGCCCTTATTATAATGTACAACTAGCTTAAGGAAGGTCTAGTCCATGGTATATTATGTCTATGGCTTAAGAAAAATAAATTGGAGAGACAGATGTCAATTCAGATAAACATGTCAGAGTATAAAAAATTAAAAGATTTTACAATTTAGCGATATAAATAAGTTATGGAATATTAAAACAATCAGAGATAACTAAAAATATGCTTTTCAGGTGCTAACAGTAACAAAGAACATAAAAATGAGACATGAGTCGATAAAATATCAGAAGATATGAAGGTGAGATTGTATAGTATTTATTAAACTGTAAATAGACTAAAGACGTGTGTCTGCACAGCAGAACACCACACTATGTCAGTATAAAGTATGCTAACGGCGTGACGTCACACAATATTTCAACCCACTGTATCGTCATCATTTTTTTTTTGAAGTGTAAAAAAAAAAAACCTCCAATATTTTTTATTAATTGGCCTGACGGACAAAACACAAATTTTCAGTTAATATTCCTATTGTCACCCCAATTAAAGTTATTAGTTACAAGTTCCTTTGTAAGTTATGACTCAGTCAAACGTGCTCATAAGTTAGTATTTCCTCAAGTTTAAGATTGCTATTCTCAGTTCGCTATTTCACGTGCTACCGCTACTAAATCATGATTCTATGTTTTATTTATAAGTTCATTAAGTTTAGTGTAAAGTTACTAAGACTCGTTTTATCACTGATTTTGATCTACATTAGTTAAGTAACTTTCTTGCATTCTGTTGAGCACAGACGTTAATTTGACTAGATAGCGCAAATTTGTGTACATTGCGTGTCAAAAAACTTTATTCCAAAATAATACAACCGACTTCTGCTAGTATCGGATTGACGGAGAAATCGGTGAACATTAAAAAAATAGCAGACATACAGCCGAACAAAGAACCTCCTCCTTTATGGCAAATCGATTAAAATGGAGTAAAAGTAAGAGCAATGTTTTTCCATTGAGCCGTTCAATTTTGCATTATCGGCGCCGGACATCTCCCGAAGTCTAGAAAAATGCCTAACACGTGCTATATTATAGTGCCATATTGAGCTGAAAAATTCTTCAATAAAGTTGACCGAGATAATGGATACATTTCCTTTCATTGATAAGTAAAGTTCTTAAATTTTGTGTGAAAACGTGGCATGCTTGAATTTCATACAGATCTTGACCTGCGTTATCTAGTAAGATTTATGTCTATGATGAGCTGGTTAGAAATAATATTAAAATGAAATCAACGTCAAATAATGATATTTAAATTGACATGAGACGTCCTTTTGTCTCAAAGGTAAACTTGTTAAATCGATGTTCAAGGTTAGTGGTTTCGATTTACATAGAACAGTTGTGTTCATTAATGGCTAGGCTACGGCTTTGGGTTAATTACTTTTGAATTAAAGTACCGGTTTGTAATTGTATGTCTTCTTGGTTATTACGAGATTGGTTTATTGGTGATTTAGTTTCACCTGGCCCACTGCATTGCACTTACACATTGTTTCTCATCACCATGCAATTTTTAATACAGTTTGTTCCTTTAATACAAACGTCAAAAAAAATTTATCACAATGCTCAATTACTGTGTGTTGGTACTTTTAAACAAATCTTTTCTATCTTCCCAGGTGGTGTAATATTTTCCTTTAACATGATACAGTTGTGTCCTAGGACTGCTTTATTTTTTTTGCCTCCAGTAATGCTCATGTATACTGCACGACCACGGGGAGATATTGCAGTTATGTGGGATTCCAACTCACTAATACTCCACGGTGTCCTCCTGTGCCGCTTATGGCAGGAACACGCCAAAAAACCAGCACATGGACGCCAGACGACCGTGTATGGTACCCTTGGTCCCCTTGTCACGGGTCAAGGTCACCGACACCTACCATTTTTTCGGCCGCAGGGGATAGGAAGAGCGGCCAACACTATACAGACACTCCTGCTCTCCTGCGGCTAAAGGCGGACGCGGTGGTCCGCCATCAGACGGTGGCGTCCCCATCCAGGCCGCGGAGTCCTAGGACTATATTCTATGTATCCTATGAACTATATATTATCCTATGGACTATATATTATCCTATGGACTATATATAATCCTATGGACTATATATTATCCTATGGACTATATATTATCCTATGGACTATATATTATCCTATGGACCATATATTATCCTATGGACCATATATTATCCTATGGACTATATATTATCCTATGGACTATATATTATCCTATGGACCATATTCTATGTAGCAATAGATATTGAATAAGAGATGAGTTACAATTTTGTTTCACCTTAAAGTGTATTCTATTGATTTTTCTATGTATTAAACAATATGTAGCTGTCGTAACATCACTTATAATCATGTTGGTTGTCATGAATATCGAGTAATATTTTGTTCGCTTTTAAATATTCACAAAATATTAAATAAGCCCACAGTATCCCTAATATATCCCAAACCTTCGTTGGTTTCGTTTTAATCCGTTTCTATTTACAGTCAAAGTTTTGGGAAATGTTTTCGATGTTATCTAATGGGATCAAGAAAAAATAATAATTCTGCACGAAATATGTTTCTTATAAATACCAAGATATTATTGAAGTTGAATATAATAGAATATACTTTATTCCACACCAAAATAGTTACAAAACTTTTTTTACAAAAAAACATGAATTCTATGGGTACAATGGCGGCCCTATCGCTAACAGCGATATCTACCAGATAACTTTAGGATGTACTGAAAGAACTAGAATAAATTGCGGTGTATTTACAATGGTATCTGTGTTTAATCTATCTTTACTTACAAGATTAAATGGTGTTACAAAAGATTTTATATAAACGAACTCAAATTTGGTAACACACTTAGTGTTACCAAATTTGAGTTCGTAATATCTAGATTGTGGAATAAACCGAATTTTAGAAAATATAATTCGAGTGCCAAGGTTCTATAGTAGATAAATACTCTTTTTATTGGCACTTTTTAGAAAATATTAATTAAAAGATAGAAGGTTCTTTAGTGAAAAAATAATTTCATGATTATCTTGTTGATGTTCAGGTTGTTTATTTAGAATTTAGTTTTAATAATTTTAATTTTTCATTAGCTGTAAACAAGATGGTATTTTTAAAGTTTTATAGCATGTAAAAAAAATCTTAAAAAAAGTATTACCGACGAAATAACGAACTGAAAAGCAAACACAAAAAAATAAAGATTTAGTCTAGCTTTTTGAGTTCGCGCCAAACAAAAATTTTTTTTTTTTTTTTGCTTTTCAGTTCGTTATTGCGTCGGTTAAACTTTGTGTTAGTAAAAAGGGTTTTAACGTTTTTTAGTTTACTTAATTTCAAAAGAATCAGTTCACAATTGAAAATTCGGATTATTCGGTATAGAACAGATTCTTGTTACGGCAGATTCTTTTATTGGCAGATTCGTTATACGGCAGAAGTAACATGACCAACATAAACCATACAATTTATGTAGATATATTTAAAAAAAAAACGAAAATTCAGTGGGAAATTTATCAAAAAAATCTTTTTCTACCTTTAGGGGTGGATTTATTATTTATTTCTAATTTAAATTGGTCCATCTTTGAGGTTATAATCTTGCTATTAAAAAGAGAAGGTTTGAAGTTGGACCACTCTATAAAAAGTTATGCGTTGTCATACATAAAAATATACATGTCGAATTGAGAACCTCCTCCTTTTTTTTCGTCGGTTAAAAAGGTAAAAGATGTTGCCAACAAGACAATATTTTACTCAAGGTTTTAATATTTTTTCAAAATTTAACTGGTTTGGAGGTGGAGTTCTGGCAATTACCTGTAAAAATCTGTAAAAGTATGTGTAAAATGTGATTAACTGACTCTCTACTCGCAAAAGCTAATAATAATAATTAACAAATAAGTACTAGTAAGATTTAGAGGCGATTTCTGAATTGGGTATTGGAGTTAAGAACATATCAAAATCTACTTTAATGCAAACGTTAGTCATGTTTTCAGGCTAGAGTACGAACCTGAACTTCAGATTTAGAAATCGAGGATTAATCTAACAAGACATGACATGTTCGTCATAACCCAACTCGTCAGATTAGTTGACGCATACGGTTATACGGTGTTCAGGTTGGGTGACTTAACAGCTGTTAAAATTGCCTATTACTTCTCAATTAAGGGTACCCGTGTGAGTCATGAATTGTGAGATATATTGAGACCTGGAAATGTATTGATAGGTAAAAAAAAAATTTTACCTATCAATTTGATACAAGCTTTTAGGGCCTTTCACACCATTGACTTCCATGCAAGAACAATGCATTATTCGGTAAAACGTACCTTATGCAATTGGCAACCGTGTACCATACCAGTGAAAGTCCAGAGATTACCCCCCCCCAAAAACTAATATTTTACTAAAATCTATACTAATATTATAAAGCTGAAGAGTTTGTTTGTTTGTTTGAACCATAGAGCAACACAGGCCACCCTCCGGTTCGCCGGTGGCCTGTGTTGCTCTATGGTTTGAACGCGCTAATCTTAGGGATTACTATTTGGAATTGAAAAATTCTTTTTGTGTTGGATAATCCATTTAAAAAAAAGAGGAAGGTTATAGGCTATATAACATCACGCTAAGACCAATAGGAGCGCAGCATAAATTAAAAATGTTGCAAAAACGGGCAAAATTATTCCTGTTTAAAAGCTTCCGTAAGCGGTTAAAGTTACGTAACATTCATGTATGTGGGGTAGGGTAGGTAGGCAGCCAGCCGTGGTACGGGAGCGAAGCCGCGTGGGATAGCTAGTAATAGCTATAATTAATTTATAGTTGAATATTAACTTTTTCACTGTTCAGTAACTTACATGATTCTCTGCGATTATTGTTTGCTTCGCAGGCGGTGAAAGTAAGATCCATATCGTTGTCTTGGCAATAGCGTCTCAAGGCAAATACCTACTTTATTGTTAGCTTTATAAGACTTAATTCTAAAGCAACAGCGCTAGCTCCAGTAATGAATATTCTAACAATAAATACTTATTTCATTTCAGTAGCAGCTTTTTCTTATTAGTGATAGATTCTAATTAGTGACGCCGTCGTCAGAGTATGAAAGACAAGTCCTTTGTATAGAATTTATATTTAATTCTATGAAGCAGCGATGAGTTCAGCTCCTTTGCGCCACTATGTATATTTTATACCCTCATTATTATCTCGTAATGTTCCGCTCGAACAGGGGCGAAACCAATTTAAATGTCGGTTAAAATAAAAAAATACACAATTTTCACGAAACATTTCTCTGTAATAGATATAAAAGAGTCGTAAAAGTTTTATTTCTATTACAACAGCTCTTTTTCCATTACGTTAATACTACCTGACTAAACAGTTAGAGCGTTTCATGTTTTTTTTCTGCGTTTAAAATGTTTTTTTTTTCAGGTGAAGTCGTAAAAATGAGACAGAGGGAATCGTAAATTATTCGGTAGCGTTACTGGAGGGGTGGAAGTGTTTCCATCTCACTTTATTATACGGAATCCAGTTCGCCACTAGAGACACTCGGCATGATGTCACTTTGATTTATGCTGAGTCTCGTAGTTTTCAATAAATCTCATAGCTTTAATTGTGGACTGAAACAGCTTTATTTGAATGTGTCCGTCCTATTCGTACATAAAACATTGTCGGTTTAATAGAAATTGGATGAGTTAGCAGTTTTTATTCCGTAGCAAAACGCAATAAAATTTAGTCGTTGTCATGTGAAGCAACAGTATTATAATGAATAATTTACAAGCTTTAGCGATTGTACAATTGTTGTATACACATAAAATAACATAGAATCACAAAAGGAACTTAAAGTAGGAAAGTAAAAAAAAAACAAAAAGCCAACTTGAACATTTTAACAAGAAGCACCGAAAAGAAGTCGCAAAAGTGTTAAGTCTACATTGGAGGAGCTATTAACATTTTTAAGACTGCCAAGCGAATCTTGAGCGGGTGGCTCATGGCTCGGGTGGCTAAGGTGGCTCTTGGCTCATGGCTCGGGTGGCTCGGTTCAGGTGTTCGTTGCGCAAGACGGCGCTATTTATTGCCCAAGACATTTAAAACCCACTAAACGACCTCACACTTTACCCAGTTATTTTGAGGAAATATTTGTCACTTTTGCTCCTTATTTGTCTTGGTAATGTGAGGTCGTTTGAATCATGTAGGCAGCTGGAACCATTTTACCTGAAATATTGATTGTTATGGTGTTAATTAGTTGAAAGTTAACAATTTAGAAATCAAAAAAACCGGCCAAGTGCCTGTCGGGCCACACGCAGTAATAGGGTTCCGTAGTTGCACAATAATGCGGACGATAGTAATTGAAGGAGTTATAAAATCCAACTTCACAAGTGAAGTTAGAAAAATATTATCTAAGTATTTGAGTACCACCGCGGGTCATCACGTAATAATTTGTATATTCTGCAGTATTGCCGTTACGGAGACAGTTTATGTTCAAATCGCCAAATATTAGGTATGCAAGGGCTGTTAGGCGATAAAAAATGATGTACGAAACCTACTGCGACACTGTTATGGCATTTGCATGATCTATACAAGGCTACGATCTCACATTGTTTACTTTGACAGATACTTCTTTACAATGTTCACCTCCAGCAGTGGTTTGAGTCACGTAAAATGTCTCGCGGGGAATGAGCTTGCACCCCGTACAAACGTAGAATAGCAACTGTCCGTCCATCTGGCAGACTAACAGAATTTCAGTTGAACGCAAATTCGACGACTCATTTTACGCGACTCACAATCACAAAATTACGTCCGTTTGGCCTCACACTTAAAACACCGACTAAGTATAAATTTAACAAAACAATGGGAAGAAAAAACTAAATACCTATCTATAATTGCAAAGTTATTTACAAACCTAAAACAAATACTTTTTGTATGAGTGTTTCAAACAACCTACTCAACTACCAAAAACTAAAAACAAATTATTCAATGATAGTCCGGCTGTCATTTGAAGCTCTTTGACAGTCGTTACGGGTAGTCAGAAGCTCGAGATCTGACACACAGTCTTGCCAAGGGATATCGTGTTACCTAGTTACTGTGTTGTGGAGGTCAGATAGGCAGTCGCTCCATGTGAAATACTGGTACTCTGCTGGATCCGGTTAGACTGGAAGCAGACCCCAACTTAATTGGGAAAAGGCTAGGTAGATTGTTTGATAGGAATATAAAACCAACGTATATAAGCTGCAAGAAATAATCTGAAGGAAGGAAGAATCGACAGGAGCCGATCGACCGCGCGTCACGGAGAATGGTATGATTCGTTCCTGGATCCTCACACACACGCATGCACCTTGTTTCTTTCTTTTTCGAAATTTGAAAAATATTGATTGTATTCAATATTTCGTTCTCGAAAGTTTTTCGCTACTCAATTAGTGATGTAGTTGGGTGGGATATTGACTTTAAAGATGGATATCAACAAAAGTAAATAAGTTATTTAATATTTTTATACTATAAAGAGAGCCCGCCTCAATGAGTATGATTAAATTAGTACATAATTTCAAATTGATTTGATTTATAAAAAATATATATGGTCGGTATGGAAGAAGAAAATATGTTGCGTCGACCCCAAGTAACAAGGGATAAGGGTAAGAAGATGATTATGATATATACATTCAAATAAAAATTACACGTCTTATTTTTTCGAATTAAGAAATCGAGTATCTACTGATATCGTTCATATCATCAAAAATGCAATGTGTTGTACTGCACTGATGTGGCCTTGGTAAATATCGACCTATGACGCGAATTTCAACCTTACGGCAAACGCATCCGTCATCTATGGCCGGGTAGCGGGATTTGCTTGGCAATCGAATCTAGTTTGACTTTGGAAACATCGAAAATACCAATACTTACTGCACTAACCCAACAAAATGGAGTTTCCCGCGCGCATGCGCCGTACGGACCGATACTGTCAACGACTCCGCCCACTCCAATGCGTTATTCGAGCGTAAACATTATTAGTGTTGAAATCATTATTATTATGGATGTTATGATTTTGTTATGGTATATTTTTACATGGTTCATATACTTATATTTACTATCTGTTTTACATAACTAACAACGTTTTATAAGTAATTTTTGAATGGCATTTTTACAACATTTTTACTTTTCCAAATTCATTTTATAATTTGGTCGACTATTACTCGTAAAGTTGTAAAGCCTACTTAGCTGTGATAGTTTTCCTTTTAATTTCGTTATATATACTACTGCCATGATTTTTTTTCAAATATCCAAAAGCAACCATTTGGCTGGCAGGGCTTTTACGAAAGCGGATCCCTGAATCGAAAAATGGTTTTAACAGACTTGACTACGGAACCCTAAAAATGTAAATAGTGTTATATTTGAGCTTGTTATAAGCCACACAGCCGTAAGATATGGAAGGGATTTTCCATAAGCTGCAAAATATTATCCTCCATTGAACCTCTTTGGTGCACGTATTTTTAAATCTTATAGAACAAAGTCAGTAGCGATTAAGGTGCCTTGATGTAAGCGAAAGTATATAATTTAGAAGAAATAATCAAAGTGGCCTTCTCTGAAGGTCTTCAACAGGAAGATTAAACATCATTTCCTTGCGCACTGACATATTAGCATGTATATAAAAATATGTATTTAAGTAAGTATATTTTATTTTATTCTTCTTATGTTATTTTAAAATTGTACACTGGACCCTGCCCTCTATAATGTCATCTTTGTCACCCTAGGGTTTGCTGTAAGAGAACTCAACATTGAGTTAAGCTCGCCTTTGTACATGTACTTTATTATCACACTGTATGTAATGTTGTTTTTGTCCAATAAAGAATTCAGAATTAAAGTTGGTGTAAAATTAAACAGCATATCACGGTTAGTAAATTATTTAGAAGCCTGTTCATGCCGGGGTAATATATGTCAAAGGACCTTTTCATTTTAAAACGTTGACGTGCAAGTTACTTGTTACGCACCTATTAGTTTTACTTGTAACGGTTACAAGTATGAATCCGAAGCTAATCGCTCAACTATCACCAATCCTATCATCAATATTCAATCCGAAAATGATAATAATGCATACGTTTTACATTTGCTATGTAGTAACATTATCTCATACATATTAAATAACTCATGTATCAAGTATAACGGGGAGCTAGTTTCGAACATCGTTAATCACAGCTCTGTGACAGACCTGATTGGTCGCAGTGTCGAACTACAGACGTCCTAGTACCTGCAGTGAACATGTATATGATAAATAGTGTTCGACCGAATATCGATTTCTGCCCGAAACCGATGCTGAAGCCGATTAATCTGCTATCGGCACATCCATCGGTTGTAGCCGAAGCCGAAGGCTCAATAACCCTAAGAAATTCATTTACGTAAATATTTTTTATTTCTTTGCCAAACTTTGAAATTATCTTGCTACACACCTTACACAGTTATCAATACTTTTCATTAAATATGCAAAATAAGGAGTTGAACAATCACAACATTCAGTTTTCTCAACTGGTATGAAACTAATACAAGCAAATAAAATAAACTATTTAAACTTCACGTATTCACACGTTCTGTTCTTGCTAGAAACCCTCGCTGGCTTCTGTCGGATCTTTGGCCCATTTTGGTCGAAGCCAAATTTTTGCCAAATACATATACATTTATTTATTAATTATTATTTTTTTATATATTTTTGACCGAAGGTGTCCGAATACAAAGGATCGGTCGGACTGTGTAGATATATATATATATATATATATACACATACTGCCGTTGACTTATGTATCTCGCTGAAAATACATGTTCCATTCGGTGAATTGATTCTGATGAAATGTTAGCCTGTAAACCGGTTTAAAGGATATAAGCGAATTTAATATTATTTTATTTCATGTATACCTAGATAATGTTTGGCTCTTTGGATTAAAGATGTAGCATTAGTATCTTCATCTTACTATTTTTCTTACAAAACTAACTACTTTTTAACCGACTTCGCAAAATGGAGGAGGTTATCAATTCGACTGTATTTTTTTTAATGTGTTTTACCTCAGATCTTTTTATTGGGTGAACCGATTATCATGATTCTTTTTTTAATTTGAAAGCTGGTGCTTGTCATGTGGTCTCATTTAATTTTCATCAATATATGGTAAAGAACTTCGGAGAAATACTTCAGAACTCTTCAACCTTATTGGTTTTTGGTTGCTATTTAATACAAATAATCCTGTACTCTTTTGTATAATTGAAAAATAAACGAAAGAATAAATAATAAATGACGACAAATCACTCAGGATCTATGCAATCGAATGTCTGTTTATTGTTTACACCATTTCATAACATAACATCACACTGGTACGCTCTAAAGGGGTACGCAGGTGTGAACAGTTCACCCTGGTATACTCTCATTGCACTGGTTTTGTTTAAGTTTCATGTTATTGGATTAATCTATTCTGGATTTACTTTGGGCACTATACGCGTAGGTACCTAGCCTATAGAACTGGTCCATTCTGTACCACAACTAAAATTGAAAATAAAATCTTTTTTACAAAAATTACAACCGACTTCCAAACAAAAACATTAAAAAGTGAAAAATAACTTCAATTTCGGAAGTCGGTGTCAAAAAACGAAGAAATGAAAACAGGAACACCGACTTCCAAAATTGAAGTTATTTTTAACTTTGCAGTGTTTTTGTTTGGCAGTCGGTTGTAGTGATATAAAGTAGATATTTTTTTGAATTTAATCGAAAACATGGTTCGGTCACATTATTGATTTTTGCCCAATGTGCTTTATCATGGAAAGCAGGTTTTCTGACCAGACTGTATTATTATATTTACACCTGCCGCTCCAAGTCACGCATAGCGATAACTTATCGACTTTGAAAGACCTTCACAACTTGTAATGAGGCAGAGTCAATATTCTATGTTTACAAAAACAGTATGCTTCAATACCTGTCCATCGTTTCTTTATATAAATTTATCGACCACCATAAAGGCATTTGTTTGACCATCGGCATATTTATGTGTGTCCTACTGCATGTTACGGGTGCTCTTGTCAGTCATTCTCCCATAAAAACGTAGTATGGCGAATATTCCACTGTTTGATGATGCACGATAAAAAAGAAAAAAAATATAATTTTGTCTTATCTAGCCCTGTACGGAACCAAAAAAGTAAAAAAGAAAAACATATATTTGAAAGTTATGAGCATCGAAAGTTTTATATGTCAACACTTATTTTAACGCATCTTTGGGTGGAAATAAATAACATAAGAAGAAGGAAAATTTCAACATAGTTTTATTTTTAACAGATACATTCATGATATCCATATTCCCAAAAGTAAGTTTATAAAATATCGCGCGAGTTAAGGAACCCCAATCCCCCAATATTAGCTTCATCAGCCAATAATTATATTATATTAGAATAACAGCTATATGTCAGCATATAATATCTAGGACATGCGTCATTAGCAGAGATGATTGGTTAGCAATAAGATTAGTATATAAGATCAACATTTTGTAGAATTAAGTAATTACTGTCTTGCTGTAACTGGGATCAAATAAAGTTTATTTTTAAACTCTTCCGTTGTCGCTTACTTAATTGGCGCAGCCGGTAGGATCTCTGTAGTCAGTCTGTCACGTATCCACATCTACGGGAAGCAGCCGACGTCCGTTTCAACGGTTCAGCAGAGATCACCGAACAAACAAATACATTAAGAAGCCACATCAAGCCAGGAGAGGACCAGGAGCCAAGCAGTAATTCAGGGATCATGAAGATAGCTGCGGAATTGTGAGTAAATCTTTTCACCTTCCTCTCAGCTCTTCCATTTGCATCCCAACCTTGTATTAATCTATGTTGTGTGTATTATTAGGGATTGGACAACGCCGTAATAATATTTTATAGATTGTTAGTTGTAGTAAATAGTTAGGGATAATTTATTAATTTTTGTGCTTACTTTTTGTGAAGCTTCGTTATTTCACTTCATAATGGAAGGTATAAACCGTGTTCCGCAAGAGATGGTAAACATAATTCCAGTATTTAATGGCGATGTTAGAGCGTTACCCTTATTTATTAAAAAATGTGAATACATTTTAACAACATTCCAAGGGAGCGTTGTACAAAACAATTATTTATTTCATGTAGTAACAAGTAGATTAACAGGCGAAGCAGCTAGTTTGGTAGGCGAAAGGGACTCTATAAATACGTGGGATGAGCTAAAAATGCTGTTAAATCAACACTTTGGCGACCCACGTACTGAAGATTGTCTAGCAATGGAGTTAGAATCCTGTAAAATTAACAAAGGTGAAAGTTACTTAGATTTGTGTCATAGGATACAGCATATGAGAAGCATTTTATTTTCCAAAATATCAGAGACTATTGCTGATGACTCTTTACGGAAGGCTAAGCAGATAATCTACAGTAATAGGGCGATGAATGTTTTTCTATTCAATTTACCGCCATTCCTAGTTAGGTTAGTTCGTTTACGCGACGTTTCGACATTGGAAGACGCGTTGAAAATTGTTTTAGAAGAACAGAACTTTCAATCAGTCTATAATTCTAAAACAAACGATCACCGCAATTATAATAGATCTAATATAAATATTTTTTCCGATTTCAATAGTGCGAAGTATAATTCGCAGAGCCTATCCAGTGCAGTTGCACCGAATAACGCCACGAGTAGTTCAATTACGATGAACAATTCGCAGCAGTTTAGGAATTATAGGCAACATTATAATCAAAATAATTTCAATCGGACAAATAATAATGATCATAACAATAGGACAAGTAGGTCACAGTTTCCGATGGCGCAACAAAGCCAACAGTCCACGGCATATGCACCGCGAACGTCACCTTTTGCAGCGCAAGCATCTCCGCCGGGTTCAAAGTCGAACACTGACGTTACTATGCGCACTGCAAGTTCACGCCGTGTTAATTACACTAATAATCATAGCTATTACGAACCAAGTTTTGACAACTCAAATAATGAGTTCCAGGAAATTCCTGAAGATCCCAGACAGGGAAATTTTTGTATAACCGCCTCTACCCTAGAGAGCGAATAAAAATTAATTGCAATAAACGTCTTAACTTACCACACATAGTTGTACCAGAATTAAATGCAGTGTTTATGATAGATACAGGCAGTGTTAGGTCTTTCATAAGCCCACACATTGCAAACAAGTACTTTAGGGATCGGTTGCAATATGAACCCTTCGAAGTTGTTAGTACTCACGCATCGAGTGTTCATAGCGAAACGGCATTTATTCCTTTACCAGCTACGTTTTGCAGTAAGGAATTTCATAAATTTTATGTTTACAGTGTTGATGATAGGTATGATGGGTTAATAGGTAGTAACCTACTTAAACAGTTACAGGCAAAAATAAACATGGAAAGTCAAGTTTTGCATTTAAAAAATGCGAATATTCCAATAATATACGCACCACCTATGAGAGAGGTATATCAATTGCCATCTCGTAGTGAATTAAGAGTTAGATTGCCAGTCAACTTACTAGACGGGGAAGCTATACTACAATTTAAACAATTTTCGGAAGGGATTCGAATGCCCACCGCATTAGTTAAGTGTATTAAAGGTTACGCATCAACCGTTATTCAGAATTATACGGATGAAACCAGAACCTTAGTGGTAACAGGACCTTTTACGGTCGAACCTTACAGGCAGAACCCATCTGTTCACATTAATTTTACAGAAAATAACATAGAAATAGATAGGATGCTAACAGATAATTTAAAAAAATTACAGTTAGACCACATGAATTCTGAGGAACGAAAAACCATCGAAGGGCTATGTAATGAGTATAAGGACATATTTTATTGTGAGAATATTCCATTAACGTTTACAAATCAAGTAAAACATAGAATTAGAACAAGGAATGAAGATCCTATAAATATTAAAGCACATAGGTTACCTCCCATTCAATCGAAAGAAATTAGGAATCAGGTAGATAAAATGTTAAGGGACAATATCATCCAGGAATCACACTCCCCCTGGAGTGCTCCCGTACATTTAGTGCCAAAAAAATTAGATTCATCAGGACAGCAAAAATGGAGGATGGTAGTCGATTATAGACGTCTCAATGAAATTACTACCGATGACAAATACCCTTTGCCCAACATAAATGATTTATTTGATATGCTAGGCAATAGTACCTATTCTACTACCTTAGATTTAGCTAGTGGATACCATCAAATCGAGGTCCAGAAAGAAGATAGGGCGAAAACAGCTTTCAGTACACCTTCAGGACATTATGAATTTAACAGGATGCCGTTTGGGTTAAAAACAGCACCTGCAACATTTCAGAGGGCTATGGATAACGTTCTAAGAGGTCTCCAGGGCTTACATTGCCTGGTATACCTTGATGACGTCATAATTTTTTCTAAATCGCTGACTCAGCATGTAGAAAAGCTTAGAGCAGTTTTTGATCGTTTTCGGGCGACAAATTTAAAAATACAACTCGACAAATCACATTTTCTTAGAAAGGAAGTTCTTTACTTAGGGCACACTATTACAAGTGAAGGATTGAAGCCAAATAATGATAAAATTGATGCAATCTTAAGATATCCTATTCCAGAAACAGTTACACAAATAAAAAGCTTTTTAGGACTCATTGGTTATTATAGGAAATTCATCAAAGATTTTGCAAAAATAACTAGACCTTTAACAGCTTGTTTAAAGAAAGGTCGTAAAATAATTATTAATGAGGAGTATAGGGAATGTTTTGAAACATGTAAAAAACTTTTAACAAACGCACCTTTATTACAGTATCCCGATTTTAGTAAAAGTTTTATTTTAACTACCGACGCATCGAATTTTGCAATTGGGGCTGTATTGTCACAAGGATCAATAGGCTCAGACAAGCCAGTAGCATATGCTAGCAGGACTCTGAGTGACACAGAAGTAAAATACAGTACTATTGAGAAGGAGCTTTTAGCCATAATATGGGCAGTTAAGCATTTTAGGCCTTATCTATATGGCAATAAATTTACTATCTTTACAGACCATAGACCATTAGCATGGCTATATTCATTAAAAGAACCCAACAGTAAGCTCACGCGTTGTCGTTTACGCTTAGAGGAATATGACTACGAGGTTAAGTACAAGAAAGGGCCTCAAAATACAAATGCAGATGCCTTATCTAGGATTAAAATTAATGCAATTAACGACGATTTAGATTCGATATTTGTTAACGTGGGTGATAGGAAAGAGCGAATACAAAAAATTATAGATGAAGAGCTGCAATTTGACGAAACGCCCATAGAAACGATAGAACTTTCGGATTCTGATGATGGCGTCACAGCTAATTCAGTTTCAAAAAGGGAACATGAAGGTATTCCTATTTTAAATGAAGCTGTAGATACTAAAGCTAGACAAATTTTAGTTCACTCATGGTTTAAAGATAAATTGACAGTAAAGGATATTTCTAATAATAAACAGAAAATTTTTGAAGTTCACTTACCAACAAATAATGACAAATTAGTTAAAGACTTTCTAAAAGAATATATAGATCCTAAACATAAATATCATATTTATTTTGAACATCCATCGTTTAGAAAATCTTTTTCAAACATGGTTATTAACTTGTTTAAAAAGGGTTCAGTTAAGTTAACAGAATGTACAGAAAGAGTGATCAATTTGACAGAGTCAGAAGAGGATCAGAAAGAAGTTATTATGAAATACCACGACGGGAAAACCTGTCATAGAGGCATTAGGGAAACTTTAGCTAAACTTAAGAGATATTATTGGTGGCCAAACATGAAAGAAATAGTTACAACAGTTATTAACAGCTGCGAAATGTGTAGAAAAATGAAGTACGATAGAAAGCCCATTAAACCTCAAATTCAGTTAACCCAAACTCAGAATAGTCCATTCCAAGAAGCTTTTATGGATCTATTATACATTGAAGGAAAATATTATTTAACTATTGTAGATGCTTTTAGTAAATTAGCACAGGCAATAGAGGTACCTAATAGGAGTACACCAGAGATAGTTAGAGCATTAATTAAATATTTTAGTATTTATGGATTGCCCAGTAGAATAAGTTGTGATTCAGGGACAGAATTTAATAACATGTTAATTAAGGAAATGTTAAGTCTATACAAAATAGAATTGCACATAGGGACTCCAAACAATCCCAGTTCTATGGCAATAGTCGAGAGATTCCATTCTACTATCATCGAAATTTACCGATTAGCAAAATATGAAAAAAACGATTTAGATGCAGCTTCCGTTATGACGTATGCTATTATGGCATATAATAACACCATACACTCAGCGACAGATTTTACGCCTTTTGAACTAGTCTTTGGGCATACCGATGCCGGAAATGTATTTAATGTCGATAGGGAGAAAAATTTAACTCAGAAATTATTATTAGATCATAGGAAACGTCTCAAAGTACTATACGAATTTGTAACAGATAAATTAAACACAGATAAACTTAAGGTAAGAGATAAGAAAGGAGGTGAAGAAACACCAGTCCTTAAGACAGGAGATACTATTTACATGAAGAATACTAGGACTAGGAAAGCTAAGGAAAAACCTCGCTATGAAAAAGCCGAAATCACTGGTGAAACCGAACGTAATATAGTGCCTGTAGAATTAAATAAAAGACCAACTAGAGTGGCGATAAAAAATGTAAAACGTCCTCCACAGGTCATGCCTAGTACTTCTGGTACTAGTGATGTCAGGATTCACGCTGGAACTCCAGAACTTCACTCGGAATCCGGGGATAGCGTCGTTGAAGATGGGAGTAGCGGTGAAGAAGAATAATTATTGGACTATATTTAAGATTTTAGATTTAGAATCCTTAAGCTTACAAATAGATAATAATATTCGCGATTTTAGCAATATGAAATCGAAAATTATAGAAAGCAAATTAAGTAATGAAACTTTAGGTATAGAAAACCAAATCGAGTATTTAATAAGACTTACTAAAGATAAATTATATCAAATTTTACCCCTTAATCATAGAAACAAACGAGCTTTGTTCAACCCTCTGGGCTCATTTGTAAAAGCTATATCTGGTAATTTAGATGAAGACGATGCAATTAAATATGATAAGGAAATCGTTTTACTCCAGAATAGAGAACATGCAGTCGAACGTAAAGTGTCATCAATGCAAAAAGCTTTCGATAAATTAGTTAATGACTCAGAAATCATAAATTCAAATATTAAAAGATTAGGCTCACACACTAATGGCATAGAAAAACTAGCTGAAAATGAATTCAAATTTAACAAGTTACTACGAATAATAGATACTATGTACCAAATTTTAAGCAACTTTCGAACTTGTTATGAGAACATACAAGAAATAGAGTCCGCAATCGCCTTTAGCAAACTAAATGTTTTGCACCAGTCTATTATAAATAGCACAGAACTGTACAGCAGTTTAGAAACAATTAGTAAACATGCTAGGACAATATATCCAGTTAGTAAAAGTAATTTAATAAAACTAGAACGTAATATCATAGTCAAATCATATTTAAATAACAATAGATTAGTATTTGTGTTAGAAGTCCCTCTAATAGACAACGAAACATATAATTATTATAAGGTTATTCCTATTCCTATTTTCCATTCTCCAGACACTTTTACCATTATTCCCAAATACCCTTACCTAATGGTGAATCGATTGAAATACATGCCCGTGGTAAACTCATGTACTGAAATTGAAAATGACAGATTTCTTTGTGATGAAAGTAATTTAGCTCAGAATCCAGTCGAGACCTGTATAGAACAAATTATGTTGATGAAGAATAACTACAATAGCTGCGTAAAGAATCGTATCAAGATAGAAAAGCCTAAGGTGCAGAAGATAACGGATAGCCAATGGTTGGTCTACACAGAGGACAACCTGATCATTACCGAAAACTGCAATGAGGAAATCCGCAAATACAACATCTTTGGGACCTATATCGTGACACTGAGTCAACAATGCGAGGCGCAAATAGGAGGAGTAATTGTTGGTGCCGCCACAAACACTACAATTTCCAGTTTCAAGCTCCCATTGGTCGAGATGCCAGAGCTTCAACAAGACATACAGACAAGGACGGAGAAGGTCGACCTAAGAAACGTGGACTTTAGTGACGTGAAAGAATTGTTACAAAGTGCCAAATTTAGTGAAAGTGACGATACAACCCAAATAGTGACAATAGAAATTAGCGTATGGACCATTTTAGAGTATATCATTATCATAATAATTATTGTCGTCATCTCATACAAATTAAATGTTTTTCGTTTTTGCCGAAATTCTCCGAAGTCATCTGCGACGCCTTCGGATAATTTCTCTCTTAGGGAGGGAGGAGTTAAGGAACCCCAATCCCCCAATATTAGCTTCATCAGCCAATAATTATATTATATTAGAATAACAGCTATATGTCAGCATATAATATCTAGGACATGCGTCATTAGCAGAGATGATTGGTTAGCAATAAGATTAGTATATAAGATCAACATTTTGTAGAATTAAGTAATTACTGTCTTGATGTAACTGGGATCAAATAAAGTTTATTTTTAAACTCTTCCGTTGTCGCTTACTTAATTCGCGCTCGGTTTCGTTCTAAATCATCAAGCGCAAGCCAATCTATATATATAAAAATCAATTGCTGTTCGTTAGTCTCGCTAATTTTAATAATTCTTTTTTTGTTTTGTTCGCCAGAATACAGGGAAGGTTTAAAAACAAAAAAAAAATGGGTAGGTAGGTAGGGTAGGTTAGGTAGGTAGGCTAGGGTAGGTACGTAGGGTAGGTAGGTAGGTAGGGTAGGTCGGTAGGGTAGGTAGGGCTGGTAGGTAGGTAGGGTAGGTAGGGTAGGTAGGAAGGGTAGGTAGGTAGGGTAGGTAGGTAGGGTAGGTAGGTAGGTAGGTTAGGTGGGTAGGTAGGGTAGGGAAGGGTAGGGTAGGGTAAGGTAGGGTAGGTAGGTAGGGTAGGTAGGTAGGTAGGTTAGGGTAGGTAAGTAGGGTAGGGTAGATAGGCAGAGTAGGGTAGGGTAGGTAGGTAGGGTAGGGTAGATAGGTAGGATTAAAATACAATGTATTCAAAAAATTAATGTTTGATGTTTTTATGGCAAAACAACGTTTGCCGGGTCAGCTAGTTATTGAAAAAAAACATCCACATTGATTGTAAAAATTGTGTTTATTAATAGTACCTATTACCAAATCTACGTAGATTTGGATCATCATCCTCCTGCCCTTATCCCTATTTATTTAGGATCTGCGCAGCATATCTTCACATATATATATATTCCCCGTCATCTCAATACCGAATTTTTGTCTAGTCATATCATCTTTCACTAAATAGGTTCATTACCATCGAATTCCATGGACAACGGACCGAATAAGAGTCTAATATTACTACCATTGAATTAGGTCACAAGTATCTATTGACAATAATAATTATTCAATGAACAATTATTAGCCTTCCTATTCACCTCGTTTGACGATACCTAACGCGAGATATTATCGCAGTTATCCGCTAACCCAAATTTGGTGAACAAAACAAAGGAAAACGGTTACACTTTCCATTTAGAAAATCTTTAAATTGCCTTTTAGTATAGCCTCGTAAACTTTGAAACTCTCATTTCTTAAATAGCATTTTTCCGGGGCTTCGCTCCCGTATCTCACAGGAACCATACATTTTGCCGACATAAGTGATCGCTGAGATGAGTTAGTGTAGCTTTCATAAGGTCATCAGTGGAATCAGATCAGTTCATCCCAGCAATCTCGTGTGGTCGCTAGTTCACCCGAAGGGTTCGGCGGAGATGCACTTAACGTCGCTTAAGTTCTAATACCGTGTATGTCAAAATCGGGAACTTTTTAGGAAATCAAAAATACAGTTTAGCAGCATGTTACGCAGATTTGATGTGGCTTTTTAGAGTAACACTGTCACACGTGGTGTATTTGTTTTTGAATAACTCCTCACCATTGCACAGTGTTTCGTCTAATAGTACAAGCTAGCGAGACAAAATTATTTTTTGACTTATTTTAATTGTTTATTTCTGACAAAGTTCTTAAAATTACATGAAATCTTCGAATAAGAATTACGTCTAATCCTGTAATTTCAGTGCTTAATTCTGCATTAGAAAAAAATCTACGTGCTGTGTTTCCATCGTTCGAATTGCCATACCCAGGTTTTGGTTTATCCACAATAAGGCCCATGCGCTCTTTAAACGCTTTTTGGATCTCTTGTGAGCGTTGCTTCACAATAGCTTTATCGTTGTCTCCCCTAACTTGCCACTTTTTTATTTGTAAACGATAGCGAATATGAAGTAAACATTCAAAAGTGCGGATCCATGCATGTAAAGTAGATAAACCAAATCCAAAGCGTTCTTGGTTGCTGGGATAGTCCTTTGACTCCTCGTTCATAGTAGACGGAGTGGCACCACAAATATAACACTTTTGTGTTGAACGCGTGTCTGTTAATGCATTATATACTTTGCCGTCAGTCATGGTCAACAACAAATCGTGTTTAACAGAGATCTGAGTTCCATCAATGTTACATAAAGTAGGAAGAAGCTGACTTATTTCATTCAAAATTTTAGTGGTTTCTTCTTTTGTTAACTCATTTGTCTCCTTGCCAAAAATGAATTTAATAGGACGACAATATAAGGTAGAAGAAGGTCGTGGATTTTGCCAAATAACAGTTTCGCCGTCAAGTAGTCTCAAGGGGACAAATGAGTACACGAACAGAAATTCGTCTGTAGCGTTGATGTTCTCAAATCTCTGCTTATATGTACTATGCCCCGAACTGCCATCACAACCCCATTTGCTTATTAATGTATAATATGAACGAGGTAACACACTTCTAATGACTTTCGACTGAGCTTCAACTAATCGTTCAGCCGTTTTATCTAAAATAGCCTGAAATTTAATCTCAGCTCGAGATTCAGTCACAGAAATATGTTCGTCAGAAGGACAACACACACAACACAGCCTAGGTAAGGCTTTGGACTTACCTAGGCTATAGAAGGATGGATACACTTGATGTCCCGCTTTCATTGACCACTTTCTCGTCTGTTTGTACGAGTGAGAAGTAGATTTAGAGTCTACATAATAAGCTAAAGCTTCGTCTGGACTCAGTCGCCTACTCGCTTCAGAGCACTTATTTTTTTTTAAACTTTCGCCGGCCGCGACACTTCGAATTTGTTTGGCAACACTTCGATGCCCTTCTTTCCGTATTGCTAATTCTGCTGCAATAATTAGTTCATTTGCACTTCGCGATTCTAAAAGATCGTCTACTCTCCGTCTTTTTGTTTTTATTGATGACTCATCAAAGGTTTTGTGGGGTCGCCCTACAGAACGAACCCCCGATGATGTTGAAGGGCACGGCTTATTCACACACACTAACATTTCGATTCCGCATCCTTCTAACCAATTTTTATGTTTAGTGAGAAATGCATCCTTAGTACACTTAGAAGATGACCACTTTTCGTTTAATTTTGACGATAGGCTCGAAATTTTCATCTTGAGTTTCCTCAGTGAATCTTCAGAAGCATCTAGTAGATTATGTTGTACGCATAAATGATCAAAAATGCGACTTGTTCTTTCAGTTTTGTTATGTTTTAACCATTCTTCGAATAACTCCAATTTTGTCATAGTTATGGCTCGTTCTGAAAGAAATTAAATTACTTTATCTACGGGCGGTTTCGGGAGCCAAAAACTAAAGTAACCTACGCTTGAATGTTGCAATTATAACATACAGAAGAATCTAGCAGGATACATTGGGATAAAAAAAGTTGCAACCCTTTAAAGTTTGAAGTTAAGGAAAAATATGTGGGAATATTTCAACATTCTTATAAACTCTAATTACAGCAAAGAAGTACATGTATTATTTTAAAAACAAGTCAAAATAGTAAGTACATACCTTCAATAGTAGAATCCATCACAAGAAAATCGTTTCACTTTAATATCAATTATTTAAGATGGTGTCACAAGTGTGCTAAAAATGCAACTAATTTACAAATGCAAATTGCACTTGCTTTAAAATTACCTTTAACCCCTCTACAAAATTACTTGTTGAAGTAACAAACAAATGATTTCTTGGAATTTCTTACCTGGGAAGGGTTGTTTACAAGTTGTTATCACGAATTCCTGGAAATTACGTCATGAATTTTGTCCCGCTAGCTTGTACTAGACGAAACACTGTGCATTGGTTCAAACTCTCGTGTTTCATTCGTCAAACGATGCGTGATGAGATTCTTTAACGAATGGTAAACAAAACGTATTTCGTTAAAAATTTTAGCTCCGCAGTGTTAGAACTTAAGGGTTAGTAACAGCTATGTAATTCATGTACATTATTTGTGAAACATGGTTTTTTCGTGTAACTAATAGTTTTGCTTTAGAAAAATAATTAACAACACGATATTTTTCGCTACTTTTGGATATTCCTTCTGGTTTTATTTAAATCTGTTCCATCCTTTATGAGGCCTATGACCTTGGTAAGGGACCTATCAGAGCGCAGTCGTCCCGTTGCTCATACCTCAGCTAGTTGACAGAATTGTTTTGATGTATTAGATCAAGCATTATGCGTCTAGTGGCATTTTAGTAATTTAATCATTTTTCATCCCGCTCGATAACTGATCAATTATCTATCTATTAAATGTTTTTCACTAATAATTATCTATCTATTAAATGTTTTACACACACTATTAGGTAGGGCTGGTAGGTAGGTAGGGTAGGTAGGGTAGGTAGGAAGGGTAGGTTGGTAGGGTAGGTAGGTAGGGTAGGTAGGTAGGGTAGGTAGGTAGGGTAGGTAGGTAGGTAGGTTAGGTGGGTAGGTAGGGTAGGGAAGGGTAGGGTAGGGTAAGGTGGGGTAGGTAGGTAGGGTAGGTAGGGTAGGTAGGGTAGGTAGGGTAGGTAGGGTAGGTAGGGTAGGTAGGGTAGGTAGGGTAGGTAGGGTAGGTAGGGTAGGTAGGGTAGGTAGGGTAGGTAGGGTAGGTAGGGTAGGTAGGGTAGGTAGGGTAGGTAGGGTAGGTAGGGTAGGTAGGGTAGGTAGGGTAGGTAGGGTAGGTAGGGTAGGTAGGGTAGGTAGGGTAGGTAGGGTAGGTAGGGTAGGTAGGGTAGGTAGGGTAGGTAGGGTAGGTAGGGTAGGTAGGGTAGGTAGGGTAGGTAGGGTAGGTAGGGTAGGTAGGGTAGGTAGGGTAGGTAGGGTAGGTAGGGTAGGTAGGGTAGGTAGGGTAGGTAGGGTAGGTAGGGTAGGTAGGGTAGGTAGGGTAGGTAGGGTAGGTAGGGTAGGTAGGGTAGGTAGGTTTGGTAGGGTAGGTAGGGTAGGTAGGGTAGTTAGGGTAGGGTAGGTAGGTTTGGTAGGGTAGGTAGGGTAGGTAGGGTAGTTAGGGTAGGGTAGGTAGGTTTGGTAGGGTAGGTAGGGTAGGTAGGGTAGTTAGGGTAGGGTAGGGTTTATATTTGCCATGTTCCAGAGCAGCCTAGAATAAACAGGCCCCTAGCAAGCGAATGCCGTGATGTTTTTCATTCGATTCGAATAGCATGTGTGTGTTTTTTTAGCTTTGTCTAGCATCCCTTATTTTGTTAGAAATCGGAATATTTTATGATTTTTGGGTCGCATGTAAAAGAGGATGAGCAAAAACTTTTTTTTTACTTTAGGCTCGCGCTTGACCACTATTTCACCTAATGGTAAGCGATGATGTGATTGACGGTGAAGCACGCTTGCCTATAAAAAATCTTTCGAAAGATCCGTTATTTTCAACTATAACTAAGTTGACCATGTCTCATGTCTCTGTGCTATTGCATGGGTAGGCAAAATGTTTCTCGGCGGAGCATCTATCCTAAACGTAATTTACATGAATTAAGCAGATATCCTCTATGTGGGATAGATGTCCCAAAATATAGAGGTCTGCAAGAATCGCTAATACTCTGGCAATATTAAAGATAATGCTTTTGAATTTTCATATAATTGTAGATAAAAAACCAAAGTAAAAGAATTTTGCTTTTTACTAAGAAATATATAGTGATTTCAAAAAGTGTGGCAACGATCCGGCTTTTACCCTACTACCGAAAACTTTAACAATTAAAGCACAATTGCAAGTTAAATTAGCCATCACATCCAATGAAAATAAGCTCTTACACTAAAATATTATCAAACAATAACTTTATTAACAAATCAAATTATGTTACTTTCATCTTTTATTTCGTCACAGTCTTACAACCACCAGCCAACCAGGCTACATATCAACCAGGCTACACATGCTTGGATTAATGCCGTCGGATATTATATAGATGTGTTAAATTTCAGAGCACATTAGATCAGGTTCCAGCTTTCACTATTCAGAAATGTACCTAAAGAAGGTTTATTCAATACTTCTTCGTATCGCTGGTACGACGGTAACTCAGATTTAACATAACAGAACATCATTTCTATAGATATTCCCCGAAGGATTGAGCTAGAACTCTATTTGACATGCTGTATTGTTATTACTGATTGCTCTTATTAGTTGCGAACTGATTACACTAAGAGGTTCATAATTCCTTTAATTCTAAAGTACATATAAGCCTAAATATTTTTGCTAGGGTCGCTAGATATACCAAAATTCAGCTTAATCAGCGATTTGATTTATACCACACCGATAAGCTATTTATACTTCGCGAAATTGCACTTACGTTCACATGAATGCAATGCGAGCTTCTATTCGACCGATTTGCACTTGTTTTTTTTAGTAAATACGTATGCGATAGCGCTCATCCGTAAGACCCCTTACAGCTTACAGGGTACCACAACTGTCGGTGTATGCATGTGGTTTCAGCAAAAAGACATTATCCTCACCGTAACTAAAGGATTTGGGTGTCACTAACCAAACGTTCTTAGTGTAGTACACTAATACTTACCTAATCCTTCCGTATGTTTAACACTGTAAGTCACTAATCCTCTTAAATACAAGAAGGGTGAGCAAAAACGGAACTGCTTGGTATAATGAGTTGGTAAGAGATGCCACGGTAACTAAGAGATATGTAAAAGCTACCGCCCGCAAGTGCATCGAAAGTATTCCAAATGAATACAAAGTGAAAAATAACTTCAATTTCGGCAGTCGGTGTCAAAAAACGAAGAATAAAAAACAGGAACAGATATAATCCCTTAATAAAGCAAAGACTGGCTTGTCAGAAATACGATGGGAGATATGTACTTTTTTGCACACGATCATAATTCAGATGTGGTCTATGATGTACATGGGACCTTAAGGTTGCCCTAGTCGATTATTCTTCTATACAAACGTAGTCTGGCGATTACTCCACTGTTTGACGGTGTATATTCAAAATAAAAAATAATATAATTTTTTCTCATCATTTCTCATCAGCTCTGTAAGGAAACAAAAAAGTAAACAAAAAACATATTTATTTGAAAGTTATGAGCATCGAAAGTTCCATATTTCAACACAAATTTTAACGCATCTTTGAACGCAAATAAGTACCATAAGAAGAAGGCAAATTGCAAAACAATATCGATAGATGGTATATTAGTAGTTCAAAAATGCAAATAATTTTATTTTGAACAGATACTTTTAGCCGTTTTTTCATGATATCTATACTCCCAAAGGTCTAATTATAAAATTTCGCGCGCTCGTTTTCGTCCTAAATCATCATCCATTTCGCTACAAATTTGCAAAAGTGTGTATTCGTACTTGAACTAGCTTCTTACTGCTCACCACAGCATCAATCCCTTTCGCATGAGTTTTCGAGTGAGTAGGATGAGATAGCATGCATTTTAACCCCGCGCACAAAATAGTTCGTGCCGTCGACTAGGGCAAACTTACTGCTCTAGCATGTGTCTATAATGTAGAGAACATGACACTGGTATCTATCAAGTTTGACCAATTCCTCCTCCGAGCATTTTTGTATACATGATTACTTTCTAAAAGAATACTTACCTACATCCCCACCACAAGGATCAGGAACAGTACTACTAGGTCCCAAGTTATAGCAGTTGAGCCTTGTGTGTACATTTTGTGATTTAGATGAGCTTACCCAATCACTTCAGTCTCAGTGTACAGTTTCGTTAGCCCGCTAACCCGTCACCTATCATTTGCGTAAAATCCTTCAGTTGGTATGTACACGTACAGTGTACACATTCCTGTGTACCAATTTGGGATGAATCCAAAACGAACCTTGTTGATTTATTGAAGTTGAAATTGAAATCGTCTGATAAATTTGATGTCTGACGAGTCTTGATTTTTGTGTTGACGCAGTGATTGTCGATTTTCATTTAGATTTACTGCCTAAATATTGGTAAAGGTTTCTAGCCCATAGGCGTTATGCGACAATGCTGGTGTTTTACTTAGGTACTAGAACATGGTAACGCAATGGCAGATGAACTGGCAAGAGAGGGCTCAGCAAATGATTTTGTCGGCCCGGAACCATGTGTAGGCATTTCGACGTGTCTCGTAAAAGCCGCATTTAGGGAGTTTGCAGATCACAGACAACGAACACATTGGCTGTCTGATACCGGTCTACAACACTCAAAGAAATTTCTAAGCTCTACTTTCAAAGCCCGGAAATGCATTTGGAATATGAGCAGGGGCAAATCCGCTACCTGCTTGGGGCCTTTACTGGGCACTTTGGAACCAACGAAATGCTCATGAAGTTAGGTCTGTGGGGGGAACATACAGAACGCATGGAGCACCTTCTGTGCACATGCGATGCACAGGCTGGTAAGCGAATGAGTCTCCTAGGGGTTGGATATCCAAAACCGGAAGACTATGGGCTCATTGTTCATTCCCTAGTCTCGTTGTAAAACTCATGAAAAGAGTTTTCAACGAGATTGGGGAGGAGTAAGTATTCTAGGGGACCACAATAGATCCCAATGGGTCGAAGTGTCCGAGTTATTTCTCGGCCCCTCCACAAGATAAGACAAGATAGGTACTAGAATAATGTTTTATGAAAAAGCGTTGTCGCATTGTAACGTCGCGCCTGTGTGTGTTTTTGTCGTATGTTGTATGTTAGAGTTACACTTACATCTACACAACTAGTATCTGTTTTCAGAATTGGCTGCAGATATGATCTTTGCATAATATAAAACAAAGTCCCCAGCCGCGTCTGTTCGCGATAATCTCAAAAACTACTGAACGGATTTTCATGCGGGTTTTCTTCAAAAGAAAGAGAGAAAAACGAGGAAGGGTTTTGTATTTAAGTTATTTGTCACAGGTGAATCCGGGGCGGTTCGCTAGGTGAAATATAAAAGGGGTATTTACCGGATAACAAAATGAAAAACTAGTACCTATAAGTTTATTACATAGTTTGTATTTAAAATCGAATCCATTTTAGATAACGCACGCTACCGTATGCATGTGGTATGGGTATGATAAATAAATAATACTGCTATATAATTTAGTTTAATAATGTTATCTTTTAACGACACATTATTGTTGACATGTTCACGTATGTTGGCATGTTCAATAATATGAAAGCATAGACAAACTTGTCCATCGTAAAAAGTGAGCGTTGTTAATCAGAGGAATTGGTTTTTCATTTTTTTGTTGACCTCATTTTCGTAGTAAAATGTGAATTCTATCTTTTAGAACGAGTATATCTTATCTTATTAATCACACTAATATTATAAGGGCGGATGTTTGTGAGTGTGTGTGTGTAATTATGTATGTTTGTTACTTCTTCACTCTCAAACGGCTTGACGGAACTAGATGACATTTGGCACAGAGTTAGATTATAGTCTGGAATAGCAGATAGAATACATTTTATTTCAGGAATATGTTCCCTTCGGATAATTTTCGACTTTCAGGCGGGCGAAGCCGCTGGCAGAAGCTAGAAATATTATAAATGCGAAAGTTCGGATGATGACATTTGTATGTTTGTTGCTCAATCACGCCAGAACGGCTGAACGGATCTAGATGAAATTTGGTACAGAGATAGATTATGGTCTGGAATAGCACACAGGCTACTTTTTAGTCTATATTTCCTTTAAACAAAGTGACTGTGACATTGCGATAAAGGATCTTAACGATGATCTTGACAGGACAGCATGTTGGGCTGAAAATAATGGTTTGGTACTTATCCCTACTAAAACCAAATACATGCTGTTTGGAACCAAGAACCAAATCAGTGCAGTGCCGGCAACACTCAACATTGCCCTGCTGGGTGAGTCGGTCAGTCGAGTCGGTGAGACCCGTAATCGTTGAGATATGAAGCACACTTGTCAGAGTCAGTGCGCACTTGTTTTTGCCGGCTTAAGGTCCTCTATAAAATAAGGCCTTATCTTTCAGAGGAGCTGCGGATCCAACTGGTTGAGCAACGTCCACATATTTCAGATTAGACAGCACGAGAGACGTGCTGTCTAATCTGAAATATGTGGACGTAGTTATTGGCCCTCGACTGCTTGCAAGAATTGATCGAATGATTCAGAGAGTGCAAAACGCTTGCGCTCGATTCTGCTTCTCAATTCCTCCTAGAGGACACGTAATGCCATTTTTAAAAAACTACTCAATCCTTAAGATGAAGTCGCGACGTAAGTTCCACTTGGCATGCCTACTTTCTGGACTTATATAGTACAAGCAGCCGACCTATCTGAACAATGACCTGAGCTGGATCGCTAGTACAAGAGAATGCGCAAGTAGACAGTGCTCACAGCAACTCTCCACTCGCACAAGACAGCGGCTTTCAGGGGAAGTTTCAGATACGCCGCATCTAAATGCTGGAACAAAGTTCTCCCGCCGATAAGGAATCGTAAATGCATTATAACCTTCAGAGTTCAACTGCTGCAGTTTCTTATCGCATCGCTGAAAAATCTGGGATTGACCGTTTTGAACACGTCCATTATATAACTGGCTGCCATGTATTTCTCGAGCCATTCCATTTGTCTATTTAGCGCAAAGACCTTATACGTATTTCTTACTACTAGACTGTGTACCAAAATTTTTTGTTTAGCTAAAATGAAATCTATCATCATCCACCTAGGTTAGCTATTTCCTTATAAGCGGTAGCTAATCAAAAGCGGTCCTGGCGAGAGGGTTTCCGCTGGTAGTGTGTCCTTGTCTGACTTCTTGCAAGCTCAAATAATCATTGGGTTTGGTAGAAATTATAGAAAATTTAAAATGTTTCTTTTTATTTTATACCAAAACAAACGATTTATAGACTTTGAAACGTATTTAAATATTTCTACAGTTCCTAATTAATCAATTCGTTGTATTTAAAAAATAATTAATGAATACTTAGTAAGAGTAGTACTTTTAAATATTTGGGCCTGGTAATACTAAATGTTAGATGGTGGTTTGCGGAGTTTTTGGCAGGCTTTGTTCGAGTGAAATTCGGCGGCTGTTAATATTATTTGCAAATTGATTCCTAGAGGAATAAAATTGTCGTAGTTTTGTTTCTCAACTGTCGACGCAACTGGACAATATGTGAAATCATTGAGATCCTTTGAGGTATATTTAGCTGCCGGTATTTCAAAGCATCGTCTGAAGACTGCAGGATCATCTCACGCCTCTCCTTCATGAGCTTGAGAGTAGGATCAGAGAGCTTTTTGTTCCTATCTAAACGGTCTTGAAGAACGAGACTTGAGGAGACTTGGGATTTGAGGATTATCGAGTCCTCCCCCTCTCTTCGAACTTCAGATAACTCTATAATACTCCATCATAAACTGCTCAATTCCTCTTCGAGTTTGGTGATCTTTTCGTCGGACCGGAGTGTGCGTGTTGTACGTTGCCAGGTCCAGTCGTCGGTATTTGTTGGGGTATCCGGATCTCGTCCGGGATTCTCAGCACCCCTTGCCATACCGTAAACTCGACCGCTACCGTAGTCGAGGGTAGGCTGGCTGCCGGGCACTATATTATACTATGTTTTATTTGTGCTATTCATGGGGAGTGCTTTGTAGGCGGGTTGGCGATCGCAGTATGGTTATTACAAATGCACAGAGAACGTTGCTGCCCATTCTCTGGTTTGTCCCTTACTCGCTTCTTACGACACCCACGGGAAAACATGGGATGGTGAAATTATTTATGCCTGACATCATACGATAAATGTTGTAGATTCCAAAAAATATACATACTATTTTTTTATTTACAATAAATTAGGTAGGTTTAGGTAGCGTATTAAGGTAGCATAAATATGTCGGGATACTTACACTATCTTTTTTACAATCAATTTGTCCCGTGTTCTGTTTGGTCATGGTCACCTCATTAGACAGAGACACACTACCAACGGGAGCCCTCTCACGCGGACCGGTTTTTGCGCCATAGTGCACAGTCTAGTAGTAAGAAGTATAAGGTCTTTGATTTAGCGTATCTCGTTGTCAAGTAGTTTCTGCCTACCAACATGGGAAAAAACGCGTGAGTTTATGTATGTATGCAAAATTTATCGCAGCCGGTTCTAGCGTGCATAAAGCGGATAAAACCTCTATTATTATCCTCGTTTGCCTCCGCTGAAGGCCAAAGGGTCTACAAAGAACCCGAGTATTTTTAATAACACTATAAATAAAAAGAATCTTCGTATCGGTTACGACCCTTCAGCAAACTATTAAATTGAAATTCCTTGAACATGTTTGCTGAGGTCAATATCGATAAGCCGACCCGTGTTTGCGTAATATCTTTTTCCAGAAAGTTTGTTTTGTTGCTTAATTTAAAGATACTGAAAATCTTGTGTTGCCATTATCAGTTTAGTAGTAGTCTTATCAGTAGCCTCTCTAAAAATAATCCGACCAAATGAGGTATCCTCCACACAGAGCCAGGGCTAGCAGGATATGCGTCACCTCCTTCGCTGCCCGATGCACAACCGGCACCTTCCAGGATTTAAAGGAACCAAATGATGCAATCTTCGAGGTACCTAAATACTCGTTGGACAAAATTTCAGCTTGTAGTCAATGGACACGAAAATAATAAGTGAATACGAAGGTATATATACAGTTTGGTACATATTTGTATACCTAGCGAAAAGGTTTAGGTTAGGACGCACATTAGCTCCGAGTAAATTATGGCCCACTCCCTCTCAAAGAAAATAAAGTTTTATTTTTATTCCACAGTGGTAAAGAAAGAAAGAAGAAAATATTTATTTGTGACCCGCACAGGAGACACAAAATAAGGAAAAGATAAACAAAAAAAGAAACAAATAAAATAACCCCGTGCAAGAGCCCAAAAAGGCTCCTATCTGAGCATATGCAACGATATTAAAAAGAATGTTGATGCCACAGTGAGCACAGTGCACAGTGAGGAAGCTTGGTGTCCCAGCAGTAGGGCCGTAATAATCTGTACTAAGGCTAGTGGCATTGTAGTAACTTCTTACTACAATGCTATTGGTATTGGTATTGTACTGTTGTAGTAGTGTTGGAGATATATTACATATTTAATAGTGTGTGACATACCATGATCATTAAAATCGTAAACCGTTCAACTCCGTAGGACAACAAATTACTGGCCCAACTACAAAGAAAGTAAAGTCAGAAAGGAAACACTTTTCAAACAAGAATGCAAAACAAAAGGCTATAAGTTTGCGGCCTCCACAAAATCTCATCATATAAATGGGTTTGAAGATAAAGTGAGACATTTCTAACAGAATACGCTGTTAATTGCATAAAGTGGGCCATTTCGAGGCTAATTTGAATGTCAACTCAGTTTCAAGCATTAATTGTGTTCTGTCGGAGCGCAGTACTTGAGTGGCGGGAGTGCCAACCTCTAATTTGCCTCGGTGCAGTGCTGTTATGGATATATATTTAATAGAATATGCATACTATATGCATACTATTGTTGTGCAATATTGTTTAGGCTGGACTATTATATATATTTTTTAACAAAATTTGGCGAAATGGGGTTTTATAGACCAGTCTGATACACAATGTAAGTGCGGTGCCCCCTGCAGAATATGACACACATGCTGGAGTGCCCCAAGTGCCCAAATAGCTGCACTATGGTAGACCTTTTGCTCGCCACTGACGCCACAATCAGCGTGGCCATCTACTGGCATGAACCCAAAATATTTAATGGGTTTTTAGGTTTAGCCTACAATATCCCACATCTGAGCAAAGGGTCCTCCAAATTCTTTCAGGTATTATTTTCCTGAGTCAGGTTTGCAGTAGACGAGGCTAGATTATAATTTCTGTTTATAATATCACAACGGTTGAGGTTTGACTCTGTGGCGAATTATAAAAACCGGCCAAGTGCGTGCCGGACTTTCGCGCGAAGGTTTCCCTACCATCATAGCAAAAAACGGCCTTAAATCACGTTTGTTGTATGGGGGCCCCACTTAATTATTTATTTTATTCTGTATTTCTTGTTATAGCGGCAATAGAAATACATCATCTGTGAAAATTTCAACTGTGTAGCTATCACGGTTCATGAGATACAGCCTGGTGACAGGCAGACAGATAGACGGACCGTGGAGTCTTAGTAATAGGGTCCCGTTTTCACCCTTTTGGTACGGCACCCTAAAAAGCATGTATTTATTAATCCTGTGAATCATTAGTACTTACCTATTTGTTATCAGCCTGAATTGTCTCACTCCTGTTCAAAGGCCTTCCCACATTACTTCTATATCTCTCGATGTTATTATGCTTAAGAATTATGATCTTGTCAATTTTATTTATGCGCAAATATTTATTTAAGGCCGACACTTGTTTAAACTATCGTATTTTCACACTACACAATGCCTTATCCATTCTTACTTAATGCCACATCTCTTTCAGTTTTATACTTATTTTAGTATATGGTACACAATATGTCAACACTTTTTCATCATGGAAATTTAATTTCTTAGAATATGACTTCGAAAGCTTGAATTCATTTTCAGCGAGTACGCGTTTCTTTTCTAAGAAACCTTCTCGTGTCAGCGCTTTATCGCTTATAAGCAGAAAACTAACGAAAGAGATTCTTAGAAAGAGTTATTGCTTGAGTTATTCACGTCGTAGAAGGAGAACAACTGTATAACTAGGTATCTTCCATATACAACAACTGTCGAGTATCTCTATCGATCTCAAACTTCCAAGGATACGACATGAAATCGCTGTCGGCAAAGTTATGGGAACATTAACTATATATCTCCGACGTTTATTTTAAGTTAAACGGTTGGAAGCTCACCTATCCAAGTAATTGAAAAAGTTATCACGTAAAACTGGAGAAAATTGGTGCCGTTGTCACTTAGGAATTTTTCGGCTTCGTTGTTTGGAAATAAGTACGCGTTGGCGACTTTTGAGTTTGTGTCTACAGGCTTTGAAGCTATGAACAACTTTATCGGTTCACTTAATATGATGAGGCGCCAGGGTTTCTAAATATACACTGAAATGAAAATGCAGTATAACATCGATAAAAACTTTTATTGATTAAAGACGACTGAATGCCGCCTTCTTCTATTAAGCGTACGTTTCTCCCGACGTGTCCATATTAATGTCTGCTATATGATAAAGTTTAATTGTTTTTATTTAATACGGGATTACAATACACAGATTGTAGAACGAGACGGGTAGGGGCGGGCACGCGGTGGGAGACCGCCACTCGGCGTGGAAAACGCGCGCCCGTTCATTACGAATATAATTCTCTATCTAACAATAAGTCAATATTCTGATCGCTAATATCAAAAAATTTACAATGAAAATAGAATTTACTCTAAAAATAATTTTACGCGAGTCAGGCGTCGGTCGTGAGTCGACTCAGGACGACCGGCGCCGGCGCGTGGTCTATCACATAGAAAGATTCATAAAGTACAATCAGGCGCGCAGCGTCGCGAACACCGGACACTGCGCCACACCTCTCACTCCATATCAGAAACGAATCTTTATTACTTGACAACTAAAGGTACTTTATATTACAAGAGTTTAAATACACACGTGGTGTCTACACGAAAAGGTCTTTTAATGACGAGCAGAGAGAAGCATCGCAGCTCTCCGTCGCCTCCTCCTCCTCTGGCCTGTTGGGGTACCAGCGCTCACCCTCCGGGCGTCCCGGCACCGTCGGCCGCACTGTGGCTGGAATGTCTCGTGTCTTCTGTCGGACCTCGGTTTTTGGTGCCGTCTCTTTCACAACGATTGCCGTAGATGTGGATGCCCCCGTGTCTACAGCAGAGCTCTTCCTAAGGAACACTTCGATGGCACTGCCGAGTGCACTTGCATCCACGACGGATCCTGAAGGTTTGTCCCAGACTACAGCCGCCACGTCGCCGGGAGCTGGTTTTGAATCTGGGGCAAAAGTCACTTTGCTTTTCTTGGGTTCATTTTCCTGTTTCTTTGTGGCTAAGGTCTGATGTCTTCGTGTGAACCAAGTGGTGCCCGAGTCCAAGGGTTTGTCTCGCAGTGAGGACGCATCGAAACTGCTGGACCTCATATCGGCTAGACGTCGGGCTCGCTCTGGCTTGCCGCAGCGATCAATTTCCGTGGCTGACGAAGTGAGCGCATTGAGCATTAAGTGCAAGTCTGTGTCGGTACAGACCACACCGACGCCGGCACCGCTGCGAGGCGGGATTGGCGGCGGTGGTGGCATCTCTGAAGCCCGGCGACGCGCTGGTATAGGCGGCAGCGGCGAGCCTAAGAAGTCTGAGTGTCTGCGACCACGGTTGGTGTATCGAACAGAGCCGCCGCCCATAGGCGAGCGCTCGTCCAACGGCTGGACCTCACAGACTCGTTCATTAGAAGTGTTCCAGAGACGCATGCGTACTTTGCGAGCCTGTACGATGTCGTCCATTATGTCTAGCTGTAGATTGTGGGTGCTGCCCAGTGTGTCTGTGGCGGGAGGGCCTGCAATAGAAACGAGAGCTGAACGCAAAACATATTGGTTATTCATAGACAATACACATGGAAAGATAAGTTTGAAAGTGGTCAGATTCACTCACATTTCTTAGAACCGGAGTCCCTGCGCTGACGGGCGAGTGCTGGGAAGGCTGCGATGGACTCGCGGCGTCCGCGTCCGAATAGTGCCTGAGGTACTCGAGATATTGTGACTACTGAATGTCTGAAAATAAACGTTTTGTTAGGTAATGGCATTGGTGTAACGTTAAAAGGAATATTTAGACTGTCGAATACGAAACAACATACTCGTGGACCACGACCATGAATGACAAGAATAGTAATAATTCATCTACTTGTGACTTTTCATTTACAGGGTGAGGGTGAAGATTGCTTGGATTGGATTGGATTGATTGATTGATGATGCATAAAATAAAAAAAAATTGTTCGTTACTCATTAAAAATTTAACTATAGGCTAAACTCTGAAATATAAAAGAGAAAATCACATCCATGCTCGCATAACTTGACATAATATATAGAACAGCTGATTTGTATTCATATATCAGAGTTGATCCCTTAATAATAGTTGTTTGTTATACTCCTGAGTACTTTTAAACCTAATATAAGATAGGACAAAGACACTGTAACATTGTAACCAAATAAATTCTCAATGATCTCACCTTCTGCCGCCCGGCTGCGGCTGTGTAGATGTCAGTGTGGCCAGAAATGCTGCCTCACGCGCCTCGCGAGCCGCGCCCTCACCTCGCTCCGACAGTCGACGTACCTGGGATACACGACATTGTATTAGGTACTTATTGTTATAATTTGCTATAATTATGGAACTTTGAAATCGAACAGTTGTAGAAATAACACAAAGAACGTCTAACTTTGCATCTAAACCCACTAGTTACTGAATACCTTAAACCAGACAGCGGTGGCAAAACTGGCTGCTCTAGCCCAACGCCATCTAATCGCAGAAATAGTTCGCTTATGGTCTGACAGAAAATAATGTAAGTAGATACTTTTGCAAGCGGCTTCACCAGTCTTCTTCCTGCCCCCTTCGCAATTTATTTAGTGTCGGGCCTCATTGTGCATCTACGCCAGGATGGTCTATCCAGGGTTGTTGATGGAGGACTTTTGTCCACCTGGTAGTAAGCCTTTCAATGCAGCGTCTTCCGGTTCGCGGTCGCCACTCCAGAACCTTTCTGCCCCATCGGCCATCCGTTCTGCGAGCAATGTGCCCTGCACACTGCCACTGGCTATGTCGGTAATGCTGGCTATGGGTTTCTATAGTACTTATTCTAAATACACAATCCATGATCAGCACACCTTTATATCCTTCAATTTTGATATTATAAGTGTCTTGAATGAGCAGTCCACGGTCTGCCTTCGTAGGATTCTGGAGTTTTTTGGTCACATTGCCAGGAAGGACGGACACAACCTCGAACAGCTGATGGTTACTGGCAAGATCGAACGAAAACGTCCGAGAGGTCGAAGTCCAATCAGGTGGTCAGACCAAGTCCGCACATCATTAAATACCAAGCTGCACGATGCTCTCCACGACGCCAAAGACAGAAGCAGATGGCGCAAATTGGTGAAGGAGAAGTTGTTTCCACGAAGAATAGGGAATCACGACCCTCAGTAATGAGGAACACGATGCGAGGAGGAGGATATATATTTAAATCCATTCATTATCGTTATTGCACCTCAGTATTTATTTCTGCATCACCTAAAGGTTGACTGGTAGAAAATGCCTAAGGCACCGCCTCTGTATATTTGTGTACTTAAAGTATTAAAAAATAAATGTGATCCATAGCTTGATTAAAAAGCGGGCTGGAGGCTGGACCCTGATGCACTCTAGCTTTGACCATAGATGGATCCCTTAAAAAAAAAAAGAAATGCCACGTGACCAATACCTTATACATATATTGGCTTTTCGACTACAGCCATCGCTGACAGAATAATACTTAATCTTGAACCTCTGGCATTGTTATCGAGAACCTATCTAAAAGTTGTACGGATACGAATATTATGACGTCTCTAGTCTTTCGCAATACCGAGCTCTGTGTGTTTAACCTAAGAAAAGTCGAAAAAAAATTGAATTAAACTTTTCAAAGTTCAGTTGAAATCTTTAAATTTGGGTGGACGGCAGAAAATTAAGGTTTTATTTATTGAAACGAATCTATTCTGAAGTGGAAATAATGTTTAAGAACTTATCGACTAGATAAAAAAGCTCGAATTAACACACAGGTGGAGGCCTGGTTAGGCCATAGCTGCAATTGAGACGAAGAGAGTCCTAGCTTGTACAAACTATCTGGGTTGAGGAATGTACAAAATATTGAAGATTATTACAAGCTTTTTATCTGAGCTAGCTTTTGAATAATCAATAAACAATAACGTTTATCGACTGTCAGAATGTTGTAAGCACCCAATATTTCAATACGTATTGTGTAGCCGACTGCCAATAGTTGTTTAAAAATTTATAAATAAAGAAGTGTAATGTTGCTGAAGCATACGATGCTAACAATTTATTTTTGTTGTGCAGATAATATCTTGCATCTTAGTCTAGTGTAGATTTATTTAATTAGATGGCCACATGGTATGTTCCTATAATACCTGTCTGCTATTGATTGTACGTACTTGAATGTATGCAAACGTAGTTTTAATAACTGAATGGTCTCTGATTGAAACGCCGCGTCAGCCGTTGGGGTTAATTCCTGAACGGGTCGATTCATTATTATGCATAGGTGGATAGTAACCGCATCAGTTCATATTTGCATGTTGGTATACCGAAAATTCGGTATTGTAAATTCGTATGTGGAATAACTTTGATTTATCTAGATGGTTCTTATATTATACATCGAAACCGCACTGAGCTTTTCCTAACCTAAAGAAAGTTTCTAGATGTAGGAAGTGAATACGAGCATGTGTGAGACAAAAAGCGAACTTGTATATCCGAGTGTTGCATTTTCTGTTGTCGGCCATGCCACACGCTTACTTTTTCTTTGGCTCATTTTTAATTTCTATGATCATCATCATATCGTCATTTCAGCCGAAAGACGTCCACTGCTGGACATAGGCCTCCCCCAGCGTCGCCACTTTGACCGGTCCCGTGCGTCCCGCATCCAGCGGATCCCCGCAACCTTCACCAGGTCACCGGTCCACCCGGTGGTAGGCCTTCCAATGCAGCGTCTCCCGGTTCGCGGTCGCCACTCCAGAAACTTCTTCCCCATCGGCCATCCGTTCTGCGAGCAATGTGCCCTGCACACTGCCACTGGCTATGTCGGTAATGCTGGCTATGGGTTTCTATAGTACTTATTCTAAATACACAATCCATGATCAGCACACCTTTATATCCTTCAATTTTGATATTATAAGTGTCTTGATTGAGCAGCCCATCTTTGGCGTTCCTCAGTTATTCCGATTCACCAATACATGAACACATTTTTCTTAACAGAAACGACTAACGACTAAAAAAAAACACCTGGTTTTCATGAGATTTTAACACTGAATAGTCAGCCCCCCTCTTTTTTCCCATAAAGACACTTTTCTTAAAAACCATTCGATGTTTGTGTATTCAACAATACCGTACTACTACTCAGTTACTGCGAACTTTATTGACAGTCCCATTAGGGAAGCTTCTATAAATATATATCTATGGAAGAGCCAGCCAGTAAAAGGTAATATCGAGCAATAACTGTGATATTCACTGAACGACTGTAATCAGATAAGCTCTGATAAGCTCCCGATGATTAGGATACGAATGAATTGCTAATTTTCTCCGTATTAGGCACTGATGTTATCATGGATTGCTGTAGTTAGGCTTTCTGAATCTAATTTAGAAAATGGTTCAGTTATTTTATTTGAAATTAAAGCTTACTCTGACGTCAAGTTTACAGTCTCGAGTGTGTTTTTTGTTGACAATAGCTATGAGTTAATATTTATAGGAAAATTGAATTTCTACTTTGCATTTTTCCTATAGATTCTACAATATACTTGAAACCTGTCGTATACAACCATATTGCGACTTAGGCCAGTATTAACATTATTCAAGGCTTTTCAACGATATCCAAAGGTTTCCAAGATTTTCTCAGGCTCCCAACGGGAGCATTAGCAAAGAATTCTCAAGGTTGCCCTTGCTTCCTTCCAATTGCGAAGGTTCTGTGTCGTCAGTGCCGCTCTCCTCCACCACGATCAGTGGCTCTCAAGACTTCCAAAAATACTAACCTGGCTAGCAGTGGGTCCAGTGGTACAAGACGGTGTCGGCAGAGAGTGTTTGCGCGTGTCACGCCAGGGTGACAGGTGGTAGGGGTCGGGTGGCGACTCCTGGTCGATGGAAAGGCCACGCGCGGGCGCCGACGAGTGCGGCGATGAGTCTGTGTCTTCGGTGCCACTCTCTTCCACCACGATCAGCGGCTCGCCTCCGCCGATCGCCGGCATCGCCATCGAACCACGTCGCATCATTGCTGGGCAACAGAAAAAGATGACATAAGTATTTTGGTAGATATTAACATAGGTATAGGCACATTATTTAAACCTTGAAAATTATAGGTTTTTGGCAAACTGCTCATTGAAGTAACATCATATTGTTTTTTTTTAACACAACAATTATTTTCTAATATATGTAAATAATTTCACTAACATTCAAAACCTAAACAAATGCTTAAATGTTCTTGTGCTGAGACCGACTTTCAAACCAACATGATTTTCAACTCACACTCTCAGCATACTAAGTGTTGAAAGTACCAACAGTGGACGTTGTTTTGTGAGAATAGATTGCGTAACTTAGAAATTAATTTCGGTATCACCTGGTGTTTGCGATAACATATTATTTTGCAATGGGAAACAATACGTAAAAGGGAAGAGTATTTTCATCAAGGAAATTCGGTGTACCATACATTATAATCTATACTAATATTATAAAGTTGAAGAGTTTGTTTTTTGTTTTTGTTTGTTTGAACGCGCTAATCTCAGGAACTACTGGTTGAAATTGAACAATTCTTTTTGTGTTGGGTACTCCATTTATCGAGGAAGGTTATAGGCTATATAGCATCACGCTACGACCAATAGTAGCGGAGCAGAAATGGTAAATTTTGTTAGCGGTTAAAGTTACGAAACAATCAAGTTTGTAGTGTAGGTAGGGTAAATGGGTAGGTAGGTAGCCAGTTGACGGGAGCGAAGCCGCGTGGGACAGCTAGTGTATGTATAAAGGAGCTTTGGTTAATTACCCAGGAAAATAACTGTCCATACGTGTGGACTACCATAAAAAGCCGATCAGAGCAAAAAGAATAGGCTATCAAAGGGCCCAAAATCTGTATTTCGCTTAATTCTCGTAAAGTATCGAATTGTACTGATTAAATGAAGTTCATTTATAAGTTGATAAAACCCACATTTTGTGTGTTATTGACCGCTATAAAACAGCTAATAATTGTGAACTTCCAAAACGTAATCTGTTTCTCCAATATTCAAGACTTCGATCCCTAAAACATAAAAGCAAATTCTTCCCGGCTTCCAGCAGCGGTTTCTTCCGAAAATATAATTAGAAAGTAAGAAAGGTTATCCTTATTAGATGTCACACTATCCGTGGTTTACGCGGTCAGTGCGTACCTACAGGTGTTGGGTGGCATACGGTCTTGATGTTGATAATGCTGATTGGATGGGATAATAAACAAACCAGAGGTATTCCACGTGAATGTATAAAAGTAGGTCATTTGACACGTCATAATGTTAACGTCGTAATTGTATTACACGTTATTATTTTCTTCGATAAATAGTAGATTATTTATCTAGGGAGCAAAAAACTTTTAAAGGCGAGAATGTTTTTTTTTAATCCAGAGGAGGAATTCAAAGTACGTCCTCGAGCTTAAAATAGTGCTGCTCCCGAGGTGGATACTACTTTTTATCACCCTCCATGAGGAAATAAGCATGTGCAACTTATGAACAAGAACGTTACGTTTATTTATTTACATGTAACTTCGTTTGTCCCCTAAGTTTCGAAGAAGAAATACTTGAACGGTAGAAATAATTAGAGGCTAATGTTTACATTTGAACAATTATGGAATAAGTTGTAACAATTTTATTAGTACCATCCATTACAGTTGTAGATCTATTTTTTATTTGATTTGCGCGCGGTTTTTCAGCCAGTCACTTATTCAATACAATGTTCGCGTGCGGTCCGAAATAGAATTACAATCGCTCATTAGCCAACAACCACATACATTCGTCGTAACCGATTTTAGCGATGTAATCCTATTTTGGACAGCATGGTTTGTGATTCATCTCTATGCTGATTGGAACATTTACTAACAATATCCACATTCCAAATTCAAATCACTTTTAGTCCCTAGGAATTAATGACATATTTGAGCCCCGTTTACGAAGAATAAACTAGCTCTTTCTGAATAGATGTGATAAAAATTGTATTAAGTGTTATTGAGAATTTCTTAGTACTTAGCAGTTTGGGTTTGGATTTGTGGATGTCGATCGAGCTGTGTGCTAAATGGACCACTTATTTGATTCCTATTATGTGCTAGGAGGTGTAGCAGCAGACCAAGATGTCGGTGACGAAACGAAATTAACTCCTATCGGAATAACTGGGCTGTAACAGTGTAGATAAGGGACTAGGAGGTCTTTGCCCAGCTGTGGGACATAATGGTCTAGTTAGGTTAGATAAGAATAATGTCAATAATTTCGCCTTTAAAATTTACTAAACTGAACAATGCCTAGCACCATGTCATATGTCCTATGCTTTCATGGAATATCTTCGGGTGTGATGTGCGAAAATTATCCTTACTGAACATTTAGAAGAACATAATAGATCGATCTGATAAAAACTGAGCTTGACGTGGTATTTTAAGCATTCCATAAATTATTTGCGCATTTACACATTGCTAGTAAACAAAGATCCTTTTTTATGAATAACACCTATATAATCGTTTAATTTACAACAAAGCGCACGTTAAACAACCATTTAAAACTCATAATCTCATTATTAAAATTTCGAAGACGAAACTTTGCGAAGTTCAACTTCAAATTACTTTTGTTCATGTCTATAAAAGATTACCAGTACGTAACTCAGGTTTAATTAAATGTTAATTAAAGTTAGATGGTTTATTTTATACAGGGTGTAACGGTAAGGTGTGATCATATATTAAAAACTTCTTCTAGTCATGTAAATGAACAACTTTTTCCAAGAAAGTCAGAGACAATCCTCAAAAAAAAAAAAAAAAAACCAAGTCGTTTTGAATGCCTAGCTGACGTATTCTCAAGGAGTAGGCGTGACAATAGCAAACTTTGTCATGTATAATGTCAAAACGCTTTGATGCGCAACAGTGTTATTGCATGGCACCAATTATTTACAATAAATTACCAAGTGGTTGGAAAGATATCAAAATAGTGATGTTCAAAAGTAGATTACGTTAATTTTTAATATATAAAACTTACTGCTACGAAAAGTTACTTAACGTTTGGCTGAGTTTCTAACAGATAAAATATATTTGTTGATTAATTGATTTATTGAATGATAATTGTAATGATAATTTATTAATTCATCTATTGTATGATAATTATAATGACAATTTATTAATTGATATATTGAATGATAATTGTGATGATAATGATAATTTATTAATTGATCTATTGAATTGAATTGTGATGATAAAGATTATTTATTTATCTATTGAAGGATAATTGTAATGATATTTTATTAATTGATCAATTGAATGATAATTATAATAATATTTTATTAATTGATCTATTGAATGATAATGATAATGACAATCTATTAATTGATCTATTGAATGATAATTGTGATGATAATGATAATTTATTAATTGATCTATTAAATGGTAATTGTAATGATAATTTATTAATTGATCTATTAAATGGTAATTGTAATGATAATTTATTAATTAATCTGTTGTTAAAATGTGAGTTCATGTTGCATAAATAATGTAAATGTTTGCATGCCGAATGGTAAAATATGGCTGAGCTTTGATATCATAACAACTATTTTGTATTACCCATAATTGCAAAATAAAATTCTATTCTATTCTGTTCTCATACAAATTTTGATCAGCTGATGACCACTTTGCCTATGACTTCCTTGGAGCAACTTGTTTATTTACATGGGTAGAAGCAGTTTCAAAATATATATTTATTATAATATTTATTAGTCTATTGTTTTAGAAAATATTTATGTATTTTATTAGTTAAATACATAAATATTTTGACACTTAATAATTCCTTAATTCTTCCTTAATTCTTCCTTAATTCCTTAATTCTTTTTCTTAATTTTTACTTAATTTTAATAATTCTGATATTAATAAATATCAGAATTATTAAAATCTGATATTTATTAATATCAGATTTTAATAATTGTTCTTTTTTATTTTGTACTCCTACCACTGTTGTGTCCTTTTTAACCCATAGGTTGACTGGTAGAGAATGCCTTGCTGCATTAAGTCCGCCTATGTATCACCATTGTACATGAAGTTTAAATAAATAAATGAATATATGACCATATCTTTCCGTTATACTCTGTACAAATTAAATGATCGAAAGGTTTAAGGTAATGTCGTTAAGACCCGAGCTTTATTTATATTAGTTGGTAATTGCCGTCAGAAAGTTAAATTATTTCAGTGATTTGTAATTTTATTTAATTTAAGTCCACGGTTAGCGTCGACCTCGGCGCCCGCTGGTATTTTCTAGATGTTTGTTAGCGACTTTTAATGAGTTTACTTGACGATTTCATGTTTTGAATTAATGAACTTCAATTTGACTTGAATGTATAATTTTTCACTCAAAAACTTGAACAAGCTGGGGGAGACGGGTAAACTGATGACTTGGTTATGAGACTTCGTTTAGGCCGTTTATAAATGTGACATACAAGCCATGTGGCCAATGTGATATCCCATGTGCAGACATGACGAACATCCATTCAAACTGTCAACTCCATTTAACTCTTAAGGTTCCCCTAGTCGGGGGCACGAACTATTTTGTGCGCGAGGTTAAAATGCATGCTATCTCATCCGACAACATGTACGAAAGATATAGATGCTGTGATGAGCAGTAAGAAGCTAGTTCACGTACGAATTAGCACTTTTGCGAATTTGTATCGAAATGGATGATGATTTAGGAAGAAAACGAGCGCGCGAAATTTTATAAACAGACCTTTGGGAGTCTAGATTTCATGAAAAAACGACCAAATGTATATTTCCAAAATTAAATTATTTGCATGTTGAATCAGTAATGTATCCCTGTATGGAGGCCGTTTTGCAATTTTCCTTCTTCTTATGGTATTTATTTCCGCCCAAAGATGCGTTAAAATTAGTGTTAAAATATGGAACTTTCGACGCTCATAACTTTCAAATACGTATTTTGTAACGGGTATAATTTAGACGGTCATCAAAAATATTTTTAAGGCTCTAAGCTTAGGCACCAAATAAAATAAACAACTCCAAAAAAAAACAATTGACTTTATTAAAAGGGCCCTAAAGTATATAATATTATGATCCAAAATAAATAAAATAAAATAAGAAAAATCGCAAACCTCGCACAAATATTATTTTTGGTTCCTAAAATGGATCAACGGTCACCAAATTCTATCCAACTCAAAGATTAATATTATTACCAAAAATCTTACTCCAAAATAGTAAGTCGTCATCCAAAATACATTATTTGACCCCAGACTACTTTAATGTAAGACTAAAATTACAATTGCATCCCTTTATTTCTTAACCGCGGCCAGCTAAATCCAAAAGGGGAATTATAAAACGATCGAATAAAAAAAAACTTTGCGACTGATGATGAGATACTGTTTTAATAACTTGAGTGGTATGAATTAGAGTAAGTGAAGAATTAACTAAAGTAACGACGAATATTGATTAATAATAAAATCCAGAACGAGCTTACAAAAAATGGATTGTGATTATTCCATTCCCGATTTTAAAATTCTAGCCGTGCGACTAAATTACTAAGTGAGCGACTAGAAATGCGCGGCGTCCGGGTGTACCTACTCGTGTTTTTAACGAATTAGTCCAAGAGCGAGCGAAGCGAGCTCGGGAGCTTAGGGCATCCCGACACGGACAGGTTAGGTTCGAACGAGATGACGGGAGCTGAAGTGAGCGAGCAAAGCGAGCGAACTCGGCTCCCGTCATCTCGTTCGTGTTAGGTTACTTTAGACCCTGCGGACGGAAATAGGAGCCCCGCGCAGCGGGGCTCCGTCGACTATGTTGCCAGAGTACTAATCGTACTTGAACCTTGAACCTCAATATATTTAGCGAATTCCATATAACAATAAATAAGCGACGTACGTTTGGGAACCCCAGTATATTAATTAATGTCAATATATAATAGTGACAATAATAATATTAATAATAATATTTGGTCTAAAGTGTATTTTAAAGGCGTCCATATATTTTTTTGGCAGTCAATAATACGAAAAAATGGATTTATTTCATAATATTTTAGGAAACGTTATTTGGTGACCATTTATACATTTTGGTAACCGTTTAGAATTTTTTTGGTAGTAAAATAGGTACTTTTTTGGGCGGTGTTTAAACACAAGCCTTTTTTAACTTTTTTGTTTCTACGAGTATACAGATAATAATGAGGCAAATTGGTATCATTTTTTATTTTGAACGTACATCGTCAAACAGTGTAGTAATCGCCAGACTACGTTTGTATGGAAGAATAAGACAAGTGTGATCTTAAGAATTGAAATTGAATTGTCACGTAGTTTTTTCAGCAGTAGAAAGAACTCTCGTACAAATTACGTTATCATAGTTTTAGTTATCAGAGTTTTAGTATGTAAAAGTGTTTTTTATAATCATTCTGGCCGGCCCAGCATCAACGTTAAGATTATACATGGCTAATCATGGTCAGATGTTTATCATAATGATGTACTTTTATACAGAAGGCGCATAGAAGCGGTGTGAATTTAAAAGGGAGGTGTTGATGGACGAAAAACATAAAGAATAAATCGCCGACCATTCTTCCTGATGGCGACTGTTGATTGATAGTAATTTGTCTATAATAACGATAACGATTTTAAGACGAGGCCGGTATTATACAGATAAGAATGATGGCAATCTTTTAGACTTGGTGTAACTGGTGAAAATACGAATGTAATAGTAATGATCAACTTTCACTATAGGTTCCTTTATATTGCGGCAATTCAACTACATTTTCTAAAAATTTTGTGAATATTGAAAACAAAAAGAAATGTTAAAATACGATGTTTCTTTTGACGATTCCAAAATTGATGCAATAGTGATATCTAGTTGTTTATATTCAAGCATTACTTCTGAGGATAAATAAATAAACATAAAGTAAATATTGTATTATATTTTTATCATACGATACGATAGCGAGACGAAGATAGCTGCAAGTGGGGCAATTTGGAGGACGTCAGTATAATACTCGTGACCTCAGTAGAGCTTCCGAAAGAGTGGGTCTTAAAATAAACGTGGAAAAAACCAAGGTGATATTGAATGTCCATGTTACAACCACTCCAATTAAGATCGGAGACTCTACACTCGAAGTTGTGGACGACTATGTCTATCTGGGACGAACGATCCAGCTGGGTAGGGCCAACTTCGCGAAAGTTGTCAACTTTCGAATCCTACTCGGCTGCACAGCGTTCGGGAAGTTGCGCGGTGTCTTCTCGTCACCCCAGTGTCTCAAGACGAAAGTCTATGACCAATTACGAAAAAGTGTTGCCAGTGATGACCTATGGCTCTGAGACGTGGTCGCTCACAATGGGTCGTGGTCGCTCACAATCAGAAAGCTTACAGTCATCCAAAGAGCAATGGAGAGAGCTGTGCTCGGAGTATCGTTGCCTGATCGAATCATAAATTTAGAGATCCGCAAGAGAACCAGGTTTACCGACATAACCCGAAGAATTGCCAAACTTAAGTGGCAGTGAGCAGGGCACATTGCTCGCAGAACGGATGGCCGATGGGGCAAAAAAGTTCTGGAATAGCGATCATGAACCGGAAGACGTTGCGTTGGAAGGCCTCCCACCAGGTGGACCGATGACCTAGTGAAGGTGGCGGGGATCCGCTGCATGCGGAACGCACGGGACCGGTCAATGTGTTGACGCTTGGGGGAGGCCTATGTCCAGCAGTGGACCTCTTACGGCTGATACGATGATGATGATGATGATGATGATTTTTATTATTATTTTATAATAATAAATATTATGCCAATGAATTATAAGTTATCCTATATCTATTTACTGTTAACGTTTCCAATTTTTCAATATCATTTGTACATAATTTACATAATTATTTATAAGTAAGTTTTTCCTTCGTAACACCTGTTGAAACTGTAAAGTTTGACTTCTGAAGTCCTGAACTACGACTCACATTAAATATTCATGTATAAACAAAATGTCGCCCGTTCTAAATCCATTAATTTATTACATATTAATTTAGTTAGCAGTAGGTAATTATGTATTAACATAATTAATTTTTTGATTGCTAAGAAACATCAAACAACTTAGACTACTTAATTTATATTTTCAGGACGTGAATAATTTCAACAAAATTTTGGCTAGAGTTTTAAGGCTTGGAATATGATTAGATTTTTTTAATTAAAATCAAAATCAAAATCAAGGTACAAACGGGTAAGCAAGGGTCGCTTGGAGGTAGTTAAAATTAATACCTACTTTTGTATGAGGCACATCCGATTGATGCCAATTATATAACATACAAATATGTTCTTTGGAAAAAAATAAGATCAGCAGGTTTGTATAAAGTTAATTAAGTATTAACTTGTAGAAACAGCTGACTAGTTTTTTAAATTTATCAAGATGCTATATGTAACTACCTACTTAGCTAGTTTAAAAGAGGGTAAATTAAGTGCTGAATCAAAATCTCCAAGTCCGTGATTAGACCTATCTTACTGTATGGATCAGAATGTTGGGCTGTGAAAAATATGGATGAAAAAGGATTGCATGTAGCAGAGATGAGAATGTTGAGTTGTATGTGAGAAATGAGTATATTAGAGGAAGTTTGAAAGTGGCGCCAGAGCCAGAAAAGTTGAAAACAAAACCGTTTGTGAAACGCATGTTACTGAAAGAGTTATGAATATAAATGTGGATGGATGGAGGGGGAGGGGAAGGTGAAAGATGGATGGATTGTGTGAGGCGTAACATGAAAGGAAAGGGTGATAGCGACATAGCGTGACGGAGGACAGGGCGGTATGGAAGAAGAAAAAGAAAGACGGAACAGAATTCGTAAATAAAACAAAATATATTCAATCCGTAAACATTCCGGTTTTGGTTCTGGGAATCTCCTAAAAATGTACGCAGTCAATATTGACGTTTGTAGCAAATGTAAACATTTAAATATTCTATTATACTTTTCAACAGTATTAGGAACAATAACTGTATTCTGAAGCGAGTTTCCATCAAATTAGAAGGTTTGAAACGTTAACAACCAAATTCTGATGAAGCTTAGCCCGACACTTACATAAACTCACGCCTTTTTTCCATGAGGGTAAGCAGAAACTACAGAACGCTACCTGTTATGACCCTTAAATTCTCCAAGCTGAAAATGGAAGGATGTAAAATATCTCAAACCTATTGCGACTTCTATTCTCGAAGTTTTGGTACAAACTGGTCGAACGGTTGAACAAACTATATGAGTCTACGCAATTCACCGATATTCTATCCCAACCACTACAATAGCGGTAGATATAGGAATTCACTTATAAGTATATCAACTTTTCTGAATCAAAATTGTCAACATAAATATTACCGGGAAGCAATAGAAAAGTTGTTTACAAAAAATTACGGAAATTTGGATCTCCTAATTGTAACAAAGCCGACATCCCAAATGCTTATTAACATCGCATACGATTTACTAACCTTTTAATTTTTCACCATCACAGTCCAAAAATCCAATACACACCACAACACAATCACTGAAATTTTTCCAATCACAACTAAAAACTTTCACAATCAAGAATAGAAACGATCTTCGTACAAACGTCCTGAGCAGTCAGCAACAGACATTATCAAATCGCGTGCTGCGATCATTTGATTCAGTATCAACAGGTCTGTGAGGTAGCCCCGGCGGCAGGCCAAGGCTGCTTTGGCACTGACCCGCTTTCGTGGCACCCTCCCCGACCTACCTTCCCTCTCCCAAACCCCGCGCAGCCCGGATCCCGCCCTCTCGCCCGGGAACATCCAGTTGCAGCAACTGTTGCAGTAGGGAAATAGCTGTCCAGATCTAGTCGGAGTAAGGTGACAGTTTACTACTTATTTTATTTAACATTTTATGTTAAGGTTGGAAAATATAGAGCTTTCGCGTGACATTACGGGTGGTTAATGTAGTGTTGTTATGGTTGACTTTTATGAAACAGATTTTAAAATAATGGGAAATCACAAGACAATATTTATAGCCTTCATAAATATGGACATGCATTTGAATTTGTATACTTTCAGGAAGGGAACCGTTGATACCGTTAATCTTAATACAAATCGACACTAACGAATGAAATGTCGACCTAATTACATTTCCGTTTCCATCAATCATCAGCCTTGTGAACAAGGTACACACAAAAAGTAATTAAAAACGTAGCGAACGTTCGAGGAGACAGTTTTTGGGGTAAGTCTGGGAGGTTACGGGGTACAGTGTCAATTGCGACCTCGCCTGTAAAATTTCCCGAATTTTCTGGAAGTTTCAACGACTAACCACAATCGAAGAATTTGAATGGTGTAAAGTTTCCATCGGTTTCCCGAAAACATTCGGTATTATCGGATCCCGTAGCCCTCGTTATGGATCATGAAAGCCTATAGCCAATGGATTATTACCGCTAACATGAAACTTTACTTTGGTAACCGGAGTGAAGTCGTAAACTTCTAACGAGCCATTTCCTAAAGAATCAGGGTAACGTACCTTTAGAAGTGTTTATTAGTTCGGTGAACATCTGAGCTTTCATATAAAATGTTTTATACGTAAATCAAAGAGCAGACAGGTGATAAACGTTTGTCGGATTGGACTTGGATTTTGCTTACCGATATGATACAAATATACGAGTAGGTACGATGCGGTTATCGGGTTCATTCTGTTTATTTTCGGATCGCGCCCGAGTCAAACCAAAGAGAGATTTTATCAGCTAAAATTATTGTCAAAAGTCCAATATAAACGAGATTGTCCACGTGAGATTTCTGGAGTGCCAAACCCATACAAATGTTGGACTTTATGTCAAACCCATAGATTTAGAACGTTGGAATTTTTGACAATCTTTATCACTGGTAAAATCCAACTTTGTCTAGACCTTGATATTTCTGATAACGTTTCTTAGGGTCACTTTTCTTTCTTAAATAATCGTCATGAAAGCGACTGCATAATTGAACATAATGAATTAGGTACTCTGTACCAGCAGAGTGTGATGTTATCTTTTTGATACATCTCCATTCCCATCTTTATATCATGGGGTGAATAACCTCATTCCGTGTAACGAGGTAGAAATGGGGCGCTACACATTTTTCACATTCACACAGAGTATGTACAAACTCTCGAGTAGTATTTACATTCGAGAGATCTTTGTTTATCGAGCTAGTTACTGCGCCTACTGGTTATGAATGACCTAAATTTTCTGTTTATCTGTGGTTTAAATACCGAATTTTGTCTATTGCTTTTAGCAATCTTTTGGTGCTGGATTCAAGGTTTAATCTCCGAGTCAGGAAAAATAGGACGGATTAAAAAAAAAAGTGATTGTAATAGATATATAAATTCTCTGACTTTATCTCTTCCAGATAATAAAGGTTACGGTACAACCGTGACGTTTTAAATTGCAAAGAAAAGAAAGAAAATTAAAGGCCATTGAGGAAAAAAAACATCTCAAAATAATGGAAAAGGCACCCCCTAATAATGAAAAGAAAAACGGTGGCGGGACCCGTTAAGTATTACTTTGAAAAGACAAGCCGGCCTGCTGTCTTAAGGCTTTAATTTATTTTTAATGTGCCACCCGACCAGTGCAGGGTTTCACTTATCTACGGCTTTTTACGACTTTCAAAGTTAGAGTGTAAAAGGTAGCAAAATGTTTTGGTTTGTACTTGAGTTGTCACGTCTTCCAGGATCTTAGTAATGTGAATATATTAAGTGTTTATAGCATTACATTGATATACTGAAAAATAAGAAAAAAACATGCCCACTTTTTAACCGGCTACGGCGAAGTCAAAAGGAAGGGTTATGATTTTAGCAGTCTATGTATGATGTTGTTATTTACATTGTTCCTCCGTAGCACCTAAACAATTCATCCGATTTCGATGAATAAGTTGTCAATCGATTCGTTATTATGGCCTGGGTAACAAAGGATAAAAAAAACCGTAGTCGGGTTACAGTTTTTATTAACATTTTGCTTGTTCATAACAACAGAATAATTATAACAAAATAATACAAAAAATTAACAAAACAAACATAAACCAAATTACAAATATTAAAGTAGTCAATAATGAAGTTAAATACCACGAGGAAAACATAAACAATACAGTGGGGTTTTTTGTCCGTAATTCTCCATAACACACATTCCTTTGCGAATGGACAGTAGAATCAATTATTATTTTTTTAAACTATATTTTCGATGATCAGAAGTGCCGCTTAATGGCATAGTGGCGTTGGTGGCGTTTTGTGGGTAGATAAATTATAATTCTATTGAATGCGTCAGTGGGATTATCAAATAATATTGGACCAGTATTTTTGGCTTTATCAAATAAATAATAATTGACGAAGATACAGCGCATCAAAGTTCAGGAGTGGGGGCTTGTGACGTCACATTGTCAGTATAAGTGTAGCACTGTACTGTCGTATATTTTTTGTTTACGTGGTAAAAGAAAAATTACGTGTGCAATATGTTTAGGTTATCTAACTGACGGACTAAATAGATTTTTTTTTCAACTGGGTTATTGTAATAACTATTTTTACTTTTGAATACAATATTATTGATTTTCCCGTCAAACCAGCATATCTTTGATCTAATGACCGAATGACATAATGCCTCCTTTTAATACATCAATGTATTGTAGTTTGTTTTCCAAAGCACCAGACCATCAATCAACCTTTCTATTTTTCCAATAACCAATATTGAAAACATAGAAAAGACCGCGTCACTTTGGTCAAACCGAAATTACAACGTATGAAAATGTAAATAACTAAAATTATTATCAAAAACGTCCAGAAATCTAAACCAAGAAATAAAAATAAATTGCTGTCCGTTGATGTTTTTTAACCGAATTCAAAAAAGGAGAAGGTTATCTATTCGTCGGAATCTTTTTTTAACTTTTATGTATGTTACCCGATTACTCAAATACGCCTGGACCGATTTGGAAAATTCTTCTTTTGTTTAAAAGGGTATACTTCCCAGGTGGTTTCATGGTCATCAGGTTAGAATCTGATGATGCGATCCTGGAGAAATCCAGGGAACTCCTCAAATTTTGTATTATTTTAGTATTTTCATCAACAATGCAAACATTTGCAATCAGACAGTATCATTTGGTGAAGTGGAACTGATGAAGGAAGTGACTGGAAATCCTTAGTACTTAATACTTAGTATGTCACGGGTATAAAATATTTCGAATAGTTAACCGACGATGATGAAGCAAATACTTATAAATAAATGGAACTGATGAAAATGGTACTATCGAATTGAGCTGGTGTTGAAGGAAGTAGGCACTGGAACTCCGAAATAAAACAATGTATCCTAGTCGTTTGGTCTTATTGGAATTGTCATGAGATGTGTTTTGGCTATACATGATTTTCATGGTAATTGGAAGTACCTACCAAAACTAAAAAGAGATAAATAAAAACTTTTTAACAAAAAAATCAAACTGACTTCCAAAACAAAACAATACAAAACGAAAAATAACTTTCTTTGCCGAAGTCGGTGTCTTTGGTACCTATTGTTTACCGTTTTTAGACACACGACTTCGGAAAAGAAAGTTATTTTTCGTTTTGTATTGTTTGATTTTTTTGTTAAAAAGCTTTTTTTAATGTTTTTATTTATTCATGAGAATTAATAGATGTAACTTTTAGGTAGTGAAAGCTTTAAAAAGTAAGCCGAAACATTTGAATTAATAGATACGAAAACAGGAGAAGTAGAATGAAATGCCTCCGAAACATTGGAGAATTCGTTCTGACTTTTTTTCTGCAAAACAGCTGCTGATAAACATTAAATTAAATTAAATAATTGTCCATATTATTATGAGTTAAATTCTATCCTAAATGAAAGGTAAATAAAACGTGTGTAACATCATTTATCTCACGCGCGACGAGAAGTATTTTTTCCCCGAAACTCAAGAAGAGAAAGTGACATAAAATTAAGTGCTTTGAGTAATAAAAGGTGGTGGCACATCGTGGTAATTTTACGGCCAAGGTAAGGGCCTGGCTACACCTACGACGAATATTTCTTTGTTCTACGTTGTTTTGAGTTCAGTGCCGTGTTTACGACCCCTGAACATGTTGAGATATATTTGGAACGATATTTTTGGGGTGTTAAAATGTTACGCGCTTCTATTTATGCGTTAACTAGTTTTTTAGATGCTCTCTTCCCACGCATTTTTCCTCCAATGACCTCCATGACCTCAAAATTATGTCATCATCATCATTTTCTTGTCCTTGTCCCATGTTACTTTGGGTCGGCGCAACACGTTTTCTTCTTCCATACCGTCCTGGCCACCGTCCGTCCGTCCGACTGTCACGCCAACACTGACTCCCTTTTCTTTCTTATTACTGCTCACAAAGTCCATCCATCTTTTCTTTGGCCGTCCGCTCCCTCTTCATCCATCCACATTTTTATTCTTAACTCTTTTAGTACCATGCGTTTCATCCCTCCTCATCAAATGACCACACCAGGACGAACGGTTTCCTTTCAACTTTTCTGTCACTAGCGCCAGTTTCAAACTTCCTCTAATATACGCATTTCTCACTTTATCCATTCTCGTCACTCCACACATCCATTTCAACATTCTCATCTCTGCTACATCATCCATCATTCATTTTCATCCATCTTTTTTACAGCCCAATATTCTGATCCATACGGTACGATAGGTCTAATCACGGACTTGTAAATTTTCCCCTTTAACTTGAGGGGCATATGTGTGTCGCGAGCTGTTTCCGTGACCTGTCGCCGTTTCATCCATCCCGAGTTGATCCGGTGCGTTACATTATCTCATAATTATGTATCACTGTGAAAAAATCCACGGTTTTCCCATCCGGCAAGTGCTTCCAGCAAAGAGATTGCAACTAGGGTACCTTTAATAAATTAACTGTTCATAATATGACGGTACATTTTCACGTAAGCGCTTGTTTGTCTACCAGAGCTTTCAGAACGTAACATGTAAAATCGTGTTAACAGAATAATAATGTGCTCTTATGTTAAATTCATGAACGCTTAATTACTTTGTTCCTACCAAGAGATAATTAGCTGTGGGACCTCTGTTTCACAGTTTTTGGATAAGCTCTAGCTTAAATTTTTGCCGGCACTGTCCCATGCTTTCTCCATCTATTAACATGAAAATAGCCGCAATCTTTTACCATTAAACATAATTAAATATATCCTACTTGTGTATTATAAATGTGATAGTATGTTGGGATATTTGTATGTTTGTTAAGGGCCTTCCACCGCTTTACTGCCGTAAAACGTTTACTTCCTAAAGCTTTCTCCGTTTGACTATACATAAATATATATTTATTATTTATTCATATACATTAATAGTAAAACATGGTTTTTTCGTTTAACTAATAGTTCTGTTTTAAAAAAATAACAACACGAAATGACTAAAAAATACTTCTCCAAAACGATTTGGATGTTTAATAGTATATTATGCAACTAGTGAATAAAGGACGGTTTTAAAGCGAGGGCCATTGATGAATCACGAACAAGTGAAGGTTTCTAAAAACTGAATCACGACCGTAGGGAGTGATTCATGATGATTGAATCACGAGCATAGCGAGTGATTCAAGTGTTAGAATCCTGAGCGACGCGAGTGATTCATGGCCCTCGATATAAATCCGTTTTATTTAAGAGTTGCATACTATATTTTATACCATGACTTCGAGAAAAAGAAGGATTTAAGCCAATAGCACAAGGAATAATAATAAATATATAAAAGGTTGATTACCTTAAAAATTTAAAAAAAATGAGAAACTTCAGGGATTCACACTTTTTGTAAATTGAAGCTGAGCTAGGTAACAGCACCTGTGTTTCAGGGGCCAGTGACCACCTCCGTACATACGTTACATTACATAATTATAGTTAGTGAAACACCAATGCAATTAATATTAATATCTTAATAACAATAAACGCAATTAATAGAATTACAATCCAAATAAGTATTCACTAAAAATTTTAGACCAAAATCAAAATCATTATCTAAATCCTATATATAAACAAATTTAAAATTAAATCGATGAAGGATTTTGAAATTCGAATATTCTTTGCACAAGAAGTTTGTATCGAGTAATTTATGCGCAAATAGGTTGTATTGCATTGAGATGGAGGTCGAATATAGGTATATTGGTGTGTTCTAAATTCAAACACCAAAACAGTGATTAAAAGTGCTTTTTATTCACTGTTTTCGGTGAATAAAATAACCTTTTTAGAGGAGGAATGGTATAAAAATATTTTTACCACCTATCGTTACCACAGAAAAATTGATGGCTACTATTTCTTCATAAATCAAATAATATTTTACAAACAAAACGGTCCAAAAGGAGGTTCAATATTGATATTCTGGCGCCGAGCGGCCGCACGGCCAGTACTGAGTTAACAATAAATACGCCTTAATCAATTACTCCTCAACAGCTGAACGGATTTGGGTGACATTTTGGAACACAGGTGAAACATGGCCTGGTTTATAGACACAGGGTAGGATATTTCAAAGGGTAGGTATTACGTTTTCTTGGGATGATTTTCGACTTCCAACTCGAAAAGGCTTTAGCAAAAGCCAGTATTCAGTAAGTGGAAAATAATTAAGATTAATTTGTAAATCAGATAAGATTATAGCAACTATCTGATGGTGACAAAACATGACGCCAAAGTGCTGTAGAAAAACAAAATCGATTAATTAAATATAAAACTGTTTATTTACGTCGTGTGTAATAAAGGGTTTAAAAACTCATATCCTTGGCTTAAGCTTAACGTAAACATAATTAATAATGCAGAGTAGGAGCGACGAAAGTAATTGATTTCCCTTCGATACTTTCTTACTTTAGCGCGTATATTATTCATTTGTCGGTTTATGCTTAGTTGTTGTTTGGTTGTTTATCCAGCTATTATCCTTAATCATTGCGTAATGAGGAAAGGGCAGCAGTAGAAATCTTTTTATTCTTAAGCGACTTCAAAAAGGAGGTTCTCAATTCGATTGTATATTTTTGTAAGTTTTTACGTGATTGCTCCGCCAATTATGAAACGATTTTGATGATTCTTTTTTTGAAAGCTGGTGTATAAAATTTAAATTGATCAAGATCTAACGAGAATAATATATATTTTATTTACATAGATAAAATTATATACAGTGTATATAATACTTAATAAACTAAGACTACAAATATATATACTTAAACCAAAAACTACTCACTACCTAATCGTAAAAAATTACTGTACTAAAATATGGCGTCGAAAAACTCCTCCAAATCGTTGTCTGGTGAAGTACCCAAAAGACTGGCAGCATTGCCACGTTGTATGGCAGTGTTTATTCTCTGACCAAAGCCAGCCCTTGGGTCACGCAAAGTGTCAACTAGGTATTTGGAAAGATCTTTATACAAAGCGTGAGCACTCGGACCCAACGGACCAAGAGTTTCAACCCAAAACGGCTCAAAAATATATCTACCAATGAGATTATTATATTTCCGCCGCTTGAGGTTATCTGCAGCCGCAGCCGCAGCGCCAGCACAGCACGACGAGCTAGGAAGATGAGATGGCGCAAGAGTATCGACACAAGTAGCGTCCCACACTTAAGGCCTACCCAACTTCAATGAAAACAAAGACATCCCGTCCGGTCTTTTGCCATCGTCGCATGCCAGGTCATGGAGTTCTAATACGGCCGGAACGCCGACGGTGACGAGAGCACGTCGGATGATGTCGTTTAAGTTTCCGTGCCGCGCTATGCGACCTGCACTTCGGCTGCATGAAAGACCGTGGTGACCGAGGCTTTTGACAACTTGGCCGCAGTGGCAACGATGAGGAGAACAACCGGGAGCGCCAAGACGTAGGGAAGCAGCGAGGCGGCAAGTAGTGTCGTCAATCAAGGTGCCTATATAAGTTTTCAAGCTGACATGGTCACAATCAATAGAATTAATATTTTTTCGGAATATTTACCATGTATATTGAGATTTTGGTTGAGAGTTCGATATTTCGGCACCGTTTCAAGAGCCATGATCACGAGAACATCAACCAAAATCTAAATATACATGGTAAATATCCCGAAACAAATATTAATTCTAAAGTGCCTATGTTCGACGATGGTCGTAAGAAATATGTTAATTTGGGGCCAAAACAACAAAAGCGAATTATGGTGATAGCCGAATGCATGTTAATTTGGAGCAATCATTCCGAAATGTTTTTGAAATCTAGTATTAGAACTAATGAGTAGTTTTAAGGTATCCTTAATAATGCGTATTTTCATGGTAATAATATAAGGTACCTTCCAAAACTAAAAAGAGAACAAAAAGATTAACAAAAAAAATAAACAGTTTTGTTTTTTCATATACATTGACATTAAGAAATCCTACTGCTCTATCTACATTCGCAAGTTCAGCATTATTCGCAAGAATAACACTGAACACACTTACTAAGCATCTAAAACTATCCCGTTAAGAACATCGAAACTCCTAAATACACCTGGTAAGCTCCCCCCTACTTTGTAAAGAGCTTGCAAACTGTCCAACAACTCCGTACCTACTGTCTGAGTAAGTACTTCGCCGCGTAACTGGGTTACTGCCATTCTGCATGGATATTGTGCAAGCTCCTGTAATAGGGCTGTTATATTAACTGGCCTGTTTACCGCGGTTCCATTAGCTCTTAGGCGTTATGGTTGACATCATACTACGTTTATTTATACAGGATTTTGCTTGTGTTTCCAGCAATATTGCCATCTGAACATGAGATACCGCCGTGCCTTAGGAGATCAAGATAAGCTGTTGGTCCCGGCTATCATTTGTAAGAAATCTAATATCAGTCTTGCCGAGGAGTATCGTGTTACCTAGTTATTGGATTGTGGAGGTCAGATAGGCATTGGTCCCATGTAAAATATTTCTTCTTCTTCCTAACGTGTCGAAGACAAATATAAAAGGAATAATATTAAATATTATGTTCATCAGAAACTGGAGATAGTGAGGAAGACATCGCTTCAAGGATCACCAAAGCACGAGCTACCTTCGCGCAGCTGAGGCCTGCTGCCTTATATCGACCGAAGATGCAGTTCGCTAGAACTGCTTCTTCGGTGAAATGCTAATTAACCTCTTATATTGTTAACCAAGTGGATACAGGAATAAATTGTCTAAATATTCACCTTGATTTAAAAAAAGGTTTCGATACTGTCTCAGTCTCCATCCTTGTGCGTAGTCTAGAGGCCTTAGGCATTAGGGGAATCCCTCTGTCTTTGCTTGCATAATATTTTAAAGATAGGAAGCAACGTGTTAGAATAGGAAAATACACGAGGGAGGAGGCAAATATGTGTTTTGGTGTCCCACAGGGCAGTGTTTTGGGCCCAACCCTATTTCTAATATATATAAATAACCTTTGCGACAAGAGAATTGAGATTGATCGGGTATTCTCTTACGGATGATACAGCCGTTGTTTTTACTGGAGATACATGGGAAACTGTGTATAAATCTGATGAAAAAGGCCGAAATATAATAATACCCAACCGGGGCCTAATCATTCTCTTAAGATCCACAGCTGTCATAATCCCTCAAGCATTAATAATAAAAATTGTTCTTGTAATGAAGTGGAAAAAGTAACTGAAATTAGGTATCTAGATGTTATGGTCGATCAACGCTTATCTTGGCACACACACAAAGAAGTAGTCATGTCCCGAATAAGAAAACTCATATGGATATTCAAGACATTACGACACGTTACCTCTAGGACCCTCATAAAGCAGTACTGTATATCAGTATGGGGAGGAGCTACTAAAATAAAATTTCTCGAACTGGAGCGTCCACAACGGTTTCTTTTAAAAGTAATGCATCTAAAACCATACAGATTCCCTACTGTAAACTAATATACACTTAGTGACCTCCTGACGGTTAGGAAGTTATATACCCTACGAGTTATTCTGAAACTGCATAAAACACTGCCGTATGACCCTGACCCTGCGTAACAAAAAAAGAGAAGGAACTATTTAGTAGCACACATAGTATCAGCTAAATCAACTTACGCAGCAAGAATATATACTAGACTTTCTATAAACTTTTACAACAAAATAAATAAAATATTGAACATTTACCCGATGACTGTCAGAGAGTGTAAAAAATTGCTAAACAGTTGGCTAAAAAGCAAGACTTACTACGACATAGAAATACTCTTGCAAACACTTCAATAAGGTTGGACATCGAACACACACACGCACACATACACAGAACACACCATACACGGAACACACACACGCACGACATAATTTTGTATTATTTTAATTTTTATTTTGAGTTATTTTTTGTTTCTTGTTTGTTACAAGCCTTGTTCATTTTCACTTTTTAAGTTATGAAGAGTGGGCTTCCTAGCACAGGTATTTGATATACTTAAAAGGAGACCCCTGCGTAAGAATGATTATAAAGGTAATGTTACAATGAAATAAAAGTTTTTTTTTTGTTTTATTTTTATTGCGTAATGAATTTGGCAATGCAAAGGGCAAAGAGTGTGAAAAATCGACCAATCGCAGATGAAAGACGCGATGTGGATTTCCTTCTATATGATTGGTCGATTTTTCATATTCTTTGCCTTGCCGAATTCATTACGTACGTTGCACAAATACCGACGCAACGGCTGCAAATGGTGGTTACCCTGTCAGTAGACCCGGCCGACGTCCGCTGCAGACTGTACCTTTACCTCCAAGCGAGCATCTTCTCGCAGGATCTAACCTTCTGTGGTCTACATGGAAGTCTCTGAACCGTCTCAGAACTCAGGTAGGATGGTGTAACTCCAACCTCGACGGAACAGTGGCAGGGTGGGAGGTGGTGCTGAGTCGCAAACCATGCTCCACCTCCTGTCCTGTCCTTTGTGCCCCAAAACATCCACCCAGGGTGATCTATGTGCTGCCACAGATGACGTCATGGAGGTGGCTAAGTTTTGGGCCAAACAAATTTGAAAGACTGTCGTGCAAGCGACAAGAAGATAAGCCGTGTTGATTTTACGGTTTAAAATCTTTAATTAGAGTAATAAGGGAGAAAGATGACCAAATATGTTTAATTTATTACTAAAAAATGTTAAAAGTCTGATATAATTATAAATCTTGTTTGATTTGAAACAAACTTTAAAAGTTAATTCCAGAATCAGATCTCCAGTATTGGAACTCAGTTCCGGAATTGAAAACCTTGTGATATTGCATGCCCTAGTGCTAATACCTAACGCTTCAGACATACCCAAATACTTATAGGTTTCGTTTGGAGAGAGGGATCAACGGTTTATGGAATATGCGAGTTGAATTCCTATGGATTCCACAATCTCCCCTCGCTTTACATGCATGACCGCACATTAGTCCACACCCAACTCTATCCTGATGGCACTCCTAAAAGTTTCAGTTACCTTTAGATGCTCCATCAGCTGAATTGCTGAATTGCTGGGGGCAAAGAGCTTCAGGTCATCCATGTAAAGGAGGTGAGATATAACCTGACCACCTCTCTTCAACCGATAGCTTAGCACAGAATTCTCCAGCAGCATGCTTAGAGGATTCAGGGGTAAGGCAAAACCAAAGTGGACTCAAACTATCGCCCTAATTAACTAAACTATAATTTTTGGGTTCCGCGGTGCTACCAGCCTTGTGGAGCAGGTGGGTAATTCCTGTTGTTAGGAACTTGGGTAGCGAACCAGACTCTAAGGCTGCCTGGTGCTGATATGTCGAATGAGCGTGCGACCTATGTAGCGAGAAGTTGTGCAGCCCGTCCAGTCCTGGAGATTTCCAGTTCGGCAACGGACGGACTTCACGGGCTACATCTTAGGGGCTGATGATGTAAATTTAAATTTGTATATTTGTATTTAAAAAGTGCCACTTAAAGGACTAATTGAAATAAAGAAATAGAGTTTGTTGTTCAAAAAAAAAAGGCTAGGCGGATTGATTTTTACGAAAATATTATAGATAACTGACCCCTAATTTATAAAATTGCTAGCAGAGGCCCTATTTTTCCAAACATATTTTTCAGGCCTTCAGATTTGTTACGGGCTTAAGTGTTTGTAAACATCCACATTTTTCAAATAAAATATACAGCAAGAGAAAGCTTTAGAGACAATACAATAACAGGCTATTTATAGACTTTGTCTACGTTTACTCACGTGAACATTTCGGATCAACCCGAGAAATAAAGCGTAAACAATCGTAAATATGAATGTATCACCAAAATTGTAATAAACCATGTCATGAGAAGAATTCATGTTGAGTTGAGTAGAAGATTTCAATAAAAATGTTTTCACACTTGAAAGATACTGTGGCCTATTTAAGTTTATAAATAGGAACGTAGATACAAAAGGGCAAGTTTAAAATAGAAAGAAATGTAGGGGCAAACTACGTTATAATCTCGACGTAGTAGTTAGAAGAGGCACTCGATCCTTGTAGGTGATAGATCACGACAGATTTGACAAATGACAGTGTATCACTGTACAGACTGTGATATATTACAACGCATAGAATATACTTTGTTGTAGGTATACCAAAATAGAGGTACACAACTATTTTACAAATATTTTATAAACAATAAAACAACAATTAAGGTGTTCTACCGTTTACTACGCTGTTTATATCTGTTAGAAGAGAAAATAATTATAAAAGATTTTAATACGAAAATAGCCTAAAATTTATGTAAACTGATTCTCAATAAAATATTATATTCATATATTTTATCGGAAACTGAACAGCTATCTTTCGTGGGCGTCCTGAAATCGAATCCGTCTGTCTGCATAAATATCATAAATAAAAATATGTTAGGTAGGTACGCGATAAGTTGATAACCCATAGGTACATCTGGCTACAATAAAATCCTCTTTATGTGTGATGATTTTTCTCCTTGACGGCCGCTAGTAGCCCCATTTTAAGTAAAGAACGACGTATGTGGGAAGGTAAGTCCCTACGACAATTAATTTATATACTGATGATTAGACGGAGAAGGAATTAATACGTATTTTAGTGTTTGAGATGATCTTAATAAAAGTTATCTTGTAAAGATTCCATTTGTTTATTTTTAAGAAGGAACCCGGGCCGGAGAGCAGTGGTAGCCCAGTGGTTACGGCCGCGACTTACAAGTTATAGGTCGTGGGTTCGAACCCAGACAGGCGCTTTACTTTGTGTAAATTATGTCATCACCACTGCTCTTAAAACAGTAAAGGAAAACATCGTGAGGATATCTTAGAACCAAAAATTCGAAGTCATGTCACATCTACCAACCCGCACTGGTCCCACATGGTGGATTACGGCCCATTCCCTCTCACAGAGGGGAGGCCTGCACGTGCAACGGAACCAAATAGAAGTCTAACTACGGAAAAGCGGGCCCATGTATCCTAAACTAAAGTCCCCTGCAAAAACGCAAAAGTAAGAAGCAGAAATCCCCAGCAAGGGGTTTAGGTATATCATTAAAAATAAATGAAGGTAAATTTAAAACTTTAGTTAAAAGCACACTTTGTAAACAAGCATAAAACAAATTAGATGATTATATTCAAGACTAGCTGTTGCCCGCGACTACGCCCGCGTGAAACTTGCAAAGTTTTTTTTTTTTAAGTTCCTACAGGCTCTGTGAGTAGCCTATATTTCTCTTTATAACATCAACTATCTACCAGTGAAAGTCCCGTCAAAATCGGTCTAGTCGTTTCGAAGATTACCCGGAACAAACAGTCAGACAGACAGACAGACAAAAATGGTAAAAAACGTTATTTTGGTGTTTGTACCGTATATATATTCATATACATGTAGTAAAAAACGGTTATTTCAATATTACAAACAGACACTCCAATTTTATTTATATAGATAAGAATGCTTGGAAACATACTGGTCCTGCTCCATACGGCAATCTTTAGCGTGGACGAAATCAAATTTGTTAATTTATATTCCTATTCATAAATATTGTATTTTTTTTTTTAAGAATTTGACTCACACACTGTTCCGTTGTTGTTGAATTAGGTATTTTACCTATGTTTGCAATATTTGTAAGTATGTGAGAACCATGTTCCTATTTATCAAATTAATGAATTTACCTGTTAATGCTTTTAATAATTTATACCTGTACGTAGTATAGTGTGTAGTGCTATTCTGGGTGCATCGTCCTCACATATATATATGAATTTATTAATATATGTACTTATGCAAATATTGTAAAACACATTTTTTTTTAAAGAGTAAGTATGGAGTTTCTTGTGCATTCTTCTCCATAACAAGCTACTTTTCCGAATGCACGGTAGAAACAATTTTTATTACTTGTAAATTTTAATTTTAATTCTTTGACGTTCAAAAGTGCCGCTTTTTGGCCTAGTTGAATAAATATATTTGACTTTGACTTTGACATCATCATACCGCGGCCCCTCTCCCAACTTATTAGGGGTCAACCCAGTATGTCTTCTTTTTATTTCAATATTAACTAACCTTATTTTTAGGCATATCACCTACCATTGTTATCGTCCATCCATTGTTTTTTTGGACGACCTCTACCTTTATGATTAGTTACATTGATTCTCAAAACTTTTCTCACTTGGTCTTTACATCGAGTGTTTTATTTATTTTCTGATTTTCCTAGCACTGAATTTCATAGAATGAATTAATGAAATTAATAAGATCTCGTAATAACTACTACTACAGACGAAGAATATAAGATAGTGATAATGATCTATTTAGCGGTGAGGCCGCAGTCCTGATTGAATTCACCTTGTGACATGATTAATACGGCATAATTCTGCGCGTTTGAGTGATTGCTACTAACACAATTATACAATGTCACCATCGTAATATCAGCAGTAACCGCTAATCGATAAAATGATTACACAAAATTCCTAGATACACATAGATAGTTCTAGATACGCGATCGTGCTTTGAGCGCTTTGTATTCTGTGTTCTTAGGGCGAGTTTTTACTCGCGCTAAATCGCATTAGTGTGAACGTCAATTTGTATGTTCTCCGATATATCCGTCAATTGTCGACCGATTTTGAAAATTAGTTTTTGTTCCAATGAGTTTGTTTCCGAATTGGTCCCATTTAAATTTGGTAAAGATGTAAATAAAGAACTTAGGCGATATACAACAGAACTCTTCTATAAATAAAGGCCAATCTCTCGGGATTGCACTGCTGCAATCGCATATCTGTTTATTGTTTACATGATTTCATAACTTGAAATCCTGCCGGTACGCTCGAAAGGGGTAAGCAGATGTATACAGTTCACCCTGATACACTATCATTCCACCAGTTATGTTCAAGTTTCATGTTGTTCGAGTAATCTATTCTAGCATCACTTTGGGCACAATAGGCACCTTACTATAGAACTTGCCCATTATGCACTTACACATCAAAATAAAAATAAAACTATTTTACAAACAAATACAACCGACTACCATAAAACATTACAAAGTGATAAATAACTTAAATTACGGAGGTCGGTGTTATAAAACGAAAACAGGAATACCGAGTATTTTTGTATACTATTTGATATAAGAGGTCGTTATGAGTAAGCTAAAAAATCGCACTAAGAACTCTGAGTTTTGCTACAGTGGACAGGTCTCCTCCTGTGGTTTTTTTTTCAAAAGGACATCTCAGACAGTAATCTGTATGCTCCTCATGTGTGATCGGTCTGACCAAGATTGTCTAGGCTATAAAAGAGGCGGTGTCTTCTGAACGTGGTTCAGTACTTCTTTATCTAGCTGTTCGTATAAATGTGTTTATTTAGTATATTTTATAATTGTGTTTATTGTATAATTTAATATTAAGCATTTATGTTCCTCAGGGGAATTATCGATGCTCTTGACCTACAAAATCGTGTCTGTAACTTATTTGTTCCGGACAGCTACAGTCGTGGTACGAAACACCAGCTCTTGGCAGTTCCCACTTGTTGTACGGTTGCGCGGTCCAAATCACCCATACCACGAACACTCTCTGCTCTGACTGCTCTCCCGGACCAAATACGGATTTTCATTTGTTTGCGGAACGATGGAAGATGATACTGTCTGTATGTATGGAGTTTTGTGAGATGAATGTATGTCTGTGTGTATAAGTCTTGAGCAGAAAATGTCTATCTCTTTTTTTTTTGTTAAAACTTGATATTCCTGTTTTTTTTTTTAATATATCGGCAAAATTATTCTTATAGTTTAATTGGCTTCGGCCTTTCTATTTCAATAAATAAATTAAAAGGAAAATATTCTTTAATAACGCAACGACTTACAATTAGTTACCGTCACAAAATAAGCTGAAAGGAAAGTCGATGCTGTAAACGGTCAGAAGTTCTAAGCAATTTATCTAGCAACATGTCTTATTTCTGGCTTCATGTCTTACTCTGCTTTAGTGGTAAGTAGATACTATGAAATTAATGCACAGTGTACATTATATGAAAGCCTAAGGACACGTACTTGGCTTTTATTTTTTTATGTACACACAAAACACTTAAAAGAGAAAATACATATAAAGAAAGAAGAGCACAAAGGTGCTGTTTATTTCTAGAGAAATTTCTTCGAGCAGACCTGCGACAGGAGAGTTGGATAAGAAACATAGACACAGTGTGTAGAAGTAATAGGAAAGGTAATAGACTGCAAAACTTAACTAATACAAAAATAGTGTAAAAAAACTTACAATAAGTGCCTAAAGTTGCCTATATATAAAAAAAAATACATAACTACTATAAATGACATGATTTATGTTGATGATGGCTAAATTATTGGCACATTAATAAGCTTTCACCCAAATTCTCATCATCATCTTTTCCAACGCACATCACAGCAATCATTCAGCATTATTTTAACAGCTTGGCATAATTGTTTTACCTACGTAGGCGTACTAAATGAAGCTAAATGCTCGCAATTATATTTTTGAAGGCTTCAAAATGGCATCAAAAGTGCGACTCACTCGCGAACAGGCAGAGTCGGGTCGAGTTCATTAATTAACTCAATGTGTTTGCGTTCCACCGGACAAGGCTACATGTTTTTACTTTACCCGTTTATGATATTTTAAATCGACATTTTGTTAATGTTATTAATTGCTGGGAAATTTTACGGAGTGAAAAGTGTGGTCAATTTTTAGTAAAATATTTCATATTCACCGCTGAATTTTCGGTTAGAGTGAGTTTTTCGTAGAGCGCAGTATTTGAATTTAAAAATAGGACACGAATAGAAAATTCTAGTTCAGCACATAGATACTTTTTCAAACTATTCATGCTTGCCGAATACAAAAGCATCCATAGAAATCCATTTTGTACAACCCTGTAGGACTCATAGACAGTGCAGTACCTAAGTAGGTACAAACATTAGTGACAAGAATAAAGGGTGTCTTTAGCAAACCAAGCTTTAGAATTATGAAGCTTCGCCTGACATTTACAACCAAGTATTTATAGCAAGGGACTAAAAAACATACTAGCGAAGTGTGGGTGTAGGTACTATATGTGTCTCTGTCTCTGATTTACCCTTCTGAAATACAGGCGTGATGGTATTATTATTATAAAAAAATGTAAGTTGTGTACTCAGACGACAGTTGTAAACGAATACCCAGATAAAAATGTAATTCTATTGAAAGCAAGCGAGTAAAAGTCTGTTGAACTTGGAAAATCCAATATCCAGTCGATCTATTTAAGCCTTTTTATACCGAAAATCACACCAATAAGCATTCCTCCTTTCTTCGAAACATTTCGACTAGCCAAAAGTAATATTCACAAATCTTTTCGAACACTAATATCCACTATAGTAAGTTTTATTACTACATTCCAACGATATAAACAAAGCAATATCGTGACACTGAGCCGCAATCACAACCCGTACAACCCGATAACCCCTTCCAACTGTAGCGAACAAAACACAAGCTTTTTTAAATATTTATTCAATAAATCCGAGATACTATTGATCCCCGATTGTTGTTGTTCTTGTTGTTAGACAACAACGTTCATTTACTAATAAAACTAACATTGGATGAATAAAACTAACATTGGATTAAGACTGTAATGAAAGTGCAGATTGTGTGTTCATATGGATGCGAAACGGTGTTTGTTTAAAAGCAATGCTCGTGCTGATTGTTATGTTAACTTAGAATATTTTTAACTTTTTAAATTTATTTGGAACATTTCTTCTTTAATGTGATAATGTTATAAAAATAAGGTATATCAGTATCTACTTAACTCAAATTAAATAAAATAAAATAAAAATAGCCTTTGTTTTCCTATAAGTTACAAATCTATATCTTTTTTTTTAAATTTAACCTATGAAGGGGTTACCCATTTCTGGATAAAGGCCTTCTATATCAAATTACAGCAGGTAAATCCAAAGGAATACCAGAACCAATATCCGAATAGTGTTGTAACGCACTTAGCTACGTATAATAATCTTTATGTGTTGGAAAACATTAAAGATAAAAAAACAAAACACTACAAAGTAAAAAATAACTTTCTTTTCGGAAGTCGGTGTCTTTGGTACCTTCTTATTTCCGTTTTCGACACCGACTTCCGAAAAGAAAGTTATTTTTCGCTTTGTAGTGTTTTGTTTTGGAAGTCAAGTTAATTTTTTTGTTAGTAAGTTTTTATATTACTCTTTTTAGTTTTGGTGCCTTATATTACTATGAAAATACACATTATTAAGGAAAACTTAAAAACTACTCGTCAGATCTTGATCAAATTTAAATTTGGTACACATGAGAAGCACCAGCTTTCAAATAAAAAGTAATCATCAAAATCTGTTCATAATTGGAGGAGTAATAGCGTAACAAACAAACAGTCGAATTTAGAACCTCCTTCTTTTTGAAATCCGTTGAAAATGGTAAATATAGTGGGTCTTTATAAAAATAGCACTTTAGTCTGTATAAAAATAGCAGTTTTCTAGTTGCGTAGCTTTAGTGTAGTGCTTCTCTCTTAAACGTACGTAATGATCGATCTTATTTCCATTTACATTCGTAACACAACAAAAAATGCAAATAGGTCATCATTCAGAGAGAAAATTGAGCAATGCATCCTAAAATATATGAGCACGAGCATAAAGGAGTAAATCACGAGCAATGTGCAGCACAGAACACCATAGCACACGGCTATAAAACAAATTATCCGACGTACGTTTTAGTACCATCACGAATTATTTACTACCATCATGGAGGATTAACGCGTCTATACTGGAAAAATATACTAAGTAGGTTCAGGGTGGTGTCCATAAGCTCTTAGAGTAAGGTTATTTTGAGTGCGTATAAGGGACAGATGTAGAAGAATTGTATAAACCCATTCCCGTCCTTTACGCACGCTCAAAATAACCTTGAAACCCAGAGCTTCAACTGTTTATAAATGCCATAGTGGCTAGCAGACAGCTGGCAATCTACATTGACCGTCAATGTTGTTAAATTAATGTAAAATCTTGGAGAAACATAATTGGTCTAGAAACTGGTTTTATATACGAAGTAGAAGTTTCTTTCCTACTGTCTGTCTGCGAAAGGTAATCGTATTAATCGCGAACCATGTTTATATAGTTGATAACTGTGAACATCAGACAGTAAGACCTGATAATATAGGAATTTCAGACATTACATAAATCACATTAATACAGCTTCATTTACTACAGTCGATCGAAAAGCGGGCCAAGAAACTCATCGGCAATGAGGCACTGGTCAAGTCAAAGCTTCAGAGCCTTGAACACCGTCGCCGAGTTGCCAGCTTGTCGGTTTTTTATCGATTAAATTTCGGGAGTGTGCGATGGAATCGCATGATTTATTTCCCCGTCCGTTTCATCATCGGACTACCAGACGTACGATGCGAGGCAATTCGCCCTCCACACATGGTGGACATGCCACCCATACGCACAAAACGTTTTGGGGACAGTTTTATTATGCGTACAGCTAAGGACTGGAATTCCCTGCTCGTGTCTGTGTTTCCCGATAGCCACAATCTAGGAGTCTTTAAGTCAAGAGTGAATGGGATTTTTCTAGGTAAGCGTGCTTCACCGTCGACCGCATCATCGCTTACCATCAGGTGAGATTCTGGTCAACCGCGAGTCTATAGACTATAAAAAAAATATTATACTTGCAAACAATAACACACACTTGCCTACATATCCAATCAAAGAAAAAAACCTATATTCTGAAAATCGTTATACAACCAAATAAATAATGCTTTCCGAGAATTATTGCAACATTTATCCTCACAAGTAATATGACATTAAAGTGGAGCAAATATTCCGTTGAGGGGCACGTAAAAGTCGACGTCTTTGCGATATTGCAATCTTGATTCATCTGACATACGTTCTGAAGAATCTGAATCTATGCAAATAAACTCTGCAGCGATTGCCTACGTCTCGTCTAAAGGAATCCGATACGATCAATATTTGTTCGATTCAACTTTCAAGCTTATTTGCTCTGACGGCTTGTTCTATGAATGTTGGAGAAACTGTTCGGTTTATACCTAAAGGTGCTTTTTAGGGTTCCGTATCGGACGGGTCCAAACGGGAGCTCCGTATAGTCACTCACGTGTCTATCTGTCTATCTGTCCGTCGTTTGTTACACAGGTATTACAGTCAAATGGTTGGAGCTAGTCAAATTTTTACATTATAAGCATTTACTTGACTCAAAGGCATGCAAATAGCCAAACATTTTTTTTTTTTTTTATGGGGGGCTCCTATACCGACAGACAAAGGGGAGGGTGAAAAACAAATTGAACTATCCCTTCAAGTGGGGTATCGTTGTTTAGAACTTTTTGAGTAGATAAATACAGTATTTTTTGCTATCAAAATTATTGTAAGAAAGGAATGAGAAGCCACCAAAGTCAGCTTCCGAAGAATTTTTTAACTTCCCATTGACCTATAAACTAGAAATTTTGTGATGGTGATGTATGATGATGTTTATTATTACGTATATGTTACTAATACATACCAAAGTATTGATAAATCTGATTCTTCTTTGAACTTCCCTCATTTTTTCCTATTAGAACCAACTTGATTTTGCGGATAGGTACGGAACAGCCGGTCCGCCTATGTATCACCATTTTACATGAAGTTTCAATAGACAAATTATAAATGTGCGAAGTCCGACACGTACTTGGCCGTTTTTTTTTGTTAAACCGCAAACATTCTTATCAGGCTGTTTATAAAATAGGCTATCCAATATTGCAATGATCTGCAAATAGGGATGTTTCCTGGATAATTATATTTAGTCCGTCAGTGAGATTATCAAATAGTATTGGACCCGTTTTTTTTGCTCTATAAATAAATAAAAATTGACAAAAATAAAGCCCATCAAAGTTCAGGAGTGGGGGCTTGTGTTTTCACTTTGTCAGTATAAAGTGTAGCACACCGTGACGTCACACGATATTTCAACGCACTGTATCGTCGTAATTTTTCGTTTACGTGGCAAAAGAAAAATAAGTGTCCAATATTTTTAGGTTATCTTACTGACGGACTAAATAGATACTTTTTGTCGTCATCCCTATTGTTAGGAACCACATACGTTAAAAGGATGTTAGGAAACCCTTTGCATTTTAGGTACAAAATAGAACATAATAGGCAATCGAGACAGTTAAAATATTCAGAATAACGTAATCACTAAGTTCAATTTATCAAATAAACGAGTCCTGAAAATACCGTTAGGTACCAAACCCCAATTTCTGAGTAAAGAATTTGAAGTTGAGTATTTGTCAAACACGTATTTTAGCCCCAAAACCTGTCAAACCTTCTTAAATCCAAATTCTTAATTTATAAAGCGGCCGATCCTTGATCATTGCTTGTTACTGAAAAACCTTCAAGAAATAATGGAGAATATTACAATGAGTTTGGTCAGAAATGTATGTAGTTATGTTTTTTGCCTCTCTCCACTTTTTTTCATTTTTAGTAGGCTCGCGTTTGACCACTATCTCACTTGATGGTAAATTAAAACATTAATACACAGACAACCCTCATTCCTAGTAGTAGATAATGTGGTAAGTGTGAAGTGCCTGCCATGTTGTATTCATTATCCCCGTTGCTAGGTAGAACCTTTTACAGAGAGGTCTCTGTGGTACTTGTGAACGTGAATCTGCAAACCAACAGTGTGTATTTGGTATATTGCCTCAACACAGGATATTAACCCTTAAAACAATGTAGAGGTAAAGCTATACTAGCCTGAAACGAAAGGTTATTTGGAATATATGAATATTCAATTCCATTTCGGATAAGACTTACCATCTTTCTTTGGATTAAAACAATTTACGACCCCACTGACCTCAACAGCGCAAAAAATATTAATGTTTTCACAATGAAGCAACAATTTGATTTGCAAAATTAGGAAGAGAGCTGGCGTGTGAGTTAATTTATCTAGTTCAAGCACAGATGTACCGTCAATTCATTCGATTTAAGCTTAATTAACCATATTAAAAATATTATTTTTAAGTTTGATCAATCGAAATCTTTCAGTTAGTATCTAGAGGAAAATGATAAGAATAATAAGCGTAGGAGGCGCAAGTACTACCGATTGTGCTAATTTTATACTCAAGTCGTGAACTAGATTCATGAAGAAAACTGTGGGTGGCTGTTGCTGGTCGCAGAGATATCCCACAGAGTACAGAGATGTAGAACTTCGATGGCCACTCTACAAGAAGAGACGGTACTATCTACATTTGCCATACACATGTGTCACCGCTTACTTGCATTACAAAAAAGACGGGTAGTAACTGACGTTTATGAATGATAAAAACAGAAGTGGTATAGCGCCACCAATGAGGGTTTTCGGGTAAATTCACGCCACCAGTTGTCGCTAGTTTGGCGGGAGATCGTTTCCTTTGAAAACTCAACTTAATTTAATGTGACGTTGACGTAAGTTTAGTTAATGTCAGAAAACATAAGCGTTTTGACAGGTGCCTGGAGATGACGTCTCAGTACTGCCACCTGGTGCGTTTTATTTTAGAAAACCCTCATTTTATTAGAATGAGGGTTTTTAAGAAAATTCACGCCACTAGTTGGCGCCACATTGGTGAGAGGTCTTTTACTTGGAAAATTTAACTTATGACATCAACTTGCTTGACGTCAATTTGACTAATGTCAAAAAACATAAGCATTTAACAGCAGCTTGGACCTCACGTCTCAGTGATGCCACCTAGTGTACATGATTTCAGAATACCCTCATTGCCGTATCCAAGGTGTGTCATTTCCATGTTCTGTGGTATATTTGTAAAAACGCGACGAAACACCAACCACGCAACGATTGATATAAACTATACAGATTGATCGACAGATATCTTCCTCACGAAGGTAAAAATAGTTCGTAAATCATCGATCTTTGTTTATAATAGTTCAAGTTTACTGGCTCTTGACTATTAATAGAGTTTATGTAAATGTGGAGAGCACGGGAGCATGTGCATCAGTGCGGCGACTCCAAGTGTTGTGGAGTGTTAGCTATCTCACGAAATACGTCGGTACGATGAAAAGCGTAAGTGCTGTTCGCTGCGATGATTAGGAATGAAGTGCTTTATAGTCTGTTTTTGGATTGACGACGTAAAATAAACTTGGATTTTTGACTTTTTAACTGTAGGCTTATTCCAAGTTTAAATACTCGTGCTCGATTGCGTAAATGATAATGGTCTCTTACGTCAATTTGTATAAAAAAGGGGTTTTCTATACCTGCCACCAGGCGGCGCTTATCCAATTTGTATACAAATTGACGTTTACGTTTACGCGTTCGAGCATTAGTTAAAGCTCCACTAAGCACACCGTACGAGCTAAGTAAAAAGTGAAACATTATTCATAAAAAAATCTTTTTTGACGTGATAACGGCTTTAAAATCGTTTTAGTCGGGTGACATGTTCAGAAACTTGTGTCACACCAAAACCTCACGAGCGCGATCGCAGGTATAACGAGAGAGAGACGGACCGATCTCCCGTCTCATCTCGAGCGCTGCCAGTCATTCCGTGAAACTTGTCACGCGGAATCCTCACGAGCGGAGGCTGGCATAGCGTTCGAGTGAGTGGACCGATCTTCCGTCTCTCTCACTCTAGCGGCATACAAACGAATGGAGATTTTCTCGTGCGGTTAAGTTTTCGTTGAATGTTTAACAGTGAAACAAAATGTGTTTATTTAAATAAGCTTTTTTAGTATTCTTCTCAGCAAACCCTTTCATTTTACACCCAACATGGCAAAGCACAAAAAATAACTAGTCCGCCATCTTAAGCCGTCCACCATATTGGATTTAGAATGACGTCACTTACGTAACCATGGATTGTCATCCAAACTAAACGTGTATGCAAAATTTAATCTTAATCGGTGGAGGATAACTGCTATTAAATTCAGTTGCAAGATTTGACCCGAACACATATACATACATACATTGCAAGTTAAATAAAAGCTTGTAAAAACGACATTTATGAATCCGTCACGTAAATACTCACGAAACGCAAAACACAATGAGGGTTTTTAAGAAAATTCACGCCACTAGTTGGCGCCACATTGGTGAGAGGTCTTTTACTTGGAAAATTTAACTTATGACATCAACTTGCTTGACGTCAATTTGACTAATGTCAAAAAACATAAGCATTTGACAGCAGCTTGGACCTCACGTCTCAGTGATGCCACCTAGTGTACATGATTTCAGAATACCCTCATTACGGCCGGTTTTTGAATTAAGAATTTCAAGTTGAGTATCTGTCAAACTCTTATTTAGCCTGTAAACCTATCTGGCTAAAATAAAATTAAACACGTTCTCAACTTCAAATTCTTAATTTGGAAACGGCCAAAAGCAGTGTCACGCCATTTTGTGTTGGCAACTCTTCTTTATAAAAAATAACACCTTTTCACTTTTGATTTTGATTCTTAATTATTTTTACTTAATTGGGCTTTTTTCACCAGACTTGGAACGTTGATTATACAAAGAGTCGACCGAAAGTTATTATCTTTTAATTGCTCCGGCTTTTATTGGCGCTGAGAAATAGAAAACAAGAGAAAACCGCCCTAATAAGTCGACCTTGCTCAGAGTTGCTTAATTTTCTTTAACGGCAAATTCATAATCACCGTGTTTTTCAGCTCAAATATCTGACACAAAAATTTAATAGAAAAGGCAAGTAATTCTAATCACAATCAAAGTCCCGAGGTTTGACAGTAAACAAATTGTTCGTGTAAATATTATTCTATCGCGTCTTGCCGCGTCAATATGGTACAGCTAAATCTTCATAGTGGCAGAATGTCCGATGTTGTTCGTATGTAAATAAAGCAGAAAATCGCTTTTACGAGTACCGCGCTAAAAGTTTATTTTAGGTAGGTTAGGTACTTTTACATCAAACCTTTGAACGTTAGAAAACGAAGTTAAAAAAAGCGGTTACTTTTGTACCATTCCGCTAAAGTAACATTTGCACGGATTTATTGGAAAGCCCGTGATTGGAAATTCACTGCGCTGACAAGTAGATGAAAAATGTTCGGAGTGGAAGGAATGCAATTATTAATTCATGATTTAAATTAGCAGCTATCAAATCTTAATATGATTTTGCACGCCATTCACGACGAAACATAGCGATCTCTGGAACAATTTACATAACCTATTTACTCATAGTTTTACAACTAAAGGTAATATAATTCTAGGAAGGTGAGAGTAACATGAAACATTGATCATCCTCCTTGTAGTCTTTCCCAATTATGTATGTTGATGTACAGGATATATTGAATTTATCTTGGACGGCACGGTTGACGCAGTGGTTAAGCGATTGATCCTGCGCTTCGTGTAGTTATTAGGTCTGGCTGTTTTTGTATGTGACTTTAAATGTTTGTAATAATTATTAATGTTAGTAATAATACCTCCTGTACTCTTGTATTAATAATAATACAGGCGAATTTCCTAGTGTTTGGTAAAGACCTCTTTAAAAAAAACTTATTATAAGTACCTAAATGTTATTTCATGATTTCGATAACATTCCATAATCTAAATTATTTAATTCAAAAGATGCTTGGCAAATGTTCTCAACAGATCTACGAATTAATTAATGTTATTCAAAGATCAAAGGCAGACAAGTATTAGTAAAGTTTTTCAGTAGTTGGAAACTAATTGATCTAACAGTAATTAATAGCGAAGGAGTTTACCAGAATGGCAAAGCTTGATGTGGGTTCTTGGTTTTGATATTAAAGTAAATTACGTCAATAATTACAAAAGCATTTTTTACTCCATAATTCACCAGCAATGATGGCCCAAATTCACTACCATTACGGGAACCTTTCAATTTTAAATAATCATCTGCTTTTTTTCTATATGAAGATCTATTTATGTATGGATACTGCTTGATATTTGCTTGTGTAGGCTCAATCCTGACCTTTTCTAGTGACTTAAGCAAATTAAGTTCTTAACCTTAAACCCTTAGTTAGTAACCTTTTAAAATTATCATATCGTTTGCTGCTAAGCGATCTAAATTATGACGTTAGCCTGTTATATACCTTCACTGTAATTTTATTAGATAACTTGACTAAAACAGAGCCGGATTAATCATTCTAAAATAATTCCTTGTAAGATAATAAATATAGTTATTTATGCAATGGTCATATAATAGCGGTTATTAAAACACGAGCGTGGGTTTGTGATAATAATAACACGCGAGTGTTTTAATACCTAATTATATGCCGTTGCATACACTATTTTATCTTTACTCATACAGTTGAAATAAAACAAAAGTGGAAACGGAAAAACATGTGGTATAGCGGGCAATTTAGATACTCATTGCCCATGACTGCGCTGCGCGCGCCTCCATTGACAATGACACTACTTTTCTACATTAAGTCAATGAGCCCATAAGCGCCAATAAATTATAAAGTTATTTTATGATGCAGTAGTTTGAAAATCGAAGGAAAAAGTTGCACTCAATGGTTTTATTTTTTTTAATTTATCTATTTACGATTATAAAGTACGTGTTTATATAATGTTTTTTGAATTCATACTTGGAACATTACGTTGTGAGTGTAGATAAAATTCATTATGTATTCGCATTGCAATGAAACTACATAACCAGCCAAGCTTTCAATATAAAAGTCGTTTATAAAATTCCTGCATATAATTCAACTGAATGAGTCATAGTAAGTGATACACCCACAAAGAAATTGATGGAGTGAGTTGAAGTGTTTCTTAATTAAAAATGATTTATTAAAACTGCAGTTGCAAGAATACCTAAAACAAAAATGAATTTTTAACCGTTTTCCCAAAAAGGAGGAGGTTCTCAATTCGGATGTTTATATATATATATATATTTTTATGTATGATCGGGCATAACTCCGTCATACCTATATAAACGAATTTGCAAAATTATGTTTTTTGTTCGATAGAAGTTTATTCCGAAATGGTCCCATTTAAATTTGCTGAAGATGTGATGAAGTACTTCGGAGATATACAACAGAACTTTTCAATAAATGACGTCAGATCTGTCGGGATTGCTGCAATCGCATGTCTGTTTATTGTTTACACCATTTCATACCATACCATCACGCCAGTTTGGTCTTAACGGGTACGCAAATGTGTACAGTTCACCCTGGTATACTCTCATTCCTCTGGTCATGTTCAAGTTACATGTTATTCGTGTAATCTATTCTGGCATCACTGTGGGCATTATAAGTACCTGATTATAAAATTTGTTCATTATGCACCACAAAAAGTGAAAAATAAAAACATTTTTACAAAAAAATGCAATCGACGCAAAAAATTGTGTATTTTTTTGTAAAGTTTGTCATTTTTACAGAGGAGCTCGTGGCTAAATAATAACAGCCGCATGGTTCGATCTTCAAGGTTAAGCAACGCTTGACGAGGTCGGTCCGTAGATGGGTGACCATTTTCAACATACCGAGTTTCGTGCCTCGGAAAGCACGTTAAGCCGTTGGTCCCGGCGGTCATTTGAAGATCTTTGACAGTCGTTACGGGTAGTCAGAAGCTTGAGATCTGACACCAGTCTTGCCAAGGGGTACCGTGTTACCCAGTCACTGGTGGAGGTCAGATAGGCAGTCGCTCCACGTAAAAACACTAGTGCTCAGCTGAATCCGGTAAGTCTGGAAGCCGACCCCAATATATTTGGGTAAAGGCTAGGCAAATTGATTGGTTGTATTTTTTTGGAAAAAAGTTTTTTAGATTTATTAAGTTCTTTTAGCTTCCTGGCAAACTAACTGAATTAGAAGTGCGAAAAAAAAGTTTTCTTGTTGCTGTCCGGCGGAGAAAGGTAACTTAAATTCAGGCCGACGGAGTTTATTTTTAGCTAGATAAATGCCAGCCATCTGCACTAATGCCAGGGAAATGTCACCGTAGATATAAGAAATAGGAGTACAAAAGAACACTTACCTGACGGGTCTCCAGCTGCCGATCAGATAACTTCGAGACAAGTCTCCCGGACTAGGGCATAGCCCGCCCCGAATCCAAGAGTTACTGTTATTTACTGAACAAACACTCGATCTTCTACGCCTAAAACAGTTTTACCGATATTCCGGTCAGGCACCACACATATATCTTTGTTTATTATAATTATAAAGATCGTGGAATTAGAACTAGCGTTTTAGGTAAATTACACGAAGAATTTTCGTAGATTGGTACGCCGAATGGTGCGAATGTAATTGTAATTAAAATAAATGGGACAGTAGACTAACTACTAAGTATAGAATGGGTGATAATGATGAACAATTAGCTTCTACGTGGTGTGAATAGGTAAACAAAAACAGATGAGCGGATCTTCGGAACGTCGAACCCTATGAATATTGAAACTGAGATTAAACGAAACCGAAAGCTTAACCGCGTTCGAGGAGATGCCATTAAGAAAACATGCCAAGTTTAAATTATCTTCCTTTTTATTTTGAGCCTGTTTGAGTTGTTATAAAAATGAAATCCTGTGGGATGGGAAGTGAATTACGAGTATCTTTATATTTTTGGGTTCATTTCGTTTTGAGCGATGACTATCCACAAAACGATTCAATGTCGGAATCACGGAAATCCGTTCTTTGTTTCATACATTTTGATAGCGATATTTCTACAGCATCATTCATGAACGATCTGAAATGAATCAGTCACTTGGGAATGAGATTGAATTCAAAGGGTAAATAATTATTCATTTTCTCTCGAATGATCAAATAGTTTTAATTTTAATAATTACTTCAACGAGCATTAATCGAATACATAAATTATAATTTTGATGAACTACTTCGTTCGTATTTATTTGATGGAATTATAGAATTGGTTTTTGATGATTTAATTTGTTCTTTGTTTCAACATTTTTTGTCTTTATGATATTATATTCAAGTAGTCATCCGTGTACTAAATACCATCAATATTATACAAAGTACAATGAGCTTTGAACGAAGGAACAAGACTAAGTTACAAATTCCAAGAAAGAATACGGACTACAACTTTCTACAAAGATATTTAAGAACAAGCCTGAAATATCTTTTATTTTACGTGAATTAACAATGGATATTATATTTCTGCTTCATATTGTTTTTTTTTTTTCAAATAATGTAATATGGATTTTCATATAAATCTTCAAATAAAGCAAGGCATTACAATTTAAATTATTATCTAAATAACTTGACTTTAACTTCTGGTATCATTTGAAAACTTTGTTAAAATTGGATGGATCGGATATTTTAGATGGATATCATTGGAATAGCCGTCTTATTGGGATTTAAACGTCTAATAGTTTTGATTGAGACACAACTAATTTAGAAGGCATGAGGATTTCTACCAACGGTGGCCATGATAGACGGAGTTCAAAAGAGAGGGTTGGAAGGGAATGCCTTGACCTAGTCCCGCGCGGAGTGAAACCTCGAGGTCGACGAAGAGATAGCTAGATGTGCAGATTGATATGAGAATTAATGAGCTGTTAAGGATGGTGAAGACCAAGTGGAAAACGATCCATCTGGAAAACCTAGTACTAGATATTACGACGTTGAGTTAAAGATAGGTAATACGAGTATCTTGTTATTTGAAGACACTATTGCTAACGGTATAGCCACAGTTACTTTTGATGAAAATAAAATTACGCGTAAAGTCAAATTTTTAAATGAAGTAATCTTCTAAATTATGAAGATTGATTAGTTAAGAAAGGAGGAAAAATATGAATGATATTATCCTCGTTTCTTATAAAGAAGAGTTTATACAAGGAGCTTCAAACTGTTTAATTCATCGTCCAAAACGTTAACAGATTTTCGGAAGCTTGATTAAACGAAATTTAAATGAATTGGGGCAGATGATTAAAGTTGTTTTTCCAGGTTATTCGCGGGTTGGAGGGTTCTCGACAGAGATATAAAATTTGTTGCTAGTGCTTAGTTTTCAGATGTATTTTTTTTTAATTTCAGCAGCATTATGAGCACAAAGTGTTCATAAATATGAAAGGAAATAATTCAATCGGCTTGAAGGGTTGGCATAAAGTAAGGTATGTAAATGACTTTTTTATATTTTGGCACGAATTTGATGTAAGATAATTTTATAGCAATGTGTCCGAAAGTTTATTTGTGTATTGTAACGCAGTTTTCTGATATTCAATACATCATTGTGCGTTATTACGATACAGAAACGTTTTTTAACTGAAGTTTTAATGGGTTCCGATTTAAGAATAACGAGTTTAGTGCGCCGTTAACTGTTTACGAGGTAATGATTTACATGTCCGACAAGAAAGAGCACCAGTAAATTGACTACACAGAGATAAACATCAGAAAAGGAAAAGATGGTAAAAGAGAGCTAGTCTAATATAGAAAAAAATCTACAGGTACGGGAGGATAATACCGTGGGGAGATAGGAACACATCCATGCAAACAATGGTAATATGAATTGCACCCACGGTGAATACGTATTGAGGGGATGTCTCATTGTTAATGACAAATGTGTCGAAGTGTGATGTTAATTGATGATCAACGTGTGCGTGTAATACGTATCCACCTGGCCGCGGAGGCTGCGGGGCGCGGGGAGGAGGAGGGGAGGGGGGCAGACACGGAGGTTGAGATGCGGCGGGGTGTAGAAGGGCCGGGAGAGGAGGGGATGCATGCGTGTGTTGGTGTCGCGTACCGACCGGCGGTGGTGTGGAGTGCGCGTCGCGGCGTGCGCTCGCTGCGGCGGTCGAGCTGCCACTGGGCGGGCCGCGCCACGCAGCCTCTCCCGGACCCGTCTAGCCCGCCCAGCCGCCCAGCCACCCAGTCAATCTCTACTCGCTAAACTTTTGATGCATCTCTAAACGATTCTCACGCTGGCGTCCAATTTACTAACGCTCCAAATCTAAACACGCATTTAAAAAATACATGTTTAGTTAACATGATAACATAACATCTTAAATCGCTTGATTAAATTACACAAATAAAGGGCTTAAAAATAACCTCTAATCAGCGCAGTGAATCAGACTAATGGAAACATATCCAACGAAATGTTGGAATTAGGGTTTGAATTAGGGTGTGTTGAATGTTTTAACGGATGAGGGACTTTCGTATGTTATTGAAATAAAACCTGCGTTTTTGTATGGATCACTGGCGATTAATTAAAAATATACCCAATGGTTATTACAGGGTAGAAGTTAGCTCGAGTGGAATTAGTTATGCAATGTTCCAATTGCCGGCCAAAGTCCGTATTAACCGGGTCCAGTGGAGCAAACTTAGCTAAAGCCTTTGTCCGATCTTGTGCACTGTGGATTCTGTGGTTGCACAATCTACATGGATGTGCTTACTTCAAATACAGTACAATCTACATTCCTTGTAAATTAGGTCTGTGAGAGGACCCTTGCTTTGTTCCCGACACTTAATTCAGTCAGTAAATTTACTTCAGGCTGTATTTAAATAAGTGCTCTGGATGTGCTTATTTGCTCGTCCCTCTTTGCTCTTACTCCGTGAGAATTTAAATTACAAAAAGCTTGGACGAAGGCCGAAAAATTACGAAAAGTAATTTGTGGGAATTTGAATGTGGCTCATTTGTCAAAGGTCTCAAGTTGTAACAAGTGTGCGTGTAGTCTCATCGCTTATTTATAAGCTGTAAGTTAAAATTAAATTTGTTCTGAAGCCGCAGCAGTTTGGAACTATATTTAACATCGAGTTTATTAAACTTGTGACAAAAGAGTGCAAATTGTGCGACCGTGGAATAACTGTAAATTGTATGCCAGTGAAATTTGAAATGTTGCTGTTGTGGAATTTAATTTAGAATATCTATTATTTGAGAGAGGTTATCGAAACAAAATATATTTTCCAATACCAGTATTAAGAGGGCTTTCTTTACTCTCAGACTATCCTCGAATTGTATGTCGCTAGCTAGTAATCCTAGAATTATTGCCCGATTCAATCCAATCAGTATTTACCTGTTATTATGTTTTTTTTTTTGTAAAATCATAACGGTATTTCCCAATTACAACATAAACGCACGAAAAGTGTTATTATACATGTACCTTTTTTGAAAAATATCGAGCGCTTCCATTTCTTGAAATTATAATGGAAGTACATGTTAAGTATTGCCGAAGAAAACTTGGTGCGCCGTCCGCAAGTAACATGGACAAGGGCAGGAAGATGATGATAAGTAAATAGATGTTATTGACGTTGGTTTTTGTCATGAGAAACCAATACTGTTTAGGTACTAATCACATACATAAATCTTACAAGATAACGCAAGTCCCTCCACCTGTATGAAAACCAAGCGTGTTCCTTTTTCACACACAATTTAAAAACAAATTTACTTTCCAAGAAAGAAAATCATTTCCAATGCCTCGGCCAACTTTTTCTATACAATATTTACAGCTCAATATGGCGTAGTTAGGCATTTTTCTAGATTTCGGTGAATTTCCCGTGCAAATAATGCCAAATTAAAAGCTCAAAGTGCGATCACACCATCAGCCTATTAATGCTCCCACTGCTGGGACACAGGCCTCCGCTCTGTGAGTGGGATATACAATCGCGTCATCAAGTTATATTTATATATGTGGTACTGATTAATATAGAAATTAAAGATTTTGATAATGCTGAAAATTCAAAAACAGCTTTTAACATTACCTCTTTACCAATTTTACTTCTTACTATCTTAGTAATATTATAAATGCGAAAGTTTGGATGGATGTATGTTTGTGACTCAATCACGCCAGAGCGGCTGAACGGATCTGGATGAAATTTCGCACAGAAATAGATTAGCCCGAATAGTCTGGAATAGCACGTAAGCTATTTTTCATCCCGGAAAAAAATACGGTTCCCGTGGTTAAACTTCAGATTTACACGCGGGCGAAGCCGCTGGCAGAAGCTAGTTACACATTAAACCTTAAATAGCTAACATATAGGACAATATATTATCTGAATCACGATTGATCCGTAGGCCCTTATCCTCATCCAATAAAGTTAAGTTAACTACGGAGTACTCTTATTGTGTCTATAAATAACTCCTTCGCTAATCATTTTGGGAGATAGTATTAGATCTGACAAAAGCGTTTGGTTAAGTAAGCTTTAAAGGCTTACCTTAAATTGCTTAGCTCGAGGTTGGCAGCCGTTTGTTATACCTACATGGCCACCATTGTGCTTTGACTTCACGGTAGTCTAAAGATAGTAAGACGCGCTCTGTCTACTATTCGATATGAGTATTTTGAGTTAATAGGCTTTTAGATGTAAATTAAAACAGTGGAAAAGTGCCCACCTTGCTGTTATACTTGTAGCTGCTAGAGCAAAAACCTATAACTAATTAAGAAAAGGCTGTTAGAAAACAAAGGACCTTAATCTTTTATCAGTGGTGTCTCATCACATACAAAGAAACCATGCCGATGTTCTATACCGATTATTTTTTGTACATCAATCGCGTTCGGTTCCGTTCCGTTCCGTTCCATGGATATAGATGGTGATCCATCTATCGCCGTGGAACGGAACCGAACGCGATCGATTTATAAAAAATAATCGGTATAATCAGATGAAAAACGCTAGTTACGTCGGCACGGTTTCTTTGTATGGGATGAAGCATCTGTATGCTAGTAATATATTATCTGTGCTTTTATTAAATTTAATAGATAGCTATTAAATTTCTCTCTTTGTGCTTCAGACTTCTAGGGATATATGGATGTGATATAAATCGAATCGCCTCAAGCCATCAGGAAGGTTGCTTAGGGATAGTCAGACCCTTAGATTGACAGTCAGACCCTTAGATAGCAGGTCCTTTGATAGTCAGACCCTTAAACAGTCAGTCCCTTAAACAGTCAGTTCCTTAGATAGTTAGACACTTAGATAATCACTACAATCACATACACTCTTAGGTAATCTGTGATCGGTCTAGCCTGATATAGAGGTATTTGTTTAAAATATCGATTGACAGAAGCTTCGTAAATACAGATGTACCTGCTAAGTTAATTTTACCAGTGGAGTACCAAGATTCTATATATAATTAGGCAAACGCTTATATAGAAGATAGAGGAACTTACCTAAATAAAGCAGAAGGTTACTAGTAGACACGTATCGATCTTCCAACTATTTTCTATTATCCGTCTGCCTCAACTTATATAAAGAACACTAGCGACCTCTGACAATATAGATGACATACGAGTAGATATAGTTCATTAAGTTTTTAGGTCACCAAGTATGAGGGGACGTGAATTCATATCGCCGACTTAAGGCTCAGCTTATATAAAGACGTGATCTGGAAGTGTATCGTCGTTATACGCAGGAGCTCAAATTTATGGACGAGCGTCGTGAGGGAATGGCTGTCGCCTGACTTTTATCGCAATATCCACATATATTCCCTATTGTCAACGTTCTAGTGCTGTTTTATTCCTTTGTACGAACATTCCGTTATTCTATAGAAATTCCATAACTTCTGCGCTTTACTTTGGAATGATTCAATACCATCCAGTACTTTGCCCGTTTTATCTGTGTCGCGTGTACATCTCTATATTTTCACTGAAACAACGATAAAATCTTTGTTAACATAGGGATAAAGGAGATTGCTCGGTCGTGCAAATATTGTAAAAAATACTGTTTAAAATGTGTTGACACAGGCGTCGTTGTCTATTAAGTACAAAACGTTGTGATGAAACAGCTCAGGCGTCGGAGATAAAAGTAACAAAGTTTACGTTTGTGATCGCGACCTAACTAAGAATAAGGCTGTTTTTAAGTGTGGGCTGTTGATAAGTATTCTGCTCACGGTGCTATGCGGGGGTGTGGGTGATCGCAGACCTGTTGCGCGACGCGGCGTCGGCCGAGTCACGGACGGCTGACAGGGTACATAATATGCTTTAGTATTTTGTGAATAAACACATTTATGTAACAGATGTTTTCCTTTATCGTCGCTAATGTTGCGATCGATAGAACTGTTATTGTTGTTTGTTGGCAGCTTGTAGATAGCCTCCCTATCTTGGAGATTTTTGTTCCCACTTCTTCACTTAATATAATAATAATAATATAGCACTTTATTTCCTTAACAGATATTTACATATATTTCATTATTATTGATTTGAAATGAGTTTAAATTTATTTATTTAACATTTGAATTAAAAAATAACTTTTGATACAATTCACCATCATTTACGAAATTTAAAAAAAAACATTAATTGATTAATTATATGAGAATATCATTGAAATAAAAAAAAATATCGTATTCAAATATAATCCTAGTCAAATTATCGTTAACATTAAAAAAATAAATAAATAAAAGTCAAAAGTTCATTAAAGTCAAATGGCAAATAAATCATAATAATTTCGACGATTAAAGGTCTCCTCCAACTTCTTCACTTATGGATGACAAATTGGAACCGTGTGACTAAATTACAAGTACTCTGTTACAAGTTTTATGGTTTATGATACTATGGGTATGAGGTAAAGTCGAGTTGGATGACGTGACTTTGGTCCAAATCATGTCCTCTTTAATCAAAGGTTTTTCCGTTATCATGGCCACTGAGTCGATTGGTCTTTCAAACTGGCTGTGAATGTGGGCCCGTGCCTACAATCGATGGAACTTTTATTGTTGGTAACCTGTAAATATGGAGGAAATTACGATTCTTTCCAGTTTTTTTCTATCATGAAATAGCAAATTGTGTGTTAATTTGAATGATCTATAATAGAATGGGTTTGAGTCTCTGTGTAGGTAACTGTGTCAAGGGCATTTACACCATCCCCTTATTTTACAAGTGGGGATGGTAAAGCGTTGGCAAAATGAGCCAAAATTAAATTAGGCTCCTTAGGTGTGTCATTTTGTGTAATAAAGTGGTCGTTTAATGACAACGACGACATATTACATACATATACTATATTTATACAGGTATGATGGGGTGTATGAATTTAACAAGCTGCGATATAAGTATCGGGAAGTTGTGAAGCGTGTCGTCACATTTTTATTATGATTACGTTTCATTATCTTTTTTCGATTAGCAAATTGATGTCAAGGTTTTGTTATTGTTACATATTGAAGGAGACAAAGAACAGGTACTCCTATGCAATATAAAATTAATACCGTGAAATAGAAATAAGACGTTTCTCACCACATCCATCTGCGATGTGTTTCGCCCATCAAGAAATGAGAAATTAAATGAATTTTGTTCATGGGACCCACTACTTAATCCTGCCCAGTAAGAGACAAATTACTTTCTGGTCTCAATCCTTCAGTTTTATTAATATAAAAAAAAAAATATTTGGAGTTGTTTATGCATAACACATGACGTAAGGAAATATAAGTAGCAGCAAAACTAATAAAAATAATATGTTTTTTACAAAAAAGTACCCTACAACACATCCTAAAATCGCAACGTTAAAAATACATTCTATTTGTATTATTCGAAACCGAATGTCAGCAATAAATAAAACGGATGGTACTAAAATCCGAATCAGGGCACGAAGTATCGAATTGGAGTGTTGACGTCGATCAATCACTCGGAATGTGAGGCGATTGTCGCTACACCGGTGTGCTACGCGCTATAGGTTACGAGTTACGTGCTACGAGCTACGCGGTACGGGTTACGGGCCACGCGCTACGGATTAAACGCTACGAGCTAATAAAAGAGGTGCTTTGCGTAGCACATAAATATGTAGGCGATCAACACTTTTCCAATTGAAGTGTTTTTATTTTATACATCTGTTTCGGGATTTTTATGGTGTTGTTTGATTTTTGATACATATGCAACGTGATTTAATATCACCATTCGGTTTTTGTACATGCAGCTGCAGAGAAACTTCACCCCCTACAAATGTATAAAAAGCTACATATATAGAAAGGAGGATATACTATGATATTTACGTGCGCCGCGTGCGCGCCATTTCTGAGACATCAATGAAGTTAGTTTTCTGTAGTTATTGACATGGAATCCACTAGTAAGCGTGCAAGATACCTATTTAGCAATAATTGTTTACATTATTAATATGAATTGTCATGCGCTTACCAACATCAGCAGCATATTTAGGCAGCACTATATGGCTATAGAGGTGTTGCGGCTTGAGGGGAAGTAGGTAGGTGCTTATAAGGCGGTGTTTCAAAATAAAGGAGATTCACTTATATACGTAGTATTATTATTATTTTGATGGTATTTATTAATATAGTAACCCAATTTAGATTAACAAATATTTATTTACTGAAAAACCTGTTAATTTAGTTTTGAAGATTTCAAACGGGAACCAACATATTACTCACGTTTGAAACAAACAGAATAACAATTTACATCTCCTGAGATTTTACAAAACTGTTTACAAAAACAATTAACTATAAAAAGGCTCCGTTGTGTCTCCCTCACGCGTTCCGCCTCCTCCTGCGCGAGCATTACTGCTTCGCAGAAGGAGGTGACAGCTTCCCATGTCCTATTACTCAATACCATGGCCTGAAACTGGGCCAAACGCGAGAGGTCGCCACTGCTCATCACCTCCACTAGGACACGGCGGTGCTCCGCCCAAGCGGGGCAGACCTCCACCGTATGTTCCACCGTGTCCTCCGGGCGATCCACACAATGGTGACACCTGGGTGTTTCCTGCCGCCTTATCCTGAACAGGAGCCGCCCGAAACAGCCGTATCCGGTTAGGACCTGCGTCAGGCGGAAGGTGAGGACGCCGTGGTGCCTCTCAAGCCACTCCTCAAAGAAGGGCCTTATCGCCGCAATTGTGACGCGCCTAGCACTGGGTTGCAACAGTCGCTCTCTCCTTGTCGCCATGAGATCCTGCCAGAGCTCTGTCCGCCGAGCCGCAGCATATTGTTACCTGGGTTAGGATATAGGAGTATTTATACTAGTTGTACGTTCCTGTGCAATAATTTTAACTTTTACGCAGCGACGCTGCTGGCAGAAGTTAGTGCTAAAATGTTTGCAAACATGACAACTTATTTCATACACCACTCGTTCATTTAATATGAGGAGCTCAACAACTCAACTTATAAATAAATAGCGAGTTGCTTGCGTTCGAGATGATTACCCTGCTACCGTCCTCAAGCTGCAATGCCACTATCTGACAAATCCATAGTTTGAGTTGTTTTCCCAAAGGATCATACTCCCGGGATAAAAATCCTATGTGCTATTTCAGACTATAATAATAATCTCTGTGCCAAATTTCATCCTGATCCGTCTAGCCGTTTAAGCGTGAAGTACTTCTTCACGCTTATATGGCTGGAAACATACAAACACACACACACACAAACTTTCGCCTTTATAGTACTACTACCTTCTGCCAGCGGCATTGCCCGTGTGAAAAGTGCTTTCTTATCCCAAGGGAACATTATACAGGGATAAAAAGAACCCTATGTGCTATTCCAGAATATAATCCATCTCTGTGCCAAATGTCATCCAAATCCGTAGAGCCGTTTGAGCGTGAAGAAGTAACAAACAAACAAACAAACACACACACACACACTCACAAATTTTCGTTTTTATAATATTACTGTGATTATATATTATATAGTATGATGTGAAAATGACTTAACCTTATAAAAAACTTGCTTCTGCCAGCGGCTTCGCACGAGTGAATGTCGAAAATTATCGCAAGGGACATACTCCCCTCCTATGTGCTATTCCAGACTATAATCTGTCTCTGTACCAAATTTCATTCAGATCCGTTCAGCCGTTTGAGTGTGCCGAAGTTACAAACATACACACATACACAAACACTCATTCACTCACATGGAGCAGTGGTGGTATAGGTAACGGCCGCGACTTACAACTTGTAGGTCGTCGGTTCGAACCCAGGCAGGCGCTTTACATTGTGTAAATTATTTCATCACCACTGCTCTCAAAACGGTGAAGGAAAACATCGTGAGGAAAACGGCATGTCTTTGAACCATAAATTCGAAGACATGTGACATCCATTACGACCCCCACAGGGAGGAACGGACCAAATGGGAGTCTATGTGCAGAAAAGGGGTCCATTTATCCTATCCTATCCTTATATCCATATACACTCACAAACTTCCACCTTCATAATATTAGTGTGATATATAATTGTTGTAGGTTTTTAAACATAACAATTTAGGGTTCTTGCGGCGTTTTTGTTTCCGTAAAGACATTTCTTAACGCGGCTTGTAGTATTTTTAATTCCGAAAAAAATGCAATGCCACGTAAGATTTTTGCGTTATATCCCCGCCATATGCCTTTCGTTTCTCTCTGTCTATCTTTCTGTGAGCAGGCTACACCCACACCGCTTAATCTCTCTAGCGTGTCTGTGTGTGTGTGCCACGCTCATAAGACCAAATGGGAGTCTAAGTGCTGAAACAGGAGTCTCTACTGCTACTACTACTGTGTGTGTGCGCGTAAGGAACTTTTATTTCTGATGGTGGTCCTCTGACGATGGTCCCTTGACTGCACAGTTTTTAATCGGATACTGTTGATAGTAGAAAAATACTACTTAGACAGATCGATAGATATTATTTTGCTGAATAAGATGGCAACAAAAATACTAAAATCAGTCGCATGTCAGATAGTGACATTTTCGCTTCAGGACGGCAGCTTAGAGCAACAAGTACGAGTATGCCAAGTTCCCGCTCACGGCTAGCGGTTCTCAAAGGCTAAAGATACACTTTAGCCGATGAACTGCTCTGTCAATGCTTAAAATGTATGTATGTGGCTGGGCGGAGTTTATCGACTGAAGTTTATGTGTAAAGAGCGGTGAATAAGTTGCAGCTGCAGAAGTGCAAGGCGAAAATTGATCAAATGGTTCGTGATAAATTGATGTGATTGATCTACAAATAAATTGATGTTGTATTCATGTCTTTTTTCGTTTTTAGGTTGCCGTAGTCAACAAGGAACCCTTAAAGGAACGGTCCGTCTGTTTGCAAATTTTTTACCTCTTGTTTACGTAAACTTGTTTTTTTCCTCGTCTGTCCCATGGTGTGGGGTATCGTTGGATAGGCCATTCAAAATATTACGGGTCTATGAAAAACATTTTTCAATTCAGCTATCCGTTTGCGTAAAATTAAGCTTTAAATTGCACATTTTTGTTAGAGCCAAGTGTCTTCCCCTAACAGCTAAATGATTGCTTTTGGATACGTGAAAAAATTCACGGCAATAGTATCTATAACGAAATTAAAAGGAAAACTATCACGGCTTTACAAGTTTACGAATAATAGACGACCAACTTATAAATTGTACTTGGAAAAGTAAAAAAAATTGTATGTTGATATATGGGGACAACAGTTTTCGAATGGCAAAATTAATGTTGTGCCTTCGTTAGAGCAATGTTCGGTGCTTTTATTGTCTATGAAATACTAGCTTTTACCCGCGGCTTCGCTCGCAGTGATGCAATTTTTTTTTTTTTTTTATAAAAAGTATCCTATGTTACTTCTAATACCTCCAAGAATATATGTACAAAGTTTCAGTAGTTTTTGCGTGAAAGCGTAACAAACAAACTTACATTCATATTTATAATATTAGTATGACTAGCTTTTACCCGCGGCTTCGCTCGCAGTGAAGCCATTAAAATATATATTTCTTTTTAATAAAAAATATCCTATGTTACTTTTAATACCTCCAAAAATATATGTACAAAGTTTCATGATGATCGGTTCAGTAGTTTTTGTGTGAAAGCGTAACAAACAAACTTACATTCACATTTATAATATTAGTAAGTATGATGAAGTATGATAGTAATGGTATAGTGCTCGCCAAACTTCTGGGCCGCCCTGAAGTTGGCTTTCCGATGCGCAAGGCACGAAACGTTGCTGTTTTTGTATGAGATTTAGTACTGCGCAGCCATTGTAGCCAACTTCAGAGCGGCCAAGAAGATTGGCGAGAACTATACCTCATTATTTTAGAAATGTAGCTGTTTATACGGAATGCTATGTGTGCAAGTCAGACTCGCACCTGGCCGGTTTTTTTCTTATTACTTACGAACTTTATTTATCCCATAATATTTAATTTGTCAATTTTCACCAAAAAGCATTTGTACAAAGTCTAAAAATACTCCTTATATTATTATATTGCAAGTATTATCTTTAGCAAGTGGCATCGCACGCGTGGAAGTCGAAAATTATCGCACAGGTACGGAATAAAAAACTTAATCCTAGTCTAGGTCATGATCTACCTGTGCGCCAAGTTTCATACAAATTTCTTCAGCCGTTGAGGTGTCTAATGTCGAAACATCTAAACATTATTAATATTGTATTAGAAAGTGGATGTACTCGTATAATGAAGATGACGTTTTTCACAAAATGGAAAGTGGAGGGTCAGTTGAAATAGTACTGAAAGATAAAGTATCTATTACAAAACCGAGGACAAAAAAATTGATTTCTCTAACTCAGCTGGGTCAAACTGGCGTTGCCCTAAATAAGAAAGTTTAAATATTCCGAATGAGGAAGACACAACTCGGTTTTCAGCCGAAAGCTCTTTTTAAATTTTGAAAACGTTTACAGACTTTGAAGGTATTTTTAAAAATTGTTTAGCCGGAATTCTATCTGGAAATACATAGGCGCTCAAATACTGCATATAAGTCAATACTAGATTTTCAAGAAAACACGCGCTATTCAGTACATACAAGTAAAATTTAAAAAAAAAATGAACCTTCGACACATTTTTAATGCAAGCTACATAATTTATCTAGTAGTAGACACGCTTCGATCGACGGCGGATTCGAACACGTAATTATAGCAACATATCTTGCGGAAACAGCCCGATTCAAACAGTTAAACGCCTATAACTTTTGAACGGCTGAACTGGTTTTAATCAAAAATAGCTAAGAACATTCTCGATAAAGTTACCTTTCAAACAAATTGAAGTCAAAATCGGTTCATCCATTTAGCAGCTATGATACAACAAACAAATACACAAATACACACGTCAAACTTATAACACCCCTCTTTTCCGTCGGGGGTTAAAAATAGGTATTGATGAAGCTTCGCTTCTATCTCGATTTACATGCAATAATTTTCCTTTATTACTGTCGTGCTTCAGTCCCAATGTAACAAAATCGAGGCGGTTTCTAATAAAAACCGAGTTTTTTTTCGAGAAACACGGTTTTCTAAAAACTTGTCGAAATAAATATAAAACCAATACGCTTCTTTCTTTTTCTTATTTGGCAAACTAAATAATATTACGGTGTACTGAGATTTAGATTTTTACATCGTACTCTCCTTTTGATTTCGACGCAGTCGGGTATGGAATTGGAATGAATGGAATGGAATGGAATTCATCCTACTAGGTAGGCCGATGAGAAGCACTTCGATGTGGCGACGCTTAGGAGAGTCCTATATCCAGCTGTGGGCAATACTTAGGCTGCGCAACTGTTTTTCTTAAGGCGCAGATACCCCTGAGTAGCGATTTTAAAATAGTGATTTTAAAATGAGAATCACGTCTAAATTGTTTGCAATATAAATTTATATTACATTAGACCACTTTCTTAATAATTCGATTTAATAAAAATTTGAGTTTTACTATAAAACTAGCGGACACCTCGCGGTTTCACCCGCGTAGTTCCCATTTCGGTGGGAATACAGGGATAAAAAGTAGCCTGTGATACCCGGTGATATTGTAACTTCCCAAGTGTTTTTAAGTTTATTCGTTACATACAAAAATACAATTTTTTTCCTCTTTATAATATTTGTATAGAAGTATAGATAGTATAATTAATTTGTAAAGTTATGTCTAACACGGCCTATAAAACGACACCTAAACTGCCGCCGGGCTTATTTTAATGAAGTTCTCATCATCTCAAATACAATTTAATTATCTACTTTTTGATCTAAGGTTTTATTTTATGTCATAGAATAATAAGGGAAGTACAAAAAACTACAGAATTTTGGGTCTCGCGCGTTTTTGAAACGAGTTCGCGTTTTGTTCCCTCAAGCTCGTTGGCGAGTGTCGTCGTCTTAATCCTCCGCTGTATATTTCTGATTCATTTCGTTGCGGTATGCAAGACAGTTGAATCATTTCTCCCTCGAGTTTCAATTACTCAGCGCTTTTCTGGTGGTCGCCACTGTTGCGATAAACTCGAAATTACTGTACCGAATTCCTTTATACAGTGCTAGCTTCTGCCAGCTGCTTCGCGCGCGTGTTTGTCAAAAATACGGACAATATTAACAAATTATACATATACCTTCCTCATGAATCACTCTGTCTATTGGTGAAATCCACATTAAAATCCGTTCAGTAGGTTTTTAGTATATCGCGAACAGACGGGGTGGGGTCTTTGTTTTATAATATTTAGTGATGATAGTGAAGACGTGTTAAAAGAACAAACTGTAGAGATAATCAGAAAATTATTCCCACCTTTATCTTTCACATAATCTTGAGTCAAGAAAAATGTAAGATGTCTAAAAATAAATGTTCCACATAGCTTGGAATACAAAGAGAAATCATCAGGTATTCATTCAGCGCCCGTTGAAAGATTGTAATTTACTGTAGATTGTTTGATCTGTAAAGGCGACGGCATAAATCTGTATTGTCTTGTGTGAACGCACAACAGATTTCTGTGTATTGTCATGATATTCCTTTAGGTCTGTGTGTAATTGGAGGTTTCTGAAGGAAATTGTCAGTTTTTTTTTTCAATATGTAAAGAGTTCGTACTAAGAAAGTAATACTCGTAAGTAGTATTGCATGCATTCTCATTCAACTTTCCTTACTTCTCTCGCAGGGCAGGGAAGATATTTCTTTTGAAATAAGCGGCACTTTTGTGCTCTTCTATCGGTATTATTATTTCTCTACCTATTCAAAGTCAAAGTCAAATTCTTTATTTCAATAATGCCATTAAGCGGCACGTTTGAACGTCAACAATTTAAATTTAATAGTAATAATAATTGATTCTACCGTCCATTCGGAAAACTAGCTTGTTTTGGAGAAAAACGGAAAAGAAACTACACACTTACTCTTTTTATGTTGCCAAGCATTCTTATCAATACATAATATTAGTCGTTTTTGTACATCGAAAATATTTCCAAAAAAAATTGCCAGTGTTTTAAAAGATAACCAACAGAACCCATTTGCAGCAATTTTGGATTTTTGCCTGTTTGTTTGTTTGTCGGTTTGTCTTTTTATCTGTTTGTCTGTTTAGTTGTGAACGCATCACGTAAAATGTTACGAAGCCAATGTTAACTTTCATACAAAATTTCTTTCATACATTAAAATTGTGCGCAACTTGAAGTACTACTTAGTTTTGGTTTTATCGAATAGGTTCCCTCTTTCAAAAGTTAAATGAATTTAAAGTGTTCAAGAAGTAAAATATCACAACACACGCGATTCAGGTACTCGGACTGTTAACTCCATAATCGATAGATGGCGCTGAATGGCGGTGTTAAGAGGAAATAGGGAAAGAGAGCGCCGACTGAATTTCCTTAGTAAAAAATCATAATTCGAGATTTGGCTCTCGTCTATTTCCTCCTCCAATATTGGATCAATTTAAAAGATATTCCATAAACTGAAAATGAAAGATATAAACTATGCCCCTCAGGTCAGGGGATAGCTTTCATCAGCTAAGCAAGCGGAATTGAAATGGCAGAGCGTTATCGTCCCCGGAAAACCAGTGTTGTTCCGCGTTTTTAGTGATGTGGTTAGAAACTTACTAATTGTGATATTTTAGCATCACTCGACTATTTACAGTTGAGACCCTCACAACGTTACATATATCACAAGGTATTTTGATAAAGAATTTAACACAGTACGCCATGAAAGATGTGTGTACTTTAGCTAATCTATAAGATGGTTGTTCTAACTTATTTTTATTCCTAGTATTATAAAACAATATTGTCTATAACTAACTTTACTAATGAGATGTATATTTTACCTTACATACATAATATTTTCATAAAGGTGCTCATTTGGAACATTCTCATATAATGTAGTTACAGAGTCGAGCATTACATTGGTGAGGGAAGAGAACCGAGCATTACAAAACCAAAATCATTACAAAATCGAATCTGAAATGTACAGGCGAATGCTCGTCAAGTCAGGGAGGCAGTACTGTAATGTAATGCTCAAAACTGAATCTGAAAGGCGAATACTGCAGGTGAGGGAGCACTTTTAATGAATTGGCATGAAACTGTCTTAGTATTAATATTAATAAATAGTTTTCTAAGAATTTATCTGTGTAAGTAGTATCTGTATTAATTGTGTTAAATGGTTTTTTTTACACTCATTTGAATCAATAAATCTTTAAAGACGACGTTACTTTTCTAATCCGCTAAAAGAATCTAGTCAGTTAATTTCAGAAATAAAAATTCTGATCCAACCAAGTGTAAAAAAGCTATCAGAAAATCGAATCTAGATAAGCTGAAGTTCATTTTACTTGCTATTGTTAAACAAAAAAAACTTAAATGAAAGAATACCTATTAGAATAAGTTATAGCGAACCCAAAACAAAACCCGTAATAGCGTATGTAATAAATCTTATCAAGTATTTAGGGTATAAAAACAGTTAATAAAAGTTCTTTAAACAAATTAGTATTCATCCCTCGAAGGTCTACTTTACATTTAAGGTACCGTACATACTTATAAAAACCCCAATACCTGTGCTTTCCTGTAGATAAGACCTTTTCGTAAAATGTTGACTTTAGCTCTCAAAGAATATTAACTGGCTGAAGCCTACTAAGATGATACGTGATATGACTTTTAGTACTTAGCAAAACCTTTGCTAACGTGAGCGGTGAAGTGTTAATCTGTCTGAGAAGTTTTAGCGGATATTGGTTAGAGGAGAAAATGTTTAAGTAATCTAGGTGTGTTAAGACGGAACCACACTTACGTGGCGTGGCGTGTCGTGGCGCCTTCCGACGCAGTTGATTGGCTACAAAACTCGTTGCGTTATGACGTAGTCTGGAACAGAGTCGTTTGATTGGTGGATCATGCGCCACGCCACGCCACGACACGTAAGTGTGGTTCCGTCTTTAGCGTCATATTTAGCTTCGACTGGCCTTTATTTTTTTATTAATTAATGATAGGCTCGCGTTTGACCACTATCTCATCTGATGGTAAGCGATGATATGATCGACGGTGAAGCATGCTTGCCTAGAAGTAATCTATTCACTCTTGAATTAAAGACCCCAAGCTTTTGCGGTTGTAGCTATCAGAAAACAAAGACTCCGGCAGTGAATTCTACTCCTTAGCTTTGCGCACAATGAAAGTATTTTCAAAACGCTTTGTACGTATGGATGGGATAATCGGTGGCGCATTGCCGTACGTCTTGTTTTCCGATGATGGAAAGGGCTAGGTGGAATCAAATTGTGCAGTTCCATCGCACACTCCCGTCTCATCGGTCTTAAAAATGGTAAAAGAAAATATCGTGAAGAAATTCGTCATGACCTTGAACCAAAATTAGAAGGCGTTTGACATCTACCAAACCGCACTGGCCCCCTTGGTGGATCAAACACAGAGAGGAGGCCTGTTCCATCAGTGGCAATCCTATTAGGTACTATTATAAACGTGAAAGTTTGTGAGGATGGGTGGATGGATGTATGTTACTCTATACACAAAAACTACTGAACGGGTTTTGATGAAAATTTACAGAAATATAGATTATACATCAGAATAACACATCGGCTGTAATTTATAAAGATATTGGGAGCTGTAGTTATATCTACGCGGCCATAGTATTAAATTATGCAAATCCGATTTGCTTAAGTACATACAAAGTATGTACCAGGAGAACAGAAAAATTAAGTAAAAAGCTCAGTGGCTGGACTCATGAGTGGTAAAGACTCAAACTACCAGGATGACAAAATAAAAAAGAGGTATTTTAGGATCTAGAATCATGTGTGGTAAACAAAGATAGACTACAAGCTACCAGGAGAACAGCATCATGAAGTTAAATATCTAGGACTAACAATAGGCAATTTATTTACATGAATTATAAAAGGATTAAGTGCCACGCGGGCAAAGTCGCAGGGGGCAGCTAGTAATCTAATATTATAACTAAGCTGTCAACTTGTGTTTTGCAAAACATGCTTTTTATCTATTTAAACTAGCGCTTTTCGCTATGAGGACCAAAACTACGAAGTTCCATTTGCTTTACCTTTATTCACGTTCTATAATACCCAGCCATACTCTTAGGGAAAGATCCATTTATTTAAACTTTGAAAGCTTAAACTGCTCTTCGTGAAAAGTTTAGCGGCAAAGTCATGTAACAACGTTTTACTTACTGTACGAACTTCCACTTCGAGACACAGACAGGCTTTGGAGGAATGACAGATGCTGTCTACAATCGAGAATGATTATTCATGAGCACCTTTTAGTTAGGCGTATATATGTATGTTCAGTGTTTGTCATTTGCCTTTATTTGATGAACAACGTAAGCGGCGGTGCGCCGCATTGATAGGTAGTTTTAACTTCATAGAATCCAAAACTGTTTAGGTATACCCAGTTGGGTATCGTATAGCCTGCTGAAGTGCTGTACTGGGTTGATTTGAATATTCATTCGAATTTAGAATCAGTTTTCATTTAATTGATTAAGACCTATTTTTTTTTTGGTTTGCTATATCATCCAATGACTTCTCCCGCTCTGGTTGAAGCGGGAGGGTGTGTTAGACTTTTATTGACTAAAACCCACCCGTGTTCCTTCAGTTGCTTGTTCCAGGGCCGCGGTAACCTTCTTTCGAATTTATCCGCGACCCAGACAGACGTTTGATTAAGGCCTGATTTTTCAATAGTTGGATAACTTTTAAATGAGGAATAAAAATGGGGGTTTGACAGATTTTGCATAGAAAATATGTCAAACGGCCATTTTTATTCCTCAGTTAAAAGTTATCAGACTATTGAAAAATCGGCCCTTAGACGAGCTAATGAAAGCACGTAATTTGGTTAAACCCATATCCAAACTAATATTATAAAAGACGCATTACATAACTTAGACGTGGACTATCTATTCAAACCTCACCAGTTTTACAGAGCTACTAACTCTGCACAAAGAAGCTATCCTAATGAATTATAGGCAAGAGTCTTTGATGTCTAATTGTAGCGGGTACGACTAGAATCTCGTCTACGGGAGCTAATCGATAGAACATCTATTTCTGAACGAATCTAGCTAGCTAGTTAGATTACGAACGCAAGACTTGTTCTTATCGTATTCTGTTTTTTGAAACGAGTAAATGGTGAAGCTATTATGTAAGTTCTTACTTAGCGTACTTAATAATGTTGCGTAAATCATTATTGTTGTGCGCCGTAATATGTTGTGAGGAATGTTCAGGGCCGAATTTGAAAGATGAAAGAATTTTGGAAAACATCTAAACGAAATTGCTAGAACGACATTGATTGGTAAGCAACTGTGTTTCAAAAAGGTCTTGGTTTGATATTAACTAGTAACTAGATCAATTCTGAAAGAGCATTGGTGGTCGTCACAAAATGGTATGGACTATGGTAACAAGAAAAAATTCAAAATTCCCTAACACATTTTTTTGTTTTACTACATAATTTATCTAGTAGTAGACACGCTTCGATCGACAATCTATTGAACACTAATTATGACACGATATCTAACAGCCCGATTCAAACAGTAAAATGCCCATAACTTTTGAACGGCTGAACCGATTTTCATCAAACATAACTAAGAATCCTCTCGATAAAGTTACCTTTGAAACAAAACAACACAAAATCTAAATCGGTTTATCCGTTTAGGAGCTATGATGCCATAGACAGATACGCAAACACATAAATATAAAAACACACAGGTACACATATATTTTATGTTTCCTCCATATATGGTGTTTTTTATTCAATTATATCATTAAAATTTACATAGTATATAATACTTAATTAACAATAACTACCTATATATACACTTAAATAAAGATAAAATACATATAAACACCATATATGGAGGAAACATAAAATATATCAAAATAAAATGTAATGTAATTGTTTGAAAAATAAGAATTGGTACACATATCAAACTTATAACACCCATCTTTTTCCGTGGGAGATTAAAAACAAGATGCAACAACAAGATTAAACAGTACCCATATATTTCCCAAACCAAATTTACAAACACACAGACACATACACCAACACCCACCGTCTTCTTTTAAATCGTATTCTAAAAATTCGTTTTCAATACGTATCATTTTCGTAACGAAAGCTTACTGCGAGATGTTAGAATATTCCGACAGAAAAGCTTTCCTTGCAACCTACATTTTACCTACAAGGAGGCTGTACTCAGACGACGTAGAAATGTATCTAGGTACAAACGTAGATTTAAATCCTTTAATTTGAACTGAATTCGCGCCTGGATAAAATAATATTACGCACTATAAGGCTACGGCTATTTTATGTGTACAATGTTAAAACTAGAGTAACTGTTAACTAGTAGATCTCGACGTTAATTTATTATGTTGCAGAGTAAAGTTTAAGATATTAATTTACAGTTTGTTAAGATAACATGTTGATGGAGCTTAATCTATCCTACATATTGTGTCTTCAGAAGAAGTGTTAGTGAATTTATTCAGTAAGAAATTAAGATACTTTCATGGGTGTATCAAGCCGTCGCGCGTCGTCTTTATAAAAAAAAGTGATGCTCAATATATAAAAAACTATTTCAGAAAAAAATACACTGATTTCCAAAGCTAATGTAGCTAGCTAGCTTTGGAAATCAGTTATTTTTTTTCTGAAATAATTTAAAGAAATAGTAGAAAGAGCAAAAATAACTTTCATTTCGGAAGTCGGTGTCGCAAAACAACAAAAAAAAAGAGGTGCCATTTCAATTGACAGGACATAGGAAATAATCTTTATTCCCGTGAGATGCCTCCTATCTTTGTGATAAAATTAACTTGGACAAAGCCGCTAACAAAACCGCACGCATGCAATACGAGTCGCAGGAGAGGCGACTTTATAACGATTTTTCTTCTACCATTTGAAAATGTAGAAAACGTCGTACAATTTCTCCCGCGCTGTCGCAGCATAAGCTCGAGTTGATCGTAATTGCACGTCGTTAGGAAGCGCGGATGTCAGGATGTCATCGTAGTGCATTTTGTTCTGAAAACTCGACTTTCTTGATCCAATTTATTAAATGCATTTGCAAAAATTTCTTATTTAATCGTGTCTTGAGTATTGATATTAGCTGTGCAAAGTTTACTTGAGCGAGCTTTGCATCTTTAATATTTTAAATTCACTTGACACTTGACAAAAAACAGTGATCTCGAAATCAATCAACTCAGTCTATCGCATTCCACTGCAGAAAACAGGCCTCTTCCGAAGTGTGCCACAACACCCTGTCCTCAGCCTTGCCCATCTGATCTGTCCCCGACCTTGCGACCTTTTAAAGGTCAATGGACCAGCTAGCTAGAGGGTTCCACGCTACGTTTGCTCATATACGGTCTCTACTTTAAGACCCGCCTTCGCCAACGGCTATCGATCTTTCAAAAAAATATTGGACGTTCAAGTAGAACCTTTAGCTTGCGTACTCTGCATACTAAGTGATGGCTCCGGTCCGGATGGCTTTTCATATTTTTCATCGTATATACCGTGAAACCCGATCATAGTTCATTCCATAGCATGCTGAGAGAACCTGAATTTGTGACCCAATTCGACTGTCAGTGTCCATGTTCGGCACTGTATGTTATGTCGAGCAGTATATTCTAAGCCCTATTTAATATAACTGACTAAACAACATATAAAAAAAAAAAACATAATTGCCACATTTCAGCGACAGATGTTGTAAAAAGCAGAAAAAGTATGAAAGAAACTTACAAAAATTGAAAGTTTACGACATTGTCAGCGGTGGTCTGTTGACTTTAATAAATAGGGCTCTGGTTCAACTTACTTGGCTTCTGGTTTAGTAATAGTGAATAGTCAGTACTATCTCGATAGATTTACTATAGCGTGGTATACACGGATAGAGTTATCGGTATGGAATCACGGTAGAGTACTAACTATGCTACTATACCAATGTAGACAGCATTGGGAGAGTAGACTACTAAACTTAAAAGCGTAGAGTGACTAGACCCGCGGGCAAACTACTCTACCACTTGCCTTCCCCCCCACGGCTCACACTCTACTTCACCGCACACTTTACCGCCTACACTAGTTAAGCCTGGTGTACACGGGTAGAGTTAACGATATAGTATCAAAGAAAGAAAGAAAGAAACTAGCGTTAACTTTACCCGTGTACACCAGGCATAAGAAATAGATAAAATCCCGTGTAAACAAGGCATTACGCGAATTTTAATATCAGCTTGTTTAAGATGAATTTCGACGGATTTCTCGACTAACTATTGAAGCGTAGCAAAATTTTCCCCCGTTCTGGTTGAACTTGTTAAGCCAGCTAGTTACTTGGAATATTCTCTTTGTTTGAGCGGGTTGGCTCCCGTTTTTGTTTACGCTAATATGATTTAATTTTGTCCTCCTGGGATTTTCATTTCATGGTTGGAATATAGCAAAGGAAGGGTTTCTTGGCCATAGGTATTCGTGAGAAATTTTTAAGTCGTCACTTCTGCCGTTATTACATTCTTGTTAAATTTATCTATAATATTCAGTGTCATGCCAAGTTTTAAAAACAAAGACTAGCGTATTTTTTCTGCGTTCCGTACCCAAAGGGTAAAAACGGGACCCTATTACCATGACTCCACGATCCGTCTGTCTGTCTGTCACCAGGCTGTCATGTCTCATGAACCGTGATGGCTAGACAGTTGAAATTTTCACAGATGATGTATTTCTGTTGCCGCTATAACAAAGAATACTAAAATCAGAATAAAATAAATATTTAAGTGGGGCTCCCATAAAACAAACATGATTTTTTTGCAACCCTTCGTACGCAGAGTCCGACTCGCACATGGCCGGTATTTTTTTATAATGATATTGCAAACTGTCAAACCATGGCAATAATTTTCTTTTCTATTTCATTATGTGCTGGTACTATATTATACTATTGGTACTACTGGGGAGGCCTATGTCCAGCAGTGGACGTCTTTCGACTGATATGATAATGATGATGATGTGCTGGTACGAGGTTGTGAAGAAAAGGAGTTTCTGGAGGCACTAAGGGATGGCTTTCGCACAACAGTGAGACAGCATAGGTTTAAAAAAAAAAAAAACACCCCGTATGTTCGTTACTATATTTGACATATTTCATACATAGAGGAAAAACTCAACTTAATTAATTATAAATGCCGCGCCGAGCCACATGAGACCAAAACAAATCTACTTAAATGTAATTTAGCGTCCGTTTCATAAACATGAGACGCTGTGGCCGGTTATCCGACCTAATCCTTAGTACCGACACAATGGTCCCCCCGGCCTTACCATCAAAACTTACCTCACTATATACGTACCTACATACATGCTATTTATATTGTGAGCCCCCAAAAACATAAATCTAACTAGATGACGTGAATGTACTTCGCGTGTCAAAAACGAGAGTAAATAAAAGTGAGAAGAGTATCAAAAAGTATTGTTACGTAACTTGAAAACATGATTTTTTGTTTATGGATATATTTTGGTAATTTAGGTTGTAACGTTACGTTATGTTCAGACAAAACTCTTAAACGTAAGCCACGTTACATTTTAAGAGTTTTTCAGATAAGATAGTACACTTGGTAATATTAAGTAGTCAACCGACTTTCGGCTCTCCCTGCCCGAATCTGACTCAAAAAGCTGACGCCGGTGTTTTCCTCGTTCTGTCATATATTCTAAATTTCAAATTCAAATTCCCAATTAAAAATCAAGACCAGAACGAATAAAAAACGGTTAACAGAGGAGGGCAGTCTGCCGCTGCCCTTATTATGATGTACAAATAGCTTTTAAGGAAGGTCTAGTCCATGGTATGTTATGTCTATGGCTTAAGAAAATAAAATAGATAGACAGACGTCAGATCTGATTAAATTGTCAGAGTATAGAATATTCTAAGATTTTACAAATTGATACTGGGGATTCGATTTGACGGTGATAGCTGTCACACGTGTTCGGGAGATTTAATTTTTTCATTCAGTGAATTTCGGATTAAACTACAACTATATTTTCTTTTTTTCTGCGCAGAGGTTCCCGTAGAGAGTCCACTATGGACCCTCATCCCCTACCTGATCCCCCTGATCCTCCTGACGAAATCCCATCTTCATACGGTACACACGGTAAGCGTCGGTTGGATGACGTAGATGCAAATAATGATATTGTTTCTGCAAAAAAGACTATAATTGACAAAGAGATGGCTGTAGCTTCCATCCAGACGATGTATATCCACCCAAATCTTGTGGTGGGTATTAAAGCATACACCCAATTGGACAAAGGACCTTTTATTGTTCACGTTTCCAGATCTATACCGGATCCTTCAGCTGGGACGACTATCCGTCCTATTAAATTTGGTCAGTTTCTATTTATTAATAAAATTGCTAACATCTGCACCGATGGGTTTAAAAAAGTGGGGAGGAATAAGATCTCGGTCGAGTTCACTTCTGGTGTTGCGGCTAACAAGTTTCTCGAAAACCCTATTTTACCATCACACAATTATGAAGCAACCATCCCTTCGTACAATATTACAAAAATGGGTATTGTCCGTCATGTGCCGGTGGATATGTCAATGGACGAATTTGTTGAGTCCGTGATCCTCGCTGAGGGCTGTGGTGTAATTTTAAAAGCCCGTAGGCTTAATCGAAAAGTTAGAGAAGAAGGTAAGACATCTTGGGTGCCTACCCAAACCATCGTCATCACCTTTCAAGGCCAAGTCCTTCCTCAAAGGGTTTTCTCGTATCATACTTCTTTGCCTGTGGAGGTTTATCAATACCCCACTATTCAATGTCAAAATTGTTGTCGCTTTGGTCATGTTAAAGCTCAATGCCGATCTAAAGCCAGATGTTATCGATGTTCGCAACCTCACACCGGTGACAGTTGTGACGTTATCGAGTCCAGAGCTACCTGTATACACTGTTTGGGAAATCATTTTTCTTATAGTGGTAACTGTCCCGAACAGGGGAGGCAGAAGTCCATAAAGCTCCTCATGGCACAAGAAAACCTCTCATACGAAGAGGCATCAAGATCTATCCCTAAAGCTTCAAAACTATACTCTGAAGTTACGCAAAACGCTCCTCGTTCCCAGTCTATTTTCTCTCCCTCGCAACCTAACTCTAGCCTTCCCAGTCTTTCCCCATCTGTCTCTTACAGGAAAACTGTACTCTCCTCCCCGCGTCCCAAAGCTCCATTAGGTAAATCATACGACAGGGCTGCCCACCATTCCATTGTTGCTAATGAACCCTCTTCCCTTCCCAATGGCTTTGCCCTCCTTTCTCAGAATCTCCCCTCTTCAGGGTCGCTTCAAGATGATGACCTTCTGGAATTGCTCCTGTCTCTAATTATTAGTCTAGTTTCCCGTAATAAGTCAACCCTACCGCCCCACGTTGCCCAAAAACTTTCCCAAATTCTTTCTATTAATTCTGATTATGGATCCAGTCTCTGCTCTTCAGTGGAACGCTCAAAGCATCCGTCCGAGGAAGCCTGAACTGCTTTTTCTTATAAATAAATTTCACCCGTCGATCATTGCCATTTCGGAAACCTGGTTGGTACCTGGCTCTCATTTCCGGATCCCAGGGTATTCCTGCCTGCGAGATGATAGGGCTGACGGATATGCTGGCAGTGCCTTACTTGTTAGGCGCTCCCTTCCGTTCTTCCATATTCCCCTTCCCTATATTTCTCCTGACATTAATATTGTGGCCGTCAGGGCTCTTGGTGTAACTTTCCTTTCTGCGTACATACCTCATCCTCATTCTCGTTTAATCCCAGATCTTTTATGTATAATCTCCTCCGTTCCTTCTCCAATCATCTTTATGGGTGATTTTAATGCACACCATCAATCATGGGGTTCAAGTCATGATGACAACTTTGGTCTTTCCCTCCTCGAATTTTTTGATGAATCGAACCTCTGCGTCATTAATAATGGTTCTCCTACTAGAAGAGTCCGTCCTACCCAAAATCCTAACTCGGCTGTGGATCTTACAATGTGTTCCGCTTCTTTAGCTTCTACCCTTTCCTGGAGTATCTTGCCACACTCTTACGGAAGTGACCATTTTCCTATTCTCGTCTTTATTTCTGATAAAGTTACGCCAATGCGCAATTTCAACCCTTCTCTTAAGTATAGATTAAAGGATGCAAAGTGGCCCGCTTATTCTTCATCCCTTGAGAGTAGGATATTTTCCCTCCCGACTCCAGTCAGAAACAGCCTCGTTGATTGCTATTCCAAATTCGTGGAATCGATTACTTCTAGTGCTGAGGATAATTTCCCTCTTAAAAAACCCTACAAATTTCAAGTTTCAACTCCTTGGTGGGATTCGGATTGCACATCAGCAGTCAACGAAAGGAAAATAGCAGAGGAGGGTTATAAAGCCTCTATGTCCCTTCACAATTTTTTAAATTACCAAAGGAAAGCAGCTATTGCCATTAGACTTCTCTCTAAAAAGAAAAAAGAAGGGTGGCTCCGCTATTGTGAAAGTTTATCCCCTAGGTCTTCTTCTTCCTTTGTTTGGAAGCAACTTAAAAGATTCAGAGGTTCATCTAACTCTGTCGATATTTCAGTCAATGACCCCTCTTCTTGGCTCGAAGCCTTTTCTGATAAACTATCTCCACCTTCGGCTCCAAACCTAGACAACCTTCCTTCTCCTCCAAGCCTTCTTCCTTCTGTAAGCTGTTTCGATTCCTTATTCTCGTTTTCTGAACTTCAATTGGCACTTGATGGTCTCGTGGATTCATCCCCTGGGGCAGACGGAATACCATACTCTTTTTTAAAAAATGCCTCTAATGCATCTAAGCAGTATTACCCGGACCTTGTTAATGGCTTCTATGAGTATGGTTTAGTTCCTCAACCGTGAAAAAACCAAACGGTAATTCCGGTCCTGAAACCGGGTAAGAACCCTTCAGAACCAGGTAATTATAGACCTATTGCACTCTCATCAGTCTTGTGTAAGGTCGCTGAGCATATGCTCAAGCACCGCCTTGAATGGTTTGTGGAAAGCAGGAGCCTGTTGCCCGTATCCCAGTATGGATTCAGAAAAGGGATGTGCACTCTAGATAGTCTTAGCATATTAACAACCGACATTCGCATCTCTTTCTTGAATAAACAGCATTTGGTGGGAGTTTTTCTTGACATTGCATCGGCATATGATAATGTACTACTTCCGGTGCTTAAGGATAAATTAATCTATCAGTTGGGCATCCCTGAGAGGTTGGTTCGTTTTATATGTAATTTGTTGATGGAAAGAACCATTTCTATTAAATCTCTTGACTCTCTTTTACCCCCTAAGACTATCTGGAAAGGTTTACCGCAAGGTTCAGTACTTAGCCCTCTTCTATTCAGCCTATATACTTTTGATCTCCACTTAACAGTTGACCCATTTTGCCAAATTTTACAATATGCTGACGACCTGGCTCTGTACATATCCGTGAAATCTCTGGAAGATGCCTCTGAGCGGCTAAATTCTGCCCTCGGGTATCTATCGGATTGGCTTCTTTTACATGGATTTTCTTTATCGGTCCCCAAAAGCATTGTAGTCGTTTTCACTAGAAAAAGACTTCCCGCCTCTGTTGACATTAAAGTTAATGGTCAAAATATCCCTCAAGAAAATAAAGTCAAGTTCTTAGGAATCTGGTTAGATTCAAAGTTATCAGGCACCGATCATACTGACTTTATTTCTCAAAAGTGTGAAAGAAACATTAATGTTCTCCGTTCTCTTTCTGGTGTTTGGTGGGGTGCTCATCCGTATACTCAAAAATTGTTATATAATGCTATAGTTCGTAGTCATTTAGATTATGGACTGTTTCTTTTAGATCCCTGTAATAAATCTGGCCTTCAAAAACTTGATAAAATTCAGGCAAAATGTTTACGCATAATTCTTGGAGCGATGAAATCATCTCCAATTAACGCTATGCAAGTCGAAAGTGTTGATCCCCCCCTTTCTAATCGAAGACAATTCCTTGCTAATAGATTTTTCTTTAAACTCGTTCAAAATTCGGAGCATCCCCTCTTACATAAGCTAGACCAATTATCTACCATTTCTGACTCTGGTCGTCGTTTTAATAGAGAACTTCCATGCCTTCTTCGTGCCTTCCTCCAGTTCACTCGTCTTCCTAGCCCACTTTTTCAAAACCCTATTTTACCTCTTTACTCTTTGCCATATGACGCTTTGGTATACCGCCCTGATGTCATCTTGGACTTTGGAATTAATAAAAGCACTCTGGAAGCAAACAGGCTTTTTTCCAGAAAAATTTCCTCTGATTTTAATAACTGGGTAACAATATTCACTGACGCTTCCAAAGTCTCTGATAGTCCGGTTGGGGTTGCCGTTTGGATCCCCTCTACAAAAATCATTTTAAGTTTCAAGTGCCCTTCGGTTACATCAGTTTTCACGGGTGAATCTATTGCCATTTTTGAAGCCATTTCATTCGTTAAATCTCATAATTTAAATAACTCCATAATATTCTCAGATTCAAAGAGCTGCCTCCAATCCATTTTGTCTAACCCTTTCCGAACACAATCCAATTTTCCTATTATCTTAAAAATAAGAGATTTACTTTTCCAGTGCCATACATTAGGTATCAATATTATTTTGGCCTGGATTCCTGGTCACATAGGTATTAATGGGAACGAGTCAGCCGATTCGTGTGCTAAAAATGCAGTTCTGACTGGCACACTTGACCATTCTGAAATCTATTCCCATGACATCTGTGCCACTCTGTCAACCACTTTGTATAACTCGTGGTCCCAAAAATGGAAAATTTCTAAAAACATAAAGGGAAAATTCTATGGCGATATTCAACCTGAGATTCCTCACAAACCTTGGTTTTTCAAGTATCAGTTGGCAAATAAATTGACCACTTCAATAATCTGTCGGTTACGACTCAATCATTGCTGCACCCCAGCTTTTTTGGCTAAACTTAGGATAAGGGATAGCTCCCTCTGTGAATGTGGTCTGGATGAAGGAAACGTGAACCATTTATTCTTCAGCTGTCCTAAATTACGATTTTCTATGTATGATATCATTCCACCCCATATCCCTCGTCCAACTTCCGCTAAATGCCTCCTATCCCTCGTATTTACCCGCTTTGTATATATTCTAAGTAAGTTCATTGAAATAAATAAAATTAAGTTGTAAACTATTATAATATTCTATTTATTTGATTATTTAAGTATTGTAACATTCATACACTATTACAATAGCTAATAGCTACAACATTAGGGAAAAAAAAAAAACTGTCTTCCAGTCTTGCTCTGCGTAGAAAATGCAATACTGTCCAAATTTCATCACTGTACAATCTCCTTCGTTTGATGGTCTATCATTATAAGTACGGGATATTGGCAGAATTGTGGTTACTCTTCCACAAAAGCCATTAATCAAGAATTGAATTGAATTGAATTGATTTTACAAATTAACAATATTAATTAAGTTGAGGAATTTTAAAACAATCAGAGATAACTAAAAGTATAATTTTCAGTTGCTAACAGTATCAAAGAATACATAAAAGTGAATCACATGAGTTGATACTAATTCAAAAGATGAAAGGTGTGGTTTGTATAGTATTATAAAACGTAAATATACTAAAGGATGTGGATACGGCACAGCAGAACACCACAAGGTATCAAATGAAAGGTATAGACGAAGAACGATTTGTCCGTTTATTTCATGTAAATCGGTCCATGCTTTTATGAGATATTAACTCATAACTGATGTCAAGTGAAAAAATCAAGGACGCCCCTTACCTCGATACATTTGTTTGATCGTGTTAGCGACACTGCCTTTACATTTTTTTCATATCGTTTGAAATATTGGAATACATTGGCAGACAGGTGTTAACGACTTGTATTTTTTTGTTATCTGGCACTGACTTTAGCTCCTACTTTAAGCTGTTTCATTTAGCAATATCGCCACCGTACGTCAACTGAAATTAAGAAAAATGCCTAATTATGCCGTATTGAACTGAGTCTACAGAAAACTTGGCCAAGACATTTTCTTTCATCGGTAAGTAAATTTGTTTTTAAATTCTGTGTGAAAAAGTGACACGATTGGTTTACATACAGATGCGGTTGCGTTATCTAGTTAGATTTATGTCTATGCAAACCCCTTGATGATGTGAATATGATAATGTACTGATTAGAATATTCAAGTATGCTAAGTGACAGAATCAAAATTAAATGCATATTCCAAATATCCATTTCATTTTGTTATATTTAAAAGATATTAATTAACCGTTTTATATCTGTTTTATATACTATCTTATTTACTTTTATGTGTCTCTATTATACATCACGATCTACCCCCAAAAGAAGTATATATTGACATTTATAAAATCGAATATTCTAAAAAAAAATACCTATATACAAAGTCAAAGGGGAGAGGGAAAAGGGCTCATTTTTCATAAAAAAAAAACTTTATTACAAAAGATCAAACCGATATCAATATCAAAACACTACAAAGCGAAAAATAACTTTCTTTTCCGAAGTCGGTGTCTTTTGTACCCATTGTTTGCCGTTCGAGTGTCTGATATTTCAAGATTTTTGATGTTGTTTAATTATGAAATTGATTTCGAATACAATAACTACTTTATATTTTTGCTAATATGGTTCAAACAGCTATGTTCTTTATGAAATTAAACAGCGAAATTCCGTAGACATGATGGCTGTGACGGAGATATCTAAAAAAAAATAAAACCCAACTGCAAAGATGTAAACAAGAAGAAAATCATGCTGTGCAGTCGGAGGATACATATTCGCCAGCTGGCTGACGAAAATTATAAATATCCTCCGACTGCATCTTTGCAGACGGGTTTTTTAAATTTTATTAACTTTTTTAATTTACAACTTTTTAGTTACTCTTTTCTTTCGAAGGACTTTTAAACATATATTTTTTTGTAATCACCTTTAAAAACCCTTTGTTTTGATACCCCACTCGATGAGTTAGGAAGGAAAAAAATATTGCAACCATTTCCCTGCAGCCGGGTAAACAATTAAATTTTTCCATTTTTTTATGTAACTATAATACTAGCGGCCGTTGACTCCTTAGTTTTGCAAATTAATTTAATTTGACCTTTCACAATATTATATGTAGGAGGTATAAAGGGTTAGATGTAGCTCACTGTCACTTACCCATCGATTCCGACTAAAATAGCTTTATACCGGACCTGCCCTTCCTGTTATATCCTTTCCCAAGTACGGTCAAGGGTAAAATAGGTACCCACATCGATATACCGGGTAAATGATTAGGAAAATAACATTTCTTTTCAATCAAGTAAGCATTCCTTTTTTTTGAGATTTTCGAGACCCTAGTGTCCCGGACATTTGAAAGGCGTACCAGGGGCCGAAATTAACTCGCAAAGGCCTTTCTAGACGTGTATGATGAAATGTGACACCATAACTAGTTATTTTTTAAGTACAATCTACTAATCGTATTCGACTAAGTAAATATTTTATGTGCAGTTTTCTTTATTTATTTCTTTCTTCAAATACACTTCAGGCAGCAAATCAGTGCTAAAAAAACTAGTATTCGCTGGCCTTGTATTCTGTTGTTCTTCGTTACTGCCATAGGTTCCGCGAGTTCAGCTCAAGGTTAAATCATTGCCATTGACATGAGCATGCGGTTAATTGTTCACACACACATTTAATTTTTTTTTTATTGGGTTTTTTATTTAAGTGAATTTAATTACACCTTTTTTTTCCATGGGTAACTCCAAAAACAGCTTTTTGGAGATTAACTTACAAATAACTGATAGCGACGTCGCGTCGTTGACCGAGGTGAAGATGAGGTAATGACCTGAATGGATTCATGAGGGATTGGACCACAACTACAATCAGCTAGAAAACTCAGAAGTGGAAAGACTGGAGCAAAACCTTTACCCACCAGTAGAATAGCACAGCTGATATGATAAAAAAATACTAAAAAAGAATAGTGCTATTACTGCCAAACAACACTTAACAATGACGATTTTAAAACCAGTTTTCTCATAACAACACGTAGAGCTAAGCTCTCAGGCGTAATGAGTGGATTAACACCCCCAACGACAGTACAATGCTTGTCACTGACCTACTTACTCACATTTTTTTAATCCAGCATGTCGGCGAGATCTAAAGGTAGAGGTTAAAAGCTTTTTCAGGGGCTGCATGAGTGTAGGTGCACTTCGGCGTCGTGTCGGTGCGAATTTTGAGAAAAAAGTAAACGAAAGTCCTGAATATGTCAATACTTACTGCGGAATACGGATTTGGAGTAGAGATTCTTTTTGTTGCACCGGTTTCTGAAATTTTGGAATAGTGTGGAAAGCTTTGAGGATTACTGTGAATGGTATAGACGTAGAGGAAGATCAGAGTGATGGTTAAAGTAGGTAGAAATAGAGATCTATGGAAGAAAAAAACCTGCCCCGACGCCAAATAAATTAGAATTAGGGCAGGCAGATGATGAGTTTATGAATTTACAAACAGTTACTTTGAGCAGATTTGTTTTGAATAAAGTAAACGATTGAGATTTGGAGTTGGTTGGATATACAAACATTTTTTACAAGAAAATACAACCGACTTCCATAAAAAAAACACTACAAAGTAAAAAATAACTTCAATTTCGGCAGTAGGTGTTCCTGTTTTCGTTCTTTCGTTTTTGTCATCGGCTTCAGAAATTGAAGTAATTTTTCTCTTTCATCATCATCATATCAGCCGAAAAACGTCCACTGCTGGACATAGACCTCCCCCAAGCGTCGCTACATTGATCGGTGCCGTGCGTCTCGCATCCAGCGGATCCCCGCAACCTTCACCAGGTCAGCATTTTTCACTTTGTAGTGTTTTTATATGAAAGTCGGTTGTATTTTTTTATAAAAATGATTTTTTGTTTTTCGCTTTTTAGTTGTGGTACATAATGGGTAAGTTCTATAGTAATTTACCTACCTAAAATGCCAGAATTGATTACTCGAATAACATGAAACATGAACAAACCAGTGGAATCAGAGTATACTATGGTGAACTGTACGGACATCTGCGTACGTTATGTTATGAAATGGTGTAAACAATAAACATACATGCGATTGCAGCTATCCCGAGAGATTTGTCGTCATTTATTGAAGAGTTATGTTGTATATCTCCGATGTTCTCCATCAGATCTTAACTAAATTTAAATGGGACCACATGAGAATCATCAAAAGCGGTTCACCTAGTAAAATTTTCTGAGGTAACACGAAGACCAAAAAAAAACAGTTGTATTAAGAACCTCCTCCTTTTTGGAGTATGTTACAAATACAGTCGAATTGAGAACCTCTTTCTTTTTGAAGTAGGTTAAAGATGGTTGCAACGCAGATTGAGCCTTGGGAAATTTGGTAGAATAGCGTGAAGGTTGGCATAAGCTACAAGATTCCTACACCCAGCGATGGGTCAAGTCGGCTTGTGGATTATGATACGATTTAGATTACTTATCAATCACTGTCTGTGCTAGTTTGCCAACCTATTTCCTCCTTTCCGATTAGCAAACAACCCTCAAATTGCCTCCACACATGAATGTCGAACGTTATTATAGGAGCCGAGCACATAATTCGTGGAAATGGGAAGCGTGCAGAAAATCCCGAACCGATCGGGCGCCTGTCATACTCGTATCGAGAGCCAGGTGCCACGGGCATGCAGTATGTGCCACTTGTAAGCTTTGTGGGGTTAAAATCACTGCTAACCCTTATACCTCGGCGAGTGACACGGTTCAATCTATGTGTTAAAGTTGGGATATGGCACTGAGCGCACCGGCTGTGGAGCATCAACTAATGGACAGAATGCTACTATACATTAACAGTAGCTTCCTTTAAAAGGCGCCTGGAATTTTGGGGAAAAGGCCAGGGAGGGTCACCCCTTTATAGCAGAACTTTTTATGTCATAATATTATTTCGCATAACAGCAGATAGCATAAACCTCATTTCGCATAAAATCGTTTGGCATTCACTCCTTTATCATACATTCAAAACTCATAATTTTGTTAGTCAGTATCATCTTTAGGCATACATTTCATATCCATAATAATTAAAAAGTATAACTATCATATCGCAGAAACTTCACAGACAGAATCGTCTTTTGGCATACATTTCTTATCGATAGTCATTAAAAGGCAGAACTATCATATCTCAGAAAGTTTAAAGTTAAAATCATCTTTTGGCATACATTTCATATCCACTCATCTATCAATATTGTCTTTTTAAGACAATATTTTAATTTTAAATTTAGGGTTAAAAATGCATTTTTTTAGAAATATGCCAGTTAAAATTATTCGAAATGAAATTCTGCCATCTCCATGGCCTACCAAGTGAAATTATACCAAATAATAGTCGCTTTAAATGAACGTTATGCTAAACGAAATTGTGCGAAATTTTAACTTTGACAAAAGTAGTTATACAGAATAAAATTCTGCTATAATAATATTATGCCATTGTATATTCGGACATATAAACATTCGGCAAAACAATAATTATATAATATAATTTTATGCCTTAAGAATATTCGTTTAAAGAAGATTATGCCGAGTGTGTTATGCCAAACAAATTTCGGAGCATCAAGATTCTGCCAGATAGAGTGAACCCGACCAGGGAATGTGGAATTTTTACCTCACTAAAACGACCCGTTGATCACCATCAGCACGTAAAAGAGGCCTCGTGGCCTCTCAAAATACTACCCCGAAATCCCCTCTGTGCATCGCCTGGTAAAATGCACATATCTAAAGTACGGGGAGACTAAAATAAGCACCTCGCCTGACATTTGTAGTACCTACACTTGAACTAACAAAGAGGGGCCTAGTAGAGGGCGAAGTCAGGTCTCGTATGATGACACTTGAACTACGAGAACAGCCTGTCAATTCTCTAGATGTCTCACCGATATCAGTCTTAGGTGAAGTGTGCTGTGAGCTGTCATTCCGACCACCGACGCTAGGGTTTGACAGCACACGTACACGCACCACACAGTTCTGTGCTATGAAGTGAAGGTGCTGTGAAAGACAAATTGTTATCATAAACGGCGGTTGACTGTATTTACATGGGCTGTCAAGGAAAGGGTGAAAGCTATCATTGTTCTAAATAACTTCAATTTTGGAAGTCGGTGTTCTTGTTTTTGTTTCATCGTTTTTGTACACCGACTGCCGAAATTGAAGTTAATTTTCACTTTGTAGTATTTTATTTGGTAGTCGGTTGTATCTTTGTAAAAACCTTTTTATTTTTCACCTTTTAGTTATGATACATATCTATAATGCACAATTTTATGCCAGAATAGATTACCCGAAAACTATGACACTTGAACACAATTGGTGAAATTAGAGTGTACCAAGGTAAACTGTACACATCTGCGTACCACTTTATAGCGTACCGGCGTGATTTTATGTTATTAAAAGTTCTAAACAATAAACAGACAATCGATTGCAGCAATCCCGAGAGATTTGACGTCATTTATTGAAGAGCTCTGTTGTATATCTCCGAAGTGTAGAGTAAATGGGATCATGTGAGAAGCAACAGCTTTCAAATAAAAAAAAGAATCATCAAAATTGGTTCGCCTATATCGTTAAAAAGTTTTGATGCAACAAACATTAAAAAAGTGTTGGATTGAGAATCTCCTCCTTTTTGAACTCGGTGGATGAAAAATAGATGGGGCTCTATAGGACCGTATAGTCCCTATGACCACTGTCCCATTTTATCACTAGAAGAATGATGCCTCACCAGAAACTTGCTAAACCAAATTAAAAACATTAACGAGCTCACAGCTCACTCAGTTGTTATTCTGGTAAATTAAATTATAACCGGCAAGACAACGACGGAATCCTTGCCAAAGGCAAACTTGGTTAAGCCTTAAACAACGAAATTCCCGCTACGCTGAAAACACAGTCGAAGTAAAATATGATACTTAGAAACATAAATAGAGGGTGCGTCAGTAAGATCAATGAAATCTTGCCTAAAAACTAGTAGATAAAGATACTATTGCAAACTACACTACAAACACACTTATACTTCATGCTCCAATATCACTTAAGTTTTAAACGTCTAAAGAAGTAAGTCGTTAGTTTTCTGCTAATGAAATCTGGCAACGTTTCTTCGGAAAGAATCGGAACAAATAAAGAAAGTCACTTCACTAGCCTTCTGCTGCCTTCAACCAATCATGTGGCTGTCACAAAAACAAAAGAAAGAAGCCGGACGAAATAAATAAAACACAAATAAGCTAACTTCAAGAAACCGCTAAGTAATCGTCGATGCCATGGTCTGATCCATAAACCACGACTACTTAGGCAGAGACAACATTTATTTCACGCCATTATCCTCCCATTGATTTCCCGCCCGTCGACTGATGGCCGGCGCAGCCGATAGCCGATTGTCTTTTCCTCTCTCGGATTTCTTGGCTCGGTCGCATTTCAAGCGAAATAACATCCGGCTTACGAGTTAACTTGTTTTACAGATTCTGTGTTTTTTTATGATCTTTGTGTCAAAGGCGAATTCATTTATAAGCATACCTTTAGTAGTAAGTAATTTATTTCATTTGACTCAACCTCGACGCAACTTCCCACAGTGAAATTGATAATTACACTTTGTCTTAGACCTTGAAACTATCATCTTTGTCTCCTCGGCTTGAAATATTTTTCTGTCGTCATAGTGACTTAGTCGAGTGGAGTGAAGGAAGATTCCTTCAAAAGAACTTAGTATATGGGTACTGTAACTCCTCTAATATGTTACTCTATTCCATTTAGATTTTCCATTTTTAGTGTGATATAGGTAGGTCAAATGTGAAAGGTCGCTGAAGAACAGGAAACAAAAAGTTACACCCGAAATTCAATCCGTCAGGAAATCCCTCCGGCGACGAAAGAGATTTTCTGATTCGTTTTCCTTCTCGGACAAAACAATTTGTTACTTTCATATTATCTCTTACGTGGATTGTGACTCAGTTCCCAGCAATTGCTTGTCTAGTAAAAGAAATATATCTGTTCAAACAAGGTACCAAATGTGCCTAACTAGCGAAAACTTTAGCTAAATTCTATCTTGAGACGGGAACGTTAAAGTTTATGTCCTGAAAATAAGCGCTCTCTGAGAATAACGATATTCGAACCAGTCTGCCAACGTATTTTCAGAAACTAGAAATGTTTTGAGAAAGTATATTTCTAAAGCGTATTTTCATTTATTTATTTAAAAGTTTATGCACATAAACGTACAGAGCCGGACATAATGCCTTGGGCATTTTCTACCAGTCGACCTTTGGGTGATGCAGAGATAAACAGGTGCAATATTGAAAGTTAAAAACCAGTCAGGTTTATTTAAATATACATATCACATAAAACTATCTTACTAATAATAATATAAATGCGAAAGTTTGGATGGTTGTATGTTTGTTACTTCTTCACGCTCAAACGGCTGGTCGAATTTGGCACAGAGATAGATTATGGTCTGAAATAGCAAATAGGTTAGGTTAGCCGCTGGCAGAAGCTAGCTACATTTATAGTTTATATAAATGTAATACAATTATGCCATATATACACACAAGCTGAGCGATAAAGTGATAGCTAATTGCCGTCGTTGCGTCGTCGCCAGCGGTGAGACAAGTGCCTCATCACGTGAAATGTCTATAGTACAATACATTTTTGATATTTTATCAATCGCGCTATCGCGACTCTTTCGTTGATTGAATGTCGTATATTTAGAGCCTCAGATGTAGTTCTCTTGTAGACATTCACAGACAGATTTTCATTTCCGTTTAATCCAAGGTTCTTTCCTTCAAGATATATTAGCCAGGACTAACCTGAACAAGTTTACTCCCTTGTCACGCGCCATAAGATTTTTAAATATAATATCAAAAATGTTAGATATATTTCACTGTAGCCTGATGAAGTTCACAGAAGTGGCACTGAAGTGCATTGAAAATGTTGAAAAGTGATTTTAATTGAATTTTAGTTGCATTTTATTTGAATTTTAATGGGATTATAATGGTTTTTAATTGTATTTTAATTGGATTGTAATGGTATTTTAATTGAATTTTAATGGTATTTTTATCGAGTTTAATTCTTGTTTAATTGAATGATAGTTGGATTTGAACTGTATTTATAATGGTATAATATATTGTATTTTAATTGTAATATTTGATTGTATTTTAAATGTAATTTAAATTTGTATTATGTGTAATAAATAAATATTCGTAATGTTTATTTTGTAAGTTGTAGTGAAGTTTGAAGGACGATGGGTTGTATTAATATAGCTGTCTACAATCAAATATTACCCTCGTTTTGAGCTCAGGGCGCTCTTGTAATTACTTCCAAACTTCTGAGTTATGCGACTGTGGATTTATTGTTTGCTTAGAAAATTTCTCTTTCTAGAGTCCTTTAATACTGATAAATTAAACGCTTGTTTATACTTACTTCATAATCTGAGATTAGTTGAAAGTGTTTTCATCTATTTATTTATATACACACAAAATACTTTACAGAGAAAAGAAAGAATACAGATGGAAGACAAAAAGGTATTCCTTTTTTCATTAGAAATTTCTTCCAGCAGACCTGCGACAGGATAGTTGGATGATACACGAAGACACAGTGTATAGAAAGAAATAAGGAAATCTAAAATAGCAATAATAAGTGTAACTTAACTATTTATATACAAATAACACATGTAACTTAACTTAATATAAGTATAGAAGATAAAAATATACATAAATATAATATCCAAATCATGGTAGAGAGCTTTTTTTTTTTTTTTTTTTTTGTCGACGGGGAAAATCATCTTATGACAAATCCCGCTCTTGGGTGGAGCGGGAGATAGTGTCAGACTTGTACTGACTAAAAACCCCGCGCCGTTCCTTCTAGCCTTCATACCGGGGCTCTAGCTTCCTTTCGGATAACCCCGAACCCCGGTAGGCTTCGACCCAGCTGGGCCCCTCTCTTTGCTGACAACTCCTTGAGGCGCGCGGGAACAGTGCGCGCCGTCTACGCCTTGGCTCGGTCCGGGTAGTTACCGGACGATCGGACAGCGAGCTACCCATGACTCACTGTCCACGAGCCCGCGTCTACGGTGGCTGGATATCGGGATTGGTATCCCGGCGGCGGCGGCGAGGGCGCCGTTGCCTGATGCGGTCGGCCTCCTCCTTTGCTAGCATTACTGCTTCGCAGAAGGAGGCGACCGCCTGCCACTCCTCCTCGCTACGGACCATGGCCTGAACCAAGGCCCGGCGCGAGAGAATATGGTAGAGAGCTGATAATGTTCTTTGACTTGTTTTTAGAACAGATGTACATTTTGAGAGTCACGGATTTTAGGTGGAAGTGAGTTCCACAATCGTACTGCATTACAATTTCCTATACTTACGTAATATTTGCATACTGCAATTATAAATACGTCTAAATTAAAAAGTACCCCTAATGAATGCCTGAAATTCAGCAGATTTGCTAGTTCATAACCAGTTCATTTACATGTCACGTAACAGTTAATGCGACCGCCATTAATTATTCTGGAGTATAATGATATCTGCGAATTAAGCTGTCGCTTGACTGCTAATTCAATGAGCTGGTAACTCCGAATGACCAAGCGCTGACCGAAAGTTTGAATTATGAATACCATGCGACGCAAAATAAACATGCAATTCGATGTACTCGTGCTCGGCTGCTCGTATTTACTACGTAATAAGCGATTCCCGGTATTTTGCCTGAAATATTGAAAGCCATTTTAATTCCGAAAAAGAAATATAGGTATAAGCAATTGGTCTGCATTCTCTTATTTGTATTTGGCTGTTTTTCTGCGAAGTCAAATAAGTCGGGGCAAAAATATACTTTGTAACTGAAAATACAAATGGTTGTACCAAGTTAAGCCCCAAAAGCAAGCCTAAGCGTTAAAAAAGAACTCAAAACAAGTACCAAGTAAAAGAACATTAGCTAAAGTAATGTGGCGCGTAAAATCACGTGAAATGTTATTTTATTGAGTGAAGCGGCGTGAGTCGTGACCAGTGGTCGGGTAAGGTTGTTAGGGACCCTCGTCACGTCACACAACTCTCCTAAGGAAGCGTCTATGAACTTACACTTAGTGCTCATTGACTGAAATGGGAATGGAAAAATTGGGCTTTGATTTAAACAGGCATTTTGTTTGACTGTAAATAAATACGTTCTGTATTTCATAAATTAGATTAGTCAGAGGCGACTATGCATGAACAATCCACTCTCATACGTCATTTGGATTAAATCCCATGAAATAGGGGTTTATCGTCATTAACCGGATTTCATTGAATGCGGGTAGAAAATTGTCATTGATAATGATGATGTTCATAAGTTCATCTTCATCACTAGCTCAAGTGTCAGAATAACTGATTCTATTTTTTTTCTACCATGCCCCATCTTTAGTGTCAGTATAATTTTCTATTTCGATCCATTATCTGCTTCTTTTTCGTGCGCGTCTTGTGGGTTTCCTTTTCAGGTTCAATCACATGGAAATATGTAAAAGCGGAAGGTGGAAGGGTAAACGAAAACATCCGATTCGCAACCTCTTGACGAGAAACTCAGTACGAGATGTTTGGTTTGTATGATTGAAGGAATATTTCTTGCTTTAATTGTTTAAACAAGTAAAGAAGACTAGCTTTAGCCAATGCTTTCCTTTGCTTGTAATTCAAAAATTGCAGACGTTCTACGGGCAAATTCTTCCGAAAAAAAAACCTCAGTAATCAATCCAGATCATAAACTTGTTGTCTCCCAAATCACATCAAAATCTTAACCATTCTAGCCCGATTGATTAACACCTTGAGTGCCTTAAACGTGGGTCCACGCAAGACAACGACTTTTTAAATTTTTCGGTATTAAACCGGTTAACAAATATCGAAACATCTAGCCTTGCACTTCGATTAGCAAGTATATTACTATAGTAGCCTCTAGGTACGGAATATTAATTGGTTTCCTCGGTTTAAGGCGATATATACGCCCGAATATAAACGCAGTACTGGCAAAATATCAATATTGAACCTCCTTTTGAATAGTTTTGTTTGCAAAATATTATTTGATTTACATATGCTATTTCAGTTATGAAGAAATTCCAGCCACCAATTTTTCTGTGTAAAAATATTTTTAAACATCCAAGTCGTTTTGGAGGAGTATCCAAAAGTTAAAATAAAATATCGTGTTGCAAATTATTTTTTTAAAACAAAACTATTTGTTATACGAAAAAACCATGTTTATAAAATAATGTACATGAAACAACAATAAATATACATGTTTTCAAATCTTTTAACCTAGCCGTTACTAAGGAGTATGCTTAGGAAAGTTACCGTTTTACGGCACTAAAGCGGATGTAGGCCCTTAAGCTGAAGTGAAGCAGCCTGCTGTGAGCGAAACCTAAACGTTTGCTCGTTACCGATCTTTGGTCAATAATTATTCGCAAGTCTGTAAGCTTAGCAGGCTTTGATACCTCAAGCGGCTTGTCGTTTGCTAAAGCCGCTTTACCTTGTAGACACAAGATCGCTTTATGCGCTTAATGTACTTCATCTGTACTGATAGCAGACTTTGAGACCCCTTCGCCTAGCTCTATCGGCCAAAATAATATACTTACCTTATTCCAAACTATTCAGCCCGATAGCTCTGAAACCGTTTACCTTGTAGACACAGCATCATAATAGGCACGTTAGCTGTCTTATAAAGTTATTTTGGCCGCCCGCAAGATGCAGCTTAGAGAGTTGTGGAAAAAGCTGTAAGAGGCCTTCGTGACAAGCTGACAAGCTGACACTCGCATAGTGATTGTTGGCAACAAATCTATACTTACTAATATTATAAAGCTGAAGAGTTTGTTTGTTTGTTTGAACGCGCTAATCTCAGGTTGGAATTGAAAATTTATTTTTGTGTTGGATACTCCTTTTACCGAAGAAAGTTATAAGCTATATAACATCTCGCTACGACCAGTAGGAGCGGAGCACAATTGAAAAATGTTGCAAAAACGGGTAAAATTATTCCTTTTTGAGAGCTTTCGTTGCGTGCCCTGCGTAAGTGGTTAAAGTTACGCAAAATTCATGTATGTAGGGTAGGTAGAGAAAGGTAGGTAGGTAGCCAGTTGACGGGAGCGAAGCCGCGTGGGACAGCTAGTGCTGTTACAAAATAAAGTTTGGCACTGACCGCAACATCTTTTATTGGAGGCCCGTTTAAATGATAGCCATTAATTTGTAATTCTCTTTTGTTTTTCTCCATTTTGGTTTGTATTTGTAATTTCGCTTTATGCGCTTGATCCACAGTACTGATAAACCCATCCGTTTAGTTAAGTTAGCAGCTAAAATAATAACCTTAACCTTTCTTTTGAAAATTATTTCTAACGAGATTGATTGTCCTGATCTCGTGCATAAACTGCGCTTCAATGTCCCCAGGAGATCGGTTAGATTTAATCCGCCTATCTCCATTCCTTTTTCTTTATTTTAACTACAGGCAAAATTCATACATGGTGCGAGCCAGTAAGGATCTTAATATTCTTTGTAAAGAGTTCTCATTTGACCCATTTACCACTAAAACCTATTTGGCACTCACTCGGCTGAATGCTGACTTTTTTAAAAGTGTTTAGTTCTTATTGTTCCTTATTTAATCGTATAATCGTGCTTGTTAGTGATCCTAAGTTTTCTACTTCTTTTTCTGTTTCTATCCGTGAGAACCTGTAATTGGCTCTATGTCTCATACTCGTATTCAATTGTTATCCATCTGTTAATGCTGTTGGTTCTCCTAGTATTAAATAAATAAATAAATAAACACTACTTACCTTATTCCGAACCGTTCAACCAAATAACGGTGAAACCGCTTACCTTGTAGACACAGCATCGCTTTATGCACTTTGTCCAATTCATCAGTACTGATATCCTCACAGTTCAGTTAAGTTAGCAGCTAAGATAATATATTTACCATATCCGAACCCTTCAGCAGAATAGCGCTTAAACCGCTTACCACTTCGTTTTATCCACTTCATCAGCACTAATAGACCAAAACTAATTCTGAATTATTCAGCTCGTGGCTAAATAATAACAGCCGCGAGACACCTTCAAGGTTAAGCAACGCTTTCCGAGGTCAGTCTGTGGATGGGTGACCATCTTTATACAGTGAGATTCCTCCGTGCCTCGGCAAGCACGTTTAGTTGTTGATCCCGACGGTCATTTGAAGATCTTTGACAGTCGTTATGGGTAGTCAGAAGCCTGAAATCTGACATCAGTTTTCCAAGGGGTATCCTTACCTACTGGGTTGTTGAGGTGAGAGAAGCAGTTGTATCATGTAAAATACTCAGCTGAATCCTGATAAATTGGAAGCCAACCCTAACATAGTTCGAAAAAGGCTAGGCAGATTGATTGATTCCGAACCATTCAGCCTGAAACACCGGTGAAATTTTGGAGACACATCATCGCTTTATAAACTTCATCAGTGTTGATAAAGCTTCATACCCTCCCCGTCTGGTTAAGTTAGCGGCTAAAATAATATACTTACCTTACTCCGAACCATTCAGCCGAACAGCGCTTTTATCGGCAAACAAGATACCACCGAATTGCTTTTAGATTTTGTGGAGCTCAAGGGGAAAGTAAACTGACTGATGTATCTTTTAGGTGGGGATATGATTTGGTGTTTAGGATCTAATCCTATTGAAATAAAGATCTATTTTCTAAAAATACATAGTTTGTTTTAATAATCTACTGTTAATTTTAAAATAATGTCTTACAGACAATAAAATGTAAATAATTACTTCAGTTTTTATTTAATACTGATTTTGTAAAAAAGAGCAAGAATAAAAGATATGCAAAAAACTACGATAGGCGATTTATAATTATCTATGTTTAGGAGTAACAATAAACACATATAAGTATTCAGCTAACATTCAATATTCACTGTTTCATAAACGTATCTATCGAAGTTTCATAAATGATAGCATCGAACGTGCCGTTTACAATGAAACTGAAAAACAAAAACAATCAATCGTCCATATTTATTAACATTCAACGTTCCATTCGATCCATCAACGGTTACTTCGTAAAACATCGATTCTAAAAAAACCTAAAATTTAAAAGCTTTTTATCACCAACAGCACATTCATCAAAATGCAGTAGTTTGAAAATAAATAACAAACCTTATTCATATGGATTGGTTCTACCGAGTGTTTCATCGGGTTTAGTCGGTTAAATCTCTATTTAGTCAGAGATTGAAAACATTTTCGAGCTACGAAAAAAGGGGCAGCGGAAATTGAAGCCGAAATACAGATATGGTGCGTCATTCAGAATGGTCTGACGTCCGTCGGAGTTATTAGGACAAAACTGAATATATTGAATAAAGGCTTTTACTCCCCTAGTCTGGTTTCTACGTCGAGAACGGGATCCACACTTAATGGCATATTAATTCGGTTTGCGTACTTCGGGTGGCATAAATATTCCGCTAGATAAACAATCGTAGCGTTTTTCAGATGGAAGCTCTAATGGTTATTTAAGATCTTCTCAGTATTAAAGAAGAAGTCTCATTGTCTTTTTTTAAATTTTGCACGAAATATCTTAATTGTCCAGGTTTTCAGGGGATAAAAAAGGTCCACATCATTAAAATTAAAACTGTACGGCTCTCCTTAAAACAAGTTACTGAAACAACCCCCCCGAGCGTCGTCTAAGCAGATAACTTTTAAATTACGCCTCTAATGATTGCATAAATTCACGCTGATACTGTCAATGGCGTGGCGGGCAATAAGTGTACGAAATATTACGGGCCAATTAAATAAACAAATGTTCCCAATTACAAAGAAGACTTAAAAGACTAAACGTTTTGAAAACACTGAAGAAAATTGAGGAAACTTTCCTACCGTTTGTTTTAGTTTCATATTTTCTTTTTTAACTTCGATAGGTACCTACTTTTGCAGATTGAGTTGGGTACAAAGGCTGCGGCCCGTTTTCTCATTTCTGTCCGGAACACCGATATTACAGGCAGCTTCGCAGGCGGTACCTAAATACACTCGTTTTTTAACGAATCTTTTTACCAAGTGCTTTTGAAACGAATTAGAACGCTTTTGACTTTGAAATGGCTGGTCTGATGGTTATTTGGTTGCGTCTTTTATTTTAAAATGACTTTATAGGATGGTGGAATGGAGATCGTAAGCATTTTGTTTCTACTCATCCTGATTAAATTATAACAGTTCTGAACATAGAAGAATATTATAACAATAATTGCTCACCACACTTGCTCAAGACGGGATGTCAAACTTATCATCAATATATACATATATAATAAATCGTTTTTGTACATCGAAAATATTAAAAAAATAAAATAGCCAGGGTGTTAAAGGATAACCAACAGAACCCATTTACAGCATTTTTGGAATTTTTGTCTGTTTATCTGTTTATTTGTGCACGCATCACGTAAAATTTACGAAAGCAATGTAGATAACTTTTTTACATAAAAATGGTGCGTATCTTGAAGTATTACTTAGTTTCTGTTTCATCGCAATCGGTTCACTCTATCAAAAGTAAAATGAATTTAAAGTGTTCAAGAGGTAAAAGTATCACAACACACGCAATTCAGATACTCTGACGGCTGAACTGCATATTCGATAGATGGCGTTGTGCATTTGAAGTCATTTTCTGAATGACGGTGTCAAGATTCTCCGCGAAAGAATGGTCCTACAAAAAAAAATTGTTGGTAGGTAGGTAGATAGGGTAGAATAGAATAGAATAGAATAGAATATACTTTATTGTACACCAAAAAATGAAGTTACACATCTCTTTTATATAACTACGAGTACAAAGGTGGCCTTATCGCTGACAGCGATATCTACCAGACTACCTTTAGGTAGGTAAGTAGGGTAGGGTAGGAAGTTGACGGGAACGAAGCCGCGGGCATAGCTAGTCTTAATTTTAAGCCCAGCACCGGGATAATACTATTAGAAAACTAATCAATATATGGGAATCATCTGAACGTTAAGTCACGTGGTCAGACCAAACGAATAGAATGCGATAAAGATCGTATAAAGAGATTCAATACGAAATGTTTTGGCTAGGTCCGTAGGTTTCCTCACCATGCTTTCGTTCACCGTTGCCACTGATGCCAGTGATGTCTAAGATAAACTAAGAAAGTACATAATTATTAATTGAAAATGTTACATTGGCACTTGCCCGGTTATAACATTCATCAAAAGAAAGGCATTCAATACTGGACTAACGAAACCATTTGTGGCAATAATCTAACAAAGTTATATTCAATTCTAAAATAGGTGACCAGTGGTGGCTCAGTGGATACGGCCCTGACTTGACTCGTGGGTTCAAACCCGAGTTGGCGCTCTACTTTGTTTAATTTATTTCATCACCACTGCTCTCAAAACGGTGAAGGAAAACATCGTGGGGAAACCGACATGACCTGGAACCAAAAAATTCAAAGACATGTGACATTTACCAATCCGCACTTTACCAGCCCACTCCCTCTATGAGAGGAGGCCTGTTTCCCAGCAGTGGGAACATTAAAAGACTGATAATATTCAATTTATAAAGAAACCTCCCACTCCCAGCTTATATTGGAAAACCGTGTTCCACCATAACTTCCATGAGCTTTCATAACGTGGTGACGATATGGGATTACCTATATGTAGCATATTATTATAGGCTTATGTGTTTATACACAGCTGTGTATCTCTATTACTCTTGTTAATTTGACTTTGTTGCAGGTTTTACCCGACTGCGCGACGCAATGGAGGGTTTTGTGTTTATCAGTCATTGTATGTATAAGTATGTTCCTAAGGGGCGTTCAAGAGACCTAACACGTGGACCAATTTTGATTATTCTTTCGTCAATCGATTCGTCTTAACCTTGCGAATGTCACTGGCTACATTTAAATTGAAAAAATTATAAAAACTTTTTTACAAAAAAGTACTACCGACTTCCAAATAAGAGAACTACAAAGTGAAAAATAGCTTTATTTTTGGAAGTCGATGTCTTTCGTAGGTACCATTTTACTGCTTTATGGACACCGAATTCCAAAAATAAAGTTATTTTTCACTTTGTAGTTTTCTTATTTGGAAGTCGGTAGTATGTTTTTATAAAAAAGTTTTTACTTTTCACTTTTTAGTTATACCTACCTAATAGGCAAGTTGTTTAGTAAGTTACCCTAACGACAGAATAGATAACCCCAGTATCATGAAACTTGAACATAACCGGTGTAATGAGAGATCTGGGTACCCCTTAATAGCGTACTGGCGTGATGATGTTATGAAATGGTATAATCAATAAACAGACATGCGATTGCAGCAATCCCGAGAGGTTTGCCGTTATTTATTGAAGAGTTCTGTCGTATATCTTCGAAATCCTTCATCAGATCTTTCCCTAAATTAAAATGGGACCTATTTCGAAACATTTTCTTTCAAACAAAAAATAATTTTCAAAATCGGTCCACAATTGACAGAGATATCGGTGAACATACATAAAAAAAAACATACAAGAAGTCGAACTTAGAATCTCTTCCTTTTTGGTAAGTCGGTTAAAAAGGCGGATTTTGGGCGCCTTAGTGTGGCAGTCCCAATTTTTTTTGCTTTCAAATCCACCGTGTGGGGTATAAAAATGAATGGTTTTAAGATGTGATTACAAAAATACAAAAATATTTACCTATTATAAGAAAGTAATTAAAAAAAATATACGTAAATAAAAAGTTACAAATAAAAAAAGTTAATTAAAAGAAATAAAAAGTCCGACTGCTTCAGAAGTGAACTAATAAAACGTAAACAAGAAGAAAATCATAATGTGCAGGTGGCATAATCGTGAGCATGATTGTGTTCTTGTTTACGTACGAGTTATTGAACACCTGCACTCTAATTGCTTAACTTCAAAGAATGGCGCACGCCTTCTTTGCTTGCATACATTGCTTCATAAAGAATAGAATAAAAAGTACATTATGGTACAACATAAAAGTTATACACATTTACAAGAAAAACTTATTTACACGGGTACAAAGACAAAGGCAGTCTTACCTTATCGCTGATAACGATATCTACCAGACAACCTTTGGATGGACTGAAAGAACTTAGAATAAAAAAAGTTGACGATGTACTTCTATTACATTAAAACATAAATATATACAACATTATAATACTGTAATAAAAACTAATAAATGTTCAAAAATCCGTCTACTCGACATTACTGTTGAATTGTGAAAATGGAAGCGTGCGTTTGTGCTTTGATCTTTCAATAAGGTTACGCAATTATATAGGGTGTAGGACTTTCAATGGTATTATATAGATTGTAAAAAACTGTTTTATATTCAACTAGCTGTACCCGTGGCTTCGCTCCCGTCAACTGCCTACCCTACCTACCCTACCCTACCTACCCTACCCTTCCCTACCTACACTACCCTACCTACCCTACCTACCCTACCCTACCTACCCTACCCTGCCTACCCTACCCTTCCCTACCTACACTACCCTACCTTCCCTACCCTACCTACCCTACCCTACCTACCCTACCCTACCTACCCTACCCTGCCTACCCTACCCTTCCCTACCTACACTACCCTACCTATCCTAACCTAACTACCCTACCCTAATTACCCAACCTTACCTATCCTACCCTACCTACCCAATCCTACCTACCCTACCCTACCTACCTAACCTAGCTGCAAACCATTTTTTTTAAATTTTTCTTTCATAAGAACCTTCTACTAACAATAACAAACACAACAAAAAAGATTTAGCGAAATCGGTCCAGTCATTCACGCGTGATGCCGTGACCAAAGGAAATAGGGATTCATTTTTATTTAAATAGATTATAAATATCCTTATAACCTACGTTACGGTATTTTTGTTGTATAGGTATATCTATCCTATCATGAAACGAATTTACCTTCTCAAATAAACCACGACTACCTTTCACCCGTGTCTATGAAAGTGTTGAACAAAACAATTTCAGTTTCAATAAAACAACAGCCATAGAAAATCGATGGTGTAGCCGCCAGCCGGCAGTATTGATCTCGAAGTCTATGTCTCTTTTCACTCTGACAGCCCAGTCAGCGGTGTTCGCGCCAAAATGGGGCAGCCATTTTTTTCCAGGCATCAATTACAATTTTGTTGGGATAGCTGTTAGTGACACTACTTTTACGGGCTGTTACGTCATGTTTTTGACGTGACAACGTCTTAAATTAGGTTGTGGCTGGGAGGCACTTATGAAAAAGTGTAACGCTCGGTAACGTTACGATGAGTCACCGAACGAGAGAGAGGCCCGCCGAATGCCTTGCGTCTCTCTCCCACTCAACTATGATCATTCAATTCCTTGTTCCTATTGTGCAATTTAATTATATTCATATCAATAAATATTCTACCGAGAAAAAGACGTTGTCACGTAAAATCTTCGCCCGTAAAACCGACTTTACAGGCAACCATTTTTTTTATGTTTGTTATGGTCTGAAATCTGGTAATACTGTTACTATGATTATTATTAAGCAGCAAGTTAACAAGATATCAATAGGATCGGAATCAGAATGCTTTATTTACGAAGGAGTGTTTTTTTTTAATGTTTTATAGGCTCGCACTTGACCACCATCTCACCTGTTGTTGGTAAGCGATAATGTGGTCGACGGTTAGACACGCTGACCTAGAAATAACCTATTCACTCTTGACTTAAAGACTCCTAGATTGTAGCTGTTGGGAAACACAGACTCCGGCAGGGAATTCCATTCCTTAGCTGTACGCATAATAAAAGTATTTCCAAAACGTTTTGTGCGTATGGGTGGAATGTCCACCATGTACCGCTGGCGCATGGCCGTACGTCTGATAGTCCGATGATGACTTCTATTGCGTTGGTGATACGACAAATGGTAGCTGTAGTAGACAGTTGGTTTTGGTAACAGGTTTATGCTTTTTATGTCATCCTTATATTTACGGGGTAGAACTCAAAATCGTTTGAACGGACTGTAAAAAGATTTGGAAACTTGTCTAATGTTATTTCAAATGTAGTTTAGGTGGAATTAGATCGTGCAATTCCAACGCACACTCCCTGAAATGGAACCGATAAAAAACTGACAAGCTGGCAACTCGGCGGGTTACCAAAATGCAACCATAGGTAATTAATAAATAATATTTAAATTAATGAGCTTGTTATAATGCTTTGAAATTGACACATTTCAAATTGAAGCATTATGATCTGTGAGTTACATAAGCTGAGGTTAGTTGCAGCTTATGAAAGCGAAGGTCACCTGGCTATAAATCAAGAGTGCAAACAATGCATACGGTGACGTCATAGCCGAACAAAGCCACGAATTGATAGTCCGGAACAAACACGAATAAATTAAGCGATATTGTTCTGAAACTGCATAGCGTCGCTTAGCAAATAACATAGGTCAAATTGAAAATGAGCAAGTTTTACTTTTAGATTTCATACGTAGTACGTACATAAATTGAAGAATTGGCAAGGAGGCGTGTCGGTATCCGCGCGACGTGGTCAAAATGAACGGTTCCCTATCCATTTGCATAAAATTTTAAGACCTAATATATCTTAGCATAATTTTGTTTGGCATAATTATATTTACGCATAATATAATTGCGCATAACAGCTTACGCATAATTTTTTTAAGCATAATTTCTCTAACCATAATAATGATTAAGCAGAATATTCTAAAGCATAAATTTATTAAGCATAAAGTTCTAAAGCATAACTTTTTTAAGCATAATATCCTAAAGCATAAATTTATTTACACATACAGCATGCAAGCAAGCATACAGCATGCAAGCAAGCATGCAAGCAAGCATGCAAGCAAGCATGCAAGCAAGCATGCAAGCAAGCATGCAGCAAACAAGCATGCAGTATGCAAGCAAGCAAGCAGCATGCAAGCAAGCATGCAGCAGGCAGGGTTTCTGTCTCGGCTCCGGCGCTGCGGGTTTCCGGCGGCCCCACGCGTGCTAATCGTCGCAGACGACTTTCGCTCACCACCGCAGCTTCGGCTTGTTGGCCGGCTTCGCCGGCCAGCCTCAGCCGCGGCGCCTCGCTCACAGCCGCCTGCTCCTCAGCCCGTGGGCCGCCTCGACCCTACGCGCCTATGCGATTTTAAATTACACTCTAGGGGTAGGACAAACAAGACTACGTAGAGTCGGTTTTGCAGCAATTCGGATCTGTCACTAACTTTTGTTGCACATCATATTAAATTACCAACAATATTATTTAATTGTTACAGAAACTATAGCAAATTAGTTTGATCAGAATTATGTATGGGGCACTACAAGTTCACCACCACCATTTCCACCCAAAGTCTGGAGTACGTATCTACTAGAAAAGGAAAATAGACCTAGGACACAAAATCTTGCAGAGGCATGGCACAATAGATTTGCACATTTTGTGGGAAAACACCATCCTGGATTTTATTTTTTGGCAAAAAAGATCGTTCAAGAAATAAAACATCAAACCATTGAAATAGATAAACTGGAACATCACTTATACCAAAAAAAAAAAGGAAAAATACACGGACAAAACCAAAAGCATTGAAAAAAGATGAGTATACTTCTAAACTAGCATATTTACAAGCAATTGCTAAAAATATACACCTAAAATAAATAATTATACATAATTAAGGACCACTGTTTCAATCAGTTAACTTCTATCTGAGGAATAACCTCCATATTTATTTCTCATAATAGAAGTTCAAACATCTAATATATTCTTCAGATAAAAGTTATCTTGCGATTGAAAAATCTTTTAAGTTACATAATGTTATGTATAATAAATTATTTGCATGAAAATTGTTTTTGTTATTTATACTAATTGTATGCCTAAATATTATTATGCTAATAGTCATTAGGCCTACTAACGTTATGCTAATAGTCATTAGGCCTACTAACGTTATGCGAATCAAATTTATGCCAAAACAAATTAGTCTTTAAGATGATTATGCCAACATAAATTGTATGCCTAAAAAAATTATGCCAAAGTATTATTATGCCAAAACAAATTGTGCCAAAATCGTTATGCCGAAGTATATTAGGCTAAAGAACATTATGCGAAAAGAAGGGATCCCAAAATGAACATGTCATAGGCAAATGGCCGTCTACGCGAAACAGTGCGCTTTCGACCGTCATCATGAGAATATGCAAGAATGCCATGTTGTTCAGTGGTTTCTTGTAGAAACCGAAGCTTAAACCAAACTTTGTAAATCATGGAATCACTTACCATATGTAAGTATTTTACTATATTTGTCTTTAAAATCATGAAAAACAAGAAATCGTAAAATATTTCTTGCTTCCACTATATTATTTATGTTTACAAATATGACAGCGACTGTATTATTTGTGCATTAAATCGACTGTACCTTTAATGCACAAAGTTATGCCAGAATAGATTACCCGAATAACATAAAACTACCATTTAAAAAATATAATGCTTGTTAAGAGAGGTGTAATGTGGCTCCTTGGAGCAAGCATTTTGAACCCTTTGAATCAGTATTACGGTACGTGTCAAACGTCGAAGTCCCACAACGGTATCAGCGTAACTTAGACAAAGCCAGACATCCAACTAGCTGTTCACGTACATCTTCGCTTAAATACGGGCGCATCTTAAAAATTTCAAAAAAATCTTGAATTAATTTATTGGTGTGATTTTTGGTACGTTTTACATGAGATCTTAATAATAAATAATTCTTTCCTCAAAAATCTACCATAAAGGTGTACACTCTTTCGCATTATTAGTAATTATTGTAAAGCAGAACACAACATAACTTAAGACAGAAAAGACAAGCAAAACATTAACAATTGCCTATACGTATAAATAATGAATAAAATGCAATGTCAAAATTAAATAAATATCAATGTCAAATAACTTACAATTTATCATTAAAGAATTCGTCAATAGTACAGCATTTTTCCAATAATAGATGTCTTAATTTGTTTTTAAATTGAATAATATTTAAGTCCTTAATTACATTTGGTAATTTATTAAATATCCTTCCGTGGCAAGCCTTTTGGCTTGATGGACAACCTCCTGAGCACGAGCCCTCTCCCCACTGCTCTATCTCGCCCCCACCCTGCCTACTGGTTGGTAGGGGGGCTTCCAGGCCGAGGTTAGCTCGTCACCGGAGAACGACTTCAGGCTATCCTCCAATTTGGGTCGCTACTACGCCACTACTTCGCGCTCCGATTTCTGCGGGCCCTTTGCGCCAGATGCAGCGTCGGACTCCGACACACACTCCATCATCATTCCTCACCTCTTCGTCTAAAAATATCGGTGTCTTGATATCGCGCGTGTGGTTGTCGTTGTTGTCTGAGACAGACGGAAGATGTTTGTTGCCCACCCTAGAAAACGGAGCGCAGCCCGCCGAAGCGGGGTGGGATTCCACGACCGCCTGAGCAGTCGAGACCCACTTGGGGACGTTTTTTACAAAAGTCTTTTTCTATGTCTGTTTCTTCTTCAAAGGGTGAGGTCCCTATATTCTCCCTTCTTCTTTCCTTTCTGCCCACTCTACGGTCACTCAGCCTACTCTCTGTATGCAGGTTGGAGTAAGCGAAAGAAGGCCCACCTAAACGACGGACTAGCCGTCATGTCACCAGCCTTTTAACCTTTAACTCTTCCTCGTGTGTTGAAAATTAGCAGCCAGCCCCAACTGTCCACCCGAATCGGGTGGGCAGCTGGACTCACCGTTACCCAGGGTGCGCCACGTGGAGGCTTTCAACGTGCACCCCTGTGTTCTGGCCTTAAGGTAGTTGAAAGTAACTTACTATAATAAAAAATATAGCTAAATCATCATCATCAGGCTTTTTAATAATCCCACTGCTGGGACACACAGTGAGAGAAGTAATGGGTCACCACGCGAGCCTAGTTCGCGTTAGCGGATGTCACTTGTCTTCGATTTTTTGGTTCTAGGACTTGCCGGTTTCCTCACGATGTTTTCCTTCACCGTTTTTAGAGCGGTTGCGATGAAATAATTTACACAAAGTAAAGCGCCTGCCTGCATTCGAACTACGACGGGAAAGTAGGGGGGCCGTTACCACTGGGCCATCACTGCTTCAGCTCTAAATGCTCGAGTATTTTCTGATCTTCAACTCTTGATAGATAAACTCTGTAATATCGTTGTATTACAATCAAACGAAAATAGTAACCCAATCATCAGAATCATCCGAAAAATATTGTTCTATTTCAGAAGTTAAAATAGCAAAAAGTACTTAGGTACTGCGATTTATTTTTAAAACTTAAACTTCTCGCACCCGCTAAGCACTCTTATTTTAAACGACGCGAAGTCTTCCAACCGATTTCTAGAACTGCCAGTTTTAATGGCAGGCCGACAAAAAGTTTAGTCCAGGATTTGCATTTCAGAAGTTCAATTCATTATTCCTGATTTATTGAATTTTAAAGTTGAAATCAGCTCAATTAGACCCTTTCTCAGTCTTATATGGGAATGGCAATTATTGTTGAGTATTTCAAAATTAAAGCTTTAGGAACGATTTCAATGTTTTGATGTTTAACATAGACTCTATGACATAGAGTATACTGTAGAGGTTTTCCACATAAGACGACCAACCTGTTCGGCCGCTGACACCTAAAGCTGGCAGCTTATATTTATTTTAAGTTTGGAAGGAAATCGAATACAGAATATTTAGAAATATATCGAACGCGTGTAGTTTTTTGTTTAGCGGGCACTTCTGTGAGAGCCGACCTACGGGCGGCACGTTTGAATAAATATACGTCGTAGAAGTCGAATAGTATTTTTTCGCAGCCCCTGGCTGCGTCCCCCTTTTACGATACTTTATTTTCTACGCCATTAGCAGAATCGTCTCAATCACCTTTCTATTGATTTGTATGGGAAAGGCATTTCCTATAGTAAATACATATGTATGTTTATTTTAACTATAATATGTATGTTTTTATTAAATTTTCCTTACTATTTCAATTTTGTATGCACCTGGCATGTTATCTCACCACCACCCTTGAATTCCTCAGGCATTAAGTCCTATGCACCTGTATGTTGCATGAAGTTTTAAATAAATAAATATACTTGACTTCGAAAAGATACAGAATTATTGAATGTAATTTTGTGTAGTAAACCCTAATAATACTTACCTACCCAATAGTTATTTATTTGTATTATCTATAAGCCACTTTAGTGCAGCTGACATTCTGGTAAACAATATCGCCAAACTAAGCCATTATCATTATCCGCAGCCCAATTTCACCCGCTGCTGGGTATGGGCTTCTCTTTGTTAGCAACAATCTCCACGCGCCTGTTACATAGTCTGTTCAGATTCTACACCTTATGGTTACAATCAACAAGCTTTAAAATCTTTACTTTTATAGCACCGTCGACACCGCCGCATAAGAACAGAAAAATTAAACCTGATGTCAGACAAATCCTACAACCATTGGTAGTTACTAGTTACCCACCAGACACAATAGTCTGGTCGGAAGATCCACTCTTTTAAATGGAGGATGAGAAAATTTCCGTTTCCACTCAGTTCCTCAAACCTTTATACTTTAAATATCGGCACATACCAAAAAGTACAGGCACATAATGTAGTCACACACATTATCATAATGTGTTCGCCGTATACATTATAGCAGTGAATAGAAGCGATATTATTGCGTCCCAGTTATGGTTATATAAAGAAGGAACGGGAGAGACGCGTCTTAATAATAAAATTACCGGCGTGGATGTGGCAGTAATAAATCTTAAACTCAGGATGTGATGTCTCGATGGGCCTTTCATTTGATTTTTATACTTATCGTCGATTTCCGGTGGGCAATACACAGCTGATTTTATTGTTCACCATGGTTGATTTTATTGAGTATTTCCTTCAGGAATTTCTTAGTATCTAGCAACTCAACCTTCGGGCGATCAGCTCATCATTTTAGCTAAAAGACGTCCATTCCGTTGGACATAGGCCTCTCCAAACATAACCATACTGCATTTACATTTTCTGTCAAAATTTTCGGATAAAACAATCATGATGTTCTGTTGTAAGCTTTGAAATGAAAAACAATCTAAGCATTAAAGCAAACAATAAGGTGTCGCAGAAGATTTTCAAACCATTATGCAGTTTAAAGCTCTTGAAATAACAACTTTGTTTCATTCGAGTTTCTTTCATCCTAGACACAAAACGTTTTTACTGAAATAATAATGTCCTGTTTCTCTTCTTCTCTCTTAAGATTTTAAAGAGTTAAAACTAGTAGTTTGAGTAAAAAGGTAATAAATAAATACTGAACCAAATACGTTTTTTTTTTACTGATACAAGGTCAGTGCCTACATACTTTTTATTTTGTAATACGGAAAAAATCTGAGCGGATTCTGTGGGAATTAGGGCCGGCCCGCGGAAGCGAACACGCGAGAAAAAATCAGTACAGTGACAGTAGAGACAGACCAATATGTGAAGTAATTATTCCCAAAAATATTGAGCAAATGGTTGAAACAACTTAACGTTAGACCACTTGTTGAAATTTACAGATATGAAACAAAGTTATTCCTAAACAAAATACACAAGCACTTAAATGTTCGTGAAAACGTTATAGCATAATTTTACCGTCCAATCTGTTAATTTGTACCACAGGGTGAAGAGGACATTTCGTTTTAAAAATCAGCTAACAATATTCGTTTCACAATTTTGTACCATCGTGTTTGTTTTAACCACCGATGGAAATAGAGGGGTTTTATAAGTTTGAAGTGTGTACCTATGTGTTTGTGTATATGTGTATCTCTCTGTGGCATCATAACTCCTAAACGGATCAATCGATTTTGTTTGAAAGGTGGCATTATCGGGAGTGTTCTTAGCTATGTTTGATGAAAATCGGTTTAGCCGTTCAAAAGTGATGGTCCGTTTTCTGTTTGTATCGGGGTATTTTCGCAAGATCTTATCATAACTACGTGTTCGATAGATTGTTGATCGAAGCGTGTCTGCTTCTAGATAAATTATGTAGTTTAAAAATATGAAATAAAAAAAAAATTGTTGGATGTTTTAGAAATTTTAAATTTTTACTTGTTTCAAAAGTTATCTTGCGGTTTGAATGTGAATTTTGTTCAGCCATAGCTATCAACGTTTAAAATTTTATACATAAATAGGAACGATAAAATACTCAATTTTTGATAAATATTGAATTATGTAAAAGACTTCAAACAGATTCCTATCCTAAGGCCCGCTTGCGCCAAGAACGCAGATTTAGTTGCTAAAACAAAGTTAAATTGACATTACATCATACAGAATGGGTCCGGGTAGTTATTAACTAGGAGTTTGTAACCAGGTAACGTGATAAACCAGTGTGTAGCCAGCGGGCCTAAATGAAAAATTTTGTTTCGTCAACTAAATATAAAACCGACTTCCAAAGCAAAAATAACTTTCGTTTCGGAAGTCGGTGTCTTTGTACCTCTTAATTTTTTGTCGTTTTGCGACACCGACTTCCGATGATAAAATTAATTTGCACTTTTAAGTGTTTTACTTTTGAAGTCGGTTATTTGTTGTTCAAATGTTTTTTAAGGCTCCTTAAGGATTCACAAAATACCCATAATAACTCAATTTACACATTCAGGGTGTTTGTCGTTATGGATTTCGGTTGTATGTTCCATATTTGAAAACCGCTGAACCGGTTTTGGTAAAACTTGTACTGTTCCCTAAGTTGAGAGACACTTAATCCAAAAAAAAATGTTTGATCACGATCCGATTACTATTTTCGGAGATATATGTGGACAAACATACATACATTCAAACATAAAAACAAACATACAGACATACACAAATGAAATTTGCCAAACGTGTTTAAATGCCCACATATTATGTAATTCCAACAATATTACATACAAAAATAATATTACATAGAATTGATAACTCCTTTTTTACTGACTTAAAAAAAATGGCGGTAATTTAGAAGTCGGTGATTAACCGACTTAAAAAAAGGAGGCAATTTGTAAGTCGGTAATAATAAAAGCTTTCACAGAAGATAGCTGTTAAAGTCAGCTCTCATAAAAAAACGATCGCTGTTCCAATTTATAGTTAATCTCTCTCTGTAAAATCTGTAGTCGGCAATTTTCACTGATTAAATTCAGAAATATCATGATTTCGGAAGTATCGTAACTTTTGAAATATCGCGAACTCAGATAAAATCGTGTTTTTGGGACGACGGATCTTTATGTAGTGTAATTACAGAGTTCACTGGAGTGATCCCTCAAATTGGTGTACCGCGTACAAAAGGTTATACGGAATCGATTCCGATGAATGTCGTTCTCGTCGTCTCGTTCCATATTATTTCTATGTGATTGCGAGCGTACGGCACTGACAATGAATTGTGGGTATTCTCCCATAGGTAAGCTCTATACGAGATATATTAGTATTTTTTTTAAATCTTGTGATCTGTTTTAATTCAATATTCTACTATTTTCTGCGAAACAATAATAGCCGATTCTTAGTTGTATTTCACAAAGGGTCGACCAAATTCGTAATCGTGTTAAACTTTAATCGAACAATCTCCTCCTAGGAGTTTACTCAGAAATCCTTTAACGTTTTCAATAAACAGTTTGCTTGTGTTAGGATTGGAATAAGCTTGATATCTATATACTATGTTTATAATAATATAGTTTGTAATAAATTTCCTATAATCACCGCATCAGCTATTTACCTACTTATGAGCCTGGAGCAAAATAAAAGTTAATCTATTTACTCAGACACACACGAAATCTCAGGTAAGTCTCCGTTCGTTTTTCTTTCCTCAATGATTGGCACTACTTCGGAGCAGGAAAATCTTTTCTAAGAACCTCAGTAGCTTTTAAGCTTATAGTCCGATTTTTCCTTGAACACACTATTTACTATTAAGCTAGCAAGTCAAAAGTTCGAAGTGTAGTGTGAATATTTCTATATAACATGACCGAACGAAATGGATTCTCGGTATTCGGCCAGGGTGATGTTTAAACGAATTAATTCGATTCACAGAATTAAAGCCTTTCTGTCGATTACATAATAAGGCGTATGTTGGGAGTTTAGTTGAACTGAAGTAAATTAACGATTGGCTTTCAACTGAGGCTGTCTGCCACGATTTGGTATGGTGAAAATTTAATCAGTGCCGAACTTGCCGTTACCTATACTGATTCAATTACAAGTTTCTGGGATTTTGTGGTAAGCGTAGCCTTGATTTATAATGCATGGAGAACTACGATTGTAGGACATTCAACATATCTTATCTACCTACCTTCCTCGTTAAAACCGATGGAACAGGAAGACAAATGTTACAAGGTAATTTAATCGAACCGGGTGACGGGAAACGTAACGAAATTACGTGTTACCAACAGTACAAATCACTAGAGATAGGAAAATTACGTGGCACACGACATGTTCGCTTGCACGCGATTCTCGACGCTGATACACGATATATTGGATTTCTAATCACAGCACCTAATCAAATAATGGACCTCTGTTTGTTTAAAATATTAACAGCTTCGGCTTTGTCTGCTAATTGAATCAAGGGTTTAACGTGTTTGGGCGTAAAATGTAGATTTATAGCCAATTTCCCTTTCAAGTTTTAACTGGGCGACGTAAAATTTGAGTATACGTTCGGTCAGACAGACCGTCGGACTCGAGTTCCCTAACTTAGAATCGTCTAACTTTACATATTTGGATAAAATGAGTTTCATCAACTGAGCAAATACGCCGTCCAATTTATGGGACAACACTTCGAGCAGTTTATAACACTACTCGACCTTTGTTTTCCTTTTTCTGCTATGTTATTACGTACAAACGTGGAATTGAAAACTAGAGGCTCCAAATTCAATAAGCTGGAATGGCTCTTTGTAAGTTTAATGAAATAAGATATCTACAACAGTCTAGATAATGAAGCTCGGAATAGACATTTACTTTTTTGTCACGTTCGGTCTCAGTTATTAATAGAGCATCCGTGCATTTTCCTTGTCTAGCTACTTTTAAATTAAAAACCACTAGAGCAGGCTATCTAATAAAAAATAAGGATTAAAAATGTTTGCCACCTTATTGAAAAACGACGCCGAGAATATTTTTCCCGCAAATATTTCGTATCTTTTGCAAGATGCGTGAAACATGTTAATGAGCAAAATATAGAGCTCGGGATAATCTCTCCTGGATGTGGGTAGTGAAAAATTAACACGGTGGTATTTATTTTATGGCGTTGTAATTATGGCAAATCAAGTTTTAACAAATGTTCTGCTTTATCGACGTCTATATTCACTCATATTGATTGTTACAGACTATATGTTTGTTAGTCAATCACATCCCAATGGTTGTATGGATTTGGTTGAAACTGGTAACGCGGGGTTAGTCATGGATTGGGATACAGAGAATGCTTTTTCATCCCGGTAATAAGTTTCTGTCGGATATTTTTCTACTTCCAAACGGACGAAGCCGCTGGCACAAGGCTATATAAGAACTCAGTAAATACTCTATCTTCAAAAGCAACCAATTAAAGTAATATAGTGGCCGACCGATGATTCGATTTCGGTTGTGCAAGTTTAGGTAAAAAAATCTAGGTTCGGCACCAGTTTCTGTTTCGGCAGAAAATTTACCGAACCTTCGGCCGCACCGAATTCAGTGTTCGTGAATTATCGTGCGTAGTTCGGCTAACTTCGCGGCTAACCCGTGGTCGCCTCAAACTCTTAGAGGACTCTTTAGTTACCGTCGATTCCAAGTTAGTCATCTGGATGATAAGAGAGAATGGTGAGCTCTAAAGAATGGGCTGCCTCAAGGTAGTGTGCTTGCTCCATTACTGTTCAACATTTATACCAATGACCAACCAGCGAACCCCTCACACGGTCCGCTTCCTGTGTGCAAACAACCTGGCATTAACTTGCCAAGCCACTGATTTTGAGGTCATGCTATCCACCATTCTTTCCGATCTCAGTCGTTATTATGCTGAGAACGCTCTCAAACCTAATCCTCTAAAAATGCAGTCGTGTGCCTTTGACCTTCGTAACAGACAAGCGGGCTGAACACTCTACATCTCATGGCAGGGCATCACAGTAGGAACAACCTACTGCGCCACCTTATATCCACCAGAAGGGGGGCGACTCCCCAAGTCCTGCGAACAACTGCAATGGAGCTTAGCTTCTCCGCTGGTGAAAATGCATGTCCAGTATGGAATCGCGCCGCCCACTCCAACTTAGTGGACAAGCACAGCTCATAATGAGACGTGTCGGATTTCCACTGGCTGTCTCAAACCGACCCCGGTACAGATGCTGTATCCGCAAATTGGCATCAGCAGAAATTCGCAGGACTACGGCGAGTCACATAGAAAGGTTTAATGCTAAAAATGACCCAAGCCACCCAATGCACGGGCGCGGCTCAGTGCCTCGAAGGCTTAAAAGCCGAAAAAGTTTCCTAGCATGCGTGGGTCCATCCCAAGGTACGTGACACCACCTCAGGGAGATGCGACCTTTGGCGTGAGAAGCTCATGCCTCCTGACCATTCGTGTGGGCACGCGTTGCCATGGCTGACCTGAAAAATTTAAATAGAATCCGCACTCAGATCGGCCGTAGCAAATACAACCTCCTTAGATGGGAGTTCTTGGTACCGATGTCCAGTGTCTGTACGTAACTCCGCAGAGCATGGCATCATAGTGGCATCAGTCCCATACCACATAGGCTTCGTCGGCGAGGGATGATGCCGTGGCTGAATACTGGGCCAAACATAACATTTGAAAATTGTATTTGCCATTGACAAGATAAGAAGAAGACTAGATTTCAGTATGCAATACATATTTTGCAATATGTTTAAGTAAGTTTCGGTCTCGGTTTCGGCTGTAACTGAGACCAAGGCCGAGATTCGATTTCGGCTGAAAAACCAGTTTCGGTCGGACCCTACTTAATCTATCCCGGTCCATAAAACAAATCATAGCTTATCTTTTTTTCTTATATTCCCTGAGAGTTTATGGTTCTCGTAATTGGAAGACACGGCTATTCCTCAGCTCAAGTTTTATTTAGTCCTTTACCTTCACAGATTGCACGAGTAAGCAATTATTCTATCTCTGCCAGACGATTCCCCCCGTCTTAGTATAAGTTTGCTCTATTCTATTACTAACCAGGTGCAACTAAGTATCATGTCTAAAGTTACTGCTCTTTGTAATCCAGTTAGGTACCGAGGAATTGGAATATCTAAGACAAAATTGATGATTTGGTTTTGATTATAGGATTAGGTACTCAGTAGCGATTGTTGATTGAAATTGAATAAGAAGACGATTGATAAAATCGATCTGATGCTACTATTTATCAATCTGACTTGTTTTAAAGTAAAGACAAAATAATTATGACAAATATCTAAAAATGTATTTGCTTAAGGCCCAGTTTTCAACCAATGCTTAAATATGCTAACGTTAACTGATTTAAAATTTCGGTAAGTGTTTGTTCATCAATTGTTAGTCTAACAAATGGTCAAATAAATAACTCTCGAACTTATTTGACTACTTATGAGGCAAACAAATGAAGAAAAACGCGTTTTAGCGATATTTCATCTGCTGCTAAAGTAATGTTTTTAGTTTTAATACAAGCATTTAAAAAAAACTTATCCTATTGAGTCCGTTGAAAAATTGCAAAGGACTGATTTCTTATTCATGGCTGAAAGAAAATAGCATGGTTCCTAGAAGCATAAATGAGGCAATACCTAAAAGCGTCCTCATTGCCGCTGGAAAAGCAAATGGAACTTTGCAAGCTATTGCAGTTCTGTAATATATAAAAGGCAGAAAAACTTCCAACATCTCAACGCATGGGTTGAGATATCAATAAATATCGAGCTACTGCATTATTAATGAAATAGAAAGCTTGAAGATGAACGATCGAACAAATAAAAAACAATCAGAGATAGCACTAATGCGATGTATTTTTTACCGACTTAAAAAAGGAGGTTATTAGTTCGATACGTATGTATGTAATATCATTGGAATTGCACAATATTCACATAATTATGTTACTCTGTGTGGGCTTCTAAGCCTGTGTGCCAAATTTCATAAGTGTATGTATGTATGTATGTTTGACCTTGCATTCCTCCGAAACTAGTTATCGGAACGTGATCATTCTTTTTATATTGGATTAAGTATCTCTCAACTTAGGTCATAGTGCAAATTTCATCAAAATCGGATTAGCAGTTTTCAAAATATGGAACATACAACTGAACTCCTTAGCGACAAACAGTACGAATATGTAAATTGAGTCACTATGGATATTTTTTTAATCTTTTAGGTACCTTATTATGGAACTTGCTGAATTTTTAGTGATGGTCAACCAAAACTAAAAAGAGAGAAATAATAGTAGATTGTTGCTTCGAGCGCAAAGTGAGTTATTAATGCATGAGTATTATGTTACCGAGCGCATGTGAGTGCACTAAATTAATTCGAGTGCATTAATTACTCACTTTAGCGAGGTGCGTAATCTACTTTTCTTTCAACTAGCGATGCCTACCTACCGTTATAAAATATACCTAATCAAAAATATAAACCGTCTTCAAAAACAAGCACAAAAAGTGCAAAATAACGTTCGTTCTGGAAGTCGGTGTCGCAAAACGCCAAACGATACGAGATCTGTATATAAAAAAATTAAGAAAGACACGATCCTCGAGAACGAACTATCGAAAAAATAAAAACAGTCACAGATAGCACGAACGCGATGTATTTTTTTAATCAGCCATCTGTTAGCATAACCTGGAAAGTTGACCTAATTTTTCCCTGCATTTTGTTAACTAAGTAATTAATCAACTGTGTTTCTCTACGACGGAATGTTTTGGTTGCAGAGTGTTCCAGCTGTAATGTTATGTAAGGTGGTATACATCGTTAATATGCGAAGCCAACTTTTCGGTAACCCTAGAGGTTAATTAGAAACATATTCTTGAGACTATTTATAAACAGCAAGGAAATTCTAGGATTAATACAATAAAAACTCATTTTGTATAAGAATAGCACATTTATTAAGTGAAGTAGTGTACAATACATTATGGCACTTCGTTGCGCATTATTATTAGATATTATATTCCTTAATACTAAATGCTTATAAATATGAAAAACAACGTACAAAATACTGGTTACACTGACACGGAATCTCCATTCGAACGAACACCATGTATACACCTGTGATCCTTCGAGGGGGCTTTGCGTTCTACCCCCAACTACAAACACGGTATTGAGTCCCAACTCCCAATAATAGGGGTAAATTTTTCGTCTAGTTATTTCAACCCCGGGTGGAAATTTGCATGTAGAGGTTGAGATTAGGTCTTACTTCTTCAAATCTTCTAGCCTCTGAAGCGGTTTCGTTCGAGAAGCAGTATATATCTATTGAGGGGAATAAGGTGATGCCTCGCGAGCTGGTTTGGGCAGTTTTCCTAGAGAAAACTGCCCGAATACCCTGGACACCAATGCATCTGGTGGTTGAGATGAGGACTTAAATCTCTTAGCCGTAGCCTCTGAAGTGGTTTCGTTCGAGCAGTCGGCAAGCGTTGCAGCAGTACTTCCTGAAGGGCGGCACGAGGCAGTGCCGGGCTAGCTGATCACTGTCAAAGAGTTCGCAGTACTGCGTCGTGTCGGCAGGTGGACAGACAGGCCGGGAGCGAGAGCCGCAGTGTCGCACGCGACAACGACGGTGACGCTCGCGGGGTCGAGGACCGCAAAGGATTTCGTCTGATGCTGGACAAACGAGTGGTCGGCGAGAGATGCCCCGGCCGCAGGTTGTTGAACACTGTAAAGAGATGGCAAAATTTTAAAAGGCTTGTTCTACATCTAGGGGAAAGGGCTCTACTGCACTCAGTAGAGTCCTTCCTAGTAGAGGTTCTTCTTCTCAGTAGAGCTTTCCCTAAGCCTAGCACACTGGGGACAAGGGAGTCAACAACTGCTGAACAGCCTACACTATCTCTATGGCGGCACATCATTAGGTCTACAAGTGAAGACTCAAGGATTTGAAATTCTCCTAAAGTCTGTAGAATGTTAGTCTCCATAGTCTCTAATCTTCTGGGACTTCAGGTTATTTTAGCGGTCGGAATTATGTCAATTTCAAACAAAGACCCTATAATGTTCCATGACAGAACAAACTAAATATGGAACAGTATCGCCCGTCAAACCACCGAAGGTATAATTATAATAACCGTTGACATTTAATATTCTCTAATCAACTAGCAAACCGCCAATTAGCTGCGGCGGAAACAGTTCCGTGAACTAGTAAATCAAACCAATTTGCAGAGCTACATCTCGACTCTGCTTGCACGATATGCATTGCAAGGCTAACGGGGTCGCTCCACGGAACACAGTCGTGCCCTTTACAAGCGCCGATATCATAATTATGTTCAATCGATGCTGTGGATATGTGAACATTATCACGACATTTTTAGGTTGAAAGTCTCTTTGTGTAAAATATCCCTGGCTATACAAACTAGGCCACTCATGGTTTCATGACTTTTTCATGAAGGTTCCATTTACATTTATATACGGGCACCTTTACATGTTTACGGTTGGTTACGCTCGGGCCTTATGTAGATTGGTAACAACATACATATTTACGTAGCAAAAAATCCGGAATTTGTTCGTCTTCTCATTTTTAGAGGATACCTGTACCGGTACTATGTTAGTACTGCTTTAATCTTTGGGAGCTTTTACCCGCAACAGAAGGAATATTTGATGGCGGTAGTGGTTTTGTAGTTGCTTTGTTGTCGACTGTCGTACAAATAATGTACTGTATGCGAATTTCTCGTTACAGTGTAGTTTGATGTCGGTTTTAATTAGTTAGCTTTTGGTGCAGAAGTAAAATCAAACGTTACAATTATAGGAGTTTAGAATCTGGCTGAGGTACAAAGTTCAAGAGATACGCTTTTTTATACTATAAAATATTATATATAATTTTTTATACTGTAAATCTAGCGTGGTTTTCATTCAAAAAAGGAAAGTCATAAATATGATGTTTAAGTGTATATTACCTGAGTCCACGGCATCTCTTTCCAGTACACGGGACAAGGCAGTCGGTTGCAAGGCTGCCGTGTCTCCGGCTTCGGTGATGTGCACAGCGCTGGAGAGACGCTGTTCTTTATTAGTTCTCGTCTTGATGATGTACTGCGAAAATAATATTAAATGAGATCGGAAATGTTTTTAATTATCGCGAATAGCGCTTGATAAGTGAATGCGGCTTGCATCAATTAATAGTAAATATAACATCATTTCGAGGTATTTTGAATATAAAATAAATATATAATGAAAAAATATTATACACTAGCTTCTGCCAGCGGCTTCGGCCGCGTGAAAGTTTAATGTTATCCCGAGGAAACATATTCCGGGATAAAAAGTTCCCTTTGGGCTATTCCTGACTATTATCGATCTCTGTGCCTAATTTTGAACAGATCCGTTCAGCCGTTCTGGCGTGATTGAGTAACAAACATACACACTCATAAACTTTCGCCTTTATAATACTACTAGCTTCTGCCAGCGGCTAAGATTATAAAGTACCTACATACAACAATCCTTACATATCGCTTTGCCTCCATTTCCTATTCTTTTTTACATTTGAGGCTTAATTTGGTTCAGAAAGGGCAATTTTGATACCAAGTAGTTTGATACCAAGAAAACGACGACAGCACTTCAATTTCTTAACGCAAAAGCTTTGATCTTTTAGCTGTAGCCATTCTAATATTTCCTGTTTTTGATTTTAGATGGCAGTTGCTCTCGTGTTTATTTATTGAGCAAAGAATTTGGTACGGTGGTGGTTAAACTATGAAGACACTGACCTGACGTTAAGTGGGACACAGAAAAGCTGCCTCTCCTGCACGCCGTCATCCCCGCAGGTGGCGCTGCACTCCTCCCATTCACCGCTGGCCCACGTGAACTCACAACTGCATGGAAACAACAATACAGTATTTACTATATTGTTTAATTACGCTGGTAATTAAGTGAAGTCATGATGGTTAAAGACCATGAACATCGAGAATGACGTGATCTTCAGGACTTCATAAAAACTTCGCACTGCACTCCATTTCAGGCTTCCTGAATTTCAATTTATTAGGTGAACATATACTTAGAAAATTCAATAATTATAAGAACTTTGCTGTTTATCACTAAGTATATGAGTATACGAGTACTCGTATCTGTAAATAATGTTCATGATCTTTATCTCTCATTTCAAAGTACGGTTTGTTTGCAAGAAGCGCTAATGCCTTCAGTCAATTTTGCAGGTGAGTATTAATTCAGGAAACAAGAAAATACAAAGGAGTTTGTTCGCCCGTCTACCTGATTTAAATCGCAAATTGAATATAATTACAAAGTTGTAGAAGAGCAAATAGATTTGTGATTTATGAATATTTAACGAAAGGACGTTTTTGAGGAATATTTGTTAAGAGTTATTAATTTAGGGTCGGGTCGGCAGCCACAATTAAATATTGAGTTTGGACGGATCGATGAATTTGATATCAATATGTATATAAAACTTGAGCGAGTGTATGTGCAGAAGGTATATTCTCTATGAAATAAAGAGAAAAGAAGCGTAGTTATTATACCCCTTGTCCAACTTTTACGGTTGAATGGGTTCAATATTATAATCTTTCATAGCTTGTTTGTGGATTAAAACCTTTTATCTTTTGAGGTTTGTAAGGCGATGTTGTCTCAGTCCCACTGAAATACTAATTAATAATTCCTTCGGTCATCAGACAACTTACGATTTCAAAAGCCAACGCATTGCACGACTTTTTTCGATAAATCCCTTACTGTCTAGGCTACTCGTCTGTGGAATGCATTGCCAAGAAACATTACCTGTCGCTGTCTTCGTCTTACCGTGTCGATTTCAAACAGATTCTGTGATTATAGATAGATTGTCATCATTTATTTTTGTGGCTTTCATATTAAGTATGTATGTATTTATGTATATATTACATAGCATATGTATTTATCTATTATAACATAGTATTTTAATACTGTTGTTACACCAATGACTACCGCAATTACTGTCCAAACCAGGTTGCTTGGAAGAGATCGCGGAATGCGATAAGGCCACCCATTGTATGTGTATTAATTTCAAGTTTCTTTTTGTTAAAGTGTGGAATTTTAAAGCGTATAATAAATAAATAAAATAATGATGTAAGTTTTGAATGACTTTATACATTTTCGCCGTGGTTTTTCATGTGAGACGATTTGTGTATTTTTGAATGGACCTTCTACGCCCTTCTGTTTAATATACAGCCCGCAATACGACTGTCACTGAATTTTTGATAGGAGCGACACGTGGCACTTATAGAAATTAATCATTCCATCCCGCTAGACTTTATGACAATGTGGCGTGTTGCACCGGGTGCACTGTATTAATCGGCTGCCTCATTGTATTCCTGTTATTGTTCAGTCAATACGAAATGTAGTCATTTGTTTGAAACTTGCACGCAAATTGTAGATCAAACTAACTTTATGTATTGTGTATGTCTCTAGACTATTTAGAAGTAGGTTTGTGTTACGTTTTAATATCTTCACTTCATTGGCACTGTTCACACTGTAAAATCAATTCACTGTAAAATGATATCCCAAGACGTAATTTCATATCATCCTCTTCATCATTCAACTGGAAGCCATTAACAGCTAGATTCAAACCTTCCCCAAAAACCATGAACCTGTGCCCGGTCCTTCTTCATCCAATGGATTCCTCTGACCATCACCAAGTAGTTTGTCTTCCTCTTTGGCCTTACCCACAAGATTGAAAAGAGAAGGGCAGTGATAGCGAGACGGTTCACAAAGTAAAATGGAAGAAGAAACGTGTTCACCGACCCGAAGTATAATAGGATAGGATTTGATGGTGATATGAGGTACCTTTGAAAATAGTGTGCGTATTACAAGTACCTGTGCGTATTACAAGCTTCAAACATGACGGGCGCACACTTGTGGTCGCGCAAGCAGCGTGGGCGCACTACGCGCACTCCGCCGCCGCACGACGACGAACAAGGCCCGCGCTCCGTTGACCATCTGATGGATATACAGGAGAACTACATTAGGCTGGCTTTACGATGTTAGTTAGGGACCTTTCGAAGGGTGCTACGGAAATAAGATTGCGTCGGTAGGCGACAATATCGTAAAATAATTTTCTAAGAAAATTTCAAGAGTATTTGCAATCCCTTGGAGCCCTTTTCTTGAAGGAATACTTTTTGTTTCTACAAGGCAAAAGATCCCTACATTGTCATGGGAGGGCGTTTAGAAATGTAGGAAAAAGGGTTATTTTTTTGTATCGTATACCTCTTCCTTATATTTTTATTTAACAAGCAATAAATAACTTGAGCACGATCCTAACAAAGATATAATTTGAATGTTTTCCTCTGGGGACTTGGGAGTTCTTTCTCTATACATGCTAAAAGTCATGTCTAAAAGCTAGATCTAGAGAAATAACCGCCGAGTTCCCAGAGGAAAACCTGTTTGAAAGGTTTCAAGATCGTTCCAATTACTGTGGAGTCGGTATAAAGCTTACTCGTAATAACGTTTAACCTTCGCAACCTACAAATTCCGAAAAGCGGCAGTTACTGTAAATTGTTTTCACTGTAAATATCTCAGAAGAATCTAGGACACTCTCGTAGCTGCTAAAACTGAAGCGAAATAAGTTAAATAAATGAAAAGGCCGGAGTGGTTTGCCATTATCATGAACTTACTGCTATATTTTATGTAGACACAGATATATAGTATCAATTTAATCATCCCTCGTGTTAACGTTAGCGAAATAACATACAACGTTACAGAAATTAATTGTTATCAGACATATGAATCGGTAATGATATTAATACCTGTACAGCCGGTACGCAGTGCATATTAACCACACGTGACAGGCTCAGCTTGCCTGTTGCAATGTTGTGTTAAACAGATTTATACATAATTTATAGCCGAGAGCCAACACAAGCGTGACCTTTAAAGTGTGAACTGTTTGATCGAACTTGATTGAAGTACGAGTACCTCTGTGCTGATCGAGTTACCTGAACACGTATATTGAGCTACATGTAAATAGCCTAATTCATAAACGAAATAAACCCATTTATCGGTAAATGGGTATACAACTAAATAATGGTTACAACAAACAAAAGCAATGTCTCGTAAATCTAAGTATTACAAAAGGAACGATACCCTAAATTCACAATACAAATGCTACGCAAAGTAAAGGGTAAGTCATTGTCTATAGAGGAAACTTGTAGCAAAACTTGGATTCTAGAGAACTCGCTACAATTCAAATATTTGTCGAAGGGCTCAATTCAAAGCTGAGAGACGGTGTCTATTAGTTATAAAGGGTGACACAATACATATTTGTTCAGTTCATTTCGGTTCCACAGTTCCACTAAATGTTAATAATATTATTAATGCGAAAGTTTGGATGGATGTGTGTGTGGAAGTGTGAATGTAGGTACCTATGTTTGTTAAAAAATCACGTCAGAACGGCTGAATGGGTCTGAATCAAATTTGGCACAAAGATAGATTATAGTCTGGAATAGCACATAGGCTACTTTTCATCCCAGTATAATAATGTTCCCTTGGAAACGATAAGAAAACACGTTGCACGCGGGCGAAGCCACTGGCGGAAGTTAGTTTGAAATTATGATTCATTTCCGCGCAGCTATGAATTTGAAACACTCATTACTTAAATAGTGACAGTGATATAACGACGAGTACGTGATATCGTACAAATGGAATATTCTCGAAAAGGATGTCGTAATGCAGTCATATTTTTCGTAGTCGGGACTAGTGCCACGGGCACTCGTTTTGCATAAACGAGTGCGCATAACTGCAAATGAAATTTCTGAAATTGGGTTTTGTTTTTGTTGTATATTTTACGTAGCAATTGAGCTACGTCAGTCTCTTTAATCGAATAGATACAGTAGTTTTGACTGCTGAAACAATTCCCTAGCTCGACAGTTCAGGCGACTTCTAGAACAATGAAAGCGAAACGAGCGAAAGAACTCTATTGTGAAAAGAGGGAGACTGAAATTTCCACATGAGAAGTCTTCTTATAATAACCATCGCTCATGTGAGAACAAATGCGCCAGACGCGACAAGCGACTAATTGTGCCTAAGTTTTGTCATTAGCACAAGTTTTTATCGCTTAGTCTCCATTAACATTTCAAGAACACAATTTTAATAACTAAATAAACAGTTTTCGAAAAATATTGTAGTTTCTAAGACTTATTCACTACTATAATACGAAAGAATAGCAACGCCTTTATTGAGAATGATTCGTAAATAACTCAAACTTTTAGATTAGACTATGAAAGTAAATCATCTTTTTGGCATCGACGACTGAGTAGTCTAATTTTGGATATGGAACTGTTTTGCAACATTACCGTACTAAATACGAACTACTAATGAAAATTGTAATACCGAACATTCTCAAGCTCAGCATTTAGCCCTGGCTAGGTTAATGAGAACTATTAATTAAGCCCAATTAGTTTTCAGAGATATAAAGCTAGTCAAACTATAGCGAGACCTACATATAGATCAGTTTCACCCATACCCACCCACAACACCCACACACCACCACCCACCCACTCGTAAAACATCAACATATAATCAGACAATATTGGTTAAACTTTTCATATAAAACCTATCTATCTATAAACAAATTAGCACTGAAGACGTAGACGAAGAGAATATTTTCCGGGACGCGCTCGATATGGCCAGACAAAGGTAACTTTCGTTTCACTTAGCAGCACTGAGCGAGTCTGTCTCAAAGTTTATAAGATACATTAAGGTTGCTTGTTCTCAACGATACGGCGAGGGATTTGCTCAACATGTATGTTACAATATTTATGTATATCTACATCATACTTTTTGTTACAAGTGTGCTTCCGAGCTGTTTCTTTGTGAATTTATTTGTATTGAAGGGGTTTGGTGAGAATGTTTTATTCAAATGTATGTATTGTGAGGTCTTTAAGGGTCATTTCGTTGCATGATAACGAAAGAAGAAGATAGGAACGATTTTAGTATTGTTAGAAATTTCACAATACTAAAAAAGCTAGTGATAAAGATATATGCAAAGCATAGTTAACGTTACGACACACAGTAAAGGGAAATAATAAAAAACAGTCGCACGGACACGCAAGGAGGGAAACCTGAAACAGTCTTCAAAAAAAATCAATGTGGTTGGATTTTTCTTTGAGGATTGAGGAAAATGTAAAAAATAATGCTATTTCCTTTGATTTTTCACAAAGTCCCTTTGTAGGATTTTATCCTTATCAGCATTATCTTAGTTATATAATACAAGGTGGTATTTTTTGCATAAAACGATGGAGGCGAGAAATAATTGGTACACACAGAATGAAATATCTAGCCGTTAAGTCAATAACATCTTCTAATTAATCGAGACGACTTTCATGAATCTTTAATTTTGTTTCAAGATGAAAATTATCGGGTAAACTTTCGATAACCTTCATTAACCAGACCTGGTAGGTAAATGAGATTTTATATAATGAAAATGTTTGGTTTGACTTCCAAGCATTTCCAAATTGTTTGAGACATTGTTTGTAAATTGGTTTTGTATTGCAATATTCAACAATCTTAAGAGCTCAACTCTCAGTCTAAAAGTTTATTTAAACTACACTGAGATGCAACAAAGGACGACACAAGCTGTATCTTAGCCCTTTATACTCGCCCTCAATGGCAAGAAGAAATAGAAGCAAAAGGAAAAAATTCAAGATGTATTTATTTACCTATATTCCAAGGGTCTCGTTCGACTGGCAGGTGTGCTGTAGTTGACGGAGACCTCCACCGTCACCACTTCTCCGGATACCACTGGATGTTCAGGGTATGCCTGCGGAACAGAATAATGTCGTTTAAGTTTAGAATGGTTCGATTTTATCGAGAGACGAAAAAATAAATACTGGTTTGGCTTCGAATTCACTTTTCTTTAAAAAAAGTTTGTATTGATTACCAATGCATAATGCAATGATTCCTTTGCTATAAATATGTCAATTTGTTGGAAGATTGGTCACCTAGTTTGATTTCAATATGGGGTAGAAATAAACTGCAAAATAATATAAGATTTTTTTCATTGAAGTTTTGGAATAAAGTTTTATGGTCCTCGTGATGCAAAAAAAAAAATATTTTTAAGCTTTCCAAAATAAAATTATTCAATTAATTACAAGGTATAAAAACTACAGTCGATGAAAAGAAAAATATTTTATAGTCTGCACGAGTTTTTAATAAGTACTAGGTCTAAGTCTATATTATGACTGTCGATATAGTTTAAATTTGATTGAAATTTCTAGGTATTATAATATTTTAAGATTTAAAGCAACGAGAATAACACAATTGAAAGTCGAACACATGGCTTTTTCCACACGGCTGAGCTAAGTACCTATCCTATAAAGCTGGTAGCAGGTTATAACGTTATAATGGCACCGGTATCGTTTCATAACACGTTATATAACATTACGGTAAAGAGTGACACGTGTTGTACCTAATGGACTCTTTGTTATTTACTTTTATTTCATAATGACTCATTATGAAAACAAAAAGTGAACTTAATACAATACAATGTGTGTGCTATATTTTTCTTATGCTTATACAAAAACAAAAGATACTTACAAGTTTTTGTTTAATGTGTAAAGTCAGTTTCGTATTATCTAATCTATTTATCTAATCTAATCAATTATCTTTAAACGAGCAATTCTTTTATATATATATATATATATATTTGTTTTAGAAAACGCTGTTTTATCTATTTTCACCAGAGCAGAGCTCGGTCGCCCAGGTACTTTCAATTTAAAACAATATGAAAGCCAAGCCGAAATGGAACAACAACTCCGTCTGAAAATGTGAGGAGGCCATTTTACAGCTGAAAATTGGGCTGTTTTAACTTTTGTAAAAGAAAGCTTTAAACTGCCGTCGTTTACGTGAATTGTTATAAAATTTTCGAGAATAAAAGGCGATGACAAAAATGAGATATAAAGTGTGTAGCGTGAGTTCCAATTAACTTCAGCGGCAGAGTTAAAAGCGTTGTTGAATAATTAAACGGGCGCGGATCCAACCCTTATCATCCAATGTTTCGCTTCGTTAAACTTTTCATAGTTTATTCCCCTTTGTACTCCATAACGTGTTGTGTTACACACAATCACTGAATTAGCTAGTTTCTCTTCCACTCAAAATACATCTGTTGCAGCCATCTGGTTAAATTAGCCAGCTAATTGAATGCCTAGGCTGATAGTTAATGTAGTTCCATTAACTATCAGCCTAGGCATTCAATTAGCTGGCTAATTAGCTGGCAGACTCATTCATCGTTTTGCAACTTGGCGTATGACTTTCAAGTCAGCCCTTTGAAGATGACTGCTTAAGAATCAGCCAAGTGATTCAAATCTAGTTCAGTTTTTTTTCTTCTGCGGCGCTAGTCGTCACTAAAACAAACATGGCGTCAATAGCGCAAACCGTGAATGTTATCTTACGTTCTTGTTTGCAATTTTAAGTGAAATTAAAGTGTGAAAATAGTATGAAAACATGGAGGTGCTAATGTTTTGTGCTCATGTTTTCGCGAAATATTTGAGTCTAATCTATAGTCACTCTTACCAAACATTACAAATTCATCAATATCCAATTTAACTAAATGGCTTCACGTCATTCAGCCATCTGGTTAAACGTTGCGCTTAATAACTTGGCTAGTTGTCCTTCAGCCATTTAATTGGATACGAAATTTAATAAACGGCCTAGGCCTCCAATTAGCTGGTTAATTTAACCAAATGGCTGCGGCACATACATAAACTCAATCTTTTTACTTTTTCCCATGGGGGTGGGCAGAATGACACCTGCTACGATCCTTACAGTTTTTACTTCGTTTACGTACCTACATACAACATTTGATACACGCACGCCGGTTATGAGAAGTGCGCACACGGCCTTTCTAAAGATCATCTCAAATAAGATTCGTGTATAGTGCTAGGGCGTCCACATCATGGTGTTTCCACTAACGTCAACCTTGTTAATACCTTTAGTAAGTCCATTCAAAATCTCTGAAAATAATGGCTACGAATGGAGATAATGGGCGGCGGGCCGTGCAAAGAGACTTTAAATATAAAAAAAATACTGACGTAAACGCTGACATTTATTATTTCCACGTGGTAAACTCCGGGTGAAGTTAAATTATAAAGCGGTAATAGGTGGAGACTGAGAAGATACTTAAAGAGCTAGAATGAGAATAGAAACGGCTCATAATGTCGGTAAGTTCGAGTAGATTTTTTAGTAATGGCTACATACTGACGGTTTAGCTCTTCAGGTCTTTGTCCTCAACGAAGCCTTCGAAATTGGATATTATCATTATATCAGCCCTTAATGTGCTACAGCAGGGTGAAGCCCTTGCTTTACTCTCTTCTTCTCCACTTTCCACTTCCCATGGCTGGTTATCTATTTCTTCTTTTCTAGTTGATGGCTGACCATAGTTTGGGCCTATTAGGTGGCCACGTTTATAGCGTCATCGGTGGCATTCATTGCCCGTCATGAAGCAGTCTAGTTCTTCTTGCTATCTTGACCTGAGTATTCCTCGGCGTCGAAAATCGTATACCACATAAAAAAAGGTTCTAATATAAACTGGAGTAAAGTTACTCAGTGCTCTTTTTCTAGTATATGTTATAATTTAAATAAGCTGCTCCACAATACATTTGACTTCTTCAGAACGGAGAACGTATTCAACTTGGCCAATATAGTCGGATATAAATCCTGTCATAATCCTCTACAGCTAAATTTATTCGTAGTCAGCCAGAAGCGACCGCTTTCAAAGTGAAGTAGCTCGTTAATAAACGTTTGGAATCCATTGGAAGGTAAGCGAAAAATTGGAAGATAGCTTTGAAGTTTTTATGCGATTGCATTTTTACATGCGATTGCAATTTATTCTGATTAGTCAGAATAATAATCAAGCCAAGATAGATAAGCGGTCGCTCTATGCAAAATACTATTCAGCTTCATTCGGTAAGATTGTATCTGCCTAGTCCGAACTATGTTACGGTCCAACAAAAGGCAGATGGTAGGTAGCGGTAGACGGATTGATCCTTAATGGCAATGTTTTCAGGTTCTTTATGTGTTCTAAAAGGTATGTAGCTCTATTTGCATACCTGTTAAATTAATGTTTGTCATAAATCATGTGCAATATTTCCCTCAACTCGACACACAATTATACGTTCGACGTCAATAATTTCTCGAATAATTATATGTATACCTAAGTAGTGTGATTATGATAGGTATGTTTGAATTTTATCTACATTTATGGTTTATTCTTGCTGTAAAGTGCAGTGTAAGCAAACACATTCTTCTTCTTAACGTGTGCAGCAATCTAATCAGAGTCGGCACAGAATGCCCTCGGGTAGCGTCCAACCTGTGGTCCAACAGGCACCATCTCAGCATTAAAAAATGACTGATTGATTGATTAATTTGATTTGATTGCTTTTTGTAAAGAAAACACCATTAAACATTCACGAATAAAAACAAAGAAAATAAATCAATAACTTATCTTTCTCTGTGCTACTACAATCAAAGTTTTCCAAACTCAAAGAAAATTCGAACTCACCATTATCATTAAGTCGGTCTGCAGCCTCGAGTCTGAGGATATAAAGACATCTGTGTCGGTCCTCGTCCAGCGGAGCAGCGTGCCCCCCGCGACCGCCTCCCCCTCCCAGCGAGACCCTTCCTATAAGGTGAGTATAGAAATTACGTCTGGACATAGATACACTTGTAGCATCTTTTGAAACAGAAAATCAGTCGCTCTAAGCCCGCGTTTCCACCTGAAAACAACTCTCATGCAAGTTTAATTACATTTCAGGACACGATCTTGCAATTGATTTTATTCTGTTGACAATATATACGTGCCTCTGTATCCCTCAATGCAACTTGCACGCAAGTTAATTGCAAAGGAAAACGTGATCTTAGCCTGCGTACAAATTGGTGGGATGTAATTTGAAATGTAACACAAATCAGAATGTATGAAATGCAACATATAATTAAGTTTCACCAATCTGTACCAAATATCATTGTGTTGCCCTTTCACGGCTGAACGACGATCACGACGCTCGTCGCTTTGTTACAACTTGATTTTGTGCTGAGGAGCTCGTAGTGAATTTGTGTAACATTTCATCGAGCAAAAACACAAGATTTCAACAAAACTTCAAAAGTAAATGCAGAATAGAAAGCAATGTTACAGGTAAATTCACCGCGAAAACATAACTAGCAAGTAACGCATTCGCAAAATTCCATGAAAAGGTTTTAAATTGATCTTTGCTAGCATTGTACCATTCGTAAGAACGTTAAAGGTGGGCTAGAACCAGAGTAAGATACCTACTTTTGTCCTGTACTTAACTTTGTCTTACCTTAATATCAATGACATGACTATCCACTTCGATGATCTGTAGATTCTGAGGCACATTAGGGTCGTACTTCAAATACTTGTCCTGTTTAGAGTCGATGTCGTAGCGTTTGGAGTGTTTCATCAGGTCTAACATCTGTTTGTCTCGCTTTTTCTCGCGCATGGCTATGCTGAGTGGGATTGGGGTGGCGATGTGGACGGAGAGCTGGTGAGCGTCGTGAGGGATCATTGTCATGCGGGTCCAACCTAGAAGTTAAAGATAATTTACAATCCAGTAATATTCCTCCTGACCATTTTCGGCCAATCTCAACGGATACTAGCCATCAGCGCGGAGAATACTCGAACTATATCCGACACGACCGGAGAGAGGATTGGTGCTAAGTTAGGACCAACTGCTTAAGACGACAGCAGTCACCAACGACCTTGAGGGAACAAAGCGCAAACGTTTCAAACCCGCGCGACCCAAAATTCAGTAGTTTCTTGTGCTTTCCTTATATGAATAAAAAAAAGCCTTAGATCAAAATGAAGAGAATTAAATTGTCTTTGAGATGGAGACAATTTTATTAAAATACGCCCGGTGGTTTTGGTTCGAGTGTCGTTTTTTTATCCGTATTAGACATAAGTTTTACAAAATTATACCAATAAAACTCAAAAATTAGACTATGTTATACCAATAAAACTCAAAAATTTCTTATATCAAATTATTATGAAAATGGTATATTGTAACATAGCCGTTTAGACGTGATTCTCATTTTAAAATCTGAGGGGTATCTGCGCTTTAACGTGCTTTGCGAAGCATGGGGATGTATCACCGCTAACTTTCAAACGCCGGGTTGTCATAGATAAATTCCTAGTGGAAAAATACTTTTTGCCCGACTTTTTGGAAATAAAGCCCAGCTGCGTAAGTGAATTCGGCAAGACAACGAGGTTTAACTTCATGAAAGAGTATGACAAATTCATTTTAAATAATAAGGCATTGCCAAAAATTATTGGGCGCTTGCATTGATGAAGATACTCTTTTCGAAAGAGTCCAATATTATTGGTAATACCTAATTGCTTGCGATGCACGTGTCGTTAACGATGTCTAACTTGAAGAAAAACAGAAATAAACTATTATAATTTTAAGATATTGTACTAGACATTTGTTTAGTGTTTCTACAATGTGAATGGGTGCTGAGAAGGATTCTGGAGATTTGAGCGATAGTTGTGGATGCTGTGTTAACTGTAACGTTTTTCCCAAAAAAAATGCTGTATAATATTACCCTCTGTTATTGAATGAAAACATATTATTTCTTTATAGCAGTATTACATTGAATGACATATATATATATATATCCTAGTCCACAACGGTAACCAAGCAACACGTATTTAGTCTATGACACGCCTCCGCCATGATTCCCAGGAATCAGAGGCGCCGGGAGCAGCTGGTCGATGTGGCGCATCCATGTGCGTCCGCTGTCGATCTCTATCTCATAGTGGAGGTTTCCCAGTCGGCGGGACACTGTACCAAACTCCCACTTCCTTCCTGATACAGAGTAATTGCGAGCTTGCACTCTGCTTCCGACTGCAAACTCTATCACCCCTTCTCTTCTGCCACTATGAAGTGCCTTTGGTGGAGCTCTAATCTTGGCTACCAATCTCGTATAGGGCGAGTCGCTTGAGATGACTGGCGTAGCCCGGAGGAGACTTCTAACTGTATGAACTTTGTGCAGTATCGCACCACTCTCCCCCTCTAATTTGTGCATTGATTTCTTAACCGTCTGAACCAACAATTAAAGAGCATTTGTCATACTCTTTCATGGGTCAAAACCTTTTGCGTTGGTAAATTCACTTACGTAATAAGGCTGCAGGACTCCGCGCTTGGCAGCCGCGCTTGCGAACGTGAGACCAAAACGGTCTGCAGTCTGAATAAAATTCTATAATGCTAGTGTTAAAGTTAGCTGAATTATTTTATTGTTGCTTAACGGACATAAAAAAACATACAACGTACAGCAGTAATCATTCCGATTTTCAAAAGGATTAGTTACAAAAGATGACGTCTGCCCTCTAGACGTAGGTAATCTCCTTTAGCCTTTCACTTAATCAATCTGGCAATCAAAAAATCTGGCAATTTGAAATTTTAGTGCATAAAGATGGTGTCTAAATCCTGAGAGCAAGAATTATGTCTACTTTAGATTATCTTTGTTATAGTAAGATACAGTCTGTGGTAAACGCTATTATAAGTTGTAAACTTATTAAATTCAACCCTGTTTTGACAGTTTCTTACCCCGAGATAAGTTTAAGTTTATCAATCGCCAAAGTGTATAAATTTCATTCCAAGACACCGCAGGAATACTCAGAAATTCAAACAATTGAATGTCCCAGCCGGTTGTTGACCTTCACAAAATATTAGAGAACTTAGATTCAGTCAGACGTAGTTTATCTGATTCGTCGACTGAGCTATTCTGAATGAAATCTAAGTGAATTACTCTTTCGCTTCAGAACGTTCACTTATTCCCTAAAATCTCGTTCCTAGATAAAATCGAGAGGCCCAACTTGCTCGTTTTGTTCGGTGGCGTTTGAAGCGAAAGTTTTAACTATCCAGGCGATAAAATCTTCTAATTGTTTTAGCAGTTAATTGTCTTTTAATAGCATTTTGGTTCAGGTTAGGTAATAGGAATAATCACATTCGGAATTGATTTTGAGTTTATTTCATAAAGGGTTTAATCGTTTGAGTAGCAGCATTTAGGCTTCTGAATAAATTTGTGGATTAATTAGTTACCAATCTTCTAAATTAGCTGTAATTTGTCCGGCACAAAGTATATTCCTATTTGAGTAAGCAATATTTGTAAGCCCTACATAGCAGCATAATAGTGATGCAATATTTTTATAAATACTACTATGCACTATTTTTATGTCATCTTAGCAACCTTACCATTGCCAAGCTGTCTTGTGTAAACGTGCGTGTTGTTGTTGCAGTATCCATCAGGACACCAGTTGCACACACTGTCCGAAGAGTTGCAGTGTCCTTGCACACATGTACCCTAAGAAAAAAGAAAAATATACACTATAAGCAGAATGATACATGTACTGTGCAAGCACAGCACAAGCACAGCTCAGTCTTGATATCAATATGTCAACATTTTACCTGCGCCAAAACAGCCTAATTTAGTAGGAACAAGAAAAGCATTCATCCCGCGTATACTCATTTGTCATTCAAACATACTTTTATCAATTAATAAGAGTCAATCATCGTATCAATCAACAACAAGGTTACACTTGTTAATAATGGTCCTTCGAGCCGGAGATCATAATAGGTACCTACCTATTTAGATAATACAGTACTTACTAGGAAAAGACGGCGGCACATTTTCTAAAACTAGATTTTCCCTCCAGATACGAGTAGGTACATTAGTAAAAGGAAAACGGTGTCAGAAGTTCAGAATGAAACGATGAAAAATTAAAAAGCATTTTTTCGGGGCAATTTCCTTGAGAGTTTTCCACTTTGCCCTAAAAAGTGGCTCGAGTGGCGGGGACCCTTAATTAAGTTGATATTATAATTACTGCACTTTATTATAAGTGAGTGGTGTTTAATTTATCTTGTTTTTTTTTGATAATTTTTGCCATTTTCGGGACTTTTATTCGAAAGCTTCGATTGAGCTTAGTTTGCAACTCGTAGTTCTTAAAATAGTATTCTTAATCTAGTCCCAAGGTAACTTTAACGTAAGTACTAATAAAGTGTTAAAAAAATACATAAATAAAAGGTTTTTACCTGAAAACATACGTCGTATGGTCTACTATAGCTGCACGGTGTACCATCAGGCAGGGCTCCAAAGTTTGAAGGGCCTCCGCCGCCATAGTCGACACACCACACCTCACAGTGCTGGGTTTCTGTTAAAACACGACATAAAATGTTCGAATCTTTATATTTCTAATTTATAAACCGTATAAACCGTATTCATTCCAGAAACCCTTCTACATCTATTTCTTATACCGTTATGCTGCAAGCACTGAAGAAAAATCATGGTAAAGATTTTTCATAGCGCCAGATTACTAATAGGTATCGGTTTTACAATTATTATTATAATACACGGGCCTGTAGTTAGTGCTTTGAGTAGACTGTGTAAATTGGATATTAATAATAAAAACCGGCCAAGTGCAAGTCAGTCAGACTTGCACTTGGCCGGTTTTTATTATTAATGCGAATAGAGTATTCCGTATAAACAGCAACATTAACCAATATGGGTAACATTACTAACATTTATAAAAAATGAAAGCACCGAACATTGCTCTAACGAAGGGACAAAATTAACCTTGCCGTTCGAAAACTATTGCCCCCAAATATCAAATCAATACGTAAAATTTTTACTTTGCCAAGTACATTTTATAAGTTGGTCCACTATTACCTGTAAACTTGTATAGCCTACTTAGCTGTGATAGTTTTCCATCTAATTTCGTTATAAGTAATATACTACAGCCGTGATTTTTTTCACATATCTAAAAGCAACTATTTAAGCTGGCGGGGAGGGGAACACTAGACCTACAAAAATTTGTCATTTAAAGCTTAATTTTACGCAAACGGATCCCTGAATTTAAAAATGGTTTCGACAGACCCGTAATATTTTTGAATGGCCTATCCAACAATGTGGGTTATTGTGACCATCTGATAGACGAAAATAAACTTTAAGAGAACAGGAGATATTTTTTTTGTCTTGATTTTATTTTAGCACTTTGTCGGCGTGATTAACATGTATGTCCATGCCAACTTATAGCTTTCTAGTACTACAAGTGTCTGAGCTAAGCTATGGACGGACGGACGGATAGAAGGATATCGCGAAACTATAAGGGTTCCTTGTTGACTACGGAACCCTAAAAAAGGTGGGGTACACTATCATTGGTAATCTTGAAAACGCAAAAACAATCAAGAACAAAAGCTTGAAAATAAAACATGAAAGACAGCTTGTTTTTCTGGCTACAAACTAATACTTACCATTAGGATGTAGGTAAGGTATGAACCTCGCATGTTGTCTCAGACAGATGTCAGCTCTCGCGTCGCGTGTGTTTGCGCACGTCACTCCCGCCCAACATGTGCGGACTTGGAAACCAGCGCCCTCACAAGCAGTCTCTGATGTTATGCTGTGAATTAAAGGCAAGTATTATAAGCCAACCTTAAGTAAAAACTATGCTTTGAAACGAACCTTAAAATGTCGGCTTCTTTGAGCATTTAATATCAGATATTCAAATAAGGAATGGACTTTCGGCTGAAATGATGTTGATGATGATTCAATTCTACACACAATATTAGAGGTTTGAAATAAACAAATAATTTTTGTTTGAGTTGAGTTTGACATTATCTCCAGCGATAAAATAGTTGTGTCACTCGAACATCATACGGTTGGTAAATTCCACTCACCCTTTATACCTGCACCGTCTGATCCGCGTACGCAGGCCATACCCGCAGTCGGCACTGCAGTCGCTCCACTTTCCCCAGTCACTCCACTCGGGCTTCTCATTCTCCCTCTCTGTATCCTCCGCCTTATCTTCCACCACCTCTGTCTGCTTTCTCTCTGTTTCAGTCTTAATTGCGTGGCCTGGCATCGGTTCGCAAACGCGGTCTACACACCACTGCAAAAAATAAATAGGATGTCAGAAGAGCGTTGTTGATAAATCTTGACAAAGGGAAGCGAGTTGGGGCAGGTTTCTGAACTAAATTTTAGGAGTTCCGAATGTGTACCATTATTTAATGCCAAAGTTTTACAGGTTTCAGGTTAAAGAAGAGAGTTTGACAAATACTCAACTTCAAATTCTTAATTCAGAAACCGGTGGTTAGACGTTCGCTTTCTAATTATGTAAAATGTATCGGCATACACCTCTGCTGAAAAATTCAGAGAACTCAGGCGTCTATGACAGTCATATCTTTGCATATACTGAACTGAGACAGATGAGTTTTCTTCACAGTAATTCATAATATTAAGTAAATTATTTATCAAGATCAGCTTTAATCTAGATGTATGTACCATGAGATCGAAAGCCGAAACCCAAAAATCTCACTATCAAATATTTATAAGATTAGTCAAAGTAGAGTGGCGTGTCGTCGTCGGCAAGACTTTCGGATCATGAAAGGTAACGAAAGTAACGATAATCATGGAAATGCGATACAAATCTTTTGATAAATCCGAATTCAGCGAATTTTGAATTCGATTTATCAATCCTCGCCGCCAATCTTTTACGGTCCAAATGGACACCACAGTTATAAAACGGAAAGCGTGTCTGATATTGGATATAAAAATTTCAGTGTAAAGGAAATTGATATAGCCAATAATACTTATTTTACTTCGCTCGGTCTGTTTGGTCGAATAAAATATAACAGAGTACAATAAAATTATTACTATCCAGATGTTTCTGTAAGACTCAAAGCGGCTTATTGTAAGGAGATTAGAAAAGCCTGCAATCTGAAGGGCAATTTTATGTTTGTTTCGTTTTATTATTAACCGACTTCAAAAAAAGGAGGAGGTTCTCAATCCGTCGTATTTTTTTTGTATGTATGCTTCCCGTTTACTCAAAGACGCCTGTACCAATTTGGAAAATTCTTCCTTTTGTTTGAAAGAGTATACTCCGCAAGTGGTCCCTTGGTCATCAGATCATGATCTGATGATGGGATCCTGGAGAAATCGAGGGAATTTCTCAAATATTATAGGCATACATATAGCGATTTTGGTATTTTCAACAAAAATGCTATCATTTGAACGCAGAAAGTATCATTTGGTGAAGTGGAACTGATGAAGAAGACCACATATGACCATTGGAACTCCATAATGCTAAGTATGTCACGCGTATAAGATATAAAAACGTAATAAATAATTAAATACCAAATAGTTAACCGACTATGATGAAGCAAATACTCATAAATAAATTGTACTGATGAAAATGGTACCATCGAACTGATCTGACGATGAAGCCGGAAGTTAGGCACTGGAAATCCGAAATATATATAAATGATTCTCATGATATTCGGAGGTACCTATTAAAACTAAGAAGAGATCAATAAAAACATTTTAACGAAATAACCAAACCGACTTCAAAACAAAACACTGCAAAGCGAAAAATATCTTTCTTTTCCGACGTCGGTGTCGAAAAACAAAAAACAATAGGTAACAAAGACACCGAATTCGGAAAAGATATTAAATTTTCGCTTTGTAGTGTTTTGTTTTAAATTGGTTTGATTTTTAAAGTTAAAACTTTGGATTTATTTGACTTTCTGAGTGAGGGAAGGTAGATATAAGATTTGTTTTAAATTATCTATTTTGTTTTCGCACAGAAAGTAAATAATTCTATTTGATTGCTATATACTTAATGTACGACTAATTAATATCATGAATATTCGTACACGAGTCACGCAATCTTTGAACTCTCGAGAACAAGCATTTCCAAGACTTCCAAGAACAACATTGAGTAACGTTGCGTGGCCTCTTAAAGCTAATTACTTTCTCAGAAGTTCAATGAGAGATCTTTCTCGTCATTCAGAATAAAACAGGCTGTTTTTAAATGAAACGGGCGCAATCCTTATTGAAATGTCCTCAAATTGAAATTGGTTTTAAATTGCCATTGAATTTCGAATCGGCATGAAAGAGCTCTAGGATTGCTGTGTTATTCCACGGCTGCGCACAATGGAGCTCGCGTCGACGCGGTGTTTATCTGGCGGTGCCAGCACTCGTCATTTGCATAGCTTGAAAAACATATTCACAAAGGATTTCATCGAATTTATGCGCACACACGTGCCCTCGGTGCGCGACCGACGGAATCCTTAGTAAGGTATGCGACAGCCACACGCGAACACGAACACTATGTTGGTTCAATTTTCCTAGAAATGTTGTTACTGCTTGTTTAAAGCAATTTTAATGTTTTTCTACTAAGTATGAAATTAATTTTCATTAATTCAGATATGAATGCTAATCAATCTTCTTCCTGTCTGCCGGGATTAATACCGGCTGTTGTCGGCTTTATTATTTTCACTTTGCGCAGGGCTTTGTAAGTGCTTGGGAAGTTAGCATCATTTAATATTACATTTATTGTTCAATTATGTACCAGTAAGCGTGAGCTTCAACATTCGCTTGTAATAGTTGTTGTTGTTATATAAGGCCATTTACGATTTCAGAAAAAATCACGATGGTAAACAATGATTGCAGTAGTTACTACTGTAATCATATAACCATTGTTTACAAGTGTGACTCTAACTTCCTATGACTTGACTTTCTTGAGGTCGTGGGTTCGAATCCGGGCAAGTACCAATGTGACTTTTTCAATTCATATGTACTTTCTTTCTTTTTCTTGGACATTGCTGACAACGGTGAAGGAAACCTGGACTCTAATAGTTTATTATAAGATTGTGCTCCATTGGTGTAATTGCTGCAAGGCGTTCCAGTGCGAGGATAAACAAATAAAAAAAATAACTTCCTATGACACTACAATGTCAGAGGAAGTTATTTTTTATTTGAGGTTACAGTTTATATAAATTTAGGTCAAATGTGGGTATGATTGGGTTGAGATTACCTTGTTGTGACCGCAGGGCGTGCCTTCGAGCGGAGGCGCTCGCTTGGTGTGGCAGACTTGTGGCTTGGCGCGGTGGGCGCACCACAGCCGCGAGCACGCAGACCGCACCTTCACTGACTTGCATACTGAGAACCTGGAAAAGAATAAAGTTAGCAATCAAACAAACAGCCAGTATAAGCGATGGACGATCAGTGAACGCAATCCTGATGACAGGATAGCGAGCGACACAGCTAAAGCGAAAATCCACAACCGTATGGTATGGCGCAGAAGTGCTAGGAGGGTTGACCCCAAATAAATTGGGAGAATGGCCAGGAGAAAGAAGAAGATCAGTAAACACAATCCTGCTGCTATCCAACATTGCGCTGGATCGATTTCAACACTTGAGTCGACCGCCCTTAATCAAATTAAAATTTCTATCTTGTCATCACGGACATTAATCGAGAGTATTTTTCGAGAAAGTTGAGTCATTTTCCTTGAATAGTACTTAGGATATAGTAATCAGCCTTCAATCTTATCCGCAGACTACTATGCTATACCCACTAGTAGGGTATATATTTGCCCCTGGCGAATAAATTTTCCCCTGGGGAATACTTGCCACGATTGTAAATACTTAAGTTTCGCGGTTCGCATGCTATTTTATTAATCTAGCTAAAGATTATCTACCTATCACTAAGTTGACTGTGTTTCATGTCTCTGTGCGATTGCATGCGAAGGCAAAATGCGATCAAAGTTTTTGCGAAATATATGCCCTGTTTCTCGGCGGAGCATCTATCCTAAATATAATTTACATGGATTAGGCAGCTATCCCCTATTTGGGATAGATATCCCAAAATATAGAGGTCTGCAAGAATCGCTAATACTCTGCCAATATTAAAGAATGTTTTTTACTTTTCATAAATTTGTAGATAGAAAACGAAAGTACCGGCCAGTATTACAAGCAAAGTATTTTGCTTTCTGTACTAAGAGATATGGAGTGATTTTAAAAAGTTTGGCAAGTATCCGTTTTTTACTCTATAGTAGTTTGAAAAGCACGTGTTATTTTTTCCTTCATTGGTGTCTACGATGGTCTTGATCCTAATGCTAAATCTAGTTAAACCCTAGATTAAGGCTATTCAATCCGAAGAAACATCAACATCCTTTCTTGACATAAGCCAACATCCTTTTTTGACATAAGCCTTAAAATACCAACTGATATTCGGTTACAAGAAGTTACATCTGGAACAGGCCGTAACTTTGAAAGTCTAAAGGTTTGTATTCGCTCAGAAGCTATTATTGCTTAGGACGAATATAGTTTCTTTCTTTTATTTATTCCAATAGCCGTTTATACCAATCGTGTTTCGATTAGATCCTACAAAACTGAAATTGATTTTTTTGCTGAAGAAGTTTACTAGTATTGGTTTAATAGGGACAGTTTAATAATCTGAAGATTGAACGGAGTAATATAATAAGTCTCTTGTTTAATAAAAATCAAGATTTTATATAGGTAACTGCAAGGGCTTTTACCTGGCTATGGCAATGTCAAAAGTGTACGTGAGTTATTTCTAGGTTATTCACACGTTATTCATACGTTTAGAATTTTTGTATGATCTATATCATACAAAAATTCAAATCACTATTGATTGGGCCACAACACCTTCCAATCCATTGTAGTTAATAATCTGACGAACCAATTTGCATACAAATAGTCCGAAATGTAGTTAGTGATGCGCACATACACAGTTCTGTAGCTATCGATTGTGAATTCGTCACGAAATTGGATCGAAACTGTATTTAAATTACAAGGTGATGAGATATTTGGACTGTAGTAGGCTTTATATTACGTAAATTCGCATATACAGTGTGTCTTCTTTATATTGTAGGTGTACTTCCTTTAGAGGCGAACAAATAAATAATTCAAAAACGAAGGTTTAGAGTATTTGCGTTTGAAAGCGACGAAATAATCAAGCAGAGATACAATTTTTCTACGAGATTTATTTAAAACTTTAACGTTATTTGAAGGTCAAAAAAACCTGTCTAGAAAATAAGCAATCATCAGCTAACTATCCGGGTACTTCACTGTTTTAACTTCTAAATAAGTTTGCCTTAAAGCTACTTTTTAACCGACTTCCCAAGAAGGAGGAGGTTCTATGTAGGACATTATGTATGTTTTATTTTTTATGTATGTCCACCGATATCTCCTTCAATTGTGGAAATATTCTGGCGTTATAGGTACCTTACTAAACAACTTGCCAATTAAGTAAGTACAACTTAAAAGTGAAAAAATTAAAAAACTTTTAACAAAAAAATACTATCGACTTTCAAATAAAAAACTACAAAGTGAAAAATAATTTTATTTTTGGAAGTTGGTGTCCATAACGCAATAAATTGGTCCCTATGAAAGACACCGACATCCAAAAATAAAGTCAATTTTCAATTTATAGTTTTTTCATTTGGAAGTCGGTAGTATTTTTTTGTAAAAAGATTTTTTGTTCAACTTGAAATAAATCAAACACGCTCTACATTAGAGTTGCAAGATCTCAAAATTCTTATGACTTATTTATAAACAACACCATTGAACGAGATGATAGGCTGTTGATACGCTCATTATTATGCATTGAAAATGTTTGAATAATATATTTATCGTACTTTTACTGGCTCTTACGCCAAGAGCTATAGACGTTCAAGAGCCAAGCTAATTTTAGGGTTTGGAGTACTTTACTCAAAGAGAACTCAAATACGGTACTTGGTAAAGGTTTGGTGGATACTTGAAGGAACATACATGTGATGGTATTTAATAAAATCTAACGAAAGAATAATTGAGAAGGATGTTATAACTGTCAAGTTACACGTAACTTGTAATAGTGAAGGCGTTGTGTTGAATTAGGAATATACTGATAAGTACATCTTTCGTGTTTTCTTTATAGGTTTTACTCTTGCTTATGCTTGATATTTTATAAGTGCGATAAAAATTACTCAAAAATCCTCTCAATTCCCAAATAATGACCATTGGGAAGCATGAAGATTGGACTGTAGCTGAAAGCATTCCTATATATAAGTATTTTAAATGAATGCAAATATTTCAGGCACGTCTTTGTGTTACTAGAACTACTGCCCATAATTTTAATATACCTAGACCAGAAATAGCAAATAAATAACGCTCACAGCAAAACAAAGGCCTCTTCTTATAGGTATTATACGTATTTTTAGTTCGCTTCTTAAAAAGACAGGTTTTTTATTTTTTGAATTCAATTTTTTTTTTATTTTATATCTGTTTAGATCACATTTTTTTCTAATTAGGTACATTTATACATATAAGTATTATATATTTTTGAAATCACCTTTTTAAATCCTTTACTTTGATACCCCACACGATGCGTTTGGAAGAAAAAATAATTGGGCCCTTGCAATATGGCTCCCAAAAGCCGCCATTTTTCTATTTGTCAATTTTAATGTAGCCAGTGACACTCGCAAGGTTAAGAAGAATCGATTGACCTAAGAATCATCGAAATCGGCCAACGCGTTTGGTCACTAGAATGCCACATAGGAACAAACATAAATAGACTGATAAAAACATTACCCTCCTTGGGCAGTCGGGTAAATAGCGCGCCGCCGCGTTGCTTACATACTTTGTCTCACCATATTCACCATGCTTGCTCAAGGCGGGTTGGCGATTTCAAAAGAGTAACCAACAAAAAATTGAACAGCATAATCAATTATAATAAATCTGAAGTGTCTAATTAAGATAATGATTGGTTCTAAGATGGTAGTACTGTAACAATATACTGCAGACGCACACTTTGTGGCTAGGATTTCAGAGCGGGTTCAAAGGATGTGATAGTCGGTGCTTATAAGCTGAAGACAGCGGATTGTGCTCCGGGCTACAGAACTACAGATACAACGGTCATATACATAACCCTGGGATGGTGAACCTTTTTACGTCTGTTGGATATTTAAAAGTAAATCTGACCACGGTAGGTCACTGATATCTGACGAGAACCCAAATATTACTTATTGATAATTGTAAGATGCAGCGGTTGCTTAGAAATAAATATTGATTGTTTTATTAGCAGGCTTCTTAGTAGACTGTTCCTAAGGCCAGTATTCCAGATGCTTATGCTCATGCTCAACTCAAACTGGCGATGGACAGTTGTGATTGGTTAGCTTGTTTTTTTGACGTTAATGTGTTCAAGTCAAAGATCCAAGACGCCCCAAACTTTACCGTAATCTTTTGTTGATGTACTTGAAATGTCCTCGTACCAGCTAACTTGGACATTTTCATTAATACTTTTCACACATCATATATTAAAAGAGTAGTAGTAGAAAAGAGTATATTATAAAAAGTATAATTGTTTGTGTGTAAGAGATAATCTATCTGAGAAGGTATTAGTCTAATTACGCAATTTATGCAGTGATAAAAAGCTAGACTATCCCTGAGTCTCAATGACTACTTTTTATCGCGGAAAAATGAATAGTTATTGTGGGAAAGGCGTAGAGAACGAATTTATGGGAAAAGCTAGTGTACAGAACAAACTTCGATCCTATCTATTGTAGCAATTTGCTACAAGACTTATTGTCATAGCCTGGCTGACTGGCTGGTTACATTTCTCGAATTTTCAAATTACGTTTGTGAAAAAAAAAGAGAAGACAATTATTTTTCTGACAGAATGTCATTTACCAGTTTCTCTGGGCAAAGTTCAACCAGTCGTTTTCAAAATAATGGTGTTATATTATGAAAACTGTTATGTATCGTAGTTTACTATTAATTATTATCTGGTATATTGCATCTTCTGATGTTTCAGACCCTTTTGTTTCATAATTTTGATTGTCCGTTTCCTTGTCTGTAGATATTATGATTTAATAGAAGCCGACTCTGGCTTCAACCCCCGGGCAAAGCGCATGATCTCTCGTGTGCCAGGAGTCTTTGTGACTCCGTACATGTTAAAATGGATTTCGTATATTTTTTCAGCCTGTGTTTTGCAACTGCGACGCATATTTTTAAAAATATGATTTATATTTTTGTATCCTTTTATATATTTGCGGTGAATTTTTAATCTGAATAAAAATTATACGTACTCGTATTAACATAGCTTTACGTGTTTTTTTTTCTTACACTATTTATAAAATGAAACATATTTCAGGATTTGTACATTTCATTTCTCAGTTACATTATGTACTGCAACACGAAAACCATAGGTTTACAATCCCTGTCGTAGTACTTACATAATGTATGAATTCACCACAGAGATGAGTGTCTGTGTAGTGAACTATGTTCCACTATGATTGTATTACAGTTAATAATGAATATGAGTCACGACTCGCTGTTTCAGAGGAACGCTTTGCTTTAATGTATTTAGTCCGAAGGAGAAGTTTGTTTTGTTAGTGCTATGGTTTTCAGATTTCAGGAAATGTTAAATAGATAAGTTTTAAGTAATGTCGTTATTCCGTTTTTGTAACACATTAATTTTTCCCGCAGCCCGCTCTCCTGCCTCAGAGAAGGGAGCGGACTGCGGGCCAAGATCGAATTGATGGATATCACATGTCTTCGGATTTGGTTTTTATTCTAGGCGATCTCAGGTTGGTTTTGATTTAAGATAATTTTTTTTTGGTGTACAATAAAGTAATTAGTTGGGAGGACAGTGGTGGCCCAGTGGTAACGGCACTGACTTACGTCTCGGTTGTGGGTTCAATCCAGGTAGGTGCTTTACTTTGTGTAAATTATTTCATCACCGCTGCTCTTAAAACGGTGAAGGAAAACATCGTGAGGAAACGGCATGTCTTAGAACCAAAAATTTGAGGACAATGTGACATCCACCAAACCGCACTGGGTCTGTGTGGTGGATTTCGGCCGCTGTGTCCAAGCAGTGGGAATATTAAAAGGCTGATGATGATGTTGAAAGTATATTATATTCTGTTCCATTCCATTTTATTCTATACTATTCCATTCCATTCCATGCTATTCTATTATCTTCTTACATGCCTTCCTAAAACTACTTAATACAAAAGCTTGACAAGAGGGTTATCGACTTGGGTTATCGACTTTTGAGGCAGGTAGATAAGCAACTTAGCCGAACTTAAGTTTACGTCATCATCACCAGCGTTATAATGTTCCCACTGCTGGGACACAGGCCTGCTCTCCTAAGTATACCTGACTATGTTTAATCGATTGCTAGCAGATTGGGTGGTAGGTAGGTACATAGTCGCTCTCACTATTATTATAGCTAATTCACGGAGCAGTTGACAAACATCTTACTAGTATCCTTACTGTTGGGGTTAATAAGGTGGACACCAAAGAAAATAACGGTTTAAGGGTTTAAATAATAACGATTTAATTACCCTTTGTTTTATGTATCGAAAGGTGTGTGTAAGCACATGTGGCTCCTACTAAGGTTGACGGAATACAGTACCGTGAACAGCTAGCATTTCAGTTTCAAGTGTTGACAAGGTCTCAAGTAATAAACTGTATAATTAATGGTTAGAGAGAGAAGGCTATAGTGTTGAATAGTATTGAGTTATTTTTGATAAACTCCAACACGCCCCCTCAAAAATAAATCTCTTTCTCTTTAATAACATCATCGTAATAATTCATATTACAAACTATTTTTAAACAATAATAAAACACACACCTTTCTTTCTGGGAAAACAATATCATAATGGTCCAACATTCATTGCGCAGAATTAGGGAAACCCAGAAAAACCTAATCAGACCAATCAATCATTTCATCTCTTGTAATTAATGAAATATTAAAGTTATTCATCTAATTATTACCAAGCTCTTACAATTAAATATCCGTATAATTAAAACCAAGCTTTTATGATTAACACATTATGTAATCATCTTTGTACTTATAACCAAGCCTTTTATAATTAAATTATCCTTTTTATTATAACCAAGCCTTTTAATTAACATATCCTTATTACCACGTTGCATATACATATTTGCAACACCACCCCGAACTTCATACTCATTCAGAGACACACCGCGGGGAATTTGTCAGGATAACAAACAGCTGGTTAATAGAAACATAAAACACATTCACATACTTTTTCTCAACTTGGTTTTTATAGTTTCAATGTGTTTAGATCGTCTGTGACTGGTTGGAATGCTGGTGCTTTTGCATCCATTATTAATCTTCCTATCAATTTAATTATAATCTAGTAGCACAATGCCAAAACTCGACATAAATTACTTCAACCACAGAGTTTCCCTTACAACTTCATATTGAGCTATGTAAGAACATGCACGGCTTTCACTTTTTACTGCATATTTGTGGCATACAAATCACATTGTACAATGATCAAAAACTACAATTAACCCGTAGTATTTTTTTTTTTATCAATTACGTCATAGCTTTTTGTCACAATGAACGAAGCCACTTCCAATAATTTAATTTGTTTATTAACTTGAGATTTATGGTTCGTTTTAAATTTCTCAAGAGTCAAGACCTTTTGAAGTGTGACCATAATGAATTATTGTTTTTGCTTGCATACTGACTCAGAATGTTAATAGAAAAACTTAGGTCACGTCAAGTGGCCAGTATGATATGCTTCAAACACACAACGAAATTTCTACATGGGGCACTTGTAATTTCACACGACTCTAATACTTAGTACTTCATAATTTGGTTTATTTTCCAATTTGTGTACAAGTATTGACTTATTTACATTACTCATATTTAAACTTCTCAGGTACCTACTGTTTGCATACCCTGAACAAAAATGACTTTGTTTTCTGATCTGGTTATTTTGCTTAACAGAAAACCTTTTCTCGCATTTCAGTCTATCACATTAAAAGTGTTTAATCAGTACGTTTTAGAACTATTCATAGTACATATTTTAATCATCGATCGTCACAACATCATCCACATGTAAAAACTTACAACAATTTTAAATATAACTTAATATTACCCAAACGTTTAGATAGAGGCTTTTTACTCTATACTATAATACACATACATTGTTTTCATTTACATGAATTCTTTCCAAAACATAACTTAACATAATATCACGCCTGTGTTCCTCGAAGGGTTAGGCAGAGAAAATAGTACATTATAGTACATCAATATGTCACCAGTTATGTTTAGATCCTATGTTATAGGGGCGAGTCTATTGCCGTCAACCGGGCACAAGTCCAGACTCTGGGCTTTACTTGATCTGCATTAAAAATGTTAATGCACTGATTTACTGATGAGTAATAAAAACCCCTTTTTATAAAATGTTATTCCAACATTTGGAACTAACAGTTTGCAAACTGGTTCAATCAATGTATTGACTTAAACGAATATAATATGGATATGAGTTCTTTTCTTTGCAAGCCGTATACACATATTCAGTCGGGATATTTTGTCGAGAAATTTTCATACAATTATGTACTTAGATTTCTTGATAAATTGCCCATTCAAAATGATTTAACACCCACAAGGTGTACTAGTAAATTAAATTGACTCGCTAAAGATATTAATCTTATACTTGCGATTCTTTTAACTAATGCAAAAGTTTCTGACTCAAACCACTAGCCATTTATTCATAGGTTTTCAAAACTCATCATCTTTAATCGTAAATGCCCACTTACAATCGATCAAAATAGATTTATACATGATTTTAGTGTTATAGGTACATCAGGTATCATTTACAATAAGTGAATTATATTCTTCATTGATTTTTCCCATAGGTACATGTTTATTACACATAGATTCAATTTCTGAATTTATTAGATAAATAAAGATTCAGCACACAACAAATCAGTAGATAATATTTACCAAAAATACAGTCTTCATAATATTTATTATTTGAAACAGATAACATACTTTGCATCCTAACGCTTAATCTTAATTTTCTATGTTTCATTATTTTATGGTTAACTTAACTCATTACCATTGTCATAATATGAAGATCGGTTCAAACACTCCACTGTTTCTTTAACAGATTTATTTATTAGTTCCACACCACTTCACAAGGGTGTACCAACTCATGCCAGTTGCATGCAGTTAAGCCAGGAATTTAATCCTATTTATTCACATGTACAATATGATTAATTCTTATCAGATCCACACCACTTTACCAGGGTGTACCAACTCATGCCAATTGCATGTAGTTATGCCAGGATTAAATCCTATTAATTCACATGTACAATCTGATATATTCCTATCAGACTCACACCACTTTACCAGGGTGTACCAACTCATGCCAATTGCATGTAGTTATGCCAGGATTGAAATCCTATTAATTCACATGTACAATCTGATATATTCCTATCAGACTCACACCACTTTACCAGGGTGTACCAACTCATGCCAATTGCATGTAGTTATGCCAGGATTGAAATCCTATTAACTCACATGTACAATCTGATATATTCCAATCAGATCCACACCACTTTACGAGGGTGTACCAAGTCAGAATTATCAACAGAGTTATTGCTACTTTTAGCCATAATCTGTTCGGGCTCAGGTTTCACTGGCCTATTTGATAAGATCCATTATCACATCACTGACTCTCACAAACTAATTGTCTACCACAACCTACACTTTAGGTATACCATTTCGTTTATAACCAACGAATTATTTCCCAATTGACAACACATTGTCAAATTTCGTTTTCTATTACTTTTTACAAAGTAAACAGTAAAACCAAAAACATTTAAATACTTTAGTTGTAGCGTCTTATTATGTCATAACTCATAAGGTATGTTATATAACATCAGTGCTTCCCAGAACAATCTTTTCCATAAATGAATTGACACATTTCGACCCTAATATTAGGTACAACCTATTACATACGACTCCGTTCTATATTATACATTGTTCTTACCATTATTCGGCAATTCCATACAAAGCACTGTAATGGTAACTAATACCATTTCGAGTTCAGAACTCTTTCATTTAATTGGATATAATTTCCTCTCCATTAACACAACTTAAGTTAGGAATAATTCTCAGATCAAAATGAACTTTACAACTTTATACAACATTTCTAATCCCGAAACATAACAAAAACATCTGGTCTATCACAAAAACACAACTCAGTTTTTGTTTTCAATAGACTCAAGTGTCGTTACTCATCTGTGAGAACTTTAAATATCTACTTTTAACAAAACTTTTGTTTTCAATTTTATCAATTGCCAAACAAGCTTGTTTTCCATAAATACAAGCTTCACACAATTTTTCGTAAGGCACAATGTTACTATTTGCATCACTATTATAAAATAGTTCAATAAATATAAAATCCAAAAATATAATTTGCCTTTAGCCTCGGATTTCGTTACACATTAAATCGTAATTATTATTTACGAATTTATTTACAAGCATTTTCTAATTAAAGAGTTAATAAAATGCAGACAGTTAATGTCTATTACATTATTCAAAGACTTACCCTTTATTACCGGTTTAACATCTTTGAAAACAATGACACCGCCGTTTTATCAAAACGACAATCATTCTTGCTTGCTTTTGAAATTATGGAATCTAGCAGAAAAATACATTCTGGAGCACACCTGGAACGCCCATCTTACAGGTAACCGGCAGATCTCCTTCCTTCGTCGCTTGTATAAACGCAGCATCATGACTGCCCGTCACAAAGGTAAAACCAGACGTATTTTCATCATGTGGTTCTGGTTTTGAACTAACCATCTGCACCGTTGTATTGTTCCTTCTTTTGTTTCAATGGCTTAAACTTCTCTCGGGTTCTTGAACGGTTTTATTGACTTTTGCTGATCTCTGGAATTGTTTCAGAGTGTGACTTATGGCCTCTAGATTGCAGCCTGAAGTACTTTTAGACTTAGATCATGACCTTCAACTTTTAAGTTAGTATTATATTGTCTTTAGTCAATTGTATCTTCAGTCACTTGTCATTCAGTCTCGATTTCGGTGACAATATAGCTGTTTCTGTTCACTAAAGTCATCAAAAGTTTCATAACTTTTTCGAATTCCTTTGACTTTACATCTGCAGCTTCCTGTTCAGCAATCTTTTTCAAGAGATACCTACATCGCATTTAAGCACATATTGTAGTTGGATCTTCACTGTCGATAACGTTCCATAGGCTGTGTCTTAGGTACTTCAAGTTCACTTAATAATTTTGGATATTCGTAATGTCTACACACTTTACTTATTGACATCAAAATGTTAAATGTTCATATTACTCATTTTGATTTTAAAGAGTCTTATTCCTTTTTATTTGTTTCACTAGATGCACAACTCGTGTTTATTATTTAGTGTCCAATCATTATTTTCACTTTGGCTTAGCGCTCTGGGCCCATAACCTGTTGGGGTTAATAAGGTGGACACCAAAGAAAATAACGGTTTAAGGGTTTAAATAATAACGATTTAATTACCCTTTGTTTTATGTATCGAAAGGTGTGTGTAAGCACATGTGGCTCCTACTAAGGTTGACGGAATACAGTACCGTGAACAGCTAGCATTTCAGTTTCAAGTGTTGACAAGGTCTCAAGTAATAAACTGTATAATTAATGGTTAGAGAGAGAAGGCTATAGTGTTGAATAGTATTGAGTTATTTTTGATAAACTCCAACACTTACTATCACACTAATTACATTAATATTACACAGGCGAAAGTTTGTGAGTGTGTGCGTGTTTGTATGTTTATTACTTCTTCACGCTCAAACGGCTGGACGGATCTGGATGAAGTTTGGCACAGATTTAGATTATAGCCAGGAATACACTTTAGGATACTTTTTATCCCGGGCATATGTTCCGTAGGGATATTTTTCGAAATTCATGCGGGCGAAGCCGCTGGCATAAGCTATTAATATTATAAATGTGAAAGTTTGGACGGATGTATGTGTGGATGTATGTTTGTTACTTAATCACGCCAGAACGGCTGAGCAGATTTAAATAAAGACACAGACACAGAGATAAATTATAGTCTGGCATAGCACATAGGATGCTTTTTATCCCGGGAATATGTTCCCTTCGGATAATTTTCGATATTCATGCGGATGAAGCCGCTGGCAGATGCTAGTATTCAATATGTGCGATATGATCGACTGCCTAACCAGTCATCAGCGATCGTTCATCACAGCCATCCAATCCATTTTGTATAAACAAAGCAATTTCACGCTTCATCAACGTAAATAAAAGTAACATTGAAGTAGAATGACTGATTAAATTGAGTTAATTCTCGAGCCACTAATGTAACACGAAACAATAACCCATCATCCTTTGTGTCCGATAATTAGAGCACGGCGGAGTTTAATGAACGACCCAAATACCGAATAACATAACGGAACGTATCGTTGTTAACCAATCAAGTGTTTGGTTTAGTGATTGAATTTTACATTGCACAAGGCAGTTTTTAATGAAAGGATAGACAGGTTTTTAGGTAACATTGTGGGGAGCAGTAGGGGAGTGGGGAAGTTGACGCCAAATAAACATACATTCAAAATAATTGCCCAAACCGTAGCATGATTTTAGCAAGGTTGATCTTCGTTGATGGTTTGTTTGGCACCGCCTCAATATGCTAGACTAAAAGTTTTATTTTATTTTTTTACTTTTCAGTTCCTTATTTCGTCGGTAAATTTGTTTGTTGAAAAGGATATTTTTTTGCTTTTCAGTTTACTCAATTTCAACAGAATCGGTTCACAATTTAAAATTCAGTGAAAAAAATATCAATGAATACTATTATTCTATCTTTGGACGTGGCTTTTATTTAAAAAAAAATAATGTGATTAACTTTTAGGTATACTTTTTCCAACAAAAATAGTATATTATGCAACTAGTGAATAAAGGACGGATTTAAAGCGAGGGCCATAGATGAATCACGAACAAGTGAAGGATTCTAAAAACTGAATCACGACCGTAGGGAGTGATTCATGATGATTGAATCACGAGCATAGCGAGTGATTCAAGTGTTAGAATCCTGAGCGACGTGAGTGATTCATGGCCCTCGATATAAATCCGTTTTATTCAAGAGTTGCATACTATATTTTATACCATGACTACGAGAAAAAGAAAGATTCAAGTAAAAAGCACAAGGGATAATAATAAATAAATAAATGGTTAATTACCTTCAAATTTACAAAAAATGAGAAACCTCAGGGTTTCACATTTTTTGTAAATTTAAGCTAAGCTAGGTGTGTTTCAGACGCCAGTGACCACCTCCGTTACGTTACATAATTATAATTAATTAAACAGCAATGCAATTATGGTCAAAATATGATCGACATGTAAAAGTGTTTGTACAAACCTACTTACAGAAATAAAAATTATTTATTTATAACAGCTTAAACTATCATTACAGGTTTTACCCTAATGCGACAGCTAAGAACTTTTATCATTAATCATATCTTTTATCAAAATCATTTATCATTATCATTTATAATTAAAAAAGAATTTCAATCCAAATAAGTATTCACTAAATATCCTAGACCAAAATCAAAATCATTATTAAAATACTAAATATAAACAAACTCAAAATTAAATCGACGAAGGAGTTTGAAAGTCGAATATTCTTTGCACAAGAAGTTTGCATCGAGTATTTTATGCGCAAGGAGGTTGTGCAGCATTGAGATGGAGGTTGAATGTACATTGATGTGTTCTAAATTCAAACACCAAAACAGTGATTAAAAGTCCTTTTTATTCACTGTTTTCAGTGAATAAAATACTCTTTTTAGAGGGGGAATGGTATAAAAGAAATTTTGAAATCGGACCACTATACGAAAAGTTATGCGTGTCATACATAAAAAAAAAATTTTTTTTTTTACAAGTAAATAATTTGAATTTGGAATATGTATTTCGAATTGAGAACCTCCTCCATTTTTTTTTCGTCGGTTAAAAGTGATGATTTTAAGTCATATTTGGATTAACAATTTTACTTTCTTACCCAGCTATTTTCTTAAAACCAGTAGAGCATAAATTTCCGAAAAAACAGTTTCGAGCTCATTAATTTTCTTACGGAAATCAATTTAGCTTTTCCAGATCTCCGTTTGCTAACTGAAATGATACTTGGGTTTCACCCACTAATCAAAATAGGTCAGTTATGTTGAATAATATAAATAAGTGCACGTACCTATTGATTGTTATTTTATGTGTATTAAAACACATTACTCAGTGTAAGTGTACATAAGTCAGTCAAGGGCAGCCGGCTCGAGTTTAAACCACAAATGAAAACATTTTCAGGTCTGATAATCTTGTTAAAACGTAGCAAGAACATTATTTACATTCATATTGAATTTTGTGATGATAGAAAGTTTTAAGTTATTGATTTATACCTACATATAACGAAGTTATGATGTTGTCTTTGTTGATCGTTAAAATTACAAGCCAAGTCAAGTTATGTAAATCTTATGCTCAATTTTTTAATCCGTGGTTAAGTCAACCATGGTTTAATTTGCCTATGGTTTTTAATTTCTGTAAAATGCGTTTTCGCGTTGAAGTTGAGTTTTGAAACCATGTATGGCTCTAGAGATACCCTCATACATGGGTCTCTACCTCGTCTTTATGTAATTAAGACATCAATAGATAGGTCTTGATCGCCCATGTGTTCTTAGATCAGTGACGTTACAAAACAAACATGACAAATTTAGGGCGCAAAAATATGTAAGTACCTATTTAAAAATAGTCAATAAAATCAAAAAACCCGACTGCTTAAGAAGCAAACTAATAAGATGTAAACAAGAAGAAAATCATGCTTTGCAGTTAGAGGATACATGTGGATTTGGTCAGCCGGCTCGCGAAATATGTAACCTCCAACAGCATAGCAACATTTTCTTAACTTTTTTGTTACCTGTCTACGTTAATATTATTGGTTAAAATGTTCTGAAGTATTGGTTAAAACTGAAAATTCCATGTCTGGTTCGCATTGTGGTTTAATTTTATTTGACAATGCGAGGTGTTCCGTGTTTCTCGTCCTTCTGCATGTAATGTCAATATCACACAAGATATAGACACCATTGTATTTTTATGTCCCTTCAAACACTCGAGGAAAACCCATATCATGGAAATAAGCTTGTTATTCTTGAAACAGGTGTAAACAACTCTTTCGTATATATCGTTTAATGCAAACACCGTAAGATTATAATGTGACCTTTCCCTCCCTTCTCGATCAGACTATATTGCGAACTATCAAATTTATATGGGATTTATTGTATCTGAAAAGATTTGCATCGAGAGTTTATAATAATCCAGCAAGATTTATTTCAAACTTGCCTATATATATAGTATATTGTAAAATACTTAGCAAAATTTGCTCGATTGAAAAAAAAAACACGCTGAAACTTTACAGTATGAGTTTGTTCGTTAAAAGAATCATGTCGGTGCGTCCTTTGAGTTACCAATGTCGATCCTCGCTCGAGGCAGTCAAAGAGCTCGCCTTCAAAGGTTGCCCCCACCCTTTGTTACTAACGACTGTTTTCATATGATTAAAAAAGCAATGACAGTATTATTAGGAGACATGAAACTGTAAATACAAGGTCTTATTCATGTTGTACAAATGTGGCTATATAGGTAGATACAGAGATGTTATAGCAACGAAGTCGTAATATCTTGTAAGTTTTTAATTTTATTGATGGCTTTCAGACACCAACCGTACAATAACGGACACATTTTCTAAAATATGTTCGACTTGAGGTATCAGGATTAAAATTTAAATTAGTCGCGGGTACACCAGACTAATTATGATATGATATGTTTGCAGAACACTGTTAAAAACTATGAACCTAATAATACTTAGGCAAGTTCAGTTACAACGGAAAACAAATAAAGACCAAAGAGCTGGAAAAAGCATTTGAATTATAAGAACCAAATGTACAGTGGCGTAACTTGCTCTAAACGGTATTATTGGGTTCATAGTTTAGGTTTACTAATGACTCTATTGTCTGCCTCAAATTACCTAAGGTGTTGAAGAGGTAGGTAGCAATAGTAAACACTGTAATTTTCACTCCCATATTGCAAATGGTTATTGTTCTGAAACTTGTGAAATGCAAAGCTTTTCCCGGTATTGTTAAATATTCCGCTTTGTAATATTCAAAACCGTGTTATTGTTATTCTTGGGATTTCAATTCTACTAACACACATTACCCGAGTCATATGTTTTGGTTTTATATAACAATATAACTTGTTGGTAAACTGGGTATTTCTACAGATATTTTTGGAGCCACGTGCCGCTGTTGAGATCAGATAAACAATAACAGCCAAGGGGAAAATGTACTCTATTATTTTGAGCAATTTTATTAGACTAGAATAATCTAACTATGCGGAAACGTGCTTGAGTAATTCTATTTGTTTTGTGGCTCAACACGATCAGAGATTAATCTCAATAAGCGGTACAATTGTTTAATTGTGTACAAGTGGTGTTGTGGTGTGTCTGCCAGAGATAATCTTTTAGTTTTTTTTTTTTTTATGGCAACAGCGTGTTTCTAGTTAGGTTAGATAATGTATACCATTTGTTGATGGAATGTGTTCAATTTTATGCAGAGAGAGACGGATTATTGGACTTTTTTGATCTGGACAAATTGCAGGTCGGAATCATGAATGCTATACTCTCAAACCTTAACAGTGAAGGAGCTTGTCTTTTGTTTAAGCTAAAGTAATCTTAAGTTAAATAGTGATGTATAACTAGTAATAATAACACGATTAACCGGACTGACGTACACATTGCAGCATTATCACGCTGCCTATTGATTCGGCTGAATAAAAACTATTCCGTTCGTGTAAGTCGACCTCATTTCTAATTTTTTCTTATTTCGGTTCAAACTTAGAAGTTTGATCATTCCATTGGATGACAGAGAAAATTTTTCTTGTAAATTGGCGACGTATCTACTTGGAAGTAACACGTTTAGTATTTTTTTTAAGAAAATTTCAAGTGCAAATCGTTGGATTTATATCGCATTGCGTCCATGCAAACCAATATGTTGCATTTAGTTCTGCAGCATTATTGGACATTTCTTTCTGAGAGTGTCAATTGTTCACCAGGAATTTAATTTGTTTCCGAGTTACCGGCGCATAAGGCCGTCTGTTACAAAGAACCGGTATGTATTTAAAACATTTTAAATTTTAACTGTTTGGAAGGTTCTGTTTTGAGTATTGTGGTGTTTATTTCCTTTTATTTTCTCACCATAGATTCGCTCAGAATCGGTTCTTGGAATATATAACAAGCTGTGGACTGATGTTCCGAGTTATTTCAACACCGACTGAGTTCGGGAAGCGTGTGCTTGCGGGGGTGACTCCATAATATACGAGTGAAGACCCCGGGAGGACGTCGTGACATCGCTCCGCGTCAAGTGATCCCAAAATTTTGTTCCTATTCACTTTTTATAATTTGTAGCAATAGCGAAGTATTTATTGAATAGTTTTTTATATGTATCACCTATTCGTGTCAAAAGGTCGTGAAATGAACCGTTTTTAATTTTACATTTATGCACGGTTATATTTTAATCGCGCCTAGGGCCGGATAGCGGTTGCAACCCCTTCTCTCCTATAGGCATTATTTTCCAAAATTACAAATTTTATTCTAGACAATCCATTTCCCAACTTTACCGATAGTCTTCCTTTTCGTCGCCATTCCTTTTTTCTTTGTATATTTTTTATGTTGAACAATGTTTGTTTTTATTTTATCTTTTATTCGTCAAAATTAAACGTGACACATGTAGTGACAATTTTTTTTTTTTTTACGCTACAAATTGGCGCCCGAACAACTAAAGTAAGTGTTTTTACCTAATAACTTTGAAATTTAAATGATTCGACATAATTTATTTTTTTTGCTTTATTGAGGATGGTCACTCCCTCTGGGAGCTAATGATTCTTAAGCTTATTTGTTTCAGGACGCTGATATTCTTCCATTCAAGAAAGGTATTCTAGGATTTATACCACCAGTACAGATCTGTGAAGCTGTTATTTTCCTTGACATATTTTTTTCATGAAATGTAATGTTTTTTAATGGAATTTAATTTTGTGAACTATAGTACACATAACCGTCTTTTATTTTATCCACTTATGGCAGCAAATATAACGATAGGTTTCCTGATTTTTACTCCTTATTTAGCCTAGATCTTTGTTTACTAGCTTGGCGTTCGCTGACTGCTGGTTGCTGGATTATTTTTGTCCAGCTGTTCATGCCGTGCTTATTTTTCGCTAGGATTCAATCGTCCTTTGTCTGTTCTTTCATTCGTTATTAGGTCTATACTAGTTACATCATGTCAGAAGAGGAGTTCCCTATTGGTGAGACTCCACGTTGTGATAGTCCCATCATTTCGCGACCACCACCTTGTCCCATTCAGCCAAGAGCTTCTCGCGCTTCCTCACAAAGTGTTGTTCCTTCTCCAATAAGATCTGATGAACGCCCACAATTTACCAGGCAGTTCTCTCTTACTAAGTGGAAGATTGTTTTCGATGGAAAGACCTGCGTACGGGAATTTTTCACGAGTCTAGAAGAGTGCAGGGAGGCCGACAATTTGTCTGATGGTTACTTAGTTAGGCGATTCCATGAAGTCTTGTCAGGTGTCGCACTTCAATATTTTAGGTCAATCCGTCGTCCGGATCTTTCCTTCTTTGAGATCAAAGAAGCCTTTTTTAGGACATTCGGTACGACCGATTTTGAATTTAAGATAAGCCAGGAGGTCCGTAACCTCAAGCAGAGACCGGAACAGCTAATAAGAGAATTTATTATCGAGGTTTCTTACTTAAATGCTAAACTGAGCAAGCCTATTGAAGAATCGGAGTTGTTGCGGATCATCACTCACAACATGTTGCCAAAGTACACTCCTTGCTTGTCCATCCAAAAATTTCATGACATCGATAATTTAATCGAAGCTGTTACTCATTTCGAGTCCTTTCTAAAACCTCCAAAGGCGGTAGCCAGTTTCGATTGTGTTGCCGACCAGTCGACTTCTCAGGCTGTTAACTCACCAAAACCCAGGCCGAACAAAACTTCCCATCAACCAACAACTAGTAAGCCTCGGACTTGTCCTAGTTGTAGTCAGTCTCAGCTTTGCTTAAAATGTAACAAAGTTGGTCATTCTTACCGCTCTTGCCCAGAGATCACAGGCATGATTTGTTTTAAGTGTCGCACTCCTGGATTTATTACTAGAGAATGTCCGAAATGTAATCCAAAAAATGCATAGACCACTGGCGATACGCTTCTTTTCGTACAGTATCCCCAGTGTTTACTACAGATTCATTTGATAACCGACCGTTTATAGAGGTATTATTATGTGGTAGAGTTGTTAAAGCATTGCTTGACACTGGTGCTCAGATTTCGCTTGTTAACGATAATTTTATTCAGCAACTTGGTATTTCTTTGACATCAAAAGACGCTTGTCCCCGTGTTATATCGGCTAATAATTCACCGATTGATATTCTTGGTTCTGTACATCTTCCAGTTAAATTTAACGGTACAACTTTTATTCATGAGTTTTTAGTGGCAAGTTCGATGTCATCTTCTGTTATTTTAGGTATCGAATTTTGGAATAAATTCGGTTTGACGTCTATTTTTAGTCAGGCTTTCGATAAAAATATTGATGGTAATATGTTTATCCCTTCTGTTCAGCACTCTCCCCCTCAAGTTTCCTCTGTTAGTGAGGTTCGTTATATTCATCCTCGTAACATCCTATCGCCGGATCAAGAGTCTTGTCTTCAACAAGTTATTAAGGAGTATGAAGTTATCTCTTCGGAAAAAGTTGGTCTTGGAAAGACATCTTGGTTGTCCCATAAAATTAATACTACGGGATACCCTATCCGTCAAAGATATTATCCCTTATCCCCAGTCAAGTTGAAGATTCTCAATGAAGAGATTGACAAAATGTTAGATATGGGTGTTATTCGTCCTTCTCGTTCTCCATGGGCTAGTCCTGTGGTAATGGTGACAAAAAAGGATGGTTCTGTTCGGTTTTGTGTCGACAGTAGAAAACTGAATAGTGTGACAATCAGAGATTCTTATCCTCTTCCCCGTGTTCACGATATCCTCGACAACCTTCGTGGTGCTAGATATATTAGCTCATTGGATTTTAGAAGTGCTTTCTGGCAAATTCCACTTGCTGATAGAGAAAGTTGTGAGAAAACAGCATTTATTGTCCCACAACGTGGTCTCTTTGAGTTTGTTAGGATGCCTTTTGGTCTAACGAACGCTGCTTCGGAGATGCAACGCCTTACTGATATGATCGTTAATTTCGAGTTTACTTCTACCAGTGACGACTGTATTTTTGGGTACGTCGACGACTTGATAATCGTATCTAAAGATTTCTTTGGTCATATGGCGCTGCTCAGGAAGGTGCTTGCTCGACTTAAAGAAGCAGGCTTATCTATAAATTTGAAAAAATGCGAGTTTTGCAAAAGCGAACTAAAATATTTGGGTTATATAGTTAATGAAAAGGGACTTCAAACCGATCCCGGCAAACTTGATGCTATTAAAGATTATCCTACTCCCACTTCAGCTAAGTCATTACGCGGTTTCATTGGTATGTGTTCCTATTATAGGCGTTTCGTTAAAGGGTTTTCTTCTATAATTGCTCCGCTTACTGCCCTTATCGGTAAGAGAAAGGGTAATGATCCAATAAGTTGGAATGATGCAGCCGATCAGGCTTTCACTAAGTTGAAACAAGCGCTAATCGATACGCCTGTTATGGCATGTCCTGATTTCTCCAAGCCGTTCATCCTGCAGTGTGATGCATCAGCTGTTGGTCTTGGTTCGGTACTGACACAAAAGATAGACGATGTTGAGCACCCAATCGCCTATTATTCGCGTTTATTCACTCAAACTGAACGCAATTATAGTACTACAGAACGTGAACTCTTGTCAGTTTTGGATTCAATTAAACATTTTCGATGTTATTTAGATGGGATGAAGTTTTCAGTCATAACAGACCATATGGCCCTTAAGTGGCTCCTCACTCTTAACAACCCATCTGGTCGTTTAGCTCGTTGGGCTACTATTATCTCCCAATATACTTTTGATATTGTGCATCGTAAAGGTTCGCAACATATAGTCCCCGATGTTCTATCCAGGATCTATGCTAATCCTGTGTCGTTTGACCAGGGTCCTGAACATACTAATGACCGTTGGTATAAGAAGGTGTATATAGGTGCTCGAGACACGCCACAAATGTTCCCAGCATACGCTATAAATAACGGTATCCTTATGAGACGCATGCCTGTTACTAGTCCTTTATCTTCTGAACCATGGCACGTGGTGTTACCAGCTGAAAAGGTTCCAGACGCTATTTGGGAAATTCACAATAGTTTTCCTTCGATACATCCCGGTGTTACTAAAACGTATCTAAAGCTTAGGGAGTTGTTCTACTGGCCAAATATGTTCCGTGACGTTACTTCGACGTTAAGTCAATGTGAGGTTTGTAAAGCCTATAAAATCTCGAACACGCAACCTCGCGGTCAGATGTGCTACCCTAAAGAGGTTTCCTTGCCCTTACAGATGATTTCTATCGATATAATTGGTCCGTTGCCCTGTGCTTATTATGGTTATAAATATATCCTTTCTATGGTAGATGTTTTTTCCAAATATGTTTGGCTAGTTTCTCTGAAAAGGATTGACGCTCTTTCTGTTATAAAAGCGTTAGAGTCTGAAATTTTCTTTAATTTTGGGGTTCCGCGTACTATTCTTTGCGACAACGCTACAGTTTTTCGTAGTAATCAATTCCTTAATTTTCTCAGATCTTTTCATATTCAATCACCTACTTTTACGCCATATTATACACCCCAAGCAAATACGGTTGAGCGATACAACCAAAGTGTTATTACGTGTTTAGGTATTTTGGTTGGTGAAAACCAAAGAAGTTGGGCTAAAATGTTACCTAAAGTTAAGCTTTACCTCAATTCTTGTGTTAATCTAGCTACTGGCTTTACGCCTAACTTTCTTATGTTTGGTAGAGAGGTCCTTATGGATAGCAGTCGTGTAGATAGTCAGACTCGAAGCTCTAATTTGGCAGACAGTCGGGCTCGTCATGCTTCAAACCTATCCTCTCTCAGCGAAGTTTATGCAAAGGTAGCTGATAATCTTTCTTTAGCTTTCCTCCGTAACTCTCGTGCATATAATTCTAATCGATCAGCTATCACTCTGAATATTGGTGATACTGTATGGAGAAAGAACTTTTCCAAGTCTTCTGGAAATGATTTTTTTTCTGGAAAGCTTGCTCCACGTTTTATTAAGTGCCGTGTAATAAGAGTCATTTCTAGGACCACATATTTGCTCCAGGATTGTGATTCAGTCCACTCCGGACAATATCATATCAAAGATATCTTAAAATAAATTTGATTGAATTCTCTTTGTTCCATTTTAACATTAACATTTGCTTTCTAAACCTTTTTCCTCTTTGGTTTATGGGAATATTTCTTTGCATAAGTTTTTGATTATGTTAAAAACTTCATGAATTATCTGTTAATAATGACATCTATTTATTTCTGTGTTGTGTCAACCTGTGTTCTCAGGTTATTTTATTTCTTTTAGTTTAACACAAATGGTGTGTCATTCTACATTTAATTTGAATTTAAACTTGAGTTTTCTGACTTGAGTTCTCTGATTTGAGTTTTTTTGTCTTGAATTCTTCTTTGACTTAATTGACTTAAGTTTTCTTTCTCAAACTTGTTTTTTTGTTTTTTGTCCAACTTGTCTTTCGTTTCTATAACTAAGGTTGGACTTTACGTGTTGACGTTATTTATTTTTTGGGGATCCCCGGGTTTTTTCTTATTGTTGTTAGGTAATAGTTAAGTCTTATGTTAAGTTAGGCTAGCTTTACTTAGATGTATAGTTCCCTGGTTGTTCTTCATAGTTGTTAGGATGTGGTAGTTGTTGGTGTTTGTCTCTAATTGAACAATATATATTTAGATTTATGAGTTTGTTATTTTCTTTCATATTCTCCATAGATGTAATCGAGATATCGCGAGTTCGCGCGGATAACGTTTAGATGTGGTGGCCACCGTGTTTATTCAGTATCTTTTGCACTTCGATATCGTTTGATTCAGAAATGATTCCTGCTGTTGTCATTGCCTGTTCCAGCTTTATCTTTCTTCTCACTCGTACTTTCGTCCTTTTTTTCTTAGAAAGGGGGTATTGCAGCATTATCACGCTGCCTATTGATTCGGCTGAATAAAAACTATTCCGTTCGTGTAAGTCGACCTCATTTCTAATTTTTTCTTATTTCGGTTCAAACTTAGAAGTTTGATCATTCCATTGGATGACAGAGAAAATTTTTCTTGTAAATTGGCGACGTATCTACTTGGAAGTAACACGTTTAGTATTTTTTTTAAGAAAATTTCAAGTGCAAATCGTTGGATTTATATCGCATTGCGTCCATGCAAACCAATATGTTGCATTTAGTTCTGCAGCATTATTGGACATTTCTTTCTGAGAGTGTCAATTGTTCACCAGGAATTTAATTTGTTTCCGAGTTACCGGCGCATAAGGCCGTCTGTTACAAAGAACCGGTATGTATTTAAAACATTTTAAATTTTAACTGTTTGGAAGGTTCTGTTTTGAGTATTGTGGTGTTTATTTCCTTTTATTTTCTCACCATAGATTCGCTCAGAATCGGTTCTTGGAATATATAACAAGCTGTGGACTGATGTTCCGAGTTATTTCAACACCGACTGAGTTCGGGAAGCGTGTGCTTGCGGGGGTGACTCCATAATATACGAGTGAAGACCCCGGGAGGACGTCGTGACATCGCTCCGCGTCAAGTGATCCCAAAATTTTGTTCCTATTCACTTTTTATAATTTGTAGCAATAGCGAAGTATTTATTGAATAGTTTTTTATATGTATCACCTATTCGTGTCAAAAGGTCGTGAAATGAACCGTTTTTAATTTTACATTTATGCACGGTTATATTTTAATCGCGCCTAGGGCCGGATAGCGGTTGCAACCCCTTCTCTCCTATAGGCATTATTTTCCAAAATTACAAATTTTATTCTAGACAATCCATTTCCCAACTTTACCGATAGTCTTCCTTTTCGTCGCCATTCCTTTTTTCTTTGTATATTTTTTATGTTGAACAATGTTTGTTTTTATTTTATCTTTTATTCGTCAAAATTAAACGTGACACATGTAGTGACAATTTTTTTTTTTTTTACGCTACAACATGTAGTATAAAAGTAAAAAAAAGAATAAAAAATGCAAAAGTTAAGCACAGGCTGTTAATAAAACTGTAAGTAGTCTAGCAGCAACCAGTGCATAATCGTCTGTAATAAACACATACTTAAATTTGCGTTTAATGCGCCAAGGGACGACAGGCAGCACTTAATGTTGCAACGTTACGACCGCCTCTAAGGCAGCAGAAATAAAACGGCTCCACAGGTGTCTGAATAAAACTGTGTAGAACAAAACGATACGCAGCTTTGTAGCTACAATTAACTCTAGATATTTTGGTTGTCACGTTTCCAAATAATTGTATGTTCATTTATAATGCTATCTGCTGCTACCGCAAATGTATTCCGCGCCACCTGCACAGATTTGGTTATACGTAAACAGATTATCGGAAAAATCTCAACTGTAGTGTCCTATATAGCGCTTCCCGCCCGCACAACGCGCCCAACTTACATAAGAGTACTCCACCATGTAGGTATTTGAAGAATTTTTACAACGTTCCGTTCCGTTCGAATAAAGTCTGTTCTATTTTCGCTACTGTTGTAAAACCATATAACACCTAATTGCAGCGTTGCATCATAGGAGCAACAAAATTTACATTTTCTTCACGTTACATCTGGATCGATTGATTGAAACGTGGTCCTAACAGATGAAAGCTCTTAATTAAATATTAATTAGCGTTTCTGGCTTCCGATTATGCACGAGTGCATCGAATTATTAACTTTCCAATAACTGCGACGATGTTAATATTTTATTCGCAACATAAATTATTTATTACACTTCAGTGGAGTCTATAAATTTGTACAAACTGATTTACTAATGAATGAGTTTTTCAGTTATTGTTATTTCCGATAGAATAACATGTGTATTCATTTAAACAGTTTACAACAATGCACTTGTTTTCTGATTTGAGAAGTTTTGATTTTTATTGTAATTGAGCCCGCACCCAGAACCGAGCACAATTACTAACCGTCACATTCCCAATTGACAGTTTGACGTGTAGTCAATGAACCACCCTGCTGTATCTTGTTTCATTCATCAAAATTACGAGGAACCTCGATTCCCCTTATTAGTTTGAAAAAATCGATCAATTTATTTGCGGCTTTTATGAACAAGAGAATTTGCTTTTAGTAGCTGTGAAATTATGAGTGAGTGCAGACCTAAATGATTTTATGAAGAATGAAATCAAGGCATATAATCAAATTAAATGGAGTAACATATCCCTACCTACAAATCCTGGCACGGTTTGATTAACTAAATTATGGTAGTTGCTATGTTTTAACCGGACATAACACCACCTGTTCTCCTCGAATGGGAAGGCAGAGGTGTTCTTTCGCCAAATTTTGCCATTTATGTTTAAGGATGCAAGACACCCATCGATTGAAAATCATTATCGAAAGCAGCTAGATTCACCTCGACAACAATGTTGTTAATAATAATAATTTTGATCGAGGCCATCGATCTATGATAGAATCGATAATTTGACGTCTATCAATAGTTCCTACTACACCAAAGTAAAGTCCACGGTAACACTTACACCAAACAACTGACGCCGATCAATGTCTTCGTTCGTCGATCGATCTATTAGTGTGGTAACACGAAACACCCTTAATAAAAATACCAGCCTGTAACTCTCGCGATGCAGACCATAGGTCTCTTCACATTCAGAGAAGGCAAGAGCGTTGACACCACCAACTAAGGATAACAGCCAAGCGGCTAGAGCGGTTACGCACTGCGTCCGATCCGAATCCGAGAAATTTTGGTCTGAACTAGCCTTAGTATTTCTTGTAGGGGAGGTTAGGCATTGTACCTGATCTCCGTCCGTCTGAAATCAAGACATTTCCAATTCGGATAGAACTTGGATCTCGGATTCGGATAAAGATCGGATGCAGTGCGTAAACACCCTTAGCACAGTTCGCCACGAGAGAGTTGAAGTGCCTTAATGTACAGAATTGTATCCCTTTACAGCAAATTGCAGCTAGCGTCTCAGGTTTGTGATTCAATTCGAGGCAATCCAGAATCCAATATTCTTAGTTAGAGTCACGTACTAGGTATTATTTATTGTTTTACATGAAAACGTAATTCGTTATCTAAGAATAGTAGGTATTGCCCTTAGGTTTTGGATATCAATTTTAAAATGATTAGCCCTCAGTTTCCCAGATCAAAATTATTGCAGAATTAATGTGACAAATTGCCAAGCACGCGTTATCTGCTGTGATTGGTTAAATTAATTTTCGACAGCCAATCACAGCAGATAAAGCGTGCTTGACAATTTATTAATTGCAACTTTTTTGACCTGGTTTCTGAATAGAGGATTTGAAGTTGAGACCTTTTATAATGTTTTACTAAAGTTTATTTTGAAAAGATCTCAAGTTCTAATTCTTAATAAATACAGAAGCAGGGTGTAAGTTTGACTTAATTGATAATCATGTGTGGAATGTTTGTGTAAATAGTGGGTTATGGAATTTCATGATTTTATTAGCCAGGTACGTTATAGTTAGAAATTAATTAATTAATTACCAACGTTTGTTATTTTTCAAATGAATTGTTAAAATACATCATTCATCAATCTCATATTTTATTTTTATGAGTCTTCAAACGTCACTGGTTCAAGAGCATTATGACGTAGTTAATACGGGTTAACATAAAACATTTTTATCGGTTTTCTTGTGCTTTTAAATGACTCAGAAGGAGCAAAAACCTAAATACATTGTTAAGTACAAAAATAGAATACCTAATGAACTATCAAGGACAGGATAAAAACACTTTTATAAAGAAGGATAATAACGATCAAAGAATACACTTTATATTTTGATTCATAAACAGAAACAGCGAAGATCGCAAATATACTAAAAGCTTTTGCGCGCATGCATTTCAGATTGACAGTAACTATGTGTCTGCTTTTAAATGTATCACATAAAAACTTCTCTCTGTTTAATTTGATTGGCTACAGAGTCTCAATTCTCAAAATACTCTTACAATCTAGAATATTGAAACATTGTATTGCGTTTTCTTTGTGTCTATTTTTTTACTGACATGTAGGATTGTATCATGTTAGGAGATTGGTGTGACCATAAGACCTTAGAGCAAGGTTATTTAGAGTGTGCGTAAGGGACAGATGTATTTGACTTGTATAAATCTATCCCTTTTTCACACTCGAACCATGATAATTTTGACACGTCAAAGGCAGTCGCTCTTTCTGAAATATTACAGATAATTATTAAAGAGAAGGACACGCAACACATCTTTTTTGTGTTGGTTAATCATCCAAACACTACTCCCGCTCTGGGTGAAGCGGAAGGGCGTGGCAGACTTCTACTGACTAAAACCCACACCTTCAGTTGCCAGGACCGCGGTAACTCTTTTTCAAATTTATCCGCGACCTAGATCGGTCCTAGTGGATCTCTTTGAGGCACGCGTGGAGCACAACGTACCGTCGACTCAGATCTGAGGACACGCAACCCTGGCCAGATTAATGCCCATACAAAAACCATATCACCTCTTTCTCTCTTTTCTTGCGATCGTTTAGCTTCAAACTCTTTATTTGAAAAACATGATTATACGAACCCTTCTCCAAACTCCGTCCGGCACTGCTCGTCCATTGTGAACACGTAGTTGGATATCTCTTTGGCACCACCAAGCACCACGCCTTCATCTTGACTCCGCTCATGCAAACACCACCAACGCCTGGACAAAATTGATTGATGTGAGTAACTTTGCAAAACTTTATGTGTACCTAAGTAGCAATGGTAACAATATGATGGTAAAAAAAATGTTGATCAATGGCAGAGAGTCGAAGGCCAAAGTGGATTACGTGTGTCATTATATGAATGAAAAGGGAGGAATAATGGTGTATGTTGAAGTCAGAGAATGATAGAAGAAGAAGTTCACGTAATATGGGATCATCATCAGCCTATTAATGTTTCCACTGCTGAGACACAGGCCTCATTTCTGTGAGGGAATGGGCCGTAATTCACCACGCGGGCACGGTGCGGGTTGGTGGATGTCACATGTCTTCGAATATGGGAAAAGGGCTAGAAATGCCAGAAAAATGTGCGTCTCCCCTGTATTATAAAACCAACATATAGCTGCCACTATCTTTAAAGACAAAGAACATTTGAAAAATATTTTTTTTGTTTGGGTAATCATTGAATTACTTCTCCCTCTCTGAGTGAAACGGGAGGGCGTGTCAGACTTTTACTGACTAAAACCCACCCGTGTTCCTTCAGTTGCTTGTGCCAGGGCCGCGGTAACTCTCTTTCAAATTTATCCGTGACCTAAATATCCAACCTAATGTTAATAAATCAAGCGAATAACAAAATTCTGCTGTCAATTATTTGCCTGACCATAGGGGTATATCAATTTTTACGTCACAGGAAAATGTAAACGAAACGAAAACGGGAAAATCCTTTCAAGAAGTTGGTACAGGTAAGGCCTACGGTTACGTATCTATTTCGACGTCGGTTTGACAAATTGGATTATTACAATAGGTACCCAACCTCTTCGGAAACGAATTGATTCCTTCAGCTTTCAGTACGATTCGTATATAAATGGCTGTATTTATTTACCCAACGTTACGTCGATAGAGCGATCGATAACAATATTACTAATGAGCATTGGAATACGTCGTAATTACGTATTAGTTAGTGGTTAACGATATAACTGAAGTTAAGCGTGTGTACAGGTGGTTTAGTAAGGCATGACGTCACACATTGCCGTGATAATTGGGTGGCCAAACTAGCCAACGTATGCTGTATAAATTCATTCAATCTGTCCAAATATTTGTTTATTTACCGTGAATCCTGTATTGTACTCTAAACCAAGGTATTCTTTGAATATAAATGGCGAGTTTATCTATCTTTTATTTTTGAAATCAATCTACATTGTTCAATCGTTCACGAATCTTTCTGTTCAAACATTCACCAATAACTTCTGATAGTACTTTTTATGTAAAGATTATTCAAGGAGATCGTCCCACTATGACGTTGTATTTGTCTTTATTCCTTTTATTTTACTTGGAGCAAAAATATTCCTTGGATATCATTCACCTGTTGATCTAATAAATTCCCCAGTTCATTTGCCTCAACAAGTCAGCCTGATCTAAAATTCCTTTTCGTACAAGAGAAAAGTTATTTGGCAACATTTATTGTTAGAGTACATCTGCCAACTGGAAGCTGGTTCTTTTATAATATGCTCAAATAATGTGGTTAATTTATGACCACAGAATAAGGAGGGTTTCAGTAATGGGAAAGAAATAAGAAAGTGAAAATACGGCACAGTTGGAAGGAGCGTTAGTGTTGGAAAAATGGCGAGACTATTTAGTTTTCGCTATAACAGACTGCAAAAATGTTTATTGTACTTTTCTACTTTCGCGTATCATGCATTAGGTCTTTTAGCAGATGGCGTTTATGCGCCAACATTTTAGACACCATTTACCTACGTTGAAATAAACAGCGAACTAATAATACGGTTGCAAATGTCTTGGCAACACACAGCTGTATCTTTAAGTAGGAGCACAATGTACGATTCAGTGTTTCTAGACAGTCAGGCGCTTCTACCAATTTGACGACCGTAGCTAAACTAAGTCAGGCAATTGGACGTGGGCATTTACTGTACCTATGTGCGTTCAATTAGTACACTGGATACGTTCCATTTGCTCCTCCAGCTTTAACTAACCAAAGCTTGATTTACTCGCTTTACTGTCGTAGAAAATCTTGTAAAGGACCAGATTAGGTCCTAAAATAATATTTTCTATTTAGGAATTCCAGAGATTTGTTCACGCATCTGGTTGGCTACGTGTTTTAAATATAGCGGTCAATAAAACCATGTTACTGCAAATGGATACGCATAGCACGAGTGCCACAATATTTTTTTTATTTTTATTAATACAAACAGTAGTACAATAAGAAACAGTCATACTATCTTAAATATTACATTTATACAATTATGCTACCAACTACGTTCTCCACAGATTACAATTTAAAGTATTTAAAACTAGTTTGTAACACAGATACAATACACAGCGGTAATTGTACTAGAATTCTTATCTGGATTTTTTTTAATAATATATAAAATAAAAACAGAAAGAGTAAATTTTGTGCGTATATTATTAAGCACTAGCTTTCCCACGCGCCTTCGCTCCCGTCAACTGGCAACCTAGCTACCCATCTAAACCGTTTACGCAGCGCACGCAACGGAAACTCTCAAAAAGGAATATTTTTCCCCGTGTTTGCTATATTTTTCATTTATGCTCCGCTCCCATTGGGCGTAGCGTGATGTTATATAGCCTATAACCTTCCTCGATAAATGGGCTATCCAACCCAAAAATAATTTTTCAATTCCAACCAGTAGTTCCTGAGATTAGCGCGTTCAAACAAACAAACAAACTCTTCAGCTTTATAATATTAGTATAGATTACGTTATTATATATTAATTTGCAGATCCTTTAGGGTTGCTTGGATTTGTTTCTTAAACGCATTTTCAAATACATAATTACAAAGGATACTTAAAAGAGATTAGGTTAGCAAGAATTTACTTTATAATTTGGGCTGTAATGAGCGAATATATACGACAAGAGCCTCTAAATACAATTCTGTTACAATCTATCTCAGCGTGAAAACTTAGATGAACTAAGCTGTCAATCTCTGGGAGTATTCAATTTCTAGTTCAATCTCTAGTAGTACAATCTTTAGAATGGCAGCCCACTTCACCTATGTTTGGAATAGAGCGTCTGGTTACTATGACACAGAAACGCCCAGATAGGTCGAAGCTATGATACTTTAGCCTGATAAATTGACAGTCAGTGTAACATAAGGATATCAGTAGGTACTCTGCCATAATTGGGTTGCGGTGGTCAGATTACCGTCAATCCGTGTTTCTGACGTACTGTATTTTGTAGTTACACTGTTTGACGGATAAAGGAAAACAAAGAGATACAAGATGATATGGCTAGAATGGAGGTGATTACTGAGATGACGGCAAATAGACGTTATGCTGCACTAATCATCAATATCATCATCATCATCAATCAATCAATATATATAATAAATCTGTAGAAACGTCGTTTTTGTACATCGAAAATATTTCCTACAAAAAAATAGCCAGGGTGTTAAAGGATATTCAACAGAACCCATTTCCAGCAGTTTTGAAATTTTAGTCTGTTTGTCGGTTCAGTTGTGCACGCATCACTTAAAATGTACGAAACCAATGTAGATAACTTTTATACATAAAAATTGTGCGTAATCTGAAGTATTACTTAGTTTTTGTTTCATCGCAATCGGTTCACGCTATCAAAAAATATATTAATTCAAAGTGTTCAAGAAGTAAAATATTATTATTATAACAACACACAATCTAGATACTGTGACAGTTCTCGATAGATGGCGTTGTGCATTTGACGTCATTTTCTGAATGGTGGTTTTAAGATTCTCCGCGGCAGAATGACCGTAGAAAAAAAAATATTAGTTAGGGTAGGGTAGGCAGTTGACGGATGCGAAGCCGCAGGCACAGTTAGTCCTAAATAATTATAGGTAAAGGCAGAAAGATGATGGTGACTGGAACACGAACCTAACTTGGGTTGGGATCAGGCCAGGCTTGAAAAGCAATTTATACTCACTTGGACTTGCCATGGAACTGTTCTTTGGAACATGATGACCACGCGTAGTTGTGAAGCGTGGCTAGAACTGTCGGTGCCATCACAGAGCCTTTGACTGCTTCGCTCTGGCACTGACTGTCTCCATCGTGAGTTAGTCCTAACCTGTAGAAATAAAGGAAAAATCAATAATATAATATGAATAAAGGTATGATATGCGTAGTATAAATCGAGGGAAACAAATAATAATAAAAAAAAACAGTCATTCCTAGACTAAATTTATAAACAACGTGCCTATTTGAAAAAAGTTTACAATTTTACGAAACGAAGAATAGATAACGCTGGAATGGTTTTGATTTTCGGAACCTATCACTTTCCAAATAACAAATTCCCAAAAACCCCTACACAGTACAGCAAAATAAAATTAAAAGTTAATACCACGCAAAAGAAATGTTTTCCTCACAAAAGGTGCGCAGTTTTTTCCAGCAAACAATGCAGTTTTCGCCAATCAAAAATAAAATATATCTGCGAGTATATGACGAAAGGACATTCCAGAGTAGCAGTAACAAAGGATTTCTCACTTGGAATGCAGACATAAACTCGGAATCCTATATTTAGCAATTTCTCTTGTTTTATGAAGACAGTGACGTGATGACGTGCATAAGAAGTATGATAGTGACATTTAAATGGTATCATAAAAAACAACTTTATGACTATACTTTGATTTTTAATTTTGTAGACTAAACTGACATTTGGAGTAACTTTATCGTTACATAAAAATAGTGTCGTATCCTGACTATCCTAAGTGATCGAAAGTTGATCGAAAATCGAAGTAGATCGAAAATGGAACTATTTCACGGCAAAAACCGCCGGCCGTAACAAAACAATACATTCTGCAAAGTGTCATACGATACGATTTTGTACAGCCACATCACATTTTTCTGTTTAGGGTTTGTTGTTTTACATGTATTTAAATAATGCATAAGTTACAAGAGTGGACTTTGCGACGCCGTAGTCGGGCAAAAAAATAGTATTCATGACTTTCAAACGGGATAAACCTCGCAAACGGTACGCTTGACAAAAATATGATGTACCAAACACTACCTTCATTTTAAAATCCCTGTTCAATGATAAATGTTCATGATGGGGTGCGGTGAAAAAATGTTTTTGTTCTTCACTTCGTGCCCCTTAGTGCGTCACATAGCCGGCAAACAAGACGCTGCCAACGACACCTCATTTGTTAAATTATGATAAGTAGTTTAGAAGTTATGAGGGAGCAGATGAACATACTTACATACACCATACCGGTAAAAATCGTAATCCTCCTTTTCTCTCGCCGTAGTCGGATAAAAAAGGCACATCTCTAACCGATATCTAACTCTATAGATCTAACTCTCTAACAGATGTCACATCAAGCAGCCTAATACATTTCCCATCGTTTCTCAAGGCGTCAATTGCACCATGAATGTTCCACAAGCCTTTTCAATTAGCCGCTCTCGGGTATCGTCTTAGTTTTAGTTTCAAATGGAGCGGTTTGCTTTGAAGTGGCCTTTTATGAAACTTACGAGTACGCCGGCAATTAGCCCGTGCGGGCTTCAACATGACTCAACAAACACCCAAACGGTGGAACATGTTGCTTGCCGCCATTTTGGACGGCTGTTACCAAATTGTAACGTTACGGGAAGCGGTAAATGATGCCAATGAAACGCTTGGGTGTTCGGGAATGTTTGTAAACTGATTGTAACTACATATTTGGTTATGTAAAAATAACTATACTCACATTAGGGGTACGGGTTACCTACACTTTTGAACATTATAGCGTCCATAAATGAATTCCAATTAATTGTGTATCTATTTTTACGCAGCCCACGTTGGTTCATGATTGTCATTTGTTTTTATTGGGATTTCTGTAGACTGTTCGAATCACGTTCGAATTATTTTTCAAAATGATTTAATAAGTAAATATTTTCGGCCTACAACTTGTCTTTGAATGGCGTATTAGAAACTTTTTGTTATTTTTTAAATTTGATAACGAAGTTCCTAGTGCGCATATATACCTACGCAAGTAAACTAAGTAGTCTTTGTTTTACTAACTAGGTTGTCTTATGATATTCGATATCAAAACCTAATAAAACCTAATGTTTTAACATTCCCCTCAAGTTGGGCTATTAGCAAAATTTCGAGTAAGTATTATAATGATTAATATCCCTGCATGTTTACCCAAAGCCTCCCTTCGGGCGAATTAATTAATCCTGGTGAACGGAGCAAATTGCGCGTGTGAACGGGGCAGGCCGTGTAGATATGTTCTGTCGACTGTACCTACCGACACGACGACATGACGACGTGACGAATTAATCGAGAACAATACAATACAATACAATCATTTATTTTGTAAAACATAGGTATGATTATAGTTGGTATTCAAAATAATGTGCACTATGTTTTGCCAATATCTGGCGTACAAAATTAACATAAATAAAATAAAATAATATAATACAATTAAGGTGGCATGTCAATATGTAACATTAAAAAAAAAAATAAATCAATTCAAAATATGTCAGTTAGGTAAACAGGTCATTACAATTTCAGATAAATAAACACATTCACACATAATCAATAAATAAAATCATAGCTGTTTAACTGGCAAGTCGGAATCGTCATACCTCTGTTTGTCAGTAGTGAACTCAGTGATGGAGTAGTAACATCTATCTACAAGGAATTTAAACAAAGACCTCTTAAATGATCCCAGACACTCTTTATTTCTTATAGCTGCTGGTATACTGTTATAAATTTTTGGGGCCATACCTAGCACACTTTTGCCGAAAAATGCGGTTTTATGAGAGGTAACATGAATGGTATTCTGATAGCGGCGAGAGCGCAGTTTTTCAAATAAATGCAGGTTACAGCGAACAAACACTCCCATTTCATATATGTACATAGACGGTAGAGTGAGCAAACTGAGTTCCCCAAACAATGGTTTACAACTCTCAATTGATTGCAATTTGGTAAACGATCGCAAGCACCTCTTTTGAGCTTTAAAAGCAATGTCTCTGTCAGTGGAGTTGCCCCAGAAAATGATTCCGTACCTAATGCCAGAAGCCACATAAGCATTGTATGCTATTTGTACTGTAATGCGGTTAACCGTTTTTGACAGTTTATACAGAGCATATGCAAATTGGCTAAGCTTCTTTGACAAAGCATCGATATGTTGTTTCCAAGTCAGATGACTATCTATATAAAGGCCCAGAAATTTTGCGACGTCACATTCAGAGATTGCTACGTTACCATATTTTATATTCAGTTTCGGTTTATTTGTTCTTTGATTAAATGTCATTATTTTAGTTTTGTTAAGATTTACTTTTAGGTTATTATTAAATAACCAGTTTATTATATTTTTAAGATCATCATTTATGTCATTTTCAAGAATATTAATGTCATTACCAGAGAATAAAATAGTGCTGTCATCAGCAAATAAGACCATCTGATGTTTACTGACCTTAGGCATATCATTTATATAAATGTTAAATAATGGAGGGCCAAGAATGCTACCTTGTGGAACACCAAAATTAGTTTTTCTAGGACGTGACATATACGTTCTTTCGACTTTCGAGCTTGCACATAACCTATCGAGCGCTGTGATTTGAGTGCGATTAGAGAGATAAGATTGTAATAGGTTTAATGCAGTTCCTCTAATCCCATATCGCTCTAATTTGTTTAGCAGTATACCATGATCTACATGGTCGAATGCTTTAGACATATCCATAAACAACGCCGCTACTGGAATTCTACCATCAACACTAGAAACAATTTTCTCGATCACGTCATAGATCGCCATGTTAATGGATTTACCTTTCCTAAATCCAAATTGCTCTCTGACTATGAGATCATGCTTTTCAAAAAACGACGAAAGGCTATTGTATATCACCTTTTCTATAATTTTGGAAAAAATAGGTATAAGTGCTATTGGTCTATAATTACCCATGATACTTTTATCATCTTTTTTATGAATAGGTTTAATAATAGTAATTTTTAATTTGTCCGGGAAATAGCCATGTTCAATGCAAAGATTAATGACATAACTTAAAGCAGGTCCTATTAATGGCGCTACTTCTTTGACCACTTTTGTAATAATGCCGTCATATCCATGGCTATTGGTATTATTTAAGGAGCGAATTACAGCAACTATATCTGCTGGTACTGTAGGAGGAATAAATATGGAGTTACAATTTGTATCAATATTTGCATAGGAAGGAGTAGAATTATTCGGTTGAATTTCGTCTATAAAATAATCATTAAAAGCTTGTGCAATAAGTCGAGGTTTATGTATTTTATTGTCATTTATTGTTACGTATTCAGGTATATTTTCTCTAGGATAGTTAATCTTATTTTTATTAATAATGCTCCAAGTGGCTTTAGATTTATTCCTGGCCGAATTTATGTGATAGTCATTCTGAGATTTTTGGGTCAATGCCACTATTTTCTTTAAACGAGCAGTATATTGCTTTAATAAAAGTTTATTTTTAGAAGTAGGCGCTCGCCTGTATTGCCATAACATTTCTCTTTTTCGCTTACAACTGAGCCTAATTCCTTTGGAAATCCACTTAGATTTTTTACGCTGACTGATTCTTATTTTCCTTGAAGGGAAACAGAGATCATAAAAAAGCATAAATTGATCATAGAAACAGTTAAATGCTTCCTCAGGTTTATCGTGTTGATAGACTTCACTAAAACCAAGATTATGAAGAGAGTCTATGAATTTAGACAAGTTTTCTTGGCAATAGTCGCGCCTCGGAATATACCAATGCTTAATGGAACAAGTTTTTTCCACGGGGCATTTGATCACTTGGGCAGTATGATCAGATAGTGCAAGATCAAGTACTGCACACTTACTACCTCTAATATTATGTATGATATTGTCTATGCATTTTCCACTAGCCAATCGTGTAGGCTGGTGAATTCCAATTTTTAAATCATAGTTAGAAAGGAGGATTTGAAAATTGTTAAATTGTTTTGATTTTGTCAAAGTGTCTATATTAAAATCTCCACAAATAACCACTTTTTTAAAATCACCGAGGCTACACATTCGTAAAATACCATCCAGGTTTGCAAAAAATAGTTCCAAACAGTCATTCTTAATTTTAGGTGGTCTGTAGATGCAAATCACTATTAAATTGTGTATTATTAATTCTATTGCACAGCATTCAAGGACGTTAGCTACATAGAATTTACTTAAATCAATGTTTTTGTACTTATGCATATGATTTATAAGGATGCATGAACCACCATGCCTAGTATTCCGCATTGAAAACGTAGCTAATTCGTAGTTAGGGATATGTAGATGGAACTGATCTCCAATCATCATATTGTGTTCAGTAATACATAATAAGTCAATGTTTTGCCCCTTGTCCCATAGTTCTTCTAAATGGAGAGTAAGAAGGTCCGACTTACCAATCAAGCCATTAACATTTTGATGAAAGATATGTACGTATTTATACACGAAAAAAATTGCTAGTACCAGCTTTAGGCACTTTGTCCATACACATAGACAAGTTGCAGTTAATAATTTTGTCATCAGGAATGTCATAAGTTTGAGTGGATTTGTCACAGGCAGTAATAACAACGTCGCTAGGTATGTTACTAGTTTGAGTTGATTGGTCAGGTTTTGGCTTAGTGAGAATTCGATTTTGCTTAATATATGTCACAAATTTAGTTTTGAAATCAATATGTAATATTTCTTTTAGTAAGCATCTACAAATATTAACAGTAAGATGGCGCTGTCTTCGCGGTACAGATTGACTATATCCCATGTTAACAAATAGACCATTATATTTATTACATACGTGGCGTAGCGAACTATTTAAGCTAAATTCATTTAAATGTTTGTTGTAAGGGACTTCTGATACAATAATATTGGCATGCTTAATACTTCTAAACCAAACACCGAGGTCAATTTGAAAATCCAGAGGATTGGTATCATTAGTACCTGACAATATAATAACATAGTCATTTTCCGTAAGAGAATTCAAGTTATAAGAATTTATTAAGACATCTGTTGTTTTTGCACCAGGTTTCCAGAAGCATAGTACTTGATATTCATTGCCCAGTAGCGCTTGTAAGGTGTAACGAATATTTCGCCCTTGGTCATCACCTAAAACAATGACCTTCTTCTGTTGCACAGGTATAGTCTTGTAGGTTGATGTCGTCTTTACAACGGATATATATTCCTGAGAATTAGTACTAGCGCTTGAGTTCATATTATTCGCAGGCCCTGGGGTCAAGATAGCTGCTGATGCTGCAGTGCTTTCTGTCGGCATATTATTAATAGCAGGAGACTCATTGACAGGAGCATCCAAATCACATTTGCCAGTTACCGGGGATACTGCAACGTTTTGTGTTGGGGACGAGGTTATTATGGTTGATCTGTTCTTGTCATGCATGGATATCCTTTTCTTCTTTCTACTTGATTGGGTTTTCGATAAATCAGAGCAATCGATTTTTTTATATACTTCTATTACTTTCAAATACTTAGCTAATTCGTTTTTTAAGTTGCTAATTTCGTCATGTAGGTTGTCAATTTCATTGGTCGCAGTTTCAAGATTTTTTGTTAATGTCTCAACCTTATATCGCAAATCTTCACAACAGGATTTGTGCGTATTAACAGAGGTGTCCGGCAAACTTAGCATTGTTGAGTCAAATATAGTTGTATTAGATATTTCGTGGAGTGATAAAGATCGCCTCATGCGTCGGAACGTGACATTCTGCTGCTCATTATGATCCATTATAACAATTACTTTGTTGTTACGTAGTTACACACCACTCAACTATCTGGTTTTACTTGAAGGAAATGTGGAGAATTGTGTGACGAGAAATTTTTAAATCACAAAAAGTGTTACACGTATGTCAGGCCGGAACTCGAGACATCGAGCGCACAAGGTGGCCGTCGTATCCACTGCGCCAACTTGTAGTTAAGAGAGTGCTTTGAAATAAATGACCTGTTTTTAGGTCGTGTTTATAAATTAAACGATCGGCACATTTGAATATGTAGATAATTTTACCGCAACCGTCAGATTTACTTAATTCTCACAAACATACAATATTTTGTAAATAATTTATTGTTTCACTTATATTTAAAGCCTTTGTCCCAGCAGTATTTCACTACAGTATTTCACTTCTGTGTACAATTCTATTTCACTGCACTTGTGATATTTAGATGTAATTTGTTCAGAGTCTTAGATGTAAACATCTGTTGTGTCCCTTTTTTTAAAGTAGATGTAAGTAGATTTAACATGATTCGAGCAGTACACAGTTTACCAACATTTACGTAAAGTTACTACATAAGGTGTTACAGAAGATTTCTGTGTATTTTACCCTTGGTTTGTCAATTACTTTGCGTTTTACTTTGAATTTTTAAGCACGTGTAGGAATATGTAAAAGTAAAGAATAATAAAGTTTTCAACCGACTTTAAACAAAGGAGGAGATATTAATATTTTTATGTTATTTCACCGTTTACTCGGAGTCGGCTCGACCATAGACATACATCTAACTGACAAAGATGACGCGACTGTATGTACTTCGCGTGCCAAAAAACGGAGTAAAGTTACGATAAATGATCGTAATCTGAGCTTTTCATTTAGCATTATGGGCACCGGCAATCCACCGAAAAAAAGGCTTGTAAAGAATGTATAGAAATAGTTGGCGAGGCATTGGAAATGTTTTCTTTCATTGGTAAGTAAATTTGTTTTTAAATTGTTTGTGAAAAAGTGGCACGCTTGGTTTTCATACAGATGGAGGGACTTGCGTTATCTAGTTAGATGTATGTCTGTGGGTTCGACCGATTGAGATGATTATAAAATATGACTGTACTATTTTGTGCCAGAGGCCGGCTTCAGGCGTGTGAAAAGTGTTTTCCTATACCAATGAAACATTATGCCGGGATGAAAGTGACATATGTGCTATTCCAGACCATAATCTATCTCAGTGCCAAATTTCATCCAGATCTGTTCAGCCGTTCTGGCGTGATTGAGTAACAAATATACATCCATCCACTCAAACTTTCGCATTTATAATATTAAGTAAAATTTCGATGGTTTTTTTTTCATGCGGACAGTGTTTTAAGGAATACCAGAAAACAATTGACGTTAAATAAGGTTACCATGCAAGCAGCTACGAGCCGATTTCGATAACATTTTTGCATGTGGATATTTATTATTTTAACAATAGTGTAGGTCTATATTTACCAAATTAAAACATCCTTCAACTTTCGAACTAACTTACCGACTCTTTGATAATTCATATATACAGGCGTTTTAGGCAGAAGTTTAATTGAAATAAATGCTCCCAGTTTGATAAGGCTGTTTTCGATCCTTACATGGAAGAAATTTTAATTTATTTATAGTGCTACAATAACGTTTCGAGCCTTTTAAAAGTTTTTATTAATTTACGTTTTTTGCCAGTTTTGCCACCATTTAAGATTAGGTACAGAGAAAAAGGAGTTGAGTCAGAGAGTCATCAATAACACCGCATGATTTTCTTCTTGTTAACATCTTTTTAGTTCGCTTCTTAAGCAGTCGGGGGGATTTTTTATTTTAACTATTTATGTATCATTTTTTTTCGAATTACATTTAAACATAAAAGTGGTATACATTTTTGTTATTACCTCTAAAAACCCTTTTATTTTGACACCGCGATGGGTTTGAAAGAAAAAAGGCGCAATATGGGGCTCCAAAATTCGTCAGGTTTATATTTTGTACGTCACTTATCATTTATCATTTGTATCCTAAACCGTTATTTAAAATAAAAACCGGCCAAGTGCTAGTCTGACACGTGCACAGAGGTTTCTGTATAAACAGCTACATTCACAAAAATAAATAGGTAACATTACTAACGTTTATAAACAATGAAAGCACCGAACATTGCTCTAACGAAGGGTCAAAATTAACTTTGCCGTTCGAAAACTGTTGTTCCTATACATCAATTTACAAAATTTTACTTTTCTAAGTACATTTTATAAGTTGGTCGGATTACTCGTAAACTTGTATAGCCTACTTAGCTGTGATAGTTTTCTTTTTAATTTCGTTATAATGTACTATTGCCGTGCATTTTTTCACATATCTAAAAGCAACTATTTAGCTTGCTTTTTTTTTGTTAGAGTCAAGTGTGTCCGCTTGACTCTATCAAAAAATTAGCAATTTAAATTTTATTTTTTCACAAAAGGATCCCTGAAACGAAAAATAGTTTGGACAGACCTGTAATATTTCTGAATGGTCTTTCCGACGGTGGTGTGGGGTACCATGCCTGTTCCTTATTGACTACGGAAACCTAAAAATGGTGAAAGCAACCTAATGTTGATTTTTAAATACCTATTCAACCATTTTTTATTCGTTTTGACAATATTGCATCTGGTGTTAGCTGTAGTGAACTTTGATAACTGTCATGTCTTTAGTGACACTCGCAAGGTTATGAAGAATAAATAGAGGTAAGAATCTTCAAAATCGGTCTACGCGTTTGGTCTCTAGAACGCCACATAGGAACCAACATACATACACTGATAAACATATTATACCCTCCTTCAGCAGTCGGGTAAAGATATAAAGCATAGCTAAAAGAGCGAAGTAGGTTACAGACCTATCAGAATAATTTGAAATATTTAATACCATATGACCGAATCCTTACCCGTTAAAGTTTTAATATTATCCTACCTACCGCATACGTGCGTATACCCGGGTACCTTACAATCTATTAAAGGATTTCAGTAATCTGTACCGTGTGTTTCTAGCTACACAAATAGTAGATAGGCGCGTATGTGGCTTTTACAAGGATTCAAATATGGCTTTGTGCGTATCCACGAGTTAGGTAACTATATAAAAAAATATATGCTGGTGCTTCTGTGGCTTTGCTCTCATGGTCTTTCCTATTGAAACAATGTCACTTGTGGGATAAATTTAGCCTAAAATAGTTTTTGTAATCTGTTCAATACTGCCAGAGATTTAACAAATATTTAAACAATTTAACGTATTAAATCCTATATTTTTCTTCTTATTAGGTATTATATTAATACATTCATTTAGAAATTTAGATATATTTCTCTACTCATTCTGCACTAAGTATCGCTAAGCGAAAACATGAAAGATAACGTTGTCTTCCCTGAGATCAAATCCAGTAGGTACCTTCACACGGCAGCCGCGCCTACAATCATTAGATCAACACAGACAGATTAGATAAAAGGTTAACAAACTTCTAATGTAGAACTAAAGTTGAAATGTTTCTATAGACTAAAAATTCTAAGAATCAACTTAATCCCAGTTTAATTTTATGCTTGAATAAAAAGCGGCTTATTCTCACTATTACAAAATTAAGGAAGATATCTATCAATGACACCACTGTTTTTTGTTTTGCACAGATGTTTAACTGTTTTTCGAAAACGGTCAAGAACGAACCGAAATATTCACCCAAGGAGCCGGAGATATTATTAAATCAACAATTGTTGACACATGCATGCCTTGACCGTATTTATCTTTATTCCAACAGCCCAAACAATTAGGTTGGTTAGATAAGGTTTCCTTATAAATCATAAATCATTCTGTTCGTGCCCTGTATGCTATCTATGTTAGGTACAAACAACACCGTATATGTACCGCAGAATTATCTCCGAGAATGTCTACGTGGCTGCATTTGGAGCAATCAATCTATAATTATGTCTTCCATATAACAAACGTTTCTCTGGTTAAATTCAGTTGTGGACCAAGGACTCACCAAGTGCAATATGTAAACCAAATTGTTTTTGTTCAATGAGTTATTTCGTGTTTAACAAAATTCGTATTGACATCAACTTTCGTGATCATAAATTACATGCACTCTTCTTGTTAATTGGGTCGTGGCCATTAAAAAATCACTCGCGCACAAGGTCACGATCAAGCATTTAAATTAAAATAATTAACACAAAACAGAATGATATAAATTTCTTTCTCTGGCAGACCTTGGCACAAAAATAAGCAGCTTGTACAAATAACCGTCCCGTACTTTGTGCGTGCCCCCGGGACCCTTGTTCCAAACAGTGACAGATGACCGCAACGGAAATACATTTGTTGAACATACGGCGTACATCAAAAGGTCAGGGCATGTGTGGAAACACTCGTTATATTTAGAACTGAGCGCTAAATGAGCTCAAAATACGCGAACCGGCTGCATAATGCATGAGACAGTACGTAGACTAGCTACTAACTCCCAGCGACTAACATCTCGGTACTCATTCATGTCGTCACTCGTCCCATTATTTCGGGCTGTCATTACGTCATTGGGACGCAAGTGTGAATCTTTTGTGATTGTGACTCATCGATTGACGAACTGAGGTTATCTAGGCCTAATGTTAATAACTAACAGTTTACATAAGTGGGCAATATACTTTTACGAGCCTTGTGTTTTAGGAAGTCTTATGGCTTTTTTATGGAGTAGGTATCGTCAAGTGGAAACAGCTGTTTTTAATTTTAAGTAAGCAACTATCTGATACAATGACTCCTGTATAAAATCATATAAGGTAAACATCCATATAAGTGATGTCATTGATCTAAGAGTACTCGATAAAGGCAGAGTATCCAATGGCAATACAATGCTATGTCAAACATGTCAATATGGTGACAATATAAGGATGACATCATGACATCACACCACAGCAAAAAATGGAATGTTTTCCGTTACAAACACGAAACAACTGGAACAAAGTATTTCATTACAAAAAGGATTATTTTAATAAAGTTTAAGTACATGTATTAATCTATATTTGGAAATGTAAGCACAACCCACTCAGATGAAGTCCATAATTTGAATGTTGCTTTTTATAACACTCTGTATACGGTATTATAATAACAATAAACCTAGTCATAGTTGGGATAATTACTTGGTTATGGCAAGTTGTAAAAAGTTTTTTTTGGCATCATTTTAAAGCTTAAGGTTACACTAGTCGATCATTCTTCCATACAAACGTAGTCTGGCGATTACTCCACTGATTAACGATGTACGTTCAAAATAAAAGATGATATCAATTTGTCTCATCATTATCTAGCCCTGTATGGAAACAAAAAAGTAAAAAAATAAAATATTTGAAAGTTATGAGCGTCGAAAGTTAAATATTTCAACACTAATTTTGACGCATCTTTGGGCAGATATAAATACCATAAGAAGAAGGAAAATTGCAAACGGCCTCCATACAGGGATAGATTAGTAATTCAACAATGCAAATAATTTTATTTTGAAAATATACATTTTGTCGTTTTTTCATGATATCTCGACTCCCAAAGGTCTGTTTATAAAATTTCGCGCGCTCGTTTTCGTGCTAAGTCATCATCCATTTCGATACAAATTTGCAAAAGTGCTAAAACGTACGCGAACAAGTTTCTTACTGCTCATCACAGCATCTATCTCTTTTGCACGTGTTGTCGGATGAGATAGCATGCATTTTAACTTCGCGCACAAAATAGTTCGTGCCGTCGACTAGGGGAACCTTAAAGATCCGAATTCATAGTAAGCTAAGCTGGCATAAATTGCACAATATGAATTGCTATTTAAAAGCATTTCTTCATTTGTTTATCTGCCTAGCCTTTACCCAACTATATTGGGGTCGGCGTCCATTCTTACCGGATTCACCTGAGCACTAGTGTTTTACATGGAGCGACTATCTGACCTCCACAACCCAGTAACTGGGTAACACAGTACCCCTTGGCTAGACTGGTGTTAGTTCTCAGGCTTCTGACTACCCGTAACGACTGTCTAAGATATTCAAATGACTTTTCGAGGCACGGAGGAAACTCGGTATGTTGAAATGGTCACCCATCCATGGACCGACCTTGTCAAGCGTTGCTTAACCTTGATGATCGACCAGTGCGGCTGTTATTATTTAGCCACGAGCCATTTCTTCATTTGTTATTTTAAATTATTTATTATACATTATTGTTAAGTTATTTTAGAATTATTTAAATTACTGCGAATTAATTAATTTTAACTAATATGGATTTTAATGATTTCTTCATAACTTTTATTACCGTACTGTTATTTTTTAAATCAATCAATATATGTACTTTATTTTATAAATATTATGCATAATACAATTAGAAGATTTTACCAAATTGAAATGAATTTTATAACCTAATTAAATGTAATGCAATTATTAAAAACGAGGCAAATTTGTGAGTAGCCATAAATTAATTTATTTTATCACATTTAATGTAAAATGCAGTAAACTAACTTTTTTTTTAAAACGCCGTTTTATTTTTGAATGTACCTAACTAAATATATATTCGTTAGTATCATGTGCATGTTTTTTTTTTACAATTTGTAAATTAATAATTTTATAAGATTAGCATGAAATAAAGAGGCTTTTTTTTATAACTGCTATAGCAATAATGTTTTGCTATAAAGCAAGATGTTCTCAGCAACAAAAAACATATTACTGCATCAATATTTAACAACATATCTACAACATCGCATAACAACCGATTCTTCCTCAGTACTAAAACAAGATGTCCCTTCTAGATTTAACTTTAATGAAAACTACAGCAAACAGAATTAGTTCCACCTAATTTCTATTTATACAGGAATAGGACACAACCTGACGGCCGTGTCTTCCTCGCGTCGTGCTAGCGCTATTTACGGGTTAATTAAGTGCCGGAATAAACGGGCTTCCGAATTCGTCAGCTCTGAGATATGTGACTGAGGTGAGTTAGTGAAAACGATTATGACTGTAGAATTCGTGTCAGGGGCTTCAGAAAAGTCTTTTCATCATTTTGTTCATAAGAAGTTGAGTAGATTGTTTTAGAGTAGATTATTCAGCACCGTTTAGTAGAAAAGTTCCTACATTTTCCTGAATGTTCCTAAATTATTCTAAATTTTCCTAAAAGTTAGTAAATATTCCTTAATATTCCTAAATGTTCCTAAATGTTCCTAAATGTTCCTAAATGTTCCTAAATGTTCCTAGATGTTACTAAATACTCCTTAATATTCCTAAATGTTCCTAAATGTTTCCAAATATTCCTAAATGTTCTTATATGTAGTGGCATTTAAAGGCCAGTGCTTGCAATATGTGTGCTGCTTTCAATCTGTGGTTGGATGAGGTTTTTACACAAAATAATGTAAAATAACTGTAGAATTTAAGTGACATTAGATCTTTCTAAAACACAGATTTCACACAATATTTGTCACTGACAATTTCCGACTCCGACGTCTTGTCGTCTTCGATGATTGAGCGAGATCAAATCTCGCTCAATCATTTCGCTCAATTGTAGTTTTTTTTTACCATAGGATAAAACCATAAAATTGTGGAGGTAAAAAAGCTCCACCATTGTAGCCATACTTCACTTTATTTCGATACCTACAAATAATATGAGAGGAAACAATAATCATACCACCCGTGAGACACAAAAGATTTAACCACCGGAAAAGGATCATTACTCGTACACTTAAAAACAATTACTCCAATCTCAGTACATTTGGTACCGTTAATGTACTTATAAGTGCTTCCAAACGGTACCAACACTTAGCATTTTCGTCCCGTTTCATTTCGCTTGCTTCCTAAAGACATTGTAAGTGATAAATATGCATAACATTCCGCTTTACTTGTCAGTGACATCAGTCCCTATTGAAACTACTGTGTTACACATTGCAATCACGTTGCCAGCCAATTTAAATTCTGGTTACATAACTCATTTATTTTTATGTAAACACGAGCATCTGTAATTAATACGAATTGATGTTCGCTAGAAGTCATTTGAAACTGTAGCGTGTGACGAACTTGTAATTGTTAATGAAATTGTTAATCTTATTGTTAACTTTAAGGTCTTTTTGGCAGTGACATCAGTCCTTATTGAAACTGCTATGTTACACATTGCCAGGCAATTTAAATTCTAATTACATAACTCATTTATTTTTATGTGAACACGAGCATCTATAATTAATACGAATTGTTGTTCGCTAGAAGTCTTTTGAAACTGTAGTGTGTGATAAACTTGTACTTGTAACTTTCAGTACTTTTTGGTTTACTGCAGGGCTTAAACGAAGAGCATTCATGCAATATCTGGTAGGAGTCGCGTTTGTACCTCAGTGTGTTCTGATCTTTAAAGCGCCGACTAGACTGAGTGCAAGAAATAACGTTGAATATTATAAAAATAGATATTATTTATGATGTCTTATCGACAAACTAATTAGACGCCTTGTTTGTGAGACAATTAATTCTGTTGTCATTTGTAATTGGTCGATTTTATTCCGTTTGTATTCTTTTTATAATAATAACAAGAAAAATATATAATTGTATTAATGTAATTACAATTGTAACAATTCTATAATAATAATTCAATTTATTTTGTTGAGCCTTTTTTGGGAGACAATTAATACTGCTGGCATTTTAATTCGGCAATGTTTGCCGTTTGTTTTTTTGTAATAATAGGTAACAATAATTTAACAATTGTTGTTAGATAACATTCTGCATTTCTTTATTTTTATGCATTCCTGTTATGTTTGAACTAAGTATAGCATATTATGTTTTTTTTTCTATAATTACTATGCAATTAAGTATACTAGGTGGTAAATATGGTGGTTACCTATTTTAATTTATTCGTGCTCAAATTTTATGTATTGCTGTAGTGTGCAGTATTTTTTTTTTCAAATAAATGTAATGTATCTTGATGATGGAACCCTGGGAGGCGATGTAGACACAGTTTTAGATGACCTGCAATTTTTAAAACACCAACTACATTCTATAGGACTGGATCTAAATTTTTCTAAATGTGAGTTATTTTTATCTGACAGTACCGACAGACAAGTTACACTTTCAAAATTCAATAAAATAGCCCCTGAAATCAAAATTATTGAAAAAAGCTCTCTTCGTCTCCTTGGGTCCCCAGTCTTCGATGATTCTTTTCCCGATTTTATTGAGGAAAAAATTCAAAATTTCAACAACATTTCGGAAAGACTGCTCCAAATTAACATGCATTCGGCTATCACCATATTTCGCTTTTGTTGTTTTGACCCCAAATTGACATATTTCCTTCGTGCTTCCCATCTATGGAAGCGAGGGTGCTTCCATAGATGGGAAGCACGAAGGAAATCTCTTTTAGAAAAAATGGACAAAATTATCCGTCATACTCTAACTTTAATTTTAAATGTGCCCATGGACGACCTACCCACCTACCGACCTCTTCCCATCCGTATGGGAGGCCTCGGCGTCCGCAAAATTTCTAGTATTAGTTTACCGGCATTTATATCCTCGGTCCACGGTACTGAGAAATTAATCAGGAATATCTTAGCACCCATACTGATTAATTTTGATGTGCCGTGCTTCACCGAGGCTATTGATGCTTGGAGACTCGCTTGCCCGAATTGTAATCTCCCCGACTACCCATCATCCCAGAGACGGTGGGATGAGCCGCTCTGCAGAGCATTTCAGGAGCGCCAAATTGCCACTTCTGCCACTCCTGCCGAGCGCGCTCGCCTGCTGGCTGTAGGTGAGTGGGAGTCGGGCCTCTGGCTTCACGCACTACCGTCGTCGAATATAGGCACCTTGTTTGACGACACTACTTTCCGCCTCGCTGCTTCCCTACGTCTTGGCGCTCCCTGTTGTACTCCTCATCGTTGTCACTGTGGCGAAGTTGTCAACAGCCTCGGTCACCACGGTCTTTCATGCAGCCGAAGTGCCGGTCGCATAGCGCGTCACGGAAATTTAAACTGCTCTCGTCACCGTCGGCGTTCCGGCCGTATTGGAACCCCATGGCCTGGCACGTGACGATGGCAAAAGACCGGACGGGATGTCTTTGTTTCCATGGAAGATGGGTAGGCCTTTAGTGTAGGACGCTACTTGTGTCGATACTCTTGCGCCATCCCATCTTCCTAGCTCGTCGTGCTGTGCTGGCGCTGCCGCTACGGCTGCAGAGAACCTCAAGCGGCGGAAATATAATAACCTCATCGGTAGTTATATTTTCGAGCCGTTTGTTGAAACTCTTGGTCCGTGGGGTCCGAGTGCTCATGCGTTATTTAAAGATCTGTCCAAACGCCTAGTTGACACTTCGCGTGACCCAAGGGCTGGCTTTTACCTTGGTCAGAGAATAAGCATTGCCATACAACGTGGCAATGCTGCCAGTCTTTTGGGTACATTACCAGTGGACAACGATGTGGAGGAGTTTTTCGACGCCATATTTTAGTTTAGTATATTTTTTGAGGTTTAGTTATTGAGTATTTTTTGGTTTAAGCGTATATATTTGTAGTCAATATTTAATTAAGTATTTTATACACTGTAGGTATATATATATACCGCTCAGTAACTTCACCTCAATTTTAAAACAAGATAACAAGCTTCCATAATTAAATAAAGTCTGGAGCCTTACCGTGTTCGAGAATAACCGCGATGAAACTCAGGCGCAGCTTGCACATAAAGCTTACAATGAAATTACTTTCATGCTATTAACAATGTTTACGATAGCCAGTTGGGCTGTGAATGCTTGGGTTTCCCGAAATCAAATGAAAGCTTGATGAATTACTGTCACTGTTTTGTTGCAAATGCCAAAACAAGAAAGCTTCATTAAGACATTGCAGTCTTTTAAAGTACTAGAGACACACGACTCAATGCTTAAGACACCTTTACTCACAATACTAGTACCCGCCCAATGCACGATGAGCTCAAGATTTGATGTCTTAGTCAAATTCATAATTGTCACGGGTCGCTAATTGCTAGGAGTAAACGGTAACAGAAATTTGGTTTTTACCTGCAAAGTTTTGACAATACCGTTCCTAGCAGTTGCTGCTGAGGCGTCTTGGTACATTGTGGATACGCACTAAACGTTTTGGGAATATTTTCATTGTGCGTACGGCTAAGGAAAGGAATCCTCTGCCGCAGTCTGCGTTTCCTGAGCTACAAGCTGGAAGTCTTTAAGTCAAGAGTGAATAGGCTACTACTAGGCAAGCATGCTTCAACTTCGACCACATCATCACTTTCCATCGGGTGAGATAGTGGTCAAACGCGAGCGAATCACATAAAAAAAACTGTTTTTACAAAAAAAATAGTAGGTACCGACTTCCATCCAAAAACACTACAAAGTGAAAAATAACTTTCTTTTTCGAAGTCGGTATCTTTGGTAGGTACCTATTTTTTTCGTTATGGACACCGACTTCGAAAAAGAAAGTTATTTTTCACTTTGTAGTGTTTTTAGTTGGAAGTCGGTAGTATTTTTTTTTGTAAAAAAGATTTGTTATTTTTCACTTTTTAGTTGTACCTATTAAGCAACTTCCCTTTAGTGAGGTACCTATAATGGCAGAATATATTATCCGAATGCCATGAAACTTGATCATAACCGGTGAAATGAGACTGTACCAAGGTGAATTGTACACATCTGCGTACCCCCTTAGAGCGTACTGGCGTGATGTTATGTTATGAAATAGTATAAACCAATAAACAGACATGCGATTGCAGCAATCCCGAGGATAGAACCTCCTCCTTTTTGGAAAGTCGGTTAAAAATAAGACATTAGGTCAATGATTTCTATCACAGAGCACGCTTTTTCTCGTGCTTACTAACCGTACTTTAAACGAGCATCACTTATAAACCGGCTTAAGTGTGAAGATAATAATAAATATTCACTCGTGGGTGTTCCTAAATGTTATTAAGAGATTATTTAATGTGATGAAACCTTCCTAATACGCTAATAACGTCCTACGATTATCTAAACATCTTCCAATCATGAGAATTATAGCAATTACTCATCCCATATTCATTGTTAGATGTTAACGGGAGATTGATTTTATGTGCATAGTTAAATTATTATAGGTGGGTTGTCGAATCTGAAGCCAATGAATGTACTTAATGGTCCAAAGTTTTCATTGTGTCTGTTATAGTATAGGCGATAAAGCTCTGTGACCTTCATTAATGGTAATTGCAGTAGTTCTGTCTGTCCAAAGAGAGCTAATAAGCGTGACGATACTAAAACTAGTTAGTAAGCAGCAGCTAGTTCAGTCTGTCAATGCCAATGTAACGTAGATTCGGGTTCGGGGTAAATCAAGCACAATTTCACAGTTGACAATTGGTTTTAATAATCGTTAAAGTTATTGGTAGCATATAAAAATATACGTAGGATTATTGGTAGCAGTTGGCGGGTCTGATTCTGGTTTCAAACGAAAAAAGAAAGTCATATAGATAGTGAAATCAAATTTGAATCAAATGCCTGCCACTCGGAGGGGCGCAGGTCACCACTGCCACAGACAGACAGAGTAGTCAAAATCGCGATTGTTGAGCGTGTTCTTGAGATCGATTGGGTCGGGTAAAATGCATTTGAGTTTTCTATTAGGAATTACTTAATAACAACAGTAGGAACATGACAAACACAAACCCTATCTGAATGCTAAAAATTCTCAGGTTTTCAAACTAAGGTATAGCCTGAAATACTAATCGAATTTGACAAAAACTCAAATTATTGTGTCAGGAATTGGAGGAAAGAATCTGGATTTTAGTGCCAATAGGTTGCCCATTTTAAGCGCCCTTAAACATAACTAGACACGTCCGTCAACCCTTTGGTTGAATACCTACCTGGTATGACGTAATTTTATGTTTATAAGTATCTATGAGCCGGCCGGAGTAGGTATACCTAACCTTGGTCGTCAATATCAATCAGCTGGAAGCAATCGGTACCAAAATAGATGAAAGCTCCAGATTCGAGAGTGATCAGCCGACTCGATCAGCGAGGTTTATTTAAATGTACTCATATAATGTTATTTGATGGAGTAAATATAGATCTGGCACTGACACTGATAGTTTTATTTAAAATCTGGTTTAAAGATTATGTATGTTTGCGAATTACTCTGTAACGTCGGAATGTATGATAGCTAACTCATGATATCTCACCCATAGAATTAAGTTTTCTATAAAAAGATGTGTAACTATTTTGGTGTACGATACACTCTATATTATTCAATTCTAAATTTACTTTTTCAGTTAACATAAACAATGCATATAAACCGATTTGTCAGTCTCTTTGTCCGAAGTTATTTCAAAAGAACAATGAATAATTTCAACAAATTAGTACGATTATTACGAAGTTAACACCACAACACAATGATAATAAAAATCGGACTTGTAAACTTTTCCCCGAACAACAATTATTCACTTTAAGGAAAACGTTCTTTAATTCCATAACTTGGTGTTACGTCCATAAAAAAACCCATTCATTAATTTGTGTTAGGGTTCTTAAATTAACCAATCGGGTGCTAATTAAGAGGCGGACTGTAGGGTTCTTTGTGGGGTTCAGTACACTTTGAACCCGCGGTCCCACACTGATTCACTACTTTATCGTCGGCCGCTACATTAGGATAAAAGATATTTTATGATGCGAACTGAACGAGAGTGACTGACGAGGCCGCGGCCCGCACTTCGTGTACAGTCAGACAAAGAGTTATGTATACTGGCGGTTTACTTGCAACTACTTTTAAATCATGTCTTTAGGTTACTGAACCGTTAAGTTTTTTACATCCCTCTTTTAAGCCTGATGTCTGCTAGCTGTACCTAATAGTTAATAATCATCCCCCTCGCCTTAACGCAATTTATTAGGCATCGCATTTATCGCATCTTTGACATTAAAATGTAAAATTAATACAATATAAACGAAAATTGAAAATGCCTGCCCGTATAGGTAACTCTAACGCAGACTGTACTTACATAAAAAGTTTTAGGAGGCCGCAAAAAAAGGCGAACACTTACGTATTAACGTACTCTTAAAAGTTTTAAACAGTTTAATGGTAACCGTAATAATATGGTTTATGTATTTAATTAAGTGAATCAATTACCTACCCATGTCGTGACTTTCGAAGTGCCAATAAAACACTGATTTTAATGTTCCCATACACAGTTGAAGAAACAGTGTTTTGCACTTTTTTACAGACTTTTCAAAAAGAAGAGGTTCTATGTTCGACTTCATGTTTGTTTCTTTTTTTTTTGTTTTCGCCGATATCTTCGTTAATTGTGGACCGATTTTAACTTTCTTTTTCGAAGTCGGTGTCCATAACGAAAAAAATAGGTACCTATCAAAAACACCGACTTTGAAAAAGAAAGTTATTTTTCACTTTATAGTGTTTTTAGTTGGAAATCGGTAGTATTTTTTTTGTAAAAAATATTTTTTCAAAGTTACATACTCGTCACGATCCAATGATTAGTTATGTACACAAAGGTTTGCCAGTGTGATTTGTACCTATATAGTGTATATAGGTAGGTCATGATGCCTTCGTAATACACTGATATCATACTCATTAGCTACCTATATTATAAATACTAGCTTCTGCCAGCGGCTTCGCCCGCGTTAAAGTCGAATATTATCCCAAGGGAACATAAGTATCCTATGTGATACCTAACTATAATATATCTCTGTGCCAAATTTATCCAGATCCGTTCAGCCGTTCTGGCATGATTGATGAAACATACACACATCCAAACTTTCGCATTTTATTAGTAAGATTAGTCTGTGTGTCTGAATGTTTGTTAATCAATGGTAATGGTACACCTCGGCTAAAAGGTTTGAACGAAAATTGGAACACGGGTAGACCATGAACTGTATTTATCCTAAAAAGTAGATAGGTATTCGTATTCGATGTACCTAAGCTGAAGTTTTTAACACCACGAGGGCAAAGCTGTCTGTAAAAACTAGTGTTACTTTGTTAGTTTTAAGACGATGCCGTAGGAGTGGAAAAGTTTTAGGCCTAAAAACCAGAATTATTTTCGTGCCAGTGACACGAAGACGAAGTTTTTACATAACAAAGCTTGGTAAGAAATACTCGAAGAAATCGAAGGCTCTCTAGACAAGTGGCTTAGTTACTATTAACGAAAGCCAAGCACTAACGAAATGTCTCATGATTACTCCTTACTTTCTAATTCCCGACGGAAAAAGAGGGGTGTTATATGTTTGACGTTCGTATCTGTGTGTTTGTGTGCATCATAACTCCTAAATGGATAAACCGATTTTGATATAGTTTGTTTTGGAAGGAGACTTTATCGAGTGTTCTATAGCTATGTTTGATGAAAATCGGTTATTTTTTTGTTAAATCGGGATATTTTCGCAAGATATCGTGTTATATTTACGTGATCGATAGATTGTTGACCGAAGCGTGTCTACTGAAACTGTCTACTTTTAGATAAATTAATTAGTTTAAAAAGTCTGTAATAAAAAAAGTTGTCGGACGGAGATTTTCAGCATGTGGCATTTTGACAATCGCAAAGCCATCGTTGGTAGAAAAACACATTGTACTCGTATACAGGCTGTGGAGCACATTATTCTAACGTCTAACTAACATTAGATAAATTGTCAATGTTAAGACTGACGCCTCTTGTAATTTATGTCTATTACATTAATTTTATTTCTAGCAAACACGAAATGCGTCATTCTTTCGCACATGGACAAACAAAGGGTTTTGTTGTAAATTAACTTCCGTATGTGATTCAAGATAGACTTAATAAATATATAGCTACTTGCTAAACAATAACCATAAATTACAATGACATAATAATTTTTTGACCACTTTTAAAAACAATTCGCAGGAAATTTAAGCTGTATCATGGTTGAACTATCTTATTACTTAGCATAGATAAATATGATGAGGTTCAAGTGACATTCGACCGTAAGGTATATTTTCCTAGAGTTTGCCTTGCTATTGACAATGGAACATAAATATATCAAAACCAGTCATTATAGATGACAGTTACCAATAGAGGCACCATAATAGATGGCTGTTTTGTACTAAATATCCTAAGAAAAACAGAATTGTTTTTTCTTTGTCTTTCTACCAAATTAATAGTTTTGATTTATTGGAAAGCGTCGCAGCAATTGTGTCAGAGATAATTGAAATTCTGTTATTGAGTTCTAGGATAGACAAAAACTTTGACTGGGTGCTCTTATGTAAGAGAGTTTCTAGTTTTTAGCCATTTTAGCAAATGATTAAACATTACGCCAAATTGGAGGCTTTTAGTATCTGATGCTATGCATAACTTTTGCGATAAAAAGTCACAATCTTTATATCTAACTTTGGAATACTTCGCGTATACGCTACGTAAGCGTCGCGTTTGCGTGGCTTAAACGTCCGACAAACACGTATGCTGGGCGAGAAGGATGCCTCACTATCAATAAATGAAAACATTTTGCGCAAAACCCATTCACTCCTTCAATTTAGTACGTCCTCAGGTAATTTTAGCTTACCAAGAAATCCTCTATAAATAAAACCACAGCAATGGTTGATTGGGCCTTTCATGTGGTCAACATACGCAAGTAACCCTCTAACTGCCGCCATTTTACCGCCCGGGCTAAGTGCGGCCATTTCTGCATTGCTCATAAAAATATTTTCGCCCTCGACGTAATGGGTCAGAAAAATGTGGCCGTATGTAACAGAAAGGAAAAGATTTTTCAGGCGATGTCTAATTCGGTGATGTGATATTTTTCGGGCTAAAATTTTGTGTACTTGTGAACGTAGGTTTTGAATTATTAAAGAAAAACAACCAGTAGCAACTTGGATAACTGATAAAAAAATCAAAGTATTTTATTTCACTTTAGCCTACATGGGCACTTCGAGACGTTTTTAATTAGTTAGGTTGGGTTGGTCGATACTCTGTATACAGACAAAGAATTTCTGAATTAAGTAGGTATTTGGAGTTAAGAAACAACTTTTATTAACAAGTTTGCAAGCTAAAGTAGACTTGACAAATAGCCTCTTAATTAAATAATCGGGGGAATGTAGCTCTAAAAACGTAAGAAAGCATGCGCTTCAACTAAACTCCATTTGAAATAACATTAGACATGTTTCCAAATCTTTTTACAGTCCGTTCAACCGATTTTGAGTTCTATTCCGTAAACATAAGGATGCAATAAAAAGCAATAAACCTGTTACCAAAACCAACTCTTTACTACAGCTACCATTTGTCGTATCACCAACGCAATATAAGTCAAAATCGGTTGAACGGGCTGTAAAATGGGCTAATTTACACGTCTAATGTTATCGCAAATGGAGTATAGGTACGTGTCCAGAAAAATTTTACCTACCCATGGAAAATTATATTTTCTAAAGAATACAATTCACTATTCCATTTCATAATAAACACTTTTAGAGTGGCGAATAACAATTTAGAAGTATAAAAAGTCTGATACAATAATGAACAATAAACATAGCTGCGTAGTCCCGAGACCTTCAAAATAAAAGCAAAAAAGTAGAAAAATATTCATAAAACATGAATTTTTAGATAGGCGACTGACACCAATTCCTTTTTAATAAATATTTCCCCGAACATTAATTTAATAAGGAATACGATATCCTGTTATTGTCGTTTTATTTCGTCTTTAGAAATTGTAATGAGACAAGAGAGTGGCTACATAAGTAATTGGCAATTTTAAATTCTAATCTGAGGACAGCTACTCGTTTCTAATTTGTAGGAGAAGCAGGACAATTATTCCTGTGTCGTGAGGAATACCGAAGTAACACGCGCATTCACACTATATCATCAATTAGCTGACCCACGCGGCTTCGCTCCCTTCAACTGGCTACCTACCTACCCTTCCATACCTACCCTACATAAATGAATTTTGCGTAACTTTAACCACTTACGCAGCGTACGCTACGAAAGCTCTCAAAAAGGAATATTTTTTCCCGTTTTTGCAACATTTTTCATTTATGCTGCGCTCCTATTGGTCGTATCCTGATGTTATATAACCTATAACCTTCCTCAATAAATGGACTATCCAACACAAAAATAATTTTTCAATCCCAACTAGTAGTTCCTGAGATTAGCGCGTTCAAACAAACAAACGAACTCTTCAGCTTTATAATATTAGTATACATAGATTCACCAGCATTCTTCCTTTCTGCCTCTGTACGTCTCAGTTATCACCCCCTTTCAAGATATATAATCATCTTTTTCTACACAGTACATTTATCACACATAGATACATAAAAAATATCATTGGAAGTAGGTTTAAAGAACATATCGATCAGCCCGAATTGTTATATGAATCAACGCTCATCACAGCCTTGAAGCTCAAGTAGGTATGCAAGCTGTGTCGCGTTACAAAACTGACATTTTTCATCCTCATCTTCTCATGAAATCCAATATCAAATCGAGATTCATGGTAGAGTATGTATATATGGGCTTAAGAATGTTAAGTTAACTATGGTAATTCAGTCATCATTCAATTTCGTAAGGTTACCGTAGATGAATGAATATGAAATCGTAATTTCGTGGAAGACATAGCAGACGGACCCATCCGCCGCCATGCCACGATTAGTATGGTTCTTCACACCTGCTGTTTACGATAGAGCTCGCTGATTGAAGGATTGTTGACTGCATTTAAACAATTCCTCATAAACAAGGAATTTATATGCGTGGAACCAGACGAGTGCAACTTGGCGTAATTTATGCGGGTTTAAGTGAGTCGATGAAATTGTATTGCATGTATGCTGTTGCATTCAATGTTGCGATTCTAACACTGAATGAATGTGCAAAGTACCTACTTGTGTACCTATATAATGTTAAATTGTAATATAATATGAAATATTTTTTTTCTACACTTTTTAGCAATGCGTCTACGGTCTTATTTCTCCACCACCCTTGGTTGAATTGTGTTTCTATGGTATTATTAAGTCGGCCTTTATGGAACCTACCAGAAGTTTTTTCAATTTTGCAAGTTGTTTCAATTTCAACGAAGCTGATCCCAACATAGTGGTGAAAATGTTAGCACAGATAATATAATACTAGCATACAGATGCCTGTTCCCACACAAAGAAACCGTGTCGTCTGATTAAGATGATTATTTTTATAAGTACTTCGATCGCATTCGGTTCCGTTCCACGGCTATAGATGGTGTTAGCAGCGACTTGCAAGTAAAAGAGTTTTCTCGGTTCGTGACAATTTTTTCTTTAACGATTTGTTTTATAGTATTTTTGCACATTTTTCAGTTTCATTGTACCAAAATGTGTTACAATACAAATTTAAAAAATCGTTTGGTATGGCTCAGAAATTTAAAACCGCGCCAACAATTGGAGTCAATTTTAAATGATCCGTTCAAATAATCTTTGAAATGTGAATTAAGAACCCAACATTCCATTTAATGATCAATTTGTATGATTAATTCTAGAAAATATTAATTTTACACAAAATTCAATAACAAATCGATGCATATCGCGCCATCTAGTGATATTTATTTGAACGAAATTTTCATTGTTAGCGCTGGGACCCCGTGACGTTAGGTAGGTTGATTTTGAAGTTGATTCAAATTTTAGGAAAATAACACCATGTTTCATTAGTATAGCTTGAGAAAAATTATTATAAGGTACTCACAGATGTGCCAATTCATGTGCAATAACGAAAGCGCTGGTGAGGCCCTCATCTCGATCTATGGCTGCTGATCTGGTTTTCGTACAGATGCCACCGACAGGAGCGAAGCCCGAGGGTCCACCTAGCTGTGCCCGAGTCAACCATACTGCCGCATCCCATCCAGTGCTGCCTGCGAATAGGCAAGTATTTTAAACATGTAACCTGGGTAAGATGGAACGAGTTCGAGTCATTTCAAAGTGACCAAACACAAACGGTTCAATAGATGAGTATAAGTAAACGCTGAAGGCTCATAGCAAATAATTTTTGTCTTTAACATATAGGTATTTTTTAAAGTGACGTTAGATTAATTAATAGTAGTTTATGCAATGGTCATATAATAGGGGTTAATAAAACACGAGCGTGGGTTTATGTGATAATGATATCACGCGAGTGTTTTAATACCTAATTATAAGCCGTTGCATACACTACTTTATCTTCACTCATACAGTTGAAATAAAACAAAAGTATAAACGGCAAATATATGTGGTATGTCGAGCAATTTAGATTCTCATTGGGTATGACAGCCCAGCGCGCGCATCCATAGACACTACTACATGACACTACTTTTCTACATTAAGTCAATGAGCCCATACGCGCCAGTATATTAAAAAGTAAAAGTGTGCTATAAAAATTAAAAAGTTATTTTATGATGCAGTTGTTTGAAAATAGAAGGAAAATGTTGCACTGTAATGGTTTTTTTTTTTTTAATTTTACCTATCCACGAATATAAAGTACGCGTTTATACATGATTTTTTGAATTCATATTTGGAACATTACGTTGTGAGTGTAGATAAAAAGTATTTTAAACTTCGAAGCTCACATTTAGAAAGACAGGAAAATGTTTTGAAATCTGGAATTAGCCCAAATCGAGGTAGACGGACGAACATAATTATTAAAATTTATTACCCACAACGCTGAATATTTTACAACTTTGTAATAATATATAAATCGTGTGTAAATAAGTATTTGATGTTGCTTTGACGTTAGACAAACAATAAAATCGTGTTTTAAAATTGGTTAAATATTTTTTTTTCTTTTGCTTAAAAATATATTGGCTATATAAATTCAACACATGTTTTGATATAAATCTTGAAATTTAGGGACGTGTTTGTTGCGTAGGTACATTTTATTAAGTACACACACCCAAAGGCAAAAAAATCAGTGATGAAAAAAAGTGGGACATGTGTCATTATAGCATGATATCAGAGCTATGATTTAGTGCTCACACCGGAAGTTGTTATAATGCTACAAATATAATAAATCTTAGAATAAACCGTTACATGTGACACACACTACTACTCCTCTCACTGCTAATCCTCCGCCAGATGGAAGATACGTAGAGGGTTAGAATTTTCGTGTTTCGACGTGTAATGACATCTACAACACATTGGACCATGACATAAATAGTGACAAAAAACATGAAATAGAGAGAGTATACAGCACCTGCCGGTAACTTCATCAAATGTCTGTAGTTCCACTTATTTACTGCTTCCAAAGACTTCCTGGCGTTTCCATACTTAATTACATAATCTTTCTCCTCGTATAAATACAGTTTGTTGATCACGAGCGTCATGTTCGAGTTCAGAGAGGGATCGTTGAAGATGGCACTGACCTATAATGTATTACATAAAGATTCAATGAGTTAAACCATGCACCGACAGCGTCGTACCAAAATAAACAGCCGTGCGCATATATTCTGCGGCCAGCTTTCATACTCACGATGTTCATTAACGCGAGAATGTAGTGCTTCACTCTCTCCTTGCCGTGGAACTTGAGCATGGTATGGTCGGCCACGATTGCCATTTCAAGCCACAAACCCTGGACACCTGGAAAATGAATCACGACATTGGACATCCAGGACACAAGTTATCGGTTTCCTCAAAATTTTTACCACTTTATCCACACCTGAAACTGGTCTACTGACAGTGAGCGGTGCTCGAAAGTACTCATGATCGGGATAAACACTGTGTCGAGGTCGCACGTGTGGCTCCGGCACCGGGTCATCCTCCTCGCCAAAGTCAAGTTCAAGGTCGGCGACCGTGTCACCCGTTAGGTTGTAAGCGGCTGCCCACTCGGACAGCTCCACGTCTCGCCGACGCAGCACATGCGGTGAGCTCTCCTTGCGTGTCGGCTGCAGCACGAACTCCTCGTCACCGACCTGCAGCAGCCCGTAGAGCTGACCGTCGCAGTCTGTCACTGTCGCAGAAGAGTTCTCCTCATCTAACACTTTGCCTTTGTAAAACTGGCACTCATTGTAGAAAGGAGATCGTATCTGCGTGTTCTCGTGCAGCTCCAGGTGCCAGCCGAGCAGCTGGAGATGGCGGATGCGGGCCGGCGGGTCCCCGGGCTGGGCGCCGGCGCCGGCCGCTGCCGCGAGGAGCAGGGCCGCCCACAGCCAGCGCGGCATCGTCCGCGCGCCGCCGCGAGCTCTGCCTATCTGCCCGACGCCGCTCGACGCGCTGCGCTTACGCATCTACGCACATGGCGGGCGTCTCGTCGCGCGGAAGGTAAACGACTCCGCGACTTATAGATTGCATGTGCTTCGTGCCTCATGCGTCATTTGTAAACAAAGGGCGAGCGCCTGTTTTTGTTTTATTATCGCCTAGCGTGTGGTTTATCTGAGTATGTGCACGTGGAACTTCCGATTGATTCGTTTTAGGAATATTTATTTACTTTCCAGCCCATGCAGTGCACGATGGATGGTTCCCTCACAGTACAACAGTTATTGTAAAGTTTGTATTGATAAGAGTTGTGCGATAAATGTCAAGTGCATGAACTTTTGCTCCGCTAATTGAGCTGATAGTGCACTGGAGACCAACAGTAATATTATCAATTAATTATTATTTATTTTGCGATAAATTTCGTCACTGCCACATTAGGCATGAACTTTCGACTGACTCTGCACACATGCAGTTCCGAACTACCGAGTTCATTCGGGATCACTGCTTATTAAACCTTGTTTTTTATTTACAATGTTCGTTCATGCTGTGGCGATCTTGCTGATATACTAGCTTTTGCCATGGCTTCGCTCACATGATAGTGGCAAATTATACCATGGGAACGTACCACCGCGCCGGTATAAAATGATATGTATAAAATGTAATCCCATCCAAATCCTTCAGTCGTTGAAGGAAATAGTTCTGACGGTCTTGTCTATTCATTACTTAAATTATCAACAGGCCTTATCATATTTGAAACATTCAAGCTCGAAACAATTTCAATCTCAGAAGGCTTTCGAGCGAATTCCTAAAATGTATACGGTATGTGCTGGTGAAAATAATTCAGTCTCGTGGAGCGACGATGCATGTTGCATACAAAGTAGCCAGCAGGCCTGTAGGACATTCTGCGTGCATTGTGTAATGCTGCGGCCATACGTTGGCGCATATCCTGTAACATAATTAATAATTCGTCGTTGTCCTGATTCCCACATAGCATGATCAGGCATATAATTTCTCTACCTACTTATTAAGTCACATGAGTTTCGAGGTTATTGCCAAGTTTGTCTCTCTATGCCTGTATTCCTCGAAGGGCAAACCGATTGTCACTAGTTAAATCTATCAGTAATTATTTCGAAACATCAATTAAGAAACGCTTGTCATCCGGCGCCTAATTAAGACAAATACAAAGGACTTCGCAATGCAAACATATTTTAACCCGTCCCACGGATTAAACCCTAAATATCTTACAATTTTGGTCAATACGTCAAACAAACATACCAACATTTTAACTTTATCTGTATTCAGTAACACATTCATCGTTGTCGTTGACTGCCTTGTGCGACCCCTCCTACTATATTATTAGATCTAGAAGATTTATTTATTTGAAACTCTAACGTCCATCATGGACGCTTATTTATTTTGTGTTAATTAGTTGCAGATGTCATTTCTTTCTGTCAAATTTTTCGACGTTTCCCAAAGTGTAGACGTGGCATTAGACATGCAACAACAAGCTTGTCGTGTTATTGACACAATATAATATCATGTTTCGCACGCGAATTGTACAATGCAGTGAATATTTAAATAACTATGTGTACAAAAATACATACCTACTTACAATATGTACATTTTTGTTGCAGTCAGACATATTCAGGGTCAAGCATTCTTTTGCGGAGATGTTGTTTCTTTTGTTTTAAATTCGGAAGTGCAAAGTAAATGTTCATCGATACCCATTTTTTGTTTATGAAATTAGCTAAGATGCAAATATGTTTTCGTTTCCAGACGATGTTTTGTTTTTATAACTATGTTCTTAAGCTTGTATTTTTCTTATACATATTATCCAGCAACTGGCTTGTATTTGTATAGGTAAGAAAGGAAGCCACTTCGTAAAAGGTACTGGTATTCAACTGCATCTGGCTGGACTGGAAGCCTGGATCTTAAAATTTGGATATAAGCTATACAGATAATCAAAATCAAAATCAAAATAGTTTATTTCAAATAAACCTTAAAGGTACTTTTGAATTGTCAAACAACAAAAAAAATGACTCTAGTTGCAAATTCGCAAACGTCAGTAGATCTCAATGGAGAAGAATTTGCAAAAATCTCCACGGACACTCTTTTCCATCAGTTTCAATTACAAGTTTTTGGTTACATCATTCTTGTTAAAAAATAAATACATATATGTGAGAACGATGCAAAAAGACGTAATAATTCTCTAATATCCGCATGAACTATACAAGATTAACTAGCAAATTATCTCGATATCAGAAAATAAAGCTACTGTTGTGATTTGATAACGATTTAACAAATCATGATAGCTGATACGTTTTCACCAATGCGTTTATCTAAGTACAGCTTCTGTTTAAGACTTTGTCTGCGTGGACGTACTTAATTAAAAATACAACATTTTCATCCAAATCCGAACAGATTGAACACCAAACTTTCACATTTATAATAATTGTAGGGTTATTGTAGTAGTTGCTACTATAGTAGGTCCTAAGTACAATCTCTTAGAACCATAGTGCAGATGGCTGTGATGGCGTCATTGGGCGTGAATAGCGAGAACTTCGCGACGGACCATCACTAATAGATCATTGTTAACATTTACCGCACCTCCGAATTTCCAGTATGCCCGTATAATTCACTCTTTGTTATGACTGACATGACAATACTCGGCAACATCCATATTTTTAGAAACATTCATAATACTTAATAGCTATCAAAATCTATTGACGACCGATGGGAGAAAAAGCTATTAAATGATTGAAAAAAAATACGTATATACCAACTAAAAGATTGAGAGCTAGAGGAATACCTACAGTTTGCCTTGTTCTACTACCATAATTACATCTTTGTTTATAAAAACCTTGATGGTGTTTAGCACTTCTAGATAGGTATCTTCGTTATGTATTAGTATATACTAGCTGGGTCGACGGCTTCGCTCCCTGTCAACTACCTGTCCTACTTACTTCCCTACCTAATTACAGTCAGTAATAGCTGTTACATGATATACCCTAAAACGAAGGAATTGGAACCCTCTGTCAGCAACATTAAGGATTATATAATTTATATGAGTTTATCGGAATAGCGCTACTCGATTAACAAGTACAATATTAATACAGATATGCAAATTTGATCTTAAACGTTAGCGTTAGGATATATGCGATTTTGATTTTTATACTGTAGGCCTTAAAGTTGTAGGGTACACTTTATACCCACATAGTTTATTTAATACACAAACATACAAGATACACATACCAATATCGTTATATTTATTTATATAATAATATAGTAACAGTAACACAACGTCGGCAGACATTCACGGCATCGTATATCGTTTACGATATATTGTCGGCTGAGGTCTAGTTGAACGCTACCGCCAACTGCTGCGGCGGTACTGCACCGCGAGCCTACAACGATATTCTTCTACCAGCAGGGGCGCACTGCTAATCGGTTTTGCAACTCCCGCAAGACAGCTATCGCGCTCCCGATAATATATTGTTTACGCGATCTGAACATGAACTGTATCTGTGTTTGTGTGTAGTGTGCTGTGAACATTTAATCCTTGTTACTGTAACTCTCTCGTATATTCTCTTTCCAAACTATCCATTAATTTTTTTACGTATTTCGTGGTTATAACGGACAATAGAAATTGTGAGTACCCTCACATGACTTTTATTGTGTCTCCATCTACATCATCTACACGTACTGAAAAGACTATCAGAGTATTGTAATATAATTAGTGTCATTGCTACTAATAGTTTATTTTAATTATAATTTTCAAGTAGATCTGGTCTCGTGGTTCATGTATAAGGCTGAGACGAACAAGACGCGAGTTCAAAGCCTGCGTCGAGGATATATTGTTTTGCTTTCAATTTAATTTACATGTTGATTCACTACATTAAGCGCTTTGTAACATATATACCAGATTCATCATCAGCCTTATAATGATCCTGAAGCTGAGACACAGACATCTTCTCTGTGAGAGAGTTAATGGGCCGTATACCATCACGTGCGCCTAGTGCGGGTTGGTGGATATCACATGTCTACGATTTTTTTCTTCTGAACATGCCGGTTTCCTCATGATGTTCTCCTTCACCATTTTTAGAGCAGTGTTGAGGAAATAATTTACACAGATAAAGCGCCTGCCTGGGTTCGAACTCACGATTTACGACTCGTAAGTCGGGGATACCACTGCTCTTTCACTGGGCCACCACTGCTCTTATAACAGGTCACTTACCTACTTTTAAAATAAACATGGGTTTTTTATGGGCACTATTGAAACGAAGAAACTGTTTTTTTGTCACTTTAACCACTTAATTTAAAAATTTCAAGCTTATCATAAGTATGTTATATTCCAACTTCTTTTAATCGTTTTAGCTTTAAATATATGTAATTATTTTTGTAAGTAAGTAATTATTTTATATTTACATGGAATAAAATCGTTATCATAATCATGATTGTTGTTTTATTTCTGTTGTTATTCGTATTTAAATAATTAATTTAAATTAACTATTTTCAATAAATATTATAAATAATATTTTGCATTAAAAAATCATAATTGAATATAGTAAACATAAAGCAAAAAGAAATGGAAGGTTAGTTTTGAACTCGCAATTATGTTGAGGTAGGTTCACTGATGGGCATCAGTGAACCTACCTCATTTCACTCAGCTCCTCGGTGGGTTCCCGTATTTTCAAGGCGGGAGGGCTCAGTCTTCGCTTCATTGTGGGTGACCAGGCCGTGGCTTGGTCACCCACGATGAAGCGAAGAGGAACCCGAGAAGGGGCCGCTCGTCAGGGCTTTTGCCGATAAGCCGACGATGTAGCGGCCAACATGTAGATTGCGGTGATACCTGGGTGACACCGCAACTGGGGCGCACCATGACGTCGTATGGGGCCTCCCATACCTATACGATATCGCAGCTGAGGGTTGGAGGCCGCGGTGGGAGAGGAGTGCCGGTATTGCGGTGCGTCGCTCTTTCTATTTTCTGCGGCCTGGACGGGGTCGCCACCGTTTGATGGCAGACGCGGTGAGGCCGCAGGGGAGAAGGAGTGTCAATATAGCGTTGGCCGTTCTCCCTATCCCCTGCGGCCGAAAAATAGTAGGTGGCGGGGCCATTGACCTTGACCCGTCACAAGGGGACCACGGGTGCCATATACGACTCGTCTGGTACCCACCCATGTGCTAGTTTGATCCCTGGGGTGGTCATGGCGCACAGTGCGTTCTGGTGTGCTGCTGATGGGGGGCTCTCCCTAGAAGAGGGTCCGGTGACGGCCAGCCGCGGCGGGTTCGCGGTGAGTGCTAACGCGTGCCCGTGTTCCCGCCATAAGCGGCACAGGCAGACTCTGTGGAGTTTTAGTGGGTTGGAGTCCCACATAACTGCGCAGCGCAGTATGCATGAGCATTTCGCCACAATACAAAAAAAGGTTCACTGATGCAACAACTAGACCAAATCGACTTAACAAATATTATTAAAATTAATAAGTCCATCATGGTGATAAAACAGTTTTCAAACGCTTACCCTAAAGTTACGTGTTAAAGATCAAATTGGCATAACCGTATACTATTTGCCTAGCGTAGACAGGTCGTTCTAGTTTCCATAGTTTAGTTTGAATTTTTATAATTTATTTATTCATCTAAATCATTGTAGTACATAATGACAGTTTACAGTTATCGTTTACTTTATAGTGTACTACAATAAAATGGAGGGTGTGGTGCTGCATTCCTAGCTAGGTTAATAGATTACCTGTGTTAAGGAGTACAGTGCCGATCCCCAGGGAAAGAAACGATACAATCGTACACATTATTTATTATGGGTGCTCGCCAAACCTCTGGGCCTCCCCGAAGCCTGCTTTCCGTTGCGCAAGGCACGAAACGGTGCTGCTTTTGTATGAGATTTAACACCGCGCAGCCATACCAACCATCGCTGTAGCCAACCTCAGGGCAGCCAAGAAGCCCGGCGACAACTGTACATTATGATGTGCTTACTTACAAGCATTCCTTATGTCTAAGTTAAAACTAAAAAGCAAAACAACAAGTAAAAGCAAAAGGAAAAAAAAAATGGGTAATTATATAAACCAAAAGTAAGTCATGTAACTTGTGGGTAGGTGAGCATTTTGTTGTGACCAAGAGTTTGTGTGTTGTCATGTGCGAATGTATGTAGTATTTCCGCTACAGGTTACGAGTCATAACCTGTAGCGGATTAAATTGTATGACCGTAACAAATGTTAGTGAGACCCCGATGCGCATCTTTATATTAATTATAATATTAATAAGCTCATACTTATCGAATACCACTTATCTACTGCTAATTGCAGAAGGTTCAGGCTCGTCTAACTTTTAGTTGGTCCGCTAACGGCAGGGTGAGTCAGGTAACAGCTATTACCGACTGTACTTACCCTACTTACCTTTCTACCCACCCTAACTACCGACCAATTTTTTTCTAGGGTCTTTCTTCCGCGGAGAATCTAAATATGGCCATTCAGAAAAAGACGTTAAAGGCACAACGCCATCCATAGAATATGGAGTTCAACTGTCCGAGTATCTGAATTGCGTGTGTTTTGATATTTTACTCCTTGAACTCTTTAAATTTATTTAACTTTTGATAAAATAAAAAGAAAGTAATACTTCATGTTACGTAATATATTATTCTTATTTTTTATTTATGTATAAAAGTAACCTACATTGGTTTCGTACATTGTACGTGACGCGTGCACAACTAAAGAGACAAAAATTTCAAAAATGCTGGTAATCGGTTCTGTTGGTTATTCTTTAACACCCTGGCTATTGTTTCAGGAAATATTTTCGATGTACAAAACCGACTTTTCTGCAAGTTTATTATATGTATTCATGATTATATTGCTGATTTTTGATGCAATCTATTGTAAATACTAATATTATAAAAATAAAATTTTAATTGAACATGTGCTAAGAAATTCATATAAATAAAAAAAATAAACCACATTATGTATTTTTAAATTTTATTAATAACAATCACTGTTGTTTAGATAGTGATACAAATATTGACCAACAAAAGGGAATATGCATGAAAAAAATTCTTATTGTTTGACCTTATCGATAAAAAAATCCAAATTTATCAAAAAACGAACCAGTTAACCCAATTTAAAGAAATCTGTCTCTCTACGAAAACGCCATTTTCTATGGCAGGTTGTATCTGACGCGGGCGTCTTGCCATCTGACGTCAGACGGCACGTCGGATTTTCTTGTAATTGCTTAACATTACTATAGATTATTAAGTATTTCACTAAGCAAATAAAAAAGTACATGCATATTCTCTATTGTGGTTGTTAATCTTTGTTCGAGAATTTATCATCAGCTAACTTCTAACTTTAGTGCAAATAACATTTATTAAATCTCAAATCAAATTATTTAACTGTTTTCTCCCTGGGGTCTGTAATTACAATGAGGCGGTTATGGGGCCGATGCTGCTTACTTAATTCTGCTAGTACAGGAAGAACCAGTTCTTCTGAAAGTCCTTCTTTGCGGAAGAAGAATGAATTGTGTGAAAGGTTTTTCGCGGTCTGACTTTCGTCACCTGAACCTTTCTCTTTAAAAGTGAACGTTACAACAATACCTTCATCTTGAGGGTTTCCTTCACCATTAAGACAGTATGACCTCAAATTGTCTGATAAAAATATTCCCACATCTCCAACGAGATTGACCCGATCCTTTTTGAAACTTTCTATATCAAACTGTGGGTAGGTCTTCAGGTATGTTGATAGTGTGTATAAGTCTGCCATTTTCACGGATACATCGTCTATATTTGTACTGCGATCTCCTAATGCCTGAAAAGAATTAACGTTTAAGTGTTGGTGAGAGTAAAATATGTAAGGACTTTTATTGGGTAGCTAAAATCGTTCGTAATCCAAAAGTCCCTTTGCTTTCTCTCCGGAAACCAGATATCCCGAATTTAGATGAGAAACTTACACGTGAAAACTGTCGCACTAATCTAACTATCCCAGAAACTTTGTCCCAGCAGTCCGAACACGTGAAAAGGCACATAATACTTGAGCTATTTCAGTAATCCAACTACTTATTCTAACATCCCTGTAATCTTAAAACATCGACTAAGTTTTTGAATTCAGCTGCTGCTGCTGCTGTGTGCCTTTTGTGCCAATTTCCTTTCTTTCGTTTTTTTTTCACATGGGTCGAAAAACACCGATCCAAATCTGGTTGGGAATGGATTGGCAGATGATAAAAGATGACTAACGTTCAATAAATTTCGAAGATTATCAACTACAGATTCTCAAATAGTTATCAACTTATCAGATAGATAATGGTAAAGGCCAATAACTGCATATATTTATCAAGTATATAACCGATGACGACAGTGCCAAATTCCGCATGGATATACTTCGGATCCGGTTCACACATCACCAACTATTAATCGTGAAGTGATGTATGGTATTGTAGGTAGTAATTTTACGGAGCGCTAAACAGTCATTCATGGTACTCCTGAGGAATTTCCAGAGATATTGGATATGACAATGTAAAAAGGGAAGGGAACAATGTGCACATTGTGCATGCGTGGTTTGGTCATCTTGTAGATTTAGATTATTAAAAAGAATTTTGATTTATGGAGAATCTTTGATTTTGAAACTCAAGAGAAGCACGGTTTTCTGGAATAAGAAATCGAAATTGAGAAGATATCAAATTTTTATGTTAGCATTTAAATTGTCAAATTTTAGCATTAGAGTTCGACAAGTTCTTAAAACCAAATTCTCAAATCAGAAACCATGGTTTTAGATCTACCCCGAGTTTCTCAGCTCAAAATTATCGCAGAATGAATGTGACAAATTGTTAAGCATGCGTAATCTGCTGTAATTGGTTGAATGAATTTTCAACAGCCAATCACAACAGATCACAACAGATAACGCGTGCTTGACAATTCGTCACAATTCGACAATTTTGATCTGAGAAACTCGGGGTATGACTTTCTACGAAATGTTTTAAACATTAACACATTGGAAGGTCAACCTAACTATTAACAAAAAAAGATGTGCACTGAACTTACATGAAGAAAATTCAACACCAAATAATATGCCAATACAGCCATTTGAATCTATGTTGAAAACAATATAAGGTCTGATGATAAAACAATGTTCTATAAAAACTGTTCCACTTTGGTCCGTACACTGCGCACACTTGTATACAATGTTGGAGGCCCGCTACATTACCACACTATTTATAATATGTATTAACACAGCTTTGACTAATTTTACCAGCTGCCTACTTACAGGTAGAAATGTTTTGTATGAATGGTAATAAGGCTGAAACGATCGAATGTACGCGAATTACCATGAAAATGTACAAGGTAACTGCGTAAACGAAGAACATACGACACAAGAACGAATATTAATTAACATTGAAGGTACTGTTCCATACCGTATTCGGTTCCAAATCGTCATCATCTTGCCCTGTTCCAAATATGGAAATAAAAATGCCTTTGATAAAATAACAGTGGCTAATTTAACTTTATAGTTACTTAAATGTTGGGAAAGGGAAATCGGATTATACGAGTACTGCACTTCTGATGTGAAAAATGGAACCTATGATCCCATTGATGATCCGAAGGACTGTACTTTTGATGAGATGCATTCGCTTACGCGTTGATGAGATTCTTTAGTATGGAAAACACTCAATCGATTGCTTACCCTCGTCACGGGATCCCAGCGCTTAGAACTCGGCGTTCTACTCGATTGTTTAAATTTGTATTGTAACACATCTTGGTGCAATGAAACTGTAAAAACGTGCAAAAAATACTCACTGTATTTAAAGAAAAAAATACTCATGCAACCCTTTTACTTGCAAGTCGCTGCTAACACGATCTGCATATATATATATCGCCATTGAACGGAATCGAACACACACGATGTACAAAAAATTATTATCGGTTTAATCAGACGAAAAACACTAATTACTTCGGCGCGGTTTCTTTGTATGGGATGAGGCATCTATATGCTAGTATTATATAATCTGTGCCCTGGTAGACTGCTGCAAATACAATTTGTTATGATGGGGTTTTATATACTAGTCTGATACCCAATGTGATTGAGATTTTCCTGTGCAGAATATGATACACTTGCCCATAACGATGCAATTAACGTGGTCACCTACCGGGCTCAAAAAATTTAAAGAGTTCTCCATCGACTCGAAATCTTCTCCTCGAGAAGAAGATCTCTTATGTCCCTCGTTTAACTAGTCTTGCCGTAGGTTGGTACCTACGTATGCTTCGTTTGTTATTGTCAACCTAAATTACGTAGGTACTTCTTTTTAAATGTCTTCTACATACGTAGGTATCATCAATCACATGATGTCAGGATACGCCTTGTCAACATTATTGGTCTATAGAAACTTCATGTTTACCTCATTTGTATGAATCATCGATTTTTCCAGAACCGTCAGGCACCAGGTGTAGGTCCCGACAAGGCTTCAAAAACAAACACTGAACACCTTTCAAAAGTTTCAGGTAGGGTTGCCGCTATGTTAGGGATTGAATATTTAACAGCCTTCAGTCCCCGCACTGTACACTAGTAGAAGTTATTTTTAAAACGTTGTTGATCGATAAACGGTTCTTTTAGTGCAGTGTTTTAAGGTTTAAACTGAGGCTAACGTAAGCTTTCATCTTTTCGTCTTTTCGATGATATGATTCCAAATAAGATTTTCCCCCAGAATTCTGAGATGTAGAGCTCTACAACTACAGTGCAATCAAGACAATGTTTTTGTCTTCATTTTTTCTCGTAGCTAAATCAATTAAAGCTTAGTTGTGTTTTTGTTTTGTTAATGCTACTGTCGTGAATAACCTCTTCTTCAAAGAGGGTTGGCAACGCTTTCGTACTACCCCAAGTTTTACAAATAGCCATAGGCGAAGGTGACCACTTACCATCTCTCCCGCTTGTCCACTCTATGGAACCTCTCTCTCTCTTCTATGACTGTGTACGAATTTTTGTGTCTAAATAAAATCTTTCTAAATACCTAACATAGGAATGCGTTCATATCACTATAGTTCATTCGCGTTAAGAAAATAGTGAGTCGTTGTTAGCCGGCCCGTCGACTTATTTGGTCGCAAGCTTTCTAATTTGGTAAGACCCGATTGGCCGAGAGGCCGGCTGACAGCGATGACTCACTATTTTCTTAACGCGAATGAACTATAGTGTTACGGCAATATATTACCTTTTCGCTTTATTTGTTTTTTTTTCGATCAGGAACATGAGTGAACATTACTTCCTTATAAAAAGCCGTTCCACCCCTAACAGCTATAACGAAACATCGTTAAAACGCTCTTTGGCTTTAACGTAACTTTGAAGTGACAAGCTTTTGAAACTCTTTAGCAAGTTACTGAATCGCAAGATACACGTTATATAGGTAACATAATATCTGTATTCTCCGAATAAGTAGGCAGAGTATTAAACCTCATTTCAGCAGTTAGATTCTTATCTATACTAATATTAAAAAGCTGAAGAGTTTGTTTGCTTGAACGCGCTGATCTCAGAAATTACTGGTTGGAATTGAAAAAATGTTTTTGTGTTGGATTGTCCATTTATCGAGGAAGGTTATATAACATCACGCTACGACCAATAGGAGTGAAGCATAAATGAAAAATATTGCAAAAACGGGAAAAAATATTCCTTTTTGAGTGCTTCCGTTACGTGCGCTGCGTAGTGTAGGTAGGGTATGGTAGATAGGGTAGATGGGTAGGTACGTAGCCAGTTGGCGGGAGCGAAGCCGCGTGGGACAGTTAGTACTTAATAAAAGTCTTAAATTCACAGTGTCATCGTGTCATCATCAATATCATCAGCCTTTTAATATCCCCACTGCTGGGACACAGGTCTCTCTGTGAGAGAGGGAATGGGCCATTTTCCACCAAGCGGGCCCAGTGCAGGTTGGTGGATGTCACATGTCTTTCGTCATGTGCCCGATGGGATTCCCCATCACAAATATGACGAACATTCATGCAAACTTTTATCCCCTACTGATATCACTGTCACAGACACAAATTAATTCAGGATTTTTTTATGTGAAATTTACAGTAACTATTGCCTGAATCTCTGATCCTTTTGTTTTTTTGGTTCCCTATTATTTCAAGAAAAAGAAAATTTCACTTAGTCTACGCAAAGTTTTCTTAGAATAAATTACACTTTTATTGCCACTGAAGACCGGTACCCATTATTAGTTGAGTTTCCAAACCTAACTTTATGGCAAGACTTTCATGATACTGCCTGCCAAACAACGCCTTTTCATCGTCATCTCATCATGCAAACTAAATTATAACTTAATTTCCCAAGAACACTAAGTAAATAGCCGGAAAGTTTGTATAAAGTGCTCACATCAAGTCAATAAAACTTAGGTCTAAACTCTTAAGCCCTAGTCGTAAGCCCGAATATTGTGGAGTAGTGACCCTCGCAATAATTTATTGGGGGACTTAGGAAAGCGCCAACGTTTGCCATAATGGCGGTCTGCTCCTAATGGCTATGGCCTGTTTAGCAAAATATTAGACTTTTCGTGGGTTTCGCTCGCTCTGTATTCGAAATTTAAAATGTTTTTTTTTTGCGTTTATAAAAATAAATTCGATAGTAGATCAGGTGATATAGGTGACCACTATCTCACCTGATCTACTATCGAATCGCGCGAGCCTATAACAAATAAAAACATAAAAAAGATGTAGGTAGATAATGACATATTAGCTTATTTTTAGACTCCTAAAAAGTTTATGGCTTAATTTTCTATTTTATAACAAAGACATCAGTACCGGAAGAAGTACCGTACCCTTACTTGGAAGACCTAATACAAGGTGTACCGATGACCTTGTGAAGACTTCGTGAATCAGATAGATGCGAGACGTACAGGATTAGTCAATGGCAACACTTGAGGTATGTCTATGTTCAGCAGTGGACGCCTTCTGGCTGGAATGTTGATAAAATCGTATTTAATCAAACGATCAAAACGCCAGACATATTTGAAGGTAACACCTGTGACTGAATGAGCTAATAGACAGGTTTGAGAGATAATAAACGACAAAAGGAATATAAGAATGATGAATGTTGCACGACATGATTTACGAGTACATATTAACCAAATCTGACTTCTTTTACTTACTAAGAAAATAAATAACTTCGAAAGTCAATGTCCATGAGGTATTTTGTTATTCAGAGAACGACTTATTGACGTCGGTGTTCTGATTAAAACAAATAAATTTCGTTATTTTCATTAAATCTATGATCAAATTACTGATTTTCTTGGATCTTTTTGTAATTTAATAGAGCGCTATAAAATCTTAGTAAAATACTTATTTTTCAAAATCGAATATCATAGTAATTTGCATAGTGGCTTATTAAAATACTCTTTCATTTAACTAAAAACAGACAGGCCCGACGCAAACAGATTAAAAGGATTTCCACAAAAATCGTTGTCGCATTATTTCGTCGCACCTGTCTGCAAGAGCCTTTATTCAACCCTTGCCGGTTACATTTACGTTTTCATTCTTCAGCAATTTTTACAGAAGAGTTACTCTTTATAATAGATAAATACACTTAAAGCGATTCCCCTTCGTTAGTATTGTTTTCGCAACTTTCAGATACCTTATCGGAAAACGGATGGGTAACCTACATTGTTAGGCGAAACTTCACACAAAGTTTTAACAATCTAAAAGTCGAACAAAGGTTTGAACCATTAGAAGAAAATCTATTTTGGCAAGCACCATATTTCATATATCTGTACTATGTATTATATTCCTCTAGCTTTTTCCCGCGGCTTCACTCCCTTGGATGCAATACGCATTTCTAATCTCGCTTCAATACGGGTCAATATAAGACGTACAAACACCTTTTTTACTGTATAGTGTTAGTAGTTGGAACAGAGATTTTGTGTTCTTAATTTATTTTCTGTTCCTGACATTATGTACCTGGCTTCTAATGAGGTGTGACTGAAATTCTCCTCGGTTGTCTTTATTATATATAATATTCTTGTTTAGAATTAACTAGCTTTTGCATAGCGTGTAGGTACTCCTACTTGGTCTTTAATTTTCACGACGAAGTGTTTATTTCTTCAACAGATTTGAACTATTCTCACATAATGTTGAAAGAACCTGGGTGTCCGAGCTCTGCTCGGGTGAAAAGAGAGAAAACGACGTTTTCTAAAAATGAAACCTAGCTAGATCGATTTCTCGACCCCGAAACCCTTACATACTAAATTTCATGAAAATCGTTAGAGCCGTTTCCGAGATTCAGATTATGTATATACGTATAAACAAGAATTGCTCGTTTAAAGGTATTAGAAAGATAGATAGACAAATCGGTTGAAAAATAATTCAAAGTGTTTTGAAAATCGAATCTCATTATGGTTGGGTACATTATTGTTTTGTGTATAGTCTACCCAGGCTCCCATAAATGCTTTTCCCGAAATGAAAAGTATAGTGTAGCTTTCATCATCATCATCATTACGTTCCCACTGCTGCGACACAGCCTCCTCTTTGTGAAAGAGGAAATGGTACATACAGTGCGGGTTGGTAGTGGTGGATAGTGTAGCTTTATAACTACGAAATTAATTTCGTGATCGGTCAATTCGGTAATTCCTACTGTTAGAATTAATATTTGTTTCGGGATATTTTCCATATATATTTAAGTTTTGGTTGAGAGCTCGATATTTCGGCACCGTTACAAGCGTCATGATCATGTTCTCGTGATCATGGCACTTCTAGAACCCCTATTGTACACGGGTCATTGTTTCCGACGAATTTCAGCCACACTTTTGGCCGATTCAGGAGCTGATCGCCTGTCCCTTTAGCGCTATTTAGGCTGGAAGTCTAATGCGGTTGTAGAGGGATACATAGAGGATTCCATCCAAAATAAGACTAAAATATGTAAAAGCATCGTAGGAGCCATTACACTGAAAGAGCCTCAGTCAGATCCTTGGACTGGCCCTTCTACATCAAAAATGAGCCCTTACGAAATACCTAACCATTGCCCTCTCTCGCCAACATTTACGCCAAGGGAATCCGATATGTGTACTTTACGCTTTCAGATAATACACCCAATCAACAATTTTCATAAAAAAACGGTCGTCGCAGGTTGTCATATTGTCGACGCGTCCGCGCGTCTGCGGGTACCTTTACCTATCTCCCTATAAAGTTTTCGTCTTCTGTAAACCAAGACAATGACAATCCTCCAGCGGTTCCAGCTCCATATCTCTTCTAAATATCACACGCACATTAATAATGCACAAGTCGTGAGTCGTCGATCGTAAGCGAAGAGCTTGAATATTTCATCGCTCGAGCCCGTAACGGTCAGTGCCATTTCCCTTACGGAATAATTCATCTCAAATAGCGCGAAATACTAAGTTTGTTTGTTAGTTTATAAACTTTGAAATATATTCATTTGTGGGTACAAGAGATGATCCTGCAGTCTTCAGACGATGCATTGAAATACCGGCAGCTAATTAAACGGATCTCAAAGTCCTTGAAAAGCGACCTCCACCGCTTGAATACCTCTCCATGGTCTTTGCAAGAGGTCTGTCTATTGGGCAGAGCCAGTTCACGAACCTGAAGACCGATGATGGCAGGATCGTATCCGCCAAACTAAAGCTTCTGAGGGAGATCGAGAGGTTCTATGGGCAGTTGTACAAGTCAACCAGTAAACTCGTCGCGAATCTAGCAAATGATCCTAGAGCTAGATTGACCCGACACTATACCGAAGACTGTGTCACTGTGTTTTAAGCAGAATTCATCCACGTCGACAGCGTGGCTGAATTCTGCTTAAAACACACTTAATTTTAAATCAACGATACGATGAATAATAAGATGAATATCGTAGAAGTTTCTTTCTCTAAATTTCTTCCAAAACATAAGTGTCACGTCCATTCGAACTCCGAATTTTCGAACTAAATGAATCGAATGCGATCGTATCTTTTGTCTGGATCGAAATGTGTGCATACGTTTTGTATTTTCAATGACAACTTAGTGGCTCGCGTTTGGGCACTATCTCGCCTGGTGTTATGGAGATAATGGTTACTTATTCTGCCTCAGTGTACTTTGAGCCTTATTTCAAAAGTCCAACATATTGTCACTTAAATCTCTACAAAAAAATCACTGAAAATCTGTCTTGGAAAACTTAATAAACAACAGCACTAGGAATTGACAAAGAATGCTGCCATACAATTTGCCCAGCTGTTTTTCACAAAATTACAGAGCTTTTACATCTTCTAGTATCACCTTGCGTCATTATCATAGCGGTTTATTTACACTGCTCCATTGTTTTCATATTTATGTAAGAAGATATTTTTTTTATAGTGTCAGGCTTCAGGCTTATTACATTCAAGCTTTAGAATTAAGCGCTTCAAAAGACTCGTGCTACATTAACTTGGGCGCCAATTAGCACTCAAATTAAGATATTGCCATCCTATTGAAAAAGAAGGCTGAATAGTGAATACAGCAAATTTACATGAGCTTTATTTTAGTTCCTTTGTAAACCATGGTGCCTATGTTTTCATCAAATTCAAGAAGAAAAAGTCTAAATTAATCATAGGTATGGTTGCTTATTTCTTCATTTGGTTATTCAATCCCACCGCACTATACCCACACCACTGTAACTCCTGAAAGCTAGAACCGGAGGCATCGAAGCTCGACGAAATCGCGGCGAATGAATTTAACTGTCTTGGATCCCGCAACGAAAAGCCCAGTTCCCTAGCACCGTGGATAAAAATTATCATTAATATTATAAAACGCTTGAACTTACGGTTATTTCTTCTAGTTTCCTCAAGGTCCGTATAGTAAATAACTCTAGATGCAGCTTGTACATCTTCATTTGGTTAGCATAAAGCTCAATCTGCTTGTAAGGTTCCCAGTCCTGATACACAGACCTCCTCTCAGTGAGAAGAACTGCGCCATAATTCATCACCGCGTGCGGGCTTGATGGATGTCACATGTCTTCGAATTGGTTAGTTCAAGGTAATTTCCTTCACATTTTTGGTAGCTTCATGCCATTTCAAGCAAAGACCAATTTCTTGACTATGTTAAGTTTTTAAGTTTTCAATATAAGTTTTTAAGCTGACATGGTCACAATCATTAGAATTAATATTTGTTTCGGGATATTTGATTTTTTTATGGAGTTTTGTCTGAACCAAAATCTAAATATACATGGTAAATATCCCGAAACAAATATTAATTTATTAATTCTTTTGTTGACCTCACTAATTCTAGTAACCGGCTTACTTCCACAGTTCATCCTAAAAAAAAACCTCTCATAACTTCTGCCAGTGACGTTTGCATGTTGACTACTACTCCGTACTCGTCCCATTGTTATGCTAAGCGAGCAGCACCGGTAACAACAAAGAACATCACTACACCAGCAGAATTGTTATTGCTAATATATTTTCAAGCTCTTTGTTAAGCCGACATTTTTGTCTATAAAAAATAGATTTGCATGACGTGACACGTGACGTTTTGATTTGTTGCCTTAGAATAATAGAATTATGAATCATGCAAAGAATAACAAATAGTTTTGTTATATTTGGTTTGAAATATCGTTATATTATGGCCTCGAAATAGCAGCTCGTGGCTAAGTAATAATAGCCGCACACGTCGATCTTCAAGGTTCAGCAATGCTTGCCGAGGTTGGTCTGACCATCCATTTTATACTGAGATCCCTCCGTACCTCGGCGTTCACGTATTAAGCCGTTGGTCCCAGCTGTCACTTGAAGCTCTTTGACAGTCGTTACGGTTGGCAAAAACCATCAAATCTTACACCAGTCTTGCCAAGGGGTATGGTGTTACCCGCAGTTACTGGATTGTAGAGGTCAGGCGGGCAGTCGTTCTATATAAAATGCTGAATTCAGCTGAATCGGGTTACATTGGAAGCCACCCCATAGTTGAGAAAAATATTGATTGACGGCAGATTTTTTTAAGTATGTTATTCAGATAAATGAACAAAAACAATCTAAGAGACTACGTATTTGTCTTTCATTTATTTTTTCTAGAGTTAGCTGGAAGAGGTCACTGCCTCGGGAGACTAAATTAATTTATTTTAGGTGAATAGGTCCATTTTATAGATATTATTTTTAATTTTATTTATACGTGACTTCATTTACACATTAAAATAACCCATTACATAATCAAGTACTTCGAAATCGTTACATCAAAACAAATTCTTCTCAATCTACTCGTCGCTCTTGGCAAGAAGAATATTCAGAGCGCTGTACGAAGCCTTCACCAGCTGAAAAATAATAAAGAATCATAGATAATATCTCAAACTTTTTTCATAAAATATAAAGTTATAAAAGAACACAGTCCGACGTAGAGCTAGATAAATTTTAATAATGTTGATGAAGTTTGCTAAATGAAGCGTAAATCAAAGTTTGATTTATTTCTTGCTATAAAATGAACTGGCGCGTGTCAGATAAGGTAGGGTCTTTATCATTCGCACCTGTTGTCACAAGATGGATAAAATTATCATAATTAATTGAGCATATAGACAATGATATAATATGAATAGATAATGATAAAATGCGTTTTTTATAAGTTTTCTTTTCGAATATGTTTTCTCATTATTAAACACATTTACCATTATTTACCCCTGAGCAATGGCTGATTGTGTTACGCAATATAATCAAAAGCAAGTGCAAGTCTGACTCGCGCACAGAGGGTTCCGTATAAACAGCTCCATTCACCAAAATAAATAGGTTAAATTACTAACTTCCATAAACAATTAAAGGAATGTTCGGTATTCCTCTAACGAAGGGACCAAATTACCTTTGTCTTTCGAAAACTGTTGTCCACATACATCAATATACAATTTTTTTACTTTTCCAAGTACATTGTATAAGTTGGTCGACTATCTCTCGTAAACTACTAAGCTGTGATAGATTTATTTTTACCCGACTGCCGAAGGAGGGTAATGTGTTTATCAGTCTATGTATGTTTGTTCCTATGTGGCTTTGTAGAGACCAAACGCGTTGGCCGATTTTGACGATTCTTACGTTAATCGATTCGTCTTAACCCTGCGAGTGTAACTGCCGACATTAAGATTGGAAAATAGAAAAATGGCGGACTTTGGGCGCCATATTGTGGGGGCCCAAATTTTTTTTTGCTTCCATTCCCATCATGTGGGGTATCAAAATAAAGGGTTTTTACATAAAAGGAGGTGATTACATAAAAATATAATACTTATATGTTTAAAAGTAACAAATTCTAAAAAAAAAGTTGTAAATAAAAAAAATATATAAAATAACCAAAAACCCTACTGCTTACAAAGCGAACTAAAAAGACGTTAACAAGAAGAAAATCATACTGTGCAGTCGGAGGATACATCTGGTTTTGGTCAGCCAGCTCGAGCATATGTATCTTCCGATTGCACAGCATGATTTTTAGTTCGCTTTCAGTCGGGTGTTTTATTCTTTTTTTTTAATCTTTTTTTTCGTTATATATACTGCTACCGTGAATTTTTTCACATAATAGCAACCATTCCATTTGGCTGGCTGGGCGGGACACTTGACTCTAACAAAAATTAGCCAAACGGATCACTGAATCGAAAAGTATTTTTGAATGGTCTGTCAAACGATACCCCACACCACGGGATATAGACGAGAAAAAAAAAATAGCCCTACTTTACGTGTACAGGAGGTATACCAAAAAAAAAATTATTCTAAATAGTTTTATTTTACCACTTTGTCGGCTTGATTAATATGTATAATCATGCCAAAATATAGCTTTTTAGTACTAAGAGCTAAGCTGCGGACGGGTGCCTTGCTGGAGGCTATAGTTTATTCTCTACAGGATTGCCCAGTTAAGCAGTATCCAATCACTTTGATTGACCTGCGAGACGACACACAAAAAAAAAAGCTGCGGACGGACAGACGGACATGGCGAAACTATTAGGGTCCCTTGTTTACTACGGAACCCTAAAGAGACAGAAACTAAACCTCTTCATTCAATTAATTTTGAAATTAGTAAGTAATAAACATTTTGGGGTTGTGAAGTTCTCTGAAAGCTATAACCTGGCGTTATCTACATTGGTCAATAGTGAATAGGTTACTGCATCGTTGGATAAAATAATGGTCAAAGACTTAAGGCAAAAACAATAATTAATATTGGTAATTAAAAATTATGCTTACAGCGGTATAAGATGACAACGATAGAGGGTACATGCCCCCCGCCAGGAACACAAGAGGCTTATTGGACCGTGCGATCACCAGGATGATGGTGGCGCGAGCTCCAGGCGCCAGCAATATGCCACTCTCCCAGCCTGAGAAGTATGCTGCTCGACCAAGGTACTGGCTCTGTAAGAAATTCAAGAGTAGTAGAGATCTTTGTGTTTTTTGTTTTTCCTCGCACTGGATCGCCTTGCAGCAATTACACCAATAGAGCACAATCATTTTGTAATAAATTCACTATAATTCTAGGTTTCCTCACGATTTTTTCCTTCCCGTTGTCAGCGATGTCTAAGATAAAGTACATATGAATTCAAAAAGTCACATCGGTACTTGCCCGTATTCAAACCCATGACCTCAAACACGAGATGCGAGGTCTTAGCCACTAGGTCACCACGACATTACGTGAATGTACTCCTGCGGCAAGTATTATTGACATTCATATATTTTCTACTGGGAACAAGCGTTTTTAGTTTGTGGGGCGCCGCGGGTGCAAGTGGTAGTGGGGTGCATTCCAGCGGGGTGTACGCTTTCTTTGACCGTGTTCTACAGGCGCATATGTATCAAGAAATATAATGTGGACCGAGGAGGGAGAGTAAAGGCAGGCGAGATGGAGTATGTACCTAAGGATCGTAGCAAGTAGCGTTCTGCATCTGCCTGACGGGTAATGCCCTATCTCCCCAATTTTCAAGTTCCCCAAAATGATTTTTCATACATTTATTCCCAACGTCCCCAAAATGTAAAACCAATTTATTTGCAAAGTTCACACTTGACCATTCCTGGTACTCACGTCTCCAAAAGTGTTAGAATAAAATAAAATCAGTACCTACCTTTACTGTGATTTTTAATTTCGTAGACTAAACTGACAGCTGATGACCTTATTTTTGTTAAATGTTGCAAGCGCGTAGCATAGTGTTGTAGGTAAGGCTCAATGATAAGTGATTCATCGAATCAATGTGACATGACTCCTCAATTTAATTTTACGAATTAGTGTAAATTAATGTTTTATGAATATAAACATAACATATTTGAATATAACAGTATTCATACTTATAGTACATATGTTTTAATTGGGTTAAATATGAACTCAACAATAAAATAAATGCGATCGATAAAATGAAGTCTGACATAAATGAGTAGAAAGTAAATAAGGGCCGCTAGTTTCTTAACGTTTTTTTGCCCGAGAAATTGTTTAATTTTCGATCTACTTCGATTTTCGATTAACTTTCAATCACTCAGACAGGATACGACACTATTTTTATGTAACGATACATTGACAACCCCGGAAATGTCAGTTTAGTCTACAAAAATTAAAAAATCTTTTTTACAAAAAAAATACTACCGACTTCCAACTAAAAACACTACAAAGTGAAAAATAACTTTCTTTTTCGAAGTCGGTGTCCATAACGAAAAAAATTGGTACCTACCAAAGACACCGACTTCGAAAAAGAAAGTTATTTTTCACTTTGTAGTGTTTTTAGTTGGAAGTCGGTAGTATTTTTTTTGTAAAAAAGATTTTTTATTTTTCACTTTTTAGTTGTACCTATTAAGCAACTTGCTTTAGTGAGGTAGTAATGCCAGAATAGATTAACTGAATGCCATGAAACTTGATCATAACCTGTGAAATGAAAGTGTTTCAAGGTGAACTGTACACATCTGTGTACCCCTTTAGAGCGTACTGGCGTGATGTTATGTTATGAAATGGTATAAACAATAAAAAGACATGCGGTTGCAGCAATCCCGAGAGATTTGCCTTCATTTATTGAAGAGTTCTGCTGTATATCTCCAAAGTTCTTCATCAGATCTTCACCAAATTAAAATGGGACCAATTTCGAAACATACTCTAAAAATCAAAAAAAGAATTTTCAAAATCGGTCCACAATTGACGGAGATATCGGTGAACATACAAAAAAAAAAAAAAAACAAAAAAAAAAAACAAACATGAAGTCGAACATAGAACCTCCTCCTTTTTGGGAAGTCGGTTAAAAATCACAGTATAGTTTAAATTAACCTTATTTTGGAAGATATATTTTCTCTATGTATAATTGGTACTCGTACTTTGTGTTTTGAGATTTTTATTATCGAGTTTTTCTTTAAGCAAGGATGAAAGCAAATTTCAATCTCAATTAAGCGAAAACTGCAATGAAAATACACACCTACTACATTTTTACCCCATTGATTATCTAAAGTAATAACAAATAACATTAAAGAATAGTTACGTAAACATTGATTCGGCGACTGTTAAATAAAATTGTACGGAGTCGTAAAATTTTATTTAATAAAATAAACTTTGGGGAGCTCGTGGCTAAATAATAACAGCCGCACGGGTCGATATTTAAAGTTTAGCAACGCTTGACGAGGTCGGTCCGTGGATGGGTGACCATTTACAACATACCGAGTTTCCTCCGTGCCTCCGAAAGCACGTTAAGCCGTTGGTCCCGGCTGTCATTTGAAGATCTTTGACAGCCGTTGCGGGTAGTCAGAAGCTTGAGATCCGACACCAGTCTTCCCAAGGGGTACCATGTTACCCAGTTACTGGGTCGTGGAGGTCAGATAGGCAGTCGCTCCTTGTAAAACACTAGTGCTCATATGAATCCGGCAAGACTGGAAGCCGACCCCAATATAGTTGGGAAAAGGCTAAACAGATTGATTGATAAACTTTGGGGAACTTGGAACTTGGGGAGATAGAGCATCACTCTGCCTGGCGTACATGTTTGTATGTGTTATCATAAAGAATCCTATAGTTATTTCTAATTCAGTTGTTTTGACTTAGCAATAGTATCATGTAGAAGAACACTTCAAACCTCTGACCAGATTCCGTGAATTTCAGTACTAACTTTACGGCTTAAGTTTTGGAGAGTCCTCTTAATAACTTGGCAACCATCGACGCAAGCAACAAGACACGTCCTTTTAATTTGGGTCCTCTTGATTGGTATGGGAAACTTTGAAGGACTGCCTTTAAGTATTCCAAACTCCCTAATATTGATGCAATATTTAGATACCAAGATGGATGGTATAAGCAAAAACTTTCGTCACTTCAGTTAATGTTAAGGTCCGTTCACCTTAGGCATTAGGTACGTTAGTGTGCTGTATTAAATAAATAAATATTCTACAGTTGTCGGCACGAAACTTGGCAAGAGTCGTTAGATGCGCACAAGTCGTTTTATAGGTCTCTTTGGTTACCAAGCGGGACGCGGGGAACGTTAAGCAACGATCCGAGCGCATAATTGGATGGTCAGTTGACACAACGATCGACTGACCAATCGCGTCGCGTCCACGTTCCGTTCGCTCTATAAGGCAGTTGGTCAGTCCGCGCACTATACGCAAGCTTACCCCCACTTCACTAGAACCTTGCCAAGTTACATGCCGGGGACTATAAACACTGATTCCTTCAATATCGTCCTTTTAGCTACTAATCAGAAAGTTAGTCACATAAAGTGTATCCTCGTAAGGGTAGTAAAAATATGCTGGAAAAGATCGGTCATTCTAAAGATCCTTGACGTTCCCCAAGATATGTTGTATAAACAATGTTTTATGTTTTGTAGTGGATGTCTTCCTGAAATTAAATAATTATGAATGTTACCTGTAAAGTGATTTCTTCGCACCATCGGCAGACGAGGTACAAAGTGAACATATTGTAGCTCAAATAAAACACAGACATGGCAAACTTTCCCAAGTTTTCTGCTATAGTCTGCAAAATAAACAGAAATGTTAGGTGAGAATGGCTGTTTTAGGGCTCATAGTTTCGACGATACAGGTATAAAAATTAACAGAAATGTTAGGCGAGAATGGCTGTTTTAGGGCTCATAGTTTCGACGATACAAGTATAAAAATAAACAGAAATTTTCGGTGAGAATGGCTGTTTTAGGGCTTATAGTTTCGACGATACAATTATAAAAATAAACAGTAACATTAGGTAAGAATGGCTGTTTTGGGGCTTATAGTTTCGACGATATAGCTATAAAATAAACAGAAATGTTAGGCGCGAATGGCTGTTTTAGGGCTCATAGTTTCGACGATACAAGTATAAAAATAAACAGAAATGTTCGGTGAGAATGGCTGTTTTAGGGCTTATAGTTTCGACGATACAATTATAAAAATAAACAGTAACATTAGGTAAGAATGAATGTTTTGGGGCTTATAGTTTCGACGATATAGGTATAAAAATAAACAGAAATGTTAGGCGAGAATGGCTATTTTAGGGCTCATAGTTTCGACGATACAGGTATAAAAATAAACAGAAATGTAAGGTGAGAATGGCTGTTTTAGGGCTTATAGTTTCGACGATACAGATATAAAAATAATACAGCTAGATAACCAGGTATACAAGAAAGATGCCAACTTTCCTACTTACTTTGTAGGAGAAATTCATTCTATAATAATAGGACGAAACTGCGGGAAGGATATTTGAATATTTTCCTTCATCTACCAAATTGACGAAACTTTAATTGACACGACCCTAACCTCATTTAAAATTTACATCACTTCCGCGAAAAAAAGTCTTACCCTTTAGCAATTTAGACACCCTCAACAAAGATTGTAAAGTCCGTACTAAATACTACCCTGAAGCCTCCATAAACACACATTCACTCTATAATCCTTTTCAATAGGGATGTTATGGATATGAAATATCGGATCGGATGCGGATATATATATGAAAAATATTATACCGGTTTCAGATACGGTTACGGATATTGACATATTTTGGACCATCCGAAAGTTAGAATAGTTTAGTTTTTTGGTTAGTGTTCACTAGACACGCACGGCTTCTGTGTCGACTCTACTGGACAAAAATCTGTCCTAACTAAGGTTACTTCTAGGCAAGCGCTCTCCGCTTACCATCAGGTGAGATAGTAGTCAAACGCGAGCCTCTCCGTAGTAATAATAAAAAAATGTGTCTCATTTAGACTCTGCTCCTATCCGAAATAATTCGGTTTCGGTTACTGTTTTGCATTTTTTTAGTTTTGCAGTTTTATTTCGCATATTGGATAGTTACAGTTATGATTACGGTGCTCGATAACATCCCTGGTTTCCAATGATCGAATTTCATTTCAGTGCCGTGCAGAGTTTAAAGCAGTTTTAAGTAGTTCAGTGCAGAGATTAAAACCTGTGGCTTTTAGACCGTATGAATTTAAACATATTTCATCGGAAAAGCTTTTGCCGTCAGTTTCCGCTTTAATGTTGGAAACTTTACTTACTGCTGTAGCTTGGTATCCAACGAAGCAGATGAGTAAGCCACTGCAGGCTAGCTGTCCCAGCATTGGAGCGCTTAGTATTGTCTTTAGATCCATAGTTTGTCTAAAAAAAGGAATTATGCCAATCTGTCACCCTGTTTTGACCCCCAGAGGGACACATCGGAAAAAGAGTTTGATCTGTATACCTGTTAGTTTTATAGTATTACTTCTGTTCCCCAACAAATGACCAAAAATTTCACTAGCCACAAACTGCATTTGACAATTATGTATTAGGTTATAATTATGTAACTAGTGTTAATTTGTTGGGGAAAAGAACTAATACTATAAAACTAACAAAGGGATAGATCAAACATTTTTTTGCAGATCTGTCCCCCTGGGAATAATTTAAAAAAAAGGTTAATTTTTGTTAGTATCCGGTTGATGGCAATAGGCTCGACATCTAAATTTTATATAATGTATTTAGAACATAAATGGTGAAATATGAATAAATAAATGCCCACTGCCTAATTTTTCAGGGAATACTGGCCTGATGAATCAACGATGGATTTCGTTATACTTCTATTTATCGGGACTGCAATAGAATGAAGATTGAAATGATTAAAAGTTCTCCAGAACCGGTACTGTGATCCTCAAGAAGCCAAGCTTGTAATATACGCCCCCAGCTCTAGCCAAAGTACAAAATATCAGTATAATCTGAACAAAGCGCTTAGAACCCTTGAGATAAAATGCTTTGTTACCTGTAATTTTTCAGTATACTGACTGAAGTTTTTCCGTCGCGTGACACTTTTTTTTCGCCTGTTTTGGGTGCCTAGACTCTTTGGTCAACTGGACCCGCTCGCTACTGGACCCGCGATTTCACTTGACACTATAATGTCTTAGATAAATCATTGTGTTACTTACTCTAAGATTGCCCGATGTTGTGCTACCAAGTCGCCCAATCTCTTCAAGTATTTATCCACAAACATGTTGTTCTTAACCATTTCGCGTCTGTTGATTTCTGGAAAAGAAGCTGAACAAACATTTATTGTAGCTTATTCGGCCATGGCTATTGTTTTTAATTTGGCTAGGTTGTCAGATTTGTTGCGTATTTGAAATGTTATTTTGTATTTTTAGTGATAAATCATAAACAAAGTGATAGTGATAAATCAAATAATATATAAGTCCCTAACACTTTTTTTACAAGTTTGCCCTTGGATTTTTATTACCTACGAAAAATATTTAACCAATTTTCTTTGTGTCTTCAAATTATATTTTTTCACAGCGAATATCTAACTAGGTACATATATACAGGGTGTTTGGAAGGGAGCTGTACATACGCCTAGGGTAGAAACTAGGGATAGTCTGCTACCTACCCCCGCCCATTATATTGACCTTGGCCTCAAGGTTTTTTTTTAATTTATTATTATTTTTTATTTGACTTTTTTATGATTTTTTGACTAAAACTACCTGTAGCTCAAAATCTATCCATGGGACCGGTCGGCTAATGGTCTTGTTTTAATCGTTAGAGTCTTAGGGTCCTGCAAAAAATTATTTTACACCAGAAAATTGTGGAGAAGAAAAGTTATGGGGCCTGAAGTACCGTAGTAAGGTAAAGAAATAATTTTAAGGGCAACTTTCTATGGGGTTTAAAAAAAAACTAACAGGGTTGGAGTTCTTCTGATTTTTTTAAAACATCCTCAGTCCATGCCCTTTCTAACGATATGCTAAAAGTGTAATTATCACTTTTAGTTTTAAAGTTATTAATTAATTTCCGCAACTAGGGCACTTCAAGCAAAAATTTCAACTAATGAAAATTAAATGTGTTCGATCGTAAAAGGATGGCAAATGAAACAAAAAATTTGGTAATGACTAATGTCATTAAATTACAAATTTTAATTAATTACTAATTTTAATTAATTACAAATTTTGTTCAAATTGATGACCATTGACCTGTAAACATGCTCGGCACCTCTTCCTCATCTCCACGGTCACCGTTCTAAGCAGCAGTTCCTCGCGCATTGTATCGAATGCGGCGTGGATCCTGTTAATTAGAACCTCCCTTGTTGGTACTTCTTCTGCGTACACCAACTCTTTCGCCCTTCCCCAGACGTAGAAGTCGAGTGGGGTAAGGTCAGGCGACCTTGGGGGCCAGGGAATTGGCCCACCCCGACCAATCCAAGAATTAGGAAAGCAGTTGTCCAGAAGCTCCCTCACTGCTAGGCTCCAATGAGCAGGACAGCCGTCGTGCTGGAAAACTATGGGCCGATCTTCGTCAAACACTTCTTCCGCTAAATCAGGCAAATCGTTTTCGAGGAAATCTAAGTAGTTTTGCCCGTTTAGGTTGTCTGGCAAAAAGTGCGGCCCTATCAACCGATTACCGATGACGCCTGCCCATACGTTCACGGAGAACCTTCGTTGAAAACCTCTGTGCCTCTTGACTCTCGGGTTTTGATCTCTGGGTGCCCAGTGATGGAGATTGTGGTAATTTACAATTCCTTCCTTGTCAAACTTGGACTCGTCAGTCCAGAGAATACTCCGTAAAAAATTAATATCTTCCACGTCCGTATGGAGCAAGTGGCGGCAAAACTCCACCCTTCTTGCATAGTCGTTATCCTCTAAGCCTAAAACAATAAAAATATCAACGTTAGCGGTTTCCTTATGAATTAGTAGCTATGTAACATTGATTGCTATCTCTGTCTTTCCATTTCTCTCTCTCTCACACACATGCTCATGTTAATTTAAAAATTGCCTATGAAATTCACATGCTAGTTCATTACATAAGAGCTAAAAACAAAAACTTTATGTAAAAAATTACCTTGAACAGGGGTGTAGTGGAAAGGATGACGTCCATTTTCGCGAAGAACCGACCAGACTTTCCACACGCTTAAACCAAGCGTCCGGGCTACGGTTCTTACGCTTCTGGTCGGATCTTCCTCAAATTCAGCCAATATGCGTTCTTCCGCAGCCAAATTTGGTTGAAATCTGTTCACGGCTGGTTCCCGGAAATTTAAATTTCCGGTTTCTCGCAGACGCCGATAAGTTGAGCCAAACGTTTGGTGGTTAGGCACTCGCCGGTTAGGATACCGTTCTTGATAAATCCTCCGTGCCTCGCGCCCATTGCAATCAGCCATTCCATACACCACCAGCATGTCGGTGTACTCTTCACTGGTAAATCCAGCCATTTTGCCAACAACAAGGTAACAAATAACAAAACTTAACAAAAACGAAGTAATAACAAACTCAACAAAACTAACGAAAACAGTGGAGCGTCGTAACGGCAAGTACGTAAGTTAGCTAAGATGGGTAAATCTCGACTGACTAACAAAGACCCCAACGAGTTACCTGCCCGGCCCCGTCGACCCAAGAGCGAAAGAGACATGACATGACATGTTTTGTCTCTTACATGTTGCTCTCGTGTAAGAGTGAGACAACAAATTTGCCAACTGTAGGCCAAACTGGTTTAAATTCTGGAAATTACATTTGTCTTACAAATGTCGACTCGTGGTGGTAAAAGTGCCCTAGTTGCGGAAATTAATTAATAACTTTAAAACTAAAAGTGATAAATACACTTTTAGCATATCGTTAGAAAGGGCATGGACTGAGGATGTTTTAAAAAAATCAGAAGAACTCCAACCCTGTTAGTTTTTTTTAAACCCCATAGAAAGTTGCCCTTAAAATTATTTCTTTACCTTACTATGGTACTTCAGGCCCCATAACTTTTCTTCTCCACAATTTTCTGGTGTAAAATAATTTTTTGCAGGACCCTAAGACTCTAACGATTAAAACAAGACCATTAGCCGACCGGTCCCATGGATAGATTTTGAGCTACAGGTAGTTTTAGTCAAAAAATCACAAAAAAGTCAAATAAAAAATAAAAATAAATTAAAAAAAAACCTTGAGGCCAAGGTCAATATAATGGGCGGGGGTAGGTAGCAGACTATCCCTAGTTTCTACCCTAGGCGTATGTACAGCTCCCTTCCAAACACCCTGTATAATATGGCCCGTATAATCCTTTATTAATTAACCCAGCTTTTGAGTTCTAAGAATTTCAAGCGCAAATGGAACACTTCGGGAAACTCATACGAATCCATTTTCCGGACCAGACGAATTTACACGAGCTTTACAGTAGTACCTGCTAAAAGGAAAGGCATGCATTCGCTTTTGACGTCAGTTCCTTTTAATTTGCTTTTGCATTGGAAGCCATAACCACAAAAGAGATGAGTACAGAAGGTTAGTTCCGTTTACACCGTGTAATTGTAAGTGCAAGCGCAATTTTTGGGGGCTGGGTCACCCGCGTCCGTAGGAATGTACCCCTTTCGATTCCCTACACGTGGTCCCCGGGTGGTGCAAATCAGGTGACAAACTGGTGGTAGGCTTCGGCCGAAGGCTTGCGACCACCCACCGGGCAAAGACGTACCGCCAAGCGGCCTAGTCGTGTTCCGGTATGATGCTCGGTGCAGCCACTAGAGGAGTTGGGTCGAGGTAGTTGTTCCACAGCAGGCAGGCCGGCCTGACTCGCGCTGTTATGGACGTATCGGAAGACTGGTCGCGGAGGGTAGCGGGATCCGAGGCACGGTGCGCCGCTGGCCGACCGCAGGTAGTTGGGGGCCCAAGTAGTGTGCCAGCCCCACATGAAAGGCTGCCCCGCCAACTGTCGAAAAATCCCGGAATGCGCCATCGTGCTGGTTGGCGACCAGACGAGAGTGCCCGATGGACATTCCTGGGGGGGCTCGGGCGTCCCCGCAGTCTCCAGACCAGTCCCCCAATGATGGCGTCCTATCGGCGCGTGTCTGTAGGTTGCAAGCGTGGAACCTCATCTCACTTCCTTCTCCTCTCCCTCCTCTTCACTCACAGCAATAATGCAAAGGAACAAGAGAAAAAAAGCTGAACAGCGGCAGCACTCACTCTCACATAAGGTGCACCTCAGCAACATCCGAGGTCTGCACTCTAACCTTGTCGCAGTCCATCACCACCTTGAGACTGAGAAACCAGCACTTTTGTTCCTTACGGAGACGCAGATTGGATGCCCGTCAGACGTGGCGTACCTATCTTACCCGGGGTATACCCTGGAGCACATGTTCAAGCCACGCTCTGGTGTATGCATGTACGCCCGGGACGATATCTGCTATCGGCGTCTCCGTGACCTTGAAGACTCAAGCTATTCAGTGCTATGGGCCCTGGTGGACACAGGTCTGGATAAGATCATCTATGCCTGTGTCTACCGATCGCATAGCGGTGATCTGGAGACAACCAGGCTCGCACAGTACCTGAGTGAGGCGGCAGATGTGGCTCAGCTACGGTATCCCTCCGCCCAACTAGTGTTACTGGGGGACTTTAATGCCCACCACCAGGAGTGGCTCTTCCCATACCAGTGCACTGACCATGCTGGACGAGAGATGCGAAATCTTTCGATTGCGCTAAATCTCACCCAGCTGGTCCAAGGGGCTACTAGGGTGCCGGATGTTGATTCACATACAGCCAATTGCCTGGACCTTCTGCTGACAACTGATCCAGACCGATACTCAGTGTCGATTTCATCACCTTTGGGTAGTTCCGACCACTGTCTGGTGAAGTCTGTATCCGTCTACTCCCCGCCCGATCCCAGCCCAAGAGGCACCCGGCGGGTTTGGCGGTACAAGTCAGCAGATTGGGATGGTATGCGTTCTTTCTTCGCATGCTATCCTTGGCGGCCCACTTGCTTCTCTTCGGTGGACCCATCGTCATGCGCTGACGCAGTGACAGATGTGTTGCGTCGGGGGATGGAGTACTACATTCCGTTCTCTGACGTAACGGTGTCCAGCGTTGGCCGTCCATGGTTTGGCGCCGAGTGTGACCGCGCAAACGCGGTTAAACACAAGGCGTACCTAGCATGGGTCGACGCTCGTGTGCGCAAGGCAAATGACGTGAGTCAGAAGAAGAGAGCTTTCAACAGGGCTGCCAAGTCCTGCAAAAAGGCGATGCGAAGGGCACGGTTTGACCATATTAGCAGAATCGGGGACAAACTTGCTTCACACCCCGCAGGTAGCAAGGCGTTTTGGTCCCTGGCTAAATCGGTTGAATCAAACTTCTGTCGCCCCTCACTACCACCACTGCTGAGACCTGACGGGTCGCTGGCCCCCTCCGCTGAGGACAAGGCAAACTTGTTTGCCTCCCTCTTTGCGGAATCTTCGCGTCTGAATACTGATGGCACGCGGCCCCCTCCTTCTGCTGTTCGATGTGAGACGAGTATGTCGGATATTCGCATCCATCAGAGGGAGGTCTGTAGGGTGCTGCGTAACCTTGACGTGAACAAGGCTAGTGGCCCGGACGGGATCCCGGCAATTGTACTTAAAACTTGTGCGCCTGAATTGTCTCCAATCTTGACACGCCTATATCGCCTTTCGATGGTGACTGGAAAAGTGCCGAAGGCTTGGAAGCAAGCTAACGTTCAGCCCGTGCCCAAGAAGGGTTGTCGAGCTGACCCGGCCAACTACAGACCCATATCAGTAACGTCCATCCTCTGTAAGAGTATGGAACGTGTACTGAATAATAAGCTCCTGGCATACCTAGAAGACAACGACCTTCTTAGTGACCGCCAATACGTCTTCCGCCGAAACCGGTCAACTGGGGATCTTCTAGCGTATGCCATTCACATCTGGAGTGAGGCCATCGAGAACCACGGGGAGGCGCTTGCTGTCTCCCTTGACATATCGAAGGCCTTTGACAGGGTCTGGCACGAGAGCCTTATTGGTAAGCTTCCTTCCTTCGGTCTGCCTAATGGTCTGTGTGACTGGATTACAGACTTCCTGAGGGATCGGTCCATCCGAGTGGTTATCGATGGCTGCTCGTCCGGTCAGTTAGGTATTAACGCCGGAGTCCCTCAGGGGTCAGTGCTCTCGGCAACATTGTTCTTGCTGCACATTAATGATCTGCTAAAACCCGGAACCTTTGGGTATGCAGACGACAGCACTGTTGCTGAGAGATACGTGTCTGGCGCACGGGCTACTGGGCCTCAAGTCCGGTCTCTTCGGGAGGCCATGGTTGAGCGCTTGAACCTGTCTTTGGAGGTAGTCTCCGAATGGGGCAATGCCAATCTAGTCAGTTTCAATGCTGCTAAGACCCAGGCGTGTCTTTTTTCCGCAAAAAAGAGCCAATTCCACCCGGCTCCATCCTTCCGTGGTGTAACCGTGCCGATAACGGACCATCTCGACCTTCTTGGTGTTACGTTGACATCGACCCTCAATTTTGGTCCTTTCATTGAGGCAAAGGCTCAATTAGCTGCAAAAAAGTTAGGGATCCTTGCGAAGGTGAGATGGTACTTCACGCCTGAACAGCTGCTCAACTTGTATAAAGCGCAAGTTCGGTCATGCATGGAGTACTGCTCTCACCTCTGGGACGGATCTGCCAGGTACCAACTTGACGCACTTGAGTCGATTGACAGACGGGCCAGGAAACTTATCGGCAATGATGCGCTGGTCGACTCAAAGCTCCAGAGCCTTGAACACCGACGACGAGTTGCCAGCCTGTCGGTTTTCTATCGGTTACATTTCGGGGAGTGTGCGATGGAACTGCACAATTTGATTCCGCCTAGCCCTTTCCATCATCGGACTACAAGACGTACGGCAATGCGCCATCGTTACATGGTTGATATCCCACCCATACGCACAAAGCGTTTCGAAAATACTTTCATTGTGCGTACAGCTAAGGAGTGGAATTCCCTGCCTGCGTCTTTGTTTCCCGATAGCTACAACCTAGGGGTCTTCAAGTCAAGAGTGAATAGGTTACTTCTAGGCAAGCGTGCTTCACCTTCGACCACATCATCACTTAACATCAGGCGAGATAGTGGTCAAACGCGAGCCTATAACAAATAAAAAAAAAAAAAAAAAAAAATTGCGGCATGCTCGCAGTTGAATGGCATTTGTTTGAAATAGTATAAGATCTCCATATAACCCCGTCTTAAGTCACTTGCATCACAAATAACTAAAAGCGAACCGAACATATTTAAAACAAATTTTAGTCTTTGTCTGACTTTCAAACGATAATCAGAAATGGAACGATGTTTCAAGTTTGTTTAGCACTAATTGGTGGGTCTAAGTGAAGGCGAGTTTGTTTTAGCTAGTTGTTTAAAACTGAACTTCTGTACCTATATATTTTGTGGCATAACATTGCAGTGAATTTGTGGACCTGTGTGAATGGCCTTAGAACGGGAATGATTCTCATTAAAATGATTCGCTTCAATAGGGTTTAAGCATGGAAACCTGTGTTGTTAGCTCGTGACGCACGTATCTACACGTGTGTGATTACATAGGCAATCAGGTCAATTCATGTCAACTGCGAGCTTTAATTCCTAGCTTATTGTGGCTGGCCCTTTGTTAGGGACAAAAACGGATCGAATACCCTACTTTCTTTTTTTTCCGCAGCTATGGTGGAAATATTACAGATTAGCTAGCTATATAGCTGTCATCCGGGTTAAACACGAAAACTAAAAAAAAAATTTTTCGGGTTTGCCTTGTTTTTTTTTTCAGGATAATAATGGCCATAGTTATTCCTTATAACATCAGATATCTGCCAGAGAAGGCATCGAAAAAAAATCTATATCTAATAGCTATTACTGCTTTACCTACTCAATATTATTAGCTATGTGGACTAACAACCTAAAAGTCAACCGAAAAAGGTAGTGGTAAGTATTAGCGGAAGTTAAAGCGCAGTTTAGGTCTAACCGTGAACTGTGATTGATTTAATCTATTTACCTTGAAATTCCGCAACACATTCTTCAAAGATATTCTCAAAGCAGTCCGCAAGCACATCGAACTGACAGATGAGGGGAATCAGATGAGACTGTGTGATGACCTCAGACATGATGACCATGGAAGAAGCGTAGTAGAACATTGTACCCACAGCTAAATAAGTCGCGATGTAACGCAGAGGATAGCCGTCGTACTCGAAGGGAATTTTCACTTCCACCATCAGATTAAATTCCACTTCGTCTATCAGTGGGAATATTTGCCTGTAAGTGTTCACAAATTACGACACATCTTATTTTATTAGTGATAGCGTGACAGTTGACAGGACAGGATGGAAGAAGAAACCGTGTTAAGCCGTCGCCAAATAACAGGGGAAAAGAGAAGGCAGATAATGATGACATTTTATTAGCCTGATTTCTCTTCTGGGCAAAGGCCTCCCCAATTTCATTAATTTTTCTACACTTTGCGTTTTTTATTGTTTCGTGTGATACCTACCTTGAATAGCAGCCTTTGAGAGTAAACCCCAATTAGACATAGACCAATATAGAACATTATTTTTGGTATGACACTTCAAATACTTGCCTTGAATACGATTTAGCAACCAATAACGGAACTAATACAGAGTAAGACTTTGACATTAACGTGTCGTTCGAAATTAAGAAAATGTGAATTAGGGAGTTGAGAAACGAAGCAAATAATGATGAATTGTAATACAAGCATACTACCCGAAAATATATTAATCTACATTTCCAACCAAATAACAAAGAACACGGGTTTAAAACTCGACCTATACAATAAACACAAGCAGTATAAACCAGACGAATACTTTCAGATTTATGAAGGATATTCCTAAAGTTTTAGCTTAAAAGTATCCATCTCGTACAGTTGGAATAACTTAAGTTGCTGTAGTCCAACTTCCTATGAGATCCCTTAAGTGCAACGTAAATTTATTATTGGCTTGGATTTTGTAAACAAATAACGATCTACCACAGTTATGGTTTTTAAAACTATTACAGTAATGTGTTTATGCAAGGGTTTTGATTGGTGGTTTAGACTTTTTCCTTTTTAGACCTTTGGTTTTATTACAGTATTATTAATTAATTTAATTGAAATGTGGATTATTTTTGTTTTGGCTTTGTAATTTTATATGTGACTTAATTACTATTTCTTTTTTACTATCTTTGACATGTGTTTTTTTTTAATTCTTCTTATCAATTGTAATGTTATAATGTTTTATTTTACAAAGAACAATGGCGAAATCTTAGCTGACTTAAATTTGAGAGTCTGAAAGTGATTTTCATACGAAAGATCTTCCATTAATTGTCTACGTTTTTTTCAAAGTATAACATTAACTGGTTCATCACGGATAGAAAAATCAATATCAAAGAAAGTAATTTGATTATTTCGTTAACTTTCATTAGCTCAGTGTTGCCATTTTAAACTTATTCTGCCAAGTGGATTTTTTTTTTATTGACTGTATTACGTATATCATTATTGTATTTGTTATTATAATAAAATGGAGTAAAAGAATTAACAGTACAGTTTATGTCTAAGTGTAAGTGATCCTTGTTGGAAGATAAAAATACTATAGTGTAGTAAAAATAATTAATGATTGCCCAAAAGACTAGTATCCAAGTCAAAAAATATATAGCTTGGTTGTTGACGATAACCTTTTGAAACACGTCAAAGTCGCTTATTATAAATAATTATACCCTTGCCAAAGAGTATATTTTACATTTCATGCTGAAATCACTAGATAAAAAAATTGAATCATATTAGCTATTTTAAAAATTACCCAGACAAAACCTACAAAACTTCATGACTGAATATGTATTATTCGGGGCATTCTTGAAAAAAACAATGTATGGATTTCTGCCATTGTATTTTCTACACAATTTATGTTGTTCCGAAATAAATTACTTACTTATGACTCTTGAATTTGGGATTACTGAAATTGGTGTCAGACCATCAATGCATTTGATTTGATTATAAGTATTTCTTTTTCTCACGTATCGGCCACGGTAATAGGTATGTTATATCAGTTCAAGTCCTGGTTTACTGGTAAATATTATCCAGTTTGCGATCGGAACCAACTGCCCAAGGTGTGACATCATCGAACATGCCTTTTACTATAAATGATAATAAACTAGTGACGCGCCGCGGCTTCGCCCGTGACAAATTATACACAAAAAACCTTCCACGTTTCTCACTCTTTCTATTAATGCAAACCACATGAAAATCGGTTCAGTAGTTTTTGAGTTTATCGCGTACAAACGCAGCGGGGAACTTTATTTTATATTATGTAGGTAGTGAAGACGTATTTACCAAACAAATAATGTCGAAAAGGCTAACGTCAGTAAAACTTTCAAATATTTCCTGTGAGTGTCGGCCCAATGCTTCACAATGTCTTTCCGTTTTTGAGTAGATATGTCAAAACTGGGCGAATCCAATGCTTTTGCTAATTTCTTGAAGACTTTTTTGTTGCTCACCTAAAATGAAAATAGAACTTTAAAACTTAGATTTTAACTATGAAAAACGTACCCAATTTTATTTCGAGGGATTGGGCTCTATCGATTTCCTAGCTATATAGAAAATTAACAAAAATGAAGAATTTACGTATAATAGACGAAATCAACACTACATTTTATCAAGGAGTTAAGACGATCTTAGTTAAGACTAGAAGCATCTTAAGGTATTTATATAATTATAATTATTTTTGTATTTTTTTTTGTGATGTGTTCCGATTATAATCGGAACACATCACAAAAAAAAAACAAAGTTACTTCCAATAATATTTCTCATTTTCTGTAGGTAAATGGAAACCTAAAGATGCTGCATAGATTTCTTTTCAAAAGTATTTTATTTTACATCTGAGCTTGTTATTATTAAAATACAAGACCATTTTTCCATTATATATTTCACTTTGAATGCAGTCAAAAAATATGTTAATAGCTCGGAAGAGAGTGAAAACTGTACTGATCGCATATTTAAAATAAAAAAGTACCTAATACCCATTGTTATCAAACGATGTAATCGGATTTGTGGATGCAGTACCAAGCTTTAATTCCGCACTGATTACAGTGCTGCACGGAGCTTAAGTTTCGAGTTTTCAAGCTGAAAACCCTGTCATATCTATGGCATGTTGTCCTAAAAGAGCTTCGCGTAACACGACACGTTCCGATAGAGGGCGCTTTCCGGTTTTACAATACAAATGAACGTGACCATCGCATATTCTTGCGATAATCACTTTCTATTAAGACGATGTCTAAGTATCCAAGTAAGATGTTCCACTTTTCGGCTACTGGCATAACTTTTGTAAGTTCAATGCCCACATATATGATATTTTATACTAAGTAAAATATTGTCATCATCATGTTTTCGTACCACAGCTGGTCACAAGCATGGTCTTCCTCCCGGGACATTTTTTTGTTTTAAACTCCCCGAACAACTTACCTGACTACAACAATATTATTATGTAAAGCTGACTGCCAACCTTCATGGACGAGAGGTGCATTTTATGGAAATAAAGATAGAATTTACCATAATCATAAGTTTCCAAACAGTGATCAAATGTATGAAGACTACGTTAGCACTGGATATCATGTCGTCCAGGATCAGATCGTTGCCAAGCAAGTGCCATATCTCCAGGCAGACTATCAGGCTAGATATACTCCTTATGAAAGTGCTGAAGATTGTGTAGAGAAGATAATCATCGGATGTGGATAGACCTGTCAGAAGGAAAGCAATTTTAATTGTACAAATCTTGATACTACCATAACTTATATTTAGTTACTTATTCATGATTTAAATAACTCAGAAGAGAGCATCACTAATTCCTACAAATGGTATTTTAGACGGATGCGGAAAAGCGTGCCAGCAACCTCCATTGAAAAGGGAGGATCCTCCGACCAGACGGGTGTTTTGTCTGGTCTGGGCAACGGTCCAACGGTGTCGATGTCGGAGTCGGTTATGTTCAAATCGCGCTGAAAACTCTGCTTGCGCGATGCAGGATTTTGTGTGACGTCAGGTCATTAGTTCGTATTTGGCCTGAAACTGGAGAACTCGGCAAAGTGGGGCGAAGATACGACGTGAGCAAACTTTTTAACTTGTACACCCGTAAGGCGTTTCGGCTTGAGCTACGCAATCGGTTCTCTGGGTTGGAGGATGCTGGGGACTCAGTGGATGAGGAGTGGAGCCGTATTAGTGAGGCCTATACAGAGACCAGCTCCGTAGTCCTTAAGCATAAATCATCACACGCGCGCGAGGACTGGATGTCACTTCACACATGGAGCCTCATTGAGGATAGAAGGAAGTTACACCTCAAACTCCTTGAGATGCGTGACGATGCCGAACGAGCCGACCTCAATGCTCAATACCGCCAGAAACGCAATGCGATTTATCGCAGTACGCGTGCAGATAGAAGGCGGTGGGCTGATGATATTGCTGATCGTGCTCAAAACGCTGCGAACACCAGCAACTTGAAAGAGCTGTATAAAGCCACGAAGACCTTGGTAAAAAACCGAAGGCTCAAGAAGAAGAAGCCGCTTTCATCCAAAGAGGGGCAGCTTATTGTGCTGTCGGAAGGGCGGCTGCAGCGCTGGCGCCAGCACTTTGAGAAGCTCTTCTGATTGTCAGCATCTGTGACGCCTGACGCGCTGCAGGTAGGTTCAACACCACCTCAACCTCTCGATATCGACTCTGAATCACCGTCAACCTCTGAAGTGACTGAAGCGATCCTCGCTTTGAAGGCTGGCAAAGCACCTGGACTCGACCTGATAACTGCGGAAATGTTACAAGCCGAATTAGCCTCCGGCGTCGATGAGCTGACACCTTTAATTGAAAGGATATGGACCGCTGAAGAACTCTCGGACTACTGGAACAAGGGAATTTTAATTACGGTACCCAAGAAAGGTGATCTCAGTAGTTGCGATAACTGGAGGGGCATTACGTTGCTGTCGACTCCCTCTAAGGTCTTCTGTAAGGTAATACTTAAAAGGCTGTCGAGGGCCGTTGAACCTCTTCTGCGCGGGGAGCAGGCGAGATTCCGTTCGAGCCGCTAATGCACGGACCAGATCAACACTCTTCGTATCATTCTCGAGCAGGCAGCAGAATGGCAAAGGGAATTTTATGTTACTTTAGTCGACTTCGAAAAGGACCATTGATACGTTGAAGTGGACTAGCATCTGGTCCCTCCTGTTGGATATTGGAGTGCCTCCAAAAATAGTTCGCCTATAGAGAATATTTACAGAAAATGTTCCTGCAGTGTGACTCACGAAGGCCCCATTCTGGAGGACATCGCAGTGCACGCTGGTGTACGCCAGGGCTGTCTTCTTTCAACCCTCCTTTTTATAATCGTTATAGACGGAATCATATTGCGCATTACGATAGCAGGCGTCGCAGAATAGAGTGGGGATTAACCAACGTCTTGGAAGACCTCGACTATGCGTATGATCTATGCCTGCTGAGTCCTACACACGCTGACATGCAAGCGAAACTGAACGACCTGCACCAGGAGGCGGCGAAAACTGTACTCAGGATATGCGTACAGGTGTGAAGAAACCGATGTTAATCAGCACAGGGGTTATGGAACACGTCCACAAATTCACGTACCTCAGGAGCGTCGTGTCAGAGACTGGAGGAACTGAAAAGGATATAACTTCACGGATCGCCAAAGCGCGAGCTACTGACGCACAGCTGAGACCTGTTTGGCAATCGCGGTAACTGACGAAGGGTTAAACACAAAACCTTTGGGTCCAATTTCAAATCTGTGCTACTCTACGGGTGCGAAACGTGGAGGGTAACAAAGGACATCTCACGCCAAATCCAGGTCTTCGTCAACTGATTTCTTCGTCGCATCCAGTAAATTCCGTACTGGCCCGAGACCATCTCTAATGTAGAGCTGTAGGAGAGACCCTGCTCGACCGCCAGATCAAGCGGCGTAAATGGAGTTCGTAGTTAGTTTGAAGGAAAAAAGAAGCGAGGCTGTCCCCGCCAACACACCGTACTAGCGACACACCGTCTTGGCTGAAGCGACGAGTATCGGAATTACAAGAAGCGAGGTGAGTGTGAAGCTCAAAACCGGTCTCGATGGAGGATCACTGTGGAAGGCCTCTGCCCCAGGTCATAAGATCTTAACTAGTTACCTGTTATAAAGACGAATCGATACACAGATTCAAAGAAGGCGTTTTCCAACGGCCCAGCGTTTTTAATAGCATGGCTTTGTGATATTTTTCTCCAAATATACTTCAAGAGCCATAACATTGTGTGTCCGCAATTATTTGTAGTGGGCAAATGATCCCTTTGGCCGATATTGTGTGTATATGTAGGTCTACCTTTTTATTAAATATTGGTAGAGAAGTAATAACCTACATGTCATGTTTGTGTTTGTTTCCATTTTAACAAAGCCTGGCCGGGCATTCCGCTGTAGTTATTTTTTGATATTTCGTTTCGTATTTGTTTGTATTTTGATATTTGACCGTTGCATGCTTTATTAAGTATTCCATGAATTGAATATACTGAGCAAAACACAGCAGCTAAGTGATTCTTTTCAGTAATTTAATATTCAATATTGATTTCCAATTATTGAATATTCTGCAGAAACCGTTTTTTTTCTCGCTGATGTTTTCAACATACTTACAGCTTAATGAATTATGTCGAACAGTTTCTCTACCCGTCATTTTATTACTGCGTTAATTACACTGAGGATTAAAAGAAACATTAATGTTTTTTTCATTTAATATGCTAGCACAGGCACCCAACGCGAAGATAGAAAATTTGGTTGATTTGGTTGGTCACTTGATGGCGTGACAAGCTTCGATTTGTTATTGAGTTTTGTGAAATATTAAGATTGCGACGCGATCATCATCAAGTTATTATCATCATCATCATATCAGCCGACAGACGTCCTCTGCTGGACTTAGGCCTCCCCCAAGCGTCGCCACTTTGACTGGTCCCGTGCGCCTCGCAACCAGCGTATCCCCGCAGTATCCAGGTCATCGACACACCTGGTGGGAGGCCTTCCAACGCAACGTCTTCCGGTTCGCGGTCGCCACTCCAGAACCTTTCTGCCCCAACGGCCATCCGTTCTGCGAGCAATGTGCCCTGTCCACTGCCACTTAAGTTTGGCAATTCTTCGGGCTATGTCGGTAACCCTGGTTCTCTTGCGGATCTCTACATTTCTGATTCGATCACTCAAGGAAACTCCGAGCATAGCTCTCTCCATTGCCCTTTGAGAGACTGTAAGCTTTCTGATGAGACCCTTTGTAAGCGACCACGTCTCAGAGCCATATGTCATCACTGGCAACACACACAGGTCATAGACCTTTGTCTTGAAACACTGTGGTAAGTTGGACAAAAAGATATCGCGCAACTTCCCGAACGCTGCCCAGCCGAGTCGGATTCGACGGTTGACCTCTTTCTCAAAGTTGGCCATACCCAACTGGATCGTTTGTCCCAGGTAGACATAGTCGCCAATAACTTCAAGTGTAGAGTCTCCGATATCGAGACCTTGATAGGAGTGGGTGTAACATGGGCAATCAGCATCACCTTGGTTTTGTCCATGTTCATCCTAAGACCCATTCTTTCGGAAGCTCTACTGAGGTCATCGAGCATTGTACTGAGGTCCTACATGGTCTCAGCCATAACCACTACATCGTCGGCCAACCGAAGGTGAGTGATGTACTCGCCATTGACGTTGATGCCTAGCCCTCTCCAGTCCAGAACCTTGAAGACGTCCTCCAGTGCAGCGGTAAACAATTTCGGAGAAATGACGTCTCCCTGTCTCACACCTCGCTACAAAAGTACGGGTTCCGATGTCTGATCCTGAAGTCGAACTGATGGTGGCGTTTATGTATAAAATCTTCAACACCTCGATGTACCGGTAGTCAATTTGGCACCGTTGGAGAGACTTCAGTGTAGCCCAAGTCTCGATAGAAATCGATGGCTTTCTCGTGGTCCACAAACGCTAAACAGAGAGTCAGGTTGTACTCTTCGGTCTTCTGTATAACCTACCGCAGTGTATGTATGTTGTCTAACGAGCTGAAGCCTTTACGGAATCCGGCTTGTTTGGGAGGCTGGAAATCGTCAAACCTGCGTGCGAGACGATCCGTGGTGGCTCTTGAAAACAGCTTGTAGCATTGGCTAAGAAGTGAAATGGGCCTGGTGATTTCTTCAGTAGGGCATTCTCACCCTTCTTGAAGAAGAGTACCACCACACCCCTGCACCATGCCTGAGGCGACCTCCCCTCGAGTATGACGGAATCAAACAGCTTCTGAAGGGCCTTAAGTATTGGTTTTCCACCCACCTTCAGGAGTTCGGCTATAATTCCGTCATCACCCGGTGCCTTGTTGTTCTTAAGCTGCTTCAAAGCCATCCTAATCTCATACAGGCTGACGTCCGGAATGTCTTCGGTATAGTGTTTTAGACTTAGAGCCAACCATATGGACATCTTCCACGAACCCATCGCTGTATTTGTCCACGGAGCTCCCTAGGCACTCGAAACGATTCTGGAGTTCGAGTTGAAAGGTCTCGGGGTTTTGGACCTGGATCTGTGCTGGACGGAGCGTCGAACAGACAGTCGAGACCTTTCAAGCTGGACATTAATGTTCAATGTGCCTCGTACCATGCGGTGATCGCTCGCGGTTTTTACCGATTTGATCACAGAGACATCATTGAACATTTGCTCCTTGGTTGACATTTTTTTTTTTTTGTTAATTTGTTCTAGGCTCGCGTTTGACCACTATCTTGCCTGATGTTAAATGATGATGTGGTTGAAGGTGGAGCACGCTTGCCTAGAAGGGTTACTTCACTCTTGACTTGAAGACCCCTAGGTTGTAGCTATCAGGAAACAAAGACGCCGGCAGGGAATTCCACTCCTTAGCTGTACGCACAATGAAAGTATTTTCAAAACGCTTTGTGCGTATCAATCTTGTTTTTAGTTGCACCATCGGAGCTTTGCCATGTCCTATTCTTGTGCTCACGCTTTCTGAAGAAGGAGTTCATGATGTAGTGGCCCTCCTTCTCCATAAAACTGGCCAGTAGGTGACCCCGGTAGTTCCGAAGTTCAACTCCAAATTGCCCCACTTGCAGCTCATCCTCGTCTCGTTTGCCCAGTTTCGCGTTGAAATCCCTCATGACAACGGAGAAGTAAGTTTTGGAACCATGCATGGCTCTAGAGATATCCTCATAGATGGTCTCTACCTCGTCGTCGGGGTGTGCCGAGGTCGGGGCGTAGACCTGTATGACCTTCAGCGAGTATTCCCGGTATAAGGCACGCCACCCTGGTCGACACACTCTCGATCTTCACCACGTTGTTCACAAGGGACTTGTGGAAGATAAAACCGACACCATCCTGGGACTGCCGGTCACCCTCTCGGAAATAGAGCAGATTACCGGATTTGAGGATTATCGAGTCCTCCCTATATCTTCGGACTTCAGATAACCCTATAATGCTCCATCGTAACCTGCTCAATTCTTCCTCGAGTTCGGCTATCTTCTCGTCGGTCCGGAGTCTTCGCGTGTTATATTTTCCCAGGTCCAGTCTTCGATGTTTATTGGGGTAGCCGGGTCCACTCCGGGGATTCTTTACACCCCTTGCCACGCCATCGCCTCGACCGCTGTCGCCGGGCTGCCGGGCACTCGGGGTCTTTTATTCGGGGCCTTTTTTTTTGGTTTGGGGGGGTTTGCCTTAATCACCACCCTTAGCAGGCGGGTTGGCAATCGCAGTTTGTTGGTAAAGTGCACAGAGAACGCTGCTGCCCATTGTCTGGTGTCCCTTAGTCACCTCTTACGACACCCACGGGAAGATAAGGGATTTTGAAATTCTTTACGTCCTTCACCATAGCATACACCAAGTTATGTTCTTGTTAAATTAACTCTCCTAAGCACAAAATTAAGTAATATTGGGCTCTTAATTCACATTTCAAAAATTATTTGGTTTGATCATTTAAAATTGATTAAAATAGATGGCGCGTTTTTAAACTTTGGAGGCATTTGTTTTGTTAAACTGTAAAAACGTGCAAAATAATACTATAAAACTAATCATCCCTGGTTTAAAAAAAAAAGTATTCACAAACCGAGTAAACCCTTTTCCTTACAAGTCGCTGCTAACTCCATCTATTTCTGTGGAACGGAATCGAACGAGATCGGTGTTTTTAGAAAAATAATCAGTTTAATCACACGAAAAACGCTAGCTACGTCGGCACGCTTTCTTTGTATCTGAATGCTAGTATTACATTATCTGTGGCTATAATATGCCCAGGTTTTATTACATAAATACTTAAAGTCACGCCTTTTTCCATGGCGGCGGTGTGCAAAAATTACAGAACGTCGCCTGATACGATCTTTACATACTCCTTTTGCTTCGTTTACGCGCATAGATATCGTTATACATGCACGCCCATTGTGTGTAAAACGCATCGCACCGCATATCACCAATAACGCCTGTGTATGTTCTTCTAGGGTGTACAAATAAATAGGTAAGTCTAGGTAGCTTATTTTTTTAATCCACCATGAGCAATGGACACAGGATCCATGCAGTGGACAGTGGGCGTTCCCTTTGCAGAAAGTATTTAATTGCTCTTTGTTAATCGTTTGTTCTATTGTGCCTAATTACAAGATACTCTGACATATGTCTCGTCTATGAGACACATGATACATTTCAAAGATGTCTCGTTAATTATTGTTCTAGATTACTTTATCATGCGAAAGTAGTTTGAAATGTTTATAAGAAAATACACTAGTTACTTCTTTCAGTTTGACTTAACTTTTCAGTATAAAGATTTCAAATTTTTGCTTGAAAAAGTGAATTGAAAAAGGTAAGCCATTGAAATTGTAATACAAAACCATAATTTTTGTTGTGTATGATAATTTATTTTCAGCTACTAATATTCTATTACGTGCAAATAAATAATAGATAAATCTTGCGTTGAAATAGGTCGTTTCACGGAAACAATAATACAAGTTAAACATTGCATTTTGCGCTAAAATAATCTAGTGTTTTGATCCTCAAACGGGCTATTCTAACAAGGAAAATAAATAATAGTATATTATGCAACTAGTGAATAAAGGACGGATTTAAAGCGAGGGCCATAGATGAATCACGAACAAGTGAAGGATAAAAAATTGTATTATTAAAAAAGAGTCTGATATTTCGAAAACAACGAATAGCTGCAAGTTTCAGTCAATTTGACAAACACTTTTAATAAATAGTAGAAAAAGAATTGCTTTTAAAGTAAAAATGCTTGATCACAATAATATCTACTTATTGTACTTATTCCCATGAATTGAATGAATATAATTTCTACACGTCAGTTTCAGTCGCATTTCGAAACTGTCCCGTACCAAGTAATGACTCGACAACAAAACACAAACAAATTAAACAGTAACCAGTTGTTTGGTAAACATAATTAATTTAGATATTAAGGTTGGAAACCACAGAACAGTTAGCCGCGGGCGAGGCGGGTATGACCACAATAAGCGGAGTTGAGCAAGCCATTTGCCCCGAACCTTATGCCTACGTAAAAGCGAAAGTTTTAAAAACATGCTGTATTGTTTAACCGACTTCCCAAAAAGGAGGATGTTTCTCAATTACATCGTATATATATATATTTTTATGTCTGTTCACGGATAACTTCGTCATGTATGACCCGATTTTGGTGATTCTGTTTTTGTTGGAAAGGAGATATCCCAAGGGTGGTACAATGGTAAGGAAACTAGGATCTGATGGTGGGATCCTAGAGAAATCAAGGGAAATCATCAAATATTACAGGCATACATATAGCGATTTTGGTATTTTCATCAATAATGCAATCATTCGAACTCAGAAAGTATCATTTGGTGAAGTGAAACTGATGAAAAAAATCACAATGGCCACTGAAACACCGAAATAAAACAATGTATCCTCGTCGTGTTTGGGATTATTGGAATCGTCATGAGATGTACTTTGGCTATAAATAATTTTCATGATAATTGGAGGCACCTACCAAAATGAAAAAGAGGAAAATAAAAAACTATTTAACAAAACGTCAAACCGACTTCCACAACAAAACAATTACTTTCTCGAAAAATTACTTTCTTTTACGAAGTCGGTGTCGAATAACGGAAAGCAATGGGTACAAAAGACACCGGCTCTGGAAATAAGCTAGTTTTCGCTTTGTAGTGTTTTGTTTTGGAAGTCGGTTTGATTTTTTGTTTTGTGTTTATTTTTGGTGATTTTCGTAATAAACAAGCAACAGACTGCTTGTATAAGGTACATCTGACGGCAGTAAGGTTGATGAAGTTAATAAAGATTTCAGAGAAAAATCACTGAAAGGAATCGATCGGTTTTCTGAACTAGCAAAGTCATTCAGTCACGTTCACGTAGCTGCGCAGATGTTCCTTTCAAAGAATCAGACAACCCTTGAGATATCTTACAGCATTTATTTCAAATGAACTTTTTGAAAGCTACATTCCAGTAAGACCCCAACCAACTTTGAACAAAGTAAATTGTCAAACTTTAAAATTGCTTGGAGCTTTCTTGTTCAGTTCAACTTACAGTCTTGTAGGAGATAAGAGATAGGTCGTACATCCCTCCTGCTGTGAGGACGTTGGCTCTAGCGATCACAAAAAAAATAGTGGACCGTACTCATAGCAGTTTGCGGACTCCATATATCCCCTCAGAGCAGTAAATGGCCTCGCCTACTTTGGCGCTCTGAAAGGGTTATTGGATGATTCGCACGAATTTAACTCGCCCGAAACGTGCGAATCGACCCCTTTTAAAAATATTAATCTTTCTGTTGCGAATCGCCCGAAGTGAATTTATCGGCGTGCGAATCGTCCAATAACCCCTCTGAAAAGACAGAACTTAGTTTAAAATTTAAAAATATAATATTTGGAATTTCCTGAGTTTGTTGTTGTTGTGTTTTTCTGACGACCGGTGTTCAGCAATGGAAATCAAACCACAGCAATCAACCTTCTCGTAGAGGGAGGAAAGAAGTCTCGGCACCGTTTTGATGAAAACTAACTGCATTATTGGATTTTTGTAAACTTAATTTTCATAGCCAGGAACCGAACATACTGATTTTGGAAAATGAAAATGCTGATTTTTACACGATCCCATAGTGTCGCTATATTTTTAACAAAATGTACAGGCGGAAAATAAAGTCCTCTGAAACCGGTTGATTTTTATAATTTTTAAACAATTCATTTAAAACTATTTTGGTTAATGTCCGCCAGTCTTTGCAAAACGGGCCAGATTATGCACAGTGACCTTTTAAGTGTTAAGGATGTCAGGGTGTGACTAGGTGGGTCCTGCTCAGTATAGGATACATAAGGACAAATCCGTCAGCATCGTCACACAATGAGTGAAAGACGGGCGTTGTTACCGAAGCTGCCCTTAAAAACTTATTCCTGATAAATTTTCTGGCAAAGCAAGGCATAAAGACAGCTAATATCATATAATGCCAGCCACAACATAGGTTACATAGGCCAAGAAAAAAATATAAATACTGTTACCTGATTTGTAATCTTCTCGCAACACCGGCAAATAATGTAGAAATCAAAGAGGTTGTAGCCTAGAAACAAGCAACTCATTAAACATTTGGCGATGCTCTCGTCCAAGGTCTAGTTGTGGTTAGTACCAAGTTTCGGCTAAGTTATGGGAATAGCCACAATTTGGCCCTTAAGCCATTTAGGGCAACAACTTTGGATTATCGTCAGTAAGGTTAGGTTTTTCGACATTGCGGGTTACTTGATTTATATAACTTTAGAAGTACTAAATAATCCTACACCCATCTTACTAATATAAATGCAAGCCTGAAAAACTTGGCAAACTAGTACAGTAAACCTCAGGCTTGTTTTGTATAATATACGTATACCTACTTAGGATTTGCTAAGGTACCCTACCCTGTACCAATTATTTATCAGACCGACACATTATTATTATCAGAAAGATACAGGCCTCTTCCAAGCATTGCTATGTCGGCAGGTCCTGTGCTTCTCGCGTCCTGCGAATTCTATCGATTCACTTCTACATATAAACCAGAGTTCAGTTCTTTGTCCGCAGTAGGCCTGGTACCTACAGATGAAAATATTTCAGTCGAAAGATCTATAACTCATTGAATCTCTCAAGCAGCACGCGCAGATTTTGAACTTGCCTATTTGACCGTCTGCCTGAGACGCCACATCCCAGCTTAACTACCTTATCTGGCTATTTGCCCGCTTGTCCTTCGAGGTACCTGTTCACCACCTGCCTACCTCGAGCATACCGTGACTTTTGAAGAGGTCTGACCGTCCTGCTGCCTGCCTAGCTATCGACCTCACAATCAACGACGTGTGAAGCCAGCCCTTAGAATTTCTATTCTAAATATTCTTTTTTTTTTTTAATTACCTTTTTTATTTTAATAACGCTGAGCTAATCGTAACGTTACAACGGGTAACCAGAGAATGGAACATTAACATAATTCTAGTACATTAAACCCTTTAGGTTCAAAACGAACACTTCCCAAAAGGTTCACTCTCCCATAACGTCCACTACCCAAAATGGTAATTCTCTAAATGTAACATTAACTTTTTTATCAATTCGGTTAGGGACATTGCAAGAAACTCGGAGTCATGATCATCATTTTTCAGCAGAAACATATTCACCATTCAACAAAGGCCTCCCCGGGAGTCGGCACATCGATCGGACCTGTGCGTCGCGAATCCGGGGGATTCGCAAATCGCACTGTCTTTAATAGGCCTCTTGGTCGTCTTGGTCATGGTCGTTCTTGGCGTGTATATCGATAATTTTACCACGTAATCATAATTATCCTCTTGGTATTATCGAGGCAGTAAATCTTCTTTTTCTTGCATCTCTATCAGCTATCACCTGGTACCCACTTCTTTTTTAGCCATACCGTCGAAAAACGTCGTACTGACCTATTAAAAATGTATTTAACTACTTATCGAAAAACTTATCCAATACCTATGTGGCCAATCGGAGACTCGGAAAGGGTAGGAGTAACATGCAAGCCTTCAAAGAAAATGGAAGACAGAAGAAAGCGTAGCATCTGGCGGTTGCCCGTATAAAACAAATGTGACCGCTCTCAATGGCGGTCGGGGAACAACTGAAAAACTGCGCAAAGCGAGGCGCGCGGCGCGAGCGGCCGTACCCCTCCCGCGCCCCGCCAACCCTTCAACGACTGCGGACAGCACCGAATGTTAACCCTCTACCGCTTCATATTTATTTACAAAAAATAAACAAAAAATACAAAACATGTCCTTCTCAATCACATATTAAAAACAGATATGTACAATTAATATTTTATTTAGGCAAGGTAAGTTCGCGTCGCTAACAACCTACTTATCTAAAAGATGGCAATTCAATGCTTTTGCTGTTTAATATTTATTATCAGAAGCCCGACTTTTCCTCTTTTTCCCGAGGTTTATTTTCATATCGGGAAGTAGTTATTTTTAAGCTAGCCAGTTTCTGAAAACAATAAAAACTGAAACCATATTACGCCCCGCGGCGAAAAAGCATTCTCATGAAAACATATTAATCCAAGCATAGCAATGTGAGTCTGAGATTTTATCTAGTGGAAAAATGTGCTTAAAATAATAAAAAGGCGAAAAATTATATCCCATTGTGGAAACAGTAGAACAATGTCAGCTTTAGTCTAGAAAAATTATGCTCTCATTATTTTATCTGAGGTCACATAAAAGAAATAATGTATGTGAAACGTGACAGGCTTTCCCTGTACGTAGGACATAGAGGTCATATTCTCGGATTTAGGGTGTATCGCTCCGAATCCGTGTCGGATCCATTCTGTCTCCGTCTCGTATTTCCAATCCACATACGTAATGACGCGGTTTACGCTCAGCCAAATTGAAAAAATACGTGACAATCATTTTAGTAAGGTTGATTGGTTTCGTCATGACAAAATTTTCTTTATTTGTTATATTTTGTTTGTCTTGATTACTGACACTTGATCAAGGAAAACAAAATAACTAATACTATCCAGTAGTAACATATTTACTAAAGTTGTAGGTAAGGATCAAATGCGAAAATTGTGAAGACGTTTTTTACCGAATTACGTAATAACTGAACGAATTCAACCATTAACTATGGGCGTGGGGTCTGAGAGGCCCCGCCTAGTCTAATAATTTAGTTAAAAGGTCAGTTCCTCGTGCCCACCGACAAGGAGCTTCTCAGTACCTTTCAGGTTAGTGACGAAACAATAATAGACGAAGTGATTGAGTTTCCAGCTATAAAACACGTGAGTTTTTAGCTTTCATAATTTGTCAGAGGCCTCTGAGAGCCTACTGGAAGTAGGCTCTCAGAGGCCTCCCATACAAAGCATTTCAAAAGGTATTTGTGTTTTGTTTTTGACTTTTCTATAAAAACCAGGAAAACAGACTCCGAGTCGTTGACTGTGGGTTCCGTACATTGGTATAAATCATATTAATCAATTTCTAAAGCAAAATTTTAATTTTTACAACCGCAATATTGAACTTGTAGGTAAAAATTTTTTTGCTAATTACTAAAAAACTGTGCCAGTTAGAGACATTGTTTTATTAAAAAAAATCGTTTCGCAAATTTTAGTGATAATGTTAAAGATTTTTTGACGTGACAACGTCTTAAAATTCGATGGAGCCGGCTGCACGCACGAAAAAACATGACTCATGCGGCGTTACCTCGCTGACCTCGCTCTGAGGCGTTCCATTTAAGGCTTGAAGTGCAAGCGAGAGCGCGGAACGAGGGACAAAGAGGCACAATCGGCCTCCGCGTTCGGCAGCGTTCGACATCTGTCTCTCTCCTACTTGAGTGAGCGATATGCGTCCGCGTGGACAGCTGCTATACAATAATATGTACATTTACATGTTTTCGTCAAGTATGAAGTGCAGTGAAAAGTGAATTTCTTATGACGTTGTCACGTTCAACTATCGTCAGTAAACCGACTTTACAGACAACCGATTTTTTTTATTGTGTATTATCATCACTTTTATTATTTTACTACATAAGAAGTAAAGATCAATTTTTGTCTACTTTTTATAGTTTTTCTAAAAAGAAAACCATTTATTTTTGTTTTTTAAGATGTATTCAAAATATTATGTACCTAAAACTGATTTTGTGTCACCAAAGATTTTAACTTGCCATACAACTCGTTGATTCGTTATATTAAGCAAAATTTCAAGAAAGATTATTTGATTCGTATTTTTTTTTGTTTCATTGAAGCATACATATTAAGCCTAAAACTAATTATTTTCATTTTGCCCGAAATATCAGGTAGATTTAGCGAAGAAGTACAGGGGCCTCTGAGACCCCACGTCCATAGAAGTGTTATGAAAAAAGGATGTCCACATTTAAAGGTTAAATAAAATTTCGCTTCGAAATAGGTCATGAAGTAAAATATTTGACAGTCTTTTTATCCGGATTGATATTTGTAAAAGCATGGTAGACGACCTGGATGTCTATCGTATACAACCTGAAGGCAGAAAACTGACGATATATCAACGACCCAGCTACCCATTTGGAGAAGACTAACGAGGAGAGTTAACTCCAAATAATAGGGTAAGGCTAAGCAAAGAAAGAGATAATTAATTATGTAAAGAATAAAATACCTGCTTTGATAGATTGATAGATGGAACGATAGATATTTATTACTCTTGCACGCAAAAAATACTTACCGGATTTTGATAAAATTTTCACAAATAAAGCTTATACATCAGAATAACACATTTAATCTATACTAATATTATAAATGTGAATGTAAGTTTGTTTGTTACGCTTTCACGCAAAAACTACTGAACCGATCATCATGAAACTTTGTACATATATTCTTGGAGGTATTAGAAGTAACATAGGATACTATAAATAATTAAAAAAATAATTAATGGCTTCACTGCGAGCGAAGCCGCGTGTAAAAGCTAGTAAATTTAAGAATACATTGGGGGATGTACTAATTCCAGGAGCCGCGGGTGACAGTTAGTTTTTAGATATTTTTTATAACTATAGCATGAATTGAGTTTTTATTTTGTTCTGCACCTATTGTGATATACATATTAACATTCTCGCAGGCTACTACACCCTGCCGTATCACTATCCGCTCAAAGGAAAACGTTCACGTATTTCTACCTATCGCCGGTTTCCGCGTAAACAAAGGGTAGCGAGTTTCAATACGCATACCTTTTCAGCACACTTTGTTGGAGCGTTGGACTCAGTTGATAGGGAATATATATAGCAAATATTCAGCGTTAAACAATAGCTCGTCTTTTTTAAAAAAAATAATTTTAATTGCGAGCGATGTGAAGACGTCCCATAAAATTTAATTTATTTACATTTTTTCATTATCTTTAAAATAATATAATACGAGCCTGAAACTGACGAATAGCAAGGCAAATCTTCTTTCTCGTTCAGAGAAATAACGAGAATTAATAATGATGGTTGCTCAAGGTGGATTGGTGATCTCTATCATTATAATTATATGCCCTTGTCGGTGTGTCAGCTCAATGCGTTTTCTTTTTCCATTCCATCCTGTCCCGCTTTCACTGACTCCCTTTTCTTTCACATCGCTCCTCACACAATCCATCCATCTTTTCTTTGGCCTCCCTCTCCCTCTCCATTCACATTTATATTCAAAACGCCAGATTCTATATCCCATATATTTTTTCTTTTTTACGTTGTACACAAAAAGTTAGTTACCTACCTTATTGTTATATTTTTCAAAACAAACCTTTGTAAAACTTTTGATTATGTTAATATCATTTACCTTAAAATTTGCTTGTGTTGTAGCACTAACTCGCCCAGTCTCTTTGTGTACTTATCTGCGAAACTTTTGTTCTAAACTAAACTGTTTTCAGCTACATCTGAAACAGTCGTTAAAAGTTTCATTGTTATTAATTTGTTTGGAAACAGAAATAAATACATTTCATCATTTAGCTTTTATAAAGTTTGTTTTAATCTGTACTAGCTGGTGCAGGGGCGCGTTGCTGCCCGTAACCTTCGCTTAAGTGCAAGGAATAATTTTAATGATTACACATAATTAAAAACCTATATTGTTTTTTATATATTAGATGTGTAAAAGATGTTCAGGACCGGACATATTCCAGCAGCTGTCCTGTGATTCTCACATCCAACGACCTCCCGGACTAATTGAATTTAAAATCATTTATCTAATCTGTAATCATCTTCACAATGAATGTATGGTTTTTTTATTGGTTGTTTATAAGGGTCATAAACATATCAGCAATCGACGTAAATTGAAAGGTGCCGAGTAAAATATCGATTTGCCTTGGAATTTAATTTTGCAATGGCCCGCTAAGGCCGCCACTAATTGAAGGAGTTAGACTCGCCACTGAATGTTGCAATATGATATACCATTTACTAAAGCAGAGGCGATGAAGGCATACCTTAAAACAAACCAGAAATAATATTATTAATTTGAATCACGGATGCTCGCTTGTAGGGCAACACTATTCTATTCGAGTATTTTATACACAAAAACAAAAGTAACAAAAGGACACGGTTTTTTTGGTAACAAAATGACTAGATTGAGGTTCAATCGACCATCGCTCTGTCCGTTCGATCGCCACCAAATACTCGACATGGATGGACTACAATCTCGATGCATCTTAAGGATATCCAACTACATATTTTCAAATCCAATCCGACAAGTTTAACAAGTTCTCAAAGCAGTCATCCAACACAGTGAACTGGCACAGCAGATGCATCAGAGTCTGCATTTTCAGATTAGTAACCATAATGAAGTGCGAGATATAGAAGAAGGATATCACCACGATCAGGTAGGCTAGCGGGTACCGGATAGGCGTCATGTAATAGAATGGTAGACGAACCCCTACTATGAGGTTGTAGTCCACGTCATCTACTAAGGGGAAGATGAACCTGAAAGAGACCATTAGATTTCAAAGGATTTTTCTTGTCATTAAAGATTCTGTAAATGAATGGAATTGAAATAACAGTTCTATGACGTGGAAGGCAAGTGCCATCCACTTCATAGAACTGTAATTTGACCTGCAATGTAAAGGTACATCCTATTTCTTATCAGGTGACCAGTTTCGTTACCTCTAAAATAATGAGATCGTTACGTTTTTGTTAGTTTTCGTCGTTTTTATATCTACAGCTTCCCCTTCAGATAAAGATCTACGAACTAGAAATATAGGATGTCCCAGAATGTTTTTTTTGTTTTAACTAGAATTAGTTCAAACTCGTCAAAAAAAAAAAAGTAAATGGGCACCCTCCACTTCCTAACACTCATTTAGTCCGGAGCAAATATTTTCAATTACTCGCTCTGGATCATCTATCACTCTTGGAATAGCTTTGGTCTCGTCTGTGAGTCTTTGCTTGTTTTAAAACATTCAGGTTGGATTGCAATGCATTGTAAACTTTACTTTTTAGGTAGCCCCAAGGGAAAACATCAGCAGGCGTTAAATCTAGGATATATGGGCTGCCATAGCAAGTCAAGGAATTATCGGCTCTTACTTTTTTGAGGATGCGTGATTGAAGATTCTAGTTACAGGCTAAACGAGTCATGTCATTTATAAACTATTGTTTTTCATCTTAGTAACATTATAAAGCGGAAAATTTGGATGGATGGATGTATGTTTGTTACTCAATCACGCCAGAATAGCTGAACGGATCTGAATGAAATTTACCACAGGGATAGATTATAGTCTGGATTAGCATATAGACTTTTTAGTCCGGTATAATGCTCCTTTGGGATGATAAAATACTTTTCACGCGGGCGAGGCCGCTGGCAGAAGCTAGTAATTAATAAAAAAAACTGCTCTTTAATTTAACAGTAAATAATACGAGTTTGAACTAATTCTAGTGTTTTTTTTTTAAGTATCAAACACTAAAAACATTTTGAGACACCCTTTATTAGCGATGGCACAGATAATATACATACAGATGCCTCATCCCATACAAAGAAACCGTGTCGACTTATCTAGCTTTTTTCATCTGATTATACCAATATTTTTTTTTTGTAAATCGATCGCGTTCGGTTCCGTTCCACGGTGATAGATAGATCGACACCGAACGCGACCGATGTATAAAAAATAATCAGTATAATGAGTACAGTACGTCGGCACGGTTTCTTTGTATGGGATGAGACACCACTGGCGATTGTTAACCAAACTGTCTCACCTTTATTGTAAAAAGTCCAGAGACCATTTCATATTAAGAATTTGAAAACGATAAAATCCACAGTAACAACAGTTTTGCCATTAGGGCTAGCCTTTTTTATTAAGATCAATTAATGTATTGCGGTAATTACCAAGCTGCGAGAGTGCAGTTCCCCAAAGCAAGCAGAAGTTTCAAATATCTTTCATTCGTTTGATGCCAAAAGTCCATCAATCTCTTTCTCTCCTCCTTAGAAATATCAAAATACGGAGATTCCATAGAACTCACCAGTCTTTGTGATTCATCTAAAATATATCACATAAAATATGATTTTAATAAAGTATAACTTTTATAAGGTTCAAGAGTGTCTTAAGGACAGTGTTAGTTTTATTAAGGGTCAACTTTATTGGAAAAAGACGACCCGTCACGGTTTATAAAAAAATTACCCAGCTGCGACGCAAAAGATAACTACTTTTCTTATAATTTTGTATATATTAGGCAGATAAATTACTGATATTCGCCATTCCCAAAAATAATGGTTAACATAAAATTACCTTCTATAGATATGTATTTTATGAATAATTAAATGTGAGTTATGTTTAAATTTATTTTATATGTACCTATTATTTATGTATAATTGGGATTTATTAATTTAAGGTAATGGTTATTTATATAATGTCCAACAATATCTAACTTTTACAAATCAATATCTTACCACAAAATAAAACTTTTTTTAAATTATGTGCTGAAAGATTACTCGAAATACTTATTTTCAATCGTACTTGCAAAGGCGGCACGTTTATTTATTATTCCGTAAAACTCGTCTTATGCCAATATTGCTATCTCAGCTGCATTCGTTCGAGACCATATAAAACCAATGAAAATAATTATAGTAACTACATTATAGTAACTACATTTGTTGTGTTATATTTAAAACCTTGCTAAACAAGTTCGCATTTGCTATTGATAAAAACTGAAAGACCTAGGTATTAAGCGCTAAGAAGAAATGCTTTAATATCATGTCATAATAGTACGTTTCGTGTCGAGCATAAAAAGTCGAGATTTTAACACGAGGGTTGTAGCCAATTTGAGTACAAACGAGTGTTAAAATAAAGCCTTTTTATGCAAGATATGAACGATTCTTTTTCCACTACCTAATGAGCTTACTTCATTAAATGCAAATAAGTTCCAACAACTATTTATTAGAAACGTTCAGATTTAAAACCAGAGACTATATACACACAGTAAACGCGCGTTTTTTCGAGAGGTAACAGGTTCAGTATCATTCTGCCGTTTTAGGCGGTGGAAAAAGCGCAGGCGTAGCGGCAGAATGCGTCTACCAACGGTAGTCTATTCAGTTAAGAAAAATAATTACGTTGTAGTTACATAATGATGTCAAAACTCCATACAAAAGTCATTTCGTAACTGTTATTATGTAATTGTGTTTTTTTAGTTTTTTTTTTTTTAACTTGTATCTAAATGTTCATATTTCGAAACGTATTTCTTAGGCAATGTGTTACATAATAGACAAGGTAGTGGAAAAGTATAATTGCTGCGTAAAAATCGAATGCAATATTAATATAATAGACAGTTTTATTAATTGCTTGAACTATTTAGCAACTTTGATACCCATTACAAATAAAAAATGACACAGAAAAAGTAAAATATTCACACATTTTTTGCATGGTTTTTGTGTCTATATTTCTATGATAGCCATTATAATTTAAAAAAAATTCTCTAAACCCCCTTTACATTATACACATTATAATGAAACAGACGGCATTTTTTGCGCCAGCCATTATCGATTTCTCTTTCAGACTATTTTAATTTTAAACGTTTAAACATTATTTTATTGAATAGCTAACTCTAAAACGTGTCTAACTAACGAATAAAACCATGATAAAATCTTGTTGTTCATAGGATTTTCAAGGTAACAGAGAACGCTTCATAGAGAAACTTCAAAGAAAAATCCCACTCGACCCTTTCAACAAAACAAAAAATGTTTGAAAGAGGAAAATACTAACACACGTGAATGCGTAGTATAGTACGAAATAAAGCGATTTTCTGGACCATTGTAGTACATTTAGACATGACAAATTTAGACATAAATTCGTCATACTACATTTTTGGTGTTATTGCGTTGTTCCTACTGCTGTTGTCTTTTCTTAGTCCATTGTTGCTTAGTTACCTAGCTACCTAGGCATTTACTATTTAATTCCTGTCTTAACTCAATTGTTTTCGCTATTGTACTACACCTTTACAAAAGCATAGTTTATATTTTCGACACATATCGCTAGAGTATAACAACATAAACAAAGTAAAATGAGCATAAGTACAGTATATAAATAGCGTAGGTATGACGCAGCAAAAACTCACGATTCAAAGATACCATATTTAGCAACAAAGTGTTCTATTTACCATATTTTTGTATCTGTATATGGCTATCTGTATAAGTCTTCAAGTTAACGGTTTTATATTTAATGTCATGCACACCTGTAATTTGTACAATTACCTGTGCATTCAATTGTTTGTTTTTTTTTTCAGTTTTGCATAACATTGGGTGATTGTATTGTTGGAGTGCTTATTTTTAATAAATAAATAAATAAACTGTGTAACTGTAGATGCTGGCAGCCACTTCATCCAGGCTGGAGGTCTCCGTGAATCCATAGCACAGCTCACCGCACACTAGGAGGACAGTCGTCAATTTCACCAAGTTGCTATACATCAGGTAGAGTATGTCGTTGTCTGAAGTTGACATACCTGGCGAAGTGGGAAAAGTTTTTAATTAAGGGTCATTTATATGAGGAGAGTCTCACGCATAGAATAGTTGATTTTATCGCAAGGACATAAAACATTTTCATCATTTCATCCAAAGGACATCCACTGCTGGCCACACATCGGCCTCCCCCAAAAGCCCGGTCCTATGCGTGCCGCATCCAGAAAAAAATGGTTACTCGTACATAGGTTTATAATACTAACGTTGGTAAGAATCGTCTTGCATTGCATGTGAAATTTGGAAGCATCCGTATTTGAAAAGACAGTCGTACGTATTTTGATTTGTCAAATTACAGCTTGTAAGGAGACAAAACTCATACGATATAATCGTAAGCGAGTTCTTGTTTCTAGCTTAAGTCGAGATAAACAAACCACTATAACAGAATAGGGCGACAATTGCCAGATAAATCTCGCCTTAGAGACTCGTGTGGACATCTTCATGCTCCGTGGTACAAACCTGGACTTCATCACGGGCGTTCCCACGTTGGGCAGATGGCAGCCTGCCCCACTCACCTTCCAAAATCTTACTTAACTAAAAATTTACTGTACAAGAGATAAAACTATCCGACGAGAGCAAACATTTTCGAGCTCGCTTCATTCATTTTTCGCTCATTCATTTAACATTAGAGCAGTGGTGGCTGATATCGGCCGCGACTTACAAGTTGTAGGTCGTAGGTTCGAATCCAGGCCGGTGCTTTAATTTATGAAAATTATTTCATCACCACTGCTCTCAAAAACGGTGAAGGAAAACATCGTGAGGAAACCGGCATGTCTTAGAACCAAAAAATTCGAAGACATGTGCCATCCACCAAGCCGCACTGGGCCCACGTAGTGGATTATGGCCCATCCCCTCTCACAGAGAGGAGGCCTGTGTCCCAGCAGTGGGAATATTAATAGGCTGATAATGATGATTTAACATTCTCTCTTGCTCTTCTGCATACAGGTTCGAGGGGCCCTGGTCGGTTTAGCCGATCTCGGTCACCGATATTCTTAGATCTCCTCTGAAGTATATTTATAGAGTTTCTTTACTTATGTCCCTGTCTCTAAACAAATTCTGGATACGACTATGGACTTCATGCCTAAGCCATTCTCTATCAAACAAAGGCGGTGAAGAAATAACAAGAAAAAATTATATTATAAAAGATGCATTCTTGCCTTCCAAGGAGCGAGAAACTCGACCCGTGTAAATGTCCATTTAAATCGACTCAAGTAAGGAGTCTAGAACGTTCCAAGTCTGTTAGACTGTGACAACTTTAAACTAAGTGCAACTTGCTCCTCGGCACTAGGCTAGTTTGTGGAATGAACACTAAGATGAATTGGATGGCCTGAAATGTGAAATTGTTGTTTAATATGAACAAACGCGTAGGTACTTATTGCGCACGTTGAATTATTGATACAACTGGTAGACAAAATTTATGAGTTTAGCTCGTGCTCCATATTCAAAATTACTGGCAACAATTAACCTTAGTTGCCATAAAGGCAAATAAACCTTAAAGGAGTATAAAAAACAATTTGGCGAGAAACGCCTTCCTGACTGTAGACGATGTAGTTCGCGAGACCGTCAAATGAGACAAAGTTCTTTCATTTTGAGATCAGTATGGTACTAAAATAAATCAAGGTTATTGTTATGCATAATTAGACACGTAAATACAACTGCTTAACTATTTTCAAACCATTTCATAAAGACTTTCGCGTATAACTTAAGGCTCATGATGATACAAAATTCGGTATCTATGATTCAATCTTGTCGCAAACACAAAAAAGGTCATAGGACATCATTTTCCTACCGCAAAACCCCAATAAATAATTTACCTGCAACATAAGCAATCCTATAGATAGACTCAAAGAAAACTGTCTTCACTATCCTGCTTGATTGGTCCAAAGCCTATGTGTGAGTCAATTTTCTCCAAAGATTTTTGACGATATCCATTGTTTGAAGGTTCCTTTGATAATGTTCGAGTGTTAGGCCCCGTCTAGTGGACGTAAGTACAGACCTGATTGAATGGTAAATTAATTTTCGGTGCGTTTCCATTGTATAAGGATTATCTTGAGCAGATTTTATTGAACGTTGAAGAGTTGTCCGATGGTCCTTAATAAAGTTGGCTTTTACTGTAGGGGTTGAATAGTATTTTAGGCTGGCACTTTTCTTCTCCTTCTACTTTTCTGAAGTTAAATAAACGCATCTCAAAGTCCTTGAAAAGCGACCTCCGCCGCTTTAATACCGAAAGTATTAAAGACGCGATCGAACGGCATAAGGGCTTCAAGGTCTTCACAAGAGATCTGACTATTGGGCAGAGCCAGCTCATGAAACTGAGGACCGATGATGGCAGGATCGTATCCTCCAAATCGGAGCATCTGAGGGAGATTGAGAGATTTTTGGGCAGTTGTACACGTCAACCAGTAAACCCGACGCGAATCTAGAAAACGATCTTCGAGCTAGATTGACCCGACACTATACCGAAGACATTCCGGACGTCAGCCTGCACGAGATTAGGATGGCTCTTAAACAGCTTAAGAACAACAAGGCACCCGGTGATGACGGGATTACGGTCGAACTCCTGAAGACGGGTGGAAAACCAGTACTAATGGCCCTTCAGAAGCTGTTTGGTTCCGTCATATTAAAAAAAAAAAACGCCACAGGCATGGTGCAAGGATGTGGTGGTACTCTTCTTCAAGAAAGGTGACAATGCCATGCTGAAGAATTATAGGCCCATCTCACTTCTTAGCCATGTCTACAAGCTGTTTTCAAGAGTCATCACGAATCTTTTGACGATTTAAAACCTTCCGAAAAAGCTGGATTTCGTAAAGGCTTCAGCACTGTAGACCACATACATACGCTGCGGCAAGTTATACAGAAGACCGAAGAGTACAACCTGCCTCTTTGCTTAACATTTGTGAACTACGAGAAAGCCTTCGATTCGATCCAGACTTGGGCTGTACTGCAGTCTCTCCACCGGTGCCAAATTCGTTGCGTGATCGAATCGAAAGGTAGAGATCTGCAAGAGAACCAGGTTTACCGTCATAGCCCGAAAAATTGCCAAACTTAGGTAGCAGTGGGCAGCACATTGCTCGCAGAACTGATGACCGATGGCACAGAAAAGTTCTGGAGTGGCGACTGCGAACCGAAAGACGTAGCGTTGGAAGACCTCCCACTAGGTGGATCGATGACCTGATGAAGGTTTGGGTTGGTGCGGGGACCCACTGGATGCGATACGAATATACTATGTGTGTGAAAATGCGTGGTAAATTATTATGGTATGATAAATAACCGTTGAAAGTGAAAGTTTTTACAAAACGATAAATAGTGATTACGAATTAAAACAAACTATCTACTTATTAGCGTCATACTAACTTACGAAATCTAACATCACACGTAAACAATCTTGATTTTGTTTGAATTAAAACAAAATCAAGATAAGAACAACAGCAGAAAGGCGTCTTTCTGCTGTTGTTTTTCTTGATATTTAGACATCATGCGAAACAATATCTCCCGTAATCCACTTTTAATTATATATTAATTTTTCACTTAATAAATGCTAGTATCAAGACCACCACAAATCACCTACAACACGCTATCTTGTTTTTGAAAATTGAGGTTGACATTAGTATAGCATTGCATACTATATAAAAAAAAAGTTTGCAAATAATTCGAGTGTCTACTTTCTTTTGCCAGACTCTAAACACATTATTAAATGTTACCCAAACATAACCTACAAAAGTTCATGACTGAATATCTATTATTCTCGGCGTTCTTGAACAAAAATTCTTGCACAAACTATTCAGAACATGATCCTGAATTAAACCAGATATTTTTCAATTAGAGTCATAGGAATTTAATCTCAGCTAAAACAATGTAGGGGCTTCTGCCATTTTTCATAAGTCATTTATTCATTTGTTTAACATAGTTACAATAATAATGGTATATACAGGTAATAAAGAGTGCACTATGTTATGCCAGAGAGCGTACAAATGTTAACAAGTAATTTAAAAAATCAAGCCAGCTAAATCTCAATAATTAAATAAAATAAGCCTGGAATTGTCCAGGCTTATTAAAACAACAATTACAAAGAATTGTATAATACAAATTAATTAATAATAAATATCAATAATATATATATATAATAAGACAATAATATAAAAAAAAACAAAAGGTGAATACAGCACATGTCAAGACACAGACTGAAAAACAAATAATAAGACTATGTCAATATACTCTCTCTATACCATTGTTCTTTGGTCTTTAAAACGTTGACGTTCGGATATTTATAACTATTTGTTAAGCGAATTTGATTTATATACTGTAACACTTAAAGTTTATCAGAGTTTGTAATATAATTAGTGTCATTGCTACTAATAGCTTATTTTAATTATTATAATCAAGTAAATCTGGTCTCGTGGTTTGGGTATAAGGCTGAGACGAACAAGTAATGAGTTCAAATCCTGCTTCGATGATATGTTATTTTGCTTTCAATTTAGAAACTATTCGATAAGTATTTCTTGTAATAGTAATACGACGGACAAATTCTTCAAATAAAAAAGTCTAAATTGGTAATATTTTCGCGGAACTTTTAATTTGCGTATTCATTGTAAAACTGGTAGTCAAACGTCACTAAGGTTAAGGGTAGTAAAATAAAAATAAACCGTGACAATCAAGATAAACCCAGCCTACGCGCAATTTTTATCTAGCCTTACTAAATTGCGAAAAACGTCTTTTCCCAACTATCACGTTTATATTGAAAAATAATCTATTTGCAAGAGGAGATTTTTGGCATTAGAGACAGGCTAGGAAACTTAATAATAATATAGCAGTAAGTGTATTTTTCTGATTTTATACTTCGTTTTTATACATAGTTCCTCATGATGTTTAAGTATGCAAACATACACGAGTAGAACCAGCGGTTGAATAACTCTGGGTTACTGGTGCTGGATAATGGATAACTTCCACGGGACCTGGTGAACTTATAGAAGGTGGTGGCCGATTTAATAATCACCAGCCAGTTACGAAATATTACGTACCGCTTGCAACAAATTATAGAAAGAGATGGTGCCCCACTTCACTATTAAGACAGCATATCCTCCCACAGGCAACAATACTTACGTGTCAGTGTGTTTGTTAATTAAACTGTTATTATCAGGTCGTTTTTAAGATCATAACCATATTTAAAACTAAAAATACAAACAAACATTAAAGTATTGAGTGCTATTTTCACTTATATTTTATGAGTAGGTAAGACAGCTAATGTGGTAATGTTATCGTTATAAAATATAAATATTACATATTTCTAAACATATAACATGTTGATTCGCTGCAATAAATACTTTGTAAATTATAGACTAGTAGATTACTTACCTACTTTTAAAATAAAAATTGTTATTTTACGGAGACTATCGAAACGAAGAAACTTTTTTTTTCGTCATTTTAACAATTTTTTTTTCAAAAAACTAGCTAAGTAAGTATAAGAAGTTTAACCAAATAGAATTAACAAATATTGTTGAAATTAACAGGTCCATCATTGTCACAAAACAATATTCAAACGCTTACCTACCCTAACGTTACGTTTAAACATCAAATTGGAATAACTGAATTATATCATATTTGCCTACACTATACAAATCGCAGGTCCATCATTGTCACAAAACAATATTCAAACGCTTACCTACCCTAACGTTACGTTTAAACATCAAATTGGAATAACTGAATTATATCATATTTGCCTACACTATACAAATCGTTCTAGTTCGATAGGCTAATACGTATCGAATAACACGTATTTACTGTTAATTGCAGAAGGTTCATATTCGTCTAACTTTTAGTTGATCAGCAAACGGCAGGGTGGTGCAGGTAACAGCTGTTACCGACTGTACTCAACTTCATTTTTTTATTTCTGTATTCGGGGGTAAGCGTTAACATTGTTTGATATGGAATCACTCTGCTAGATAAGAATATGACCCTTTTTTTTGTTGGATGGAAATGCACTTTCCGAAATAAGTTGCTATGTAAATATGGTTACTCAACCATGGACCGATCTGATAAATATTTAAGTGGGGCTTCCATGCAACGAACGTCAACAAACTAGATTTCTTAGAATTACCTAAACACAACTGGCGATAGAGCATGGCATAAGCGCATCAAAAACGGGCCGAAAAATATGGCCACAAATACAGTTGTGGTCTCATTTCAAATTAGTATGGTACTAACATAGCCAAAATTGAGACGATAAAAAAGCCGCAATGTGCGTTAAAAAATTGATCAAAATAATAAATAGTAAATGAGAATCAATTACCAAATATTACCAACCGCGCCAAACCGACCAAAACGCGCCAACTATTTTAACAAACATCGACTGTTTCGGAACTTTGTAATTTAGACTTTAAAACATCTGTGTAAGACTAAATTTGTTTTGATGTATGTTGAGCAGCGAAGCAAGCTCATAAATTTTTTATTGCTTTTTTATATAGTTTCGTGAATGCAAATTTAAACATTGCACAACTAGAATTCTTAGAAATACCCAAACACAATTGGCGTCAGTTTAAAAGAGAAGTTTTGTATGGAATTATTTATGTAGTACATTATTGGTCAAAGGATTTTTGCGTAATGGTACGGAATCCTTCTTGCGCGAGCCCGACTCGCATTGGCCGGTTTTTTGGATGTAAACCTATTTATCAGTCAATATGTTCCCGAATTGGTTCCATTTGAATTTGGTGAAGATCTGATGAAGAACTGTGGAGATATACAACAGAGCTCTTCAATAAATCACGGCAAATCTCTCGGGATTGGTAAAATCGCATGTCTGTTTCATCACACACATAACATCACGCCGGTACACTCTATGGGTGTACGCAGATGTACTGTTCACTCTGGTACACTCTCCTTTCACCGGTTATTTTCTAGTTTAATGTTATTCTGGTAATCTATTCTCGCAAAACTTTTGACCATTATATGTACCTAACTATAGAACTTGCCCTTTATGTAATAAAGGCGAAAAATACATTAATATATTAATGATAAAATATAAATAAAAAATACATACAAATACGCTTGTACATTTTTACAAAATATTCAAGCGACTTCCAAACACAAACACTATAACAATACTTACTATTATGGGTACAGTTAAGGAGTGGAATTTCCTGCCGGAGTCTGCGTTTCCCGATAGCTACAACCTTGGGATCTTTAAGTAAAGAGTGAATAGGAATACTTCTAGGCAAGCGTGATAACACCTTCGACCAAATCATCGTTTACCATCAGGTGAGATAGTGGTCAAGCGCGAGCCTACCTATAATAATAAAAAAAGAAATATAAACCAAACAAAAACGAAAAAACAAAAACAGGAACACCGATAGCCGAAATTGAAGTTATTTTTCAATTTTCAGTATTTTTATTTGGTGATTACGAACTAATTTAATCAATAATTTGAATATTCTGAGTATAACAAACATCAGTTATATGATTATTTATAGTAATTTCTTACAATATTGTTTTCCAATGGTTGAATATTCTGCATAAATTGTTATAAATTTGTTTCCTGCTGATGTCTTCAACTTACTTATAGCTTAATGAGTTATGTCGAACAGTTTGTTTATTCCTTTAGTGCGTTAATTACACTAAGAATTAAAAAAAAAGAATTACGTGCTTTTCTTTGAACACGCTATAGCATGCCCAGGTTTTGGTGACACTAGATTTACTTAAATACAGTCACGCCTTTTTCATGGTGGCGGTGTGCTGAAACTACAGAACGTCACCTGATACAATCTTTACATACTCCTTTTGCTCCTTTCGTTTACGTTCATATATTATATGGTTATACATCTGCACCTGTAGCCAATCTACAATCGATAACGCTAGTAGAAAACGAATCAATGTATGGCAATGACACATCTGAACGTTAAGTCACCTGGGCACATCATACAAATAAAAGGCGTTAACGATTGTAGAAAGAGATTCGATACCAAACGTTTCTAACTTGGCTCGGGGGCTGGACGCATCTGGATTTTCTGGAAAAACATCACCAATAACGCCTGTGTATGTCCTTTTATTGTATACAAACAAATAGGTAAGTCTAGGTAGAATTTATAATCTACCATGTGTAATAGACACAGGTTCCATGCAGTTGACAGTGGGCGTTCCCATTATAGAAAGTATTTAATTGCTCTTTATTATTTGTTTTACTTGATAAGACGATAAGACAGAATTGTCTCTTCTATGAGACACATGAGACATTTCAAAGATGAGTCGTTCATAATAATTCCAGCTTATTTTATTATGTGAATGGTAGTTAAAAAAAATTCACGAAAATACACTAGTTTGATCTTTCAGGTTAACTTGAAATAAGAGCGTTTTTAGAATAAATTGTGGAGGTTTACAGGTATAGAAAAATAAGCAATGAAAATAATAAAACATCATTTTATTTTCAGCTACAAATATTTTATTTTGTGCACAGAAAATTGTAACTAATGCGTTGTTGTCGGCCGTACCATGAAAACAATAATGAAAGTTAAACATTTCATTCCGCGCTAAAATAATTTGGTGTTTGTTTACGGTGATTAAATAAGCAATATTTTATCATGTTATAAATATGGCTCTAGTCGTGTCGAAATCGTAGAAGCATCGTCAATGCACTGTAGGATGTCTTCACCAACTGGAAAGGATGGAAAAAGTTTAAAGGAAATACTATTGTGCTGGAAAATACTTTTCTGGGAATTGTATTGTGTTTCGAAAACGAAGAATTGCAGCTGCACGTTTCAGCTTAAAATTGACAAACACGAAAAGGAATTGATTTAAATAAATGTTCGTCCAGAGGAGTACTTCCTGTATTCCTATTATGAATTCAGTCAGCACAATTTCTACGCTTTAGTTTAGCTCGGGCACAAAGACACATTTTGAAACTTCTCCGTACTAAGTTATGATTCACCAATAACACACAATAGTAGATTGTTGCATCGAGCGCAAAGTGAGTTATTAATGCATGAGTGTTATGTTGGTGCCCGAGCGCATGCGAGGGCACTAAATTAAAACGAGTGCATTAATTACTAACTTTAGCGAGGTGCGTAATCTACTTTTATTTCAATTATCAATCTAGCTACCGTGATAAAATATAAACTTACTCAAAATAAAAACTCAAGTTAATGGAAAATATTTATCCCGCGACTTCGATCTTGCTAATATGAAGTATCAAAATTTTACAATGGTACAAAATGCGCGCCATTTGTTTTTCTTTTCATCAAATCGATTTTATTCAGCTGATTTTTATTTTCAGCCAGTATCTTTTTGATCTAATGCATACATTTTATATTAAACTTAATGGGATACATTAAACCTCTGTGGTAAATTTATATCTAAATAAAAAACAGTGCATTAATGAAAAACTGCAACAATGAGATTTCATATAACATTTCTGCACTGTTTTGGTTCTAAGCAAAACATACGTCCTTTGTGATTAATGATAACATTACTACGTAGTTGAAAGAAAACAAATTAAACAGTTACCAGTTGTTTGGTAAACATAATTAATTTAGATATTAAGGTTGAGACCCACAGAACAGTTAGCCGCGGGCAAAGCGAGTACGATACGAAAATAAGCGGAGTTGAGCAAGCCGTGTGCCCCGGGCCTTGTCTACGTAAAAGCGAAATTCTTTATTTTAAAAACATGGTGTATTTTTTGTTTTCTTGTAGTGATTATCTTTGTCAATTTTCGTAATTTTTGATGCTTGTATAATACATATCTGGCGGGAGAAATGTTCATGAAGTAAATAAAGGTTTCAGAGGAAAAATCACTGAAAAATTCGATACTCTGAACTAGCGAAGACATTCAGTCAGGATCACGTAGATGTTCTTTTCAAAGAATCAGATAACCCTTGAGTTATCTTACTTTAGAATCATCATTATTGATGATGATGATTATAAAGTAAGATAACTATCAATGTTCCCACTGCTGGGACACAGACCTCCTCTCTGTGACAGAGGGAATGGGCCTCAATTAACCACGCGGGCCCAGTGCGGGTTGGTCGATCTCACATGTCTTCGATTTTTTGGTTCTAGGACATGCCGGTTTTCTCACCATGTTTTCTTTCACCATTTAGAATAACAACATTTATTTCAAATGAAATTTTGAAATCTACATTGTACAAAGTAAATTGTCAAACTTCAAAATTGCTTGCAGCTTTCTTTTTCAATTCAACTTACCGTAGTATAAGAAGTGAGGGAGAGGTCGTACATCCCTCCTGCTGTGAGGACCAGAGGCTTGTTGGCCCTCGCGATTACAAACAAGATCGTGGACCGCACTCCTGGCAGTTTGGAGACTCCACATTCCCATCCTGAGCAGTAAATGGCTTCGCCTACTTTGGCGCTCTTAAAAGATTGAACTTTGTTTATGCTTTTAAAATGGCAGTTTGGAATTACTAAGTTTGTGGTTATGTTTATCAAATGGCGGGTGTTCAGCAGTAAAAAATTAACAGCAGCAGTTAAATCCATTCTTACCTTATAGACGGGGCAGAAAAGATTTTAATAAATTTTAAGTAACATAGGTGAAGTGGAACTGGATGGTTCACAATTTCAGGATACTAAAGAACAGATGGGCCAACATTGTCACACCGTAGGTGTAAGGGCGTCGCCACCGAGGCAAAAACAATGGCGTGACGATTTCCTTACCTGATTGGCTATAGAAGGCAAAGGATACAAGGAGCTGCAATAATATACGTTTAGAGGCTACGTAAAAAAGATGATAATTATACTGTTACCTGATTAGTAATCTCCTCGCACCAGCGGCAAATGATATAGAAATTAAAAAGGTTGTAGCCCAGAAACAGGAAACTCATTAAACTTTCGGCGATGCTCTCGTCCAAGGTCTGGAAATTAGTTTTAGTAAGTTTCGGTTAAGTTACGAGAATAGCAACAACATCGAACATCGGCGCCGAGTTGCCAGCCTGTCGGTTTTTTATCGGTTACATTTCGGGGAGTGTGCGTTGGAATTGCATAAAGTAATTCCTCCTAGCCCGTTCCATCATCGGACTACAAGACGTACGGCGATGCGTCATTGGTACATGGTGGACATCCCACCCATACGCACCAAACGTTTTGGGAATACTTTTATTATGCGTACAGCAAAGGAGTGGAATTCCCTGCCGGAGTCTGTATTTCCTGATGGAGTCTGTATTTCCTGATAGCTACAACCTGGGAGTCTTCAAGTCAAGAGTGAATAGGTTTCTTCTAGGCAAGCGTGCTTCATCGTCGACCACATCATCGCTTACCATCAGGTGAGATAGTGGTCAAGCGCAAGCCTATAATAAAAAATAAAACAATTCTGACCTTCAAGCCCTCTACGGCAACAACTTTTGATGGTCGGTGTTAGGTTTTGCGTAAGGTTTTAAGGGTTACATAATTTATAACTTTAGAGTTACTAAACTTTTCTTTAACTTACTAATGTAACGTAAGCCTGAAAAACTTGGCAATAGAGTAAAGTAAACCTCAGACCTGTGTTGTACATTTATTGTTAGGATTTGATTACAAAAAGGTATTCTGTACCAATTATTGTTATCAAACCCTCAGCGATATAAAGATTTCTCAACATCTAAATTATTCAGCCGAAAGACACACCCCTCCTGATATCTGTGCTTCTCGCGTCCAGCGGAGTCTGTCGATTCCCTTCTAAGTATGAATTCTCTGTTCCAACGAATTGGACTCCCTTGTCATTTCTTCTCCACGTAGGCTTTTCCCGAACGGATGGTAGAATCACTTTATTGAGATCCAGCCTTAGTTGTCTCCGCAGCGACGCCCTGAGCCGAGGTTCGACCCCAAAGGGAGTAGACCTCAGCGTTGTCACTTAGGTTTAGTAATTTTGTGCCTGGCTGGAGGCTATATAGCTTAGTCTCCACAGGTTCACCCGGTTAAGCAGTGGACGATCACTTTGATCGAACTGCGAGACGCTACGTAGAAAAAAAAAAGAGCTGGACTCAAGTTCGTTGTTCAAAGTAAGACGGGCAACTCATGAAAATATTTCGGTCAAACTTCGATAATTTCAGCGCATTGAACTACATACCTATTGTTATTAGAGTGCACTGACCGTAGTGGCCTGATAGCCGATGAAACAAATGAGTGTGCCGCTCGCCGCCAGCTGGCCCAACATGGGGCCGCTCAGCGTGTCGCGCAAGTTCATCGTGTGACTGCACAGAAATAAAATTAGGGATAGTAGAAGAGAATTAAGGATAATGTAATTGTGCGGCCGCTAGTTTTTATAGTGTGGCAGTTTCTGCAGCAGTGGGACTCGTCGCTCTATGTGTATGGGGTCCCAGGAAGCTCGAAGTGTGTTGATATTATTTTTTTATTTATTTATTTAAACTTTATGCACAAGTGCCAAGGCGGACTTTTAGTTAGTTAAGTCATCTTCTTATTTTTTTGTATTCTCAAATTATATTTATTTATTTATTTATTATTTATTTATTTATGTACACACAAAACACTTAAAAGAGAAAATACATATAAAGATAGAAGAGCACAAAAAAATTTCTTCCAGCAGACCTGCGACAGGAAAATTGGATAAGAGACATAGACACAGTGTGTAGAAGTATAGTTAAACACCCGCATGAATGAGAATATACTATGCTCTCCTAAATAAATATCTTCTCCTATATTAATATTCTCGCTACAACACCCTGCGCCGTATCACTACAGCTCCATGGAAAACGTTCATGTATTTCCACGTATCACCGGTTTCTGCATACACAAAAGGTGGCGAGTTTCAATGTGCACATACCTTTTCAGCACACTTGGTTTAAACATTGGACTCAGTTTATAAGGATATCTATAGCGAATATTCAGCGCCAGTAAATTATTCTTCTTTGAGATAAACTTTAATTTTAATTGCGAGCGATGGGACGGCTTCGTATTAAAAATAATTTCAATTTATTAAATAATGACTACGCTATCAATAGCGTACCTCGACTTTTATAAATAATAATAATACCAGTCTGCAAAACTAAACGAACGAAAAACTGCACGGCAAAACCCTCTTCTCATATAGAGAAGACCCGCAGGCTTATTACGTAAAAAACAGAATATCAGCAATCATCGTGCGATCAAACGCATTTATGTAATAAAAGTCGGAATTATTTACAGTGTAGGTATGTTAGGTCCTACAAAATCATTTGCTAATCTCTCGCTGTTTATCAAATGCAATTAATTTCCTGTATTGAAGAGCAATTATTGCGTGAAAATCGCTATCGTTTTGCTCTTGCAAGATACGAGCTCGTAATAAGCCTGCCGAGCAATAATCACCACGCTTGCTCAAGGTACTCGTAGGTAGGTGATCTTTATTATCATAATTTTTTCACCCTTGTCCCACCTTACTTTGGGTCGGCACTGTCTTGCTATCACTGACTCTGTTTCCTTTCTTATCACTCCTCACACAATACGACCATCATTTTCTTTGGCCGCCCACTCCCTCTACATTCAAATTTATATTTTTAACCCTTTTAGTATTTTTCACCATCATCATCATCATTTCAGCCGAAAGACGTCCACTGCTAGACATAAGCCTCCCCCGGCGTCGCCACCGATCCCGTGCGTCTCGCATCCAGCACCTTCCCGCAACCTTAACCAGGGCATCGGTCCACCCACTGGGCGGCCTTCCAACGTATCGTCGTCCGGTTCGCGGTCGCCATTCCAGAACTTTTCGGCCCCATCGGCCATCCGTTCTGCGAGCAATGTGCGCTGCCCACTGCCACTTAAGTTTAGCAATTCTTCGGGCTATGTCGTTAACTTGGTATCTTTATCCCATAAAATTTTCTTTTTAAGGTGTACAGAAAAAGTTAGTTACCTACCTTATTGTTATATTTTTCAAAACAAACCTTTGTAAAACTTTTGATTATGTTAATATCATTTACCTTAAAATTTGCTTGTGTTGTTGCACTAACTCGCCCAGTCTCTTTGTGTACTTATCTGCGAAACTTTTGTTGTAAACTAAATTGTTTTCAGCTATATCTGAAACAGTCGTTAAAAAGTTTCAGTGTTGTTAGTTTGTTTGAAACAGAAATAAATACACTTCATCATTTTGCTTTTGTAAAGTTTAATATTACATATTTTGTAATGCAAACAATTAATAAAGTTTTATCGCAATCGGATGAACGATCAGTGCATAAAATATAAATAAACAGTGATTTGATATATGTACGAGTGTGAGACTAGAAGTGTGAAGGAAATTCGGTGAAAAAAACGTCCTCAGCTGGACGTAGTCCGTAAGTTGTCCTGTGCCGGCCTAATTGTACTTGAAATTAATTTAATCGGAAGGCATTTTCACAATTAATAAATGGTTTTTTCGTTAGTTTTTTTAGGGTTCCGTACCTTGAAAGCTCCAAACGGAGCCCTATTGCGGTCACTCCCGTGTCCGTCTGTCGGTCCGTCGTCTGTCACACAGGTTTTACAACCAACGGATGGAGCTACAGTCTTAAAATTTTCACAGTATAAGTATATTTTTGACCCAAAGCTATTCAAATCATTTAATAATATTTTAAATGTTTTTCTTTTATGGGGCTATACAAACGGAGGGGGCACGAAAAAAAAATACCTACCCCATCGAGTGGGGTACCTATCGTTGTCTAGAACTCGTTGAGTACATAAATATTGTGTTTTTTTTTTTGTATTAAAGAGTATTTGAAAACAAAGGAATGAGAATCCACCAAAGTCAGCTTTTTTTTACAAAATTTTGTTCCGAAGAATTTTCTTACTTCTCATCGACCTATGAACTTCAAATTTGGTGATATTTAATTTATTTATTTATTTATTTAAACTTCATGTACAATGGTGATACATAGGCGGACTTAATGCAGCAAGGCATTCTCTACCAGTCAACCTTTGGGTTAAAAAGGACACAACAGTGGTAGGGGTACAAAATAAAAAAATGAAAAAGAACAATTATTAAAAAAATAATTTTTCTTTTTACAAAAATAATAATTTCTAATAATAATTAATTTTTTTTTTTTTTAAATAATTTCTCTTTTTTCTTTTTTAATTATTGATATTGTTTATTATTACGTATATTTTGCTAAAAAATACCAATATATTTATAATTCCGAATTTTCTTTTAAAATTTTCTTGTTTTTCCTATAACAACCATGTTTTTGCGGTTTTGAACGAAACCCTAAACGTACGAAGTCCGACATGCACTTGGCCGGTTTTTTTTTATAAGGCTCATAAATATACCAGAGCCCGGCTTGAAATGAAAGTTGTCACGTAAAATATCTATTCGCTCAGGAATTTCATTTTGCAATGGCCTCCTAAAGCTGCCACTAATTAAAGGAGTCAGTCTGGCATTGAATGTTACAATATGATGTACCATTTACTAAAGCAGTGGTGTTAAGGAATACCAACCTTAAGACAAGCAAGATGATAATATTACTAATTTGAATGACGGATGGTCGATTGAAGGGCGACAACAAGACGACTAGATTGCAGTTCAATCGACAAAAGGCCCAGTCCGGTCGATCGCCTCGAAATATAATCGATGAACGTAGCTGCCATGCCCTCCACACACAATTATTCAACGGTTAATGACACCGCTCGACGTGGATCAACCATACTCTCTTGCATCAACTACTTACGTTCAAATCCTATCCGACAGTCTCTCAGCGAGTTCTCGAAGCAGTCAGCCAACACAGTGAACTGGCAAAGCAGATGCATCAGATGAGTCTGCGTCTTCAGGTCCGTCACCATCACAAAGTGCGAGGTATAGAAAAAGGATATCACCACTACCAAGTAGGCTAGCAGGTACCGCATGGGTGTCATGTAGTAGAATGGGAGTCGGATTCCTACTATGAGATTGTAGTCCACTTCATCTACTAAAGGAAAGATGAACCTGAAAGAAACCTTTGGATTTCAAGGGTTTTTCTTATTATTGAAGATGCTGTAAAAGTTTAAAGTACCACTTCGCATCAGGCGGCCGGTATCGTTATTTCTGTAATAATGGATTCTAGAACAACAGCTACATTTTTGTTATTTTTTGCCTTTTGTATACAGCTTCTTCTTCTGGTAACCAATGAGGCTCTGCCAAGCAGACATGGTTCAATCAATCTGCCCAGCCTTTTCCCAACTATATTGGGGTCAGCTTTCAGACATACCGGATTCGGCTAAGTACCAGTGTTTTAATGGAGCGACTGCATATCTGACCTCCACAACCCAGTAACTGGGAAACATGATACCCCTTTGCAAGACTGGTGTCAGATCTCAAGCTGACTACCCTTAACGACTGTCAAAGATCTACAAATGACAGCCGGGACCAACAGCTTAACGTACTTTCCGAATCACGGAGGAAACTCGGTATGTTGAAATGGTCAACCAAGCACGGACCGACCTTGTCAAGCGTTGCTTAACCTTGATGATCGACCAGTGCGGCTGTGATTATTTAGCTACGAGCTCCACGAGCCAAGCAGACATGGTTAATTTCGGTAAATCAAACTGACTCAATTTCAGCGTAAACATTCCTTGTCACGCCAAGATTTTGAAAATGATCAAACCAATATTAACAACAGTTTTGCCATTAGGGATAGGCTTTTTTTATTAAGTTCATTAATTTATTGCATTAATTACCAGGCTGCAAGTGTACAATTCCCCAACCCAAGCAATAGCTTTAAATATCTTTCGTTCGTTTGATGCCAAAAGTCCACCAATTGTTTTCGTGCTTCCGTTGAAATATCGAAGTACGGAGATTCCATGGAACTTGCCAGTTTCTTGTAGAAGTTCTTGTGATGCATCTAGAATATATCGCATAAAACATGATTTTAATAAAAGATAAGTTTCATTGGGTTCAAGGGTGTCTAAAGATAGGAACAGTTTCACACAGGGTCAATTTTATTGGAAGTTACATTCCAGACTGTTTTCGGCGTTGAAGTAGGTTATTTTTAAAATTTTCTAAATATTTATATCTAAATATATTACTTTTTAAAGTATTATTTTATTTTAATTGTTGTGAATGCGAAGACTATGTGGATCATTCTTTTGTTTTTAAATTTAATTTATCAAGTTAGTTTTTAATCATGGTCTGGCAGTTTGAGTAGTTTATGCGGCCTACCCGAATGTCCTTTCTTTGGTTTTGTTCGTCGAATCGTTGAGCTCCTTAAATTCTGAGTTGAGCTGTACGGTTATTGACAAATGCGTGCACTGACTGGACAGGTGCACTCCATCTGGCTGGTTCTTTCCTCAAAAGACCATTTCAGACATCAGTCTACATGGTCTTCACATGATCTAACCAAGATTTTGTCTGGACTTTAAAAGAGACTGTGACCTCTGAGTTCGTTTCGGCTTTTCTTCTCAGAGTCCCAGAAACAAACCAACTTACAGAAATAAAATCATTTATCATTTTATCACTTATTTGTTCGCATAAACAATTTGCTTATGTAACATTAATGTGTAGGTACGTATCTAGATTAATACAATAACAACATAAATTAAAAAAAGGAATAAAGTAATAGAACCCCAAGACACTCAGGCGTCAAAATTTATTTCATTGAACAGCTGCACCTAATACTAAAACGTGTCTACCTTTTTTTTTTTTGGGTTGGAAATCATCCAATGACTTCTCCCGCTCTGGGTGAAGCGGAAGGGCGTGTCAGACTTTTACTGACTAAAACCCACCCGTGTTCCTTCAGTTGCTTGTGCCTGGGCCGCGGTAACTCTCTTTCAAATTTATCCGCGACCCAGACAGGAAAACGTTGAATACGTGAAAAAATCCTGTTGTTCATAGGATTTTCAATAGTGAGCGCTTCGTAGGGAAATTTCAAAGGAATATCCCATTCGACCCTTTCAATAAAGCAAAAATGTTTGTTATAGGAAAATACTAGAACACGTGAATGCGTAGTACAGAACAATTTACATTTAGACATGACTCAATACAAATTTAGTCATAAATTCGTCATACTACATTTTTGGTATTATTGCGTTGTTCCCACTACTGTTGCCTTTTCTCAGTCCATTGTTTCATAGTTACTTAGCTGCCTAGGTATTAACTATTTAATTCCTGTCTTAACTCAATTGTTTTCGTTATTGTACTTCCTTTACAGAAGAATAGTTTATATTTTCGGCACATATCGCTAGAGTCTAGCAACATAAACAATCTAAAATTAACGTCAGTACATGATTGTTTAAACTTCCTAATTTTGAATACATAAATGGCGTAGGTATGACGCAGCTAAGATTCCATCTTTAGCAATTAAGTGTTCTATTTACCATATTCTTGTATCTGTAAATGGTTATAAACTGTATAACTGTAACGTTGATGCTGGCAGCCACTTCATCCAGGCTGGAGGTCTCCGTGAATCCAAACCACACCTCACCGCACACCAGGAGGAATATCATCGATTTTACCGAGTTGCTATACATCAGGTAGAGTACGTCGTAGTCTGAAGTGGACATACCTGGCGAAGGGGAAAAGTTTTTAGTTAAGGATACTTTATAGAAGAAGACTTTCTCGCTTCGACTAAGCGATTTCCGAGAGGAGAAGAAAATAAAAAACTTAGAATACTAACATTGGTAAGAATCGTCTTGTATTGCGTGTGAAATTTGAAAAGATAGTCGCAGGTACTTATTGCGAGTTGAAAAATTACAGTTTATAAAGACAAGACTCGTACGATATTATAGTAGGCGAGTTTTTGTTTCTAGCTTATGGGTTACGTACTACATCCGATCCGTTTCCGTGAAATTTCGGTTCACTACATCCGAACTCTATCCGTCATAATTTATAACATTTTGAACTCGGAATCACGGACACGGATCACGGACACGGACGCGTAGTCCGTAACCATCGTTTGAGTAGTTAAACTAATGAAGATAGGACGACAATCGCCAGTGTAATCTCGTCTGACGACGCGTATGGACAATACGTAAGGACAATTATCTATTTAAACTTCATGCACCATGATACAAAAGTGGACTTCATGTCTTAGGCATTCTCTCCCAGACCAGTTAAAGAATAGCGGTGAAAAATTTAAGATATTAGATGACAGGTGCATTCTTGCCTTCCAAAGAGCGACAAACTCTGCCCGTGTAAATGATCATTTAAATTGGCTCAAGCAAATAGTCGAGAACGTTCCAAGTCTGTGAGACTGTGACAACTTTAAACTAAGTGCAACTTGCTCCTCGGCGCTAGGCTAGTTTGTGGAATGAACATTAAGATGAATTGGATGGCCTGAAGTGTGAAATTGTTGATGAATGTGAACAAATGCGTAATACCTATTGCGTATATTGATTCAACTGGTACACATAATTGATGAGTTTAGTGGCAAGAATTAACATTTATTTCACCTGATGATTTCGACAAAGACAAAGAAACCTTAAATAAGTATTTAAACAAAACAAATTGGCGAGAAAGACCTTCTTAAATCTAGTCCGCAATACGATTTATTCATCAACTGGCGAGAGTAAACTCGCGCGTGGGCGCGAGTCGGCTCCTTCCGATTTTACTACGTATAGGTATAAAGTATTACAAGCACTAACAGTTAAATTCATTCATTTGATAAATAGGAACAAGGTTCTCACATACTTAAAAATATTGCAAACATAGGTAAATTACCTAATTCAACAACAACGGAAAGTGTGCGAGTCAATTTCAATCAAAAAGAGAAGAAAAAAAAGCTTTACTATAATTATAAATATAATATAAATTAACCAGTTTGATTTATTTCTACACTAAAGGTTGCCCTATGGAGCAGGACCAGCGTATTTCCAAGCGTTCTTATTTTGAATATAATCATCTAATTTTTAGTATGTTTGTTTACAAAGTGTGCTTTTAACAAAAGTTTTAAATTTTCTTTCATTTAGTTTTTGTCATATACCATAAGGTATAAAATTTATAGAATTTATCACAGTAGTCATTACCCCATGAAAGATGTGTGTACTGATTTTTTTAATTAACTTTTTTATTTATAACTTTTAGTTACCATTTTTTTCGAATTAGGTACATTTAAACACATAAGTGTCATAAATTTTTGAAATCACATGTTAAGGTTGCCCTAGTCTCACTGTTTGACAGCGTACGTTCAAAATAAAAAAAAAATATATATCAATTTATCTCATCAGCCCTGTATAGAAACAAAAAAGTTCAAAATATATATATATATTTATATATATTAGAGTTATGAGCGTCGAAAGTTCCGTGTTTCAACAATAATTTTATCGCATCTTTGGGTGGCCATAAATACCATAAGAAGAAGGAAAATTGCAAAACACCATACAGGGATAGATTAGTAGTTCAACAATGCAAATAAATGTACTTTCAACTGATAAATTTAGTCTTCTTTCATAATATCCATATTCCCAAAGGCCTGTTTATAAAATTTCGCGCGCTCGTTTTCGTCCTAAATCAAAATCCATTTCGCAAAAAATTTGAAAAAGTGTGACTGTATTAAAGTTAAATAAATCAAGTTTATTGTTTTGCCTAATTAGACACATAGTTACGTAGAACCTTAACTATTTCTCAAATCATTCAAAAAGTCTATCGCATCATTTACACGTAGGTTTATTATTATATATAGTTTGTATTTGTCATTTTTTAACGGTTTTACAACCATAATGATTATACAATGAGTCCAGACTAGTAGTAATAAAACTTTAAGACGGTAAAATAATTTATATTTATGTTTAAATAATTATTTAAATTTTAATTTATAATTAACACCATCTCCACACGTTTTTATTGCATTTCCTGCAATAATAAGGCAAAAATGCGCAGGTATCATTTTTAGGCAATAATGAAATTAAAACTAATTAGCTTAGAGCCGTGATTCTTCTGTCAGTTTGTAGATCAATTTAAAGACTAACAAAAAATCTTGAAAGGTATGTGTTAATCCCTAAAAGTTTCGCAGGATTTTAGGAAATGCAATAAAAACGTGTGAAACTATGTTTAAAAATGGTCTTGTCTGGCTCAATCCAAAATATCTTATCTTTTGAATGTTAGTTGAATATTTTTTTAGATTTTCTATGCTAATTCCGTAAAAATAGTTCCAATAGTTCCAAAGTTATGGTTGTTAGACTATGTCGATATCGTAATAAGTATATCAGGTACTAAAATTGCTCTATCTTTGAGGGTGTGGTGATTGCACCCCTTATGTGGCGTGTTTTATCGATAAAACTAAGTTTATTTTACTTCCTTCAAGTTTTATTACCACAAGTCCGGACACTTCGTAAAGGTAAACTTAAAAAGCAAAACCTTGTATCTTATACAAAATTTGATTAAAATCGTTAGAGCCGTTTCCGAGATACGCGAAATAAATTTATATATTATTTATTTATTTAAAGATATTAGATAGATACATAGACTGGATAATTATAAAGTTATAAAAAACCAAACTCATTTCTGCACACAAAAAGTTCATGAAAAATCACTGTCCTACCGCAAATCTCCAATATATAATTTACCTGCAACATAAGCAATCCTATAGATCGACTCAAAGAAGATTGTCTCCAATATCCCGCTTGATTGGTCCAAAGCCTTTGTGTGAGTCAATTTTCTCCAAAGATTTTTGACGAGGCCCATTGTTGGAAGGTTCCTTTGATAATCTTCGAGTGTCAGGCCCGGACTAGTGGACGTAAGTACGGACCTGATTGAAAGTTAAATTAATTGTTGGTACGTTTCCATTGTATAAGGATTATCTTGAGCAGATTCGATCGGATTTTGAGAAGTTTTCCGTTGATCCTTAATAAAGTTTGATTTTGCTTTAGGGGTTGAAGTATCTTAGACTAGTACTTATCTTCTATTAGTTACAAACTTGATAAAGAATTAGAGCTGGTTTTTAATTAAGTATTTGTAGTTAAGATCGTGTTTAACCTTACTTTAACCAAAGTTTGTCCGGTTATCAGACTCGAGTTTGACATATAAGTATTTAGTTTAGTAAACTTTATATTCTTATTTCAAAAATCGGGGTGTAACGATACCATCGTTTGTTATTAAATATCTCTGTCAGGTAGGAATACGACTTTTTTTCCGTTAACGGGGGCAACCGTCAAAACCCTATCAAGTTAAGCGAAAAGACCAGGCAGGTGCCCATAAGCTCTTAGAGTAAGGTTATTTTGAGTGTGTGTATGGGACAAATTTATATGACTTGTATACATCTGCCACTTACGCGATATCAAAATAATCTTACTCTAAGTGCTTATGGTCACCCCCCAGGTAGTGTAGGACTTTTACCTCACTAAAAACATATCGGTGATCACCTTTAGCAGTTAGAAAGGGACCGTGAACTCTTCAATGAACACACCACCATGAATTTGATAACCCTTATAAAATCTTTAAAAGCAAGATTCGATCCCGTACTTGCAATTATGAAAAATAAAAATTTAAACTTGAAAATTCAATTCTTTCATTTCATTACAATCATTCCTATGACAGCAATTCTTTCAAAAAGCATTTTTTTCATATCCGAGGTAAATCCGGCACTATTTTTATGATGGGGCTGTAAACATTTTCAATGATTATCTCTTAACTGTTCACACATACACACATCCGACATGACGAATTGAGATTTTATATTGTACGGATATTCCAGGAAATTATTTGCTTCGTTTGCTTTCTGGCAACACAACGATTTACAATAGAAAAATACGATTTCCTAGATTTTTACGGCAAGCAAACAGCAAATTTTCTTCTCATTTTATTTTCTAAGAACCCTTGATAATCGTTGCTAGTAAAATTATACTATGAAGCCTCAAATTATCCCAATTAATTCACTTACCAAGTATTTAGGATGATCCTTTGTTGAGACCAAATTCAATCCTGAATTTGCATATACCTACATGAATAAAGGTACCTCTATTGTATTTTATCCGCCAATGAAAACAAAGCCAATTAATGCTTCAAAAACTAGTCAAATCACCCCATTCATTATAATCCGATTATGTTTATCTATTTTAAACCCATTAGCAGCAATTATTGTGTTTGAATAAAAGGGAATGGTAGTTAGTTGAATGGTTTATTTGATTTGTAACAGTCAATATACTTTGATTTATACAACACTGAATATATCACAAACATAGAGAGCTGTGCCTACAGTCTTAACATGTAAATCTTAATTAAGGTCAACTTGGGGAAGTCCATACTTTTTTAAGAGTTACTTTGACTGAAAAAAACTAATGGAACTATACATTCTATGGTAATGCTCAAAGTTACAAATGATGAAAATATTATCTTGCACTGTTTTAAAGGTCCATGCATTGCAGTCGCGCGCGATCGGTCACGTACGGCAGATGCGCGCGGCTGATGCGACAATATTCAGTCAGAGTATGAGAATGTATGGCTCCGTTGCCGAGCCCTGCGACAGACGCGCGCGGCCGCGCGCCCCCTTCATATGTCGTCGGCCGCGCGCGTCTGTCACATACCTTAAAAACAATTGAATAGCTGTAATGTCAAATAACACTGAAATGGAGGACGTTTTTTAGGATACCGTAGTCAAAAAGGAACTCTTATAGTTTCGCCAGGTCCGTCTGTCCGTCCGTCCGTCCGCAGTTTAACTCAGAGACTCTTAGTACTAGAAAGCTATAATTTGGCATGGATATACATAATTATTAATCACGCCGACAATGTGGTACAATAAAATAGTGAAAAAAATAGTACACGTAAAGTGGGGACGTTTTTCATAGTGTGGTGTGTCTCGTTGGATAGGCCATTAAAAATATTACGGGTCTGTGAAAACCATTTTTCGATTCAGGTATCCGTTTGCGTAAAATTAAGATTTAAATTGCTTATTTTTGTTAGAGTCAAGTGTCAGAGGGGGGAGCTCTTCCAGCTAAATGTAGTATATATAACGAAATTAAAAGGAAAACTATCACAGATTAGTAGGCTTTACAAGTTTACGAGTATTAGTCGACCAACTTATAAAAAGTTCTTGGAAAAGTAAAAAAACATATATTCGTTAGATCAATGTTCGGTGCTTTCTTCGTTTATGAACTTAAGTATTTTTATCTAATTATGTTGGTGAACAAAGCTGTTTGAACGGAACTCTCGGTGCGCGAGTCCAACTCGCACTCGGCCGGTTTTTTTTAAATCAGCATGTATACGGACTTTCCTTGCTGTTTTGAGGTACGTCCCTCTTAGTAGTTATTTTAATCTTAATTTGATAGATATAACAGATAGAAACATTTTCTTTAGGTAACGTAATGAATAGTTTTTTTTTAATATATGCTTTACAATCATTCGTATAAGATAGCAATTCTTTTAAAAATCTATTTTAAAATTTTCGGTATAAGTCAGGCACTAATTTTGTGATGGGGCTGTAAACATTTTCGATAAAATAAAAGCAAAATATAAATTCTTAACCATGCATTATTTTCTCACAAAGGTTATAAAAATCTAGTGATTCTTATCTTGTTTCAAAACTATATAGGTTATATTACCTAGATAATTTTACTGCTAAACAATTTGCCTGCAGTTTAGCAGCAATTCTTAATACAGCTAATTATCTATTATCTGTTCACACATACCCACATCCGACATTTCATGGTTTCTGCCTATTGATAAATCAATCGAATCCTTCCATAAAAATATCATGACTCGTTATGCTGAATATATTCATGTGAAAATATTATTTTCTTACAAAAAGTGAGCAAAGCATTTAATTATTTAGAAACAAAACCAAATACCTTTACGCTCCAAAGTTCTTTAAGTACGTCCTTTGAAACCCGAGAAGTTGAAATATAAGAATACGTACAACGCATGCTAAAAAAAGGTTGACGATCTGAGCTTCGATACAAGACCGGCGTGTGTCAGGCTTGCCTCGTGTCTCTTATACGGTCTATCCAACTATATCATTATAAGCTTAGTTAGTTCCTACATAACTTTACTACTTTCTATATTACAAAAATCTTCAATATTATTCACTTAATATTTATGAATCACTTTATATTATTGATCAATTTTCTAAAATAAATATAGAGAAGGTATGTTTAATTATTTACCAAATGGCACTCCACGCTGTACTGAATTCAACAAATGGATTGTTGAATTCAGTACATTTTTCTTTTTCTCCGCAACATGTCTCAGTCGATGTTCGAGTTCAAATCTATGGTTTTAAATTCGAATTAGAAGGACTATTCTGATCGAGATGTAGGTTACCTAAATAGTTAAATACGAGCGCCATGACGTGTAGACGGAGTTTCTTTGTGTACGGAGTTCCCAGAGTTGATCTTAATTTATTCATTATAAACACTGACCTTACCTAAGGCAAATTATTCCTTACATATCATATTTGGTCACGAGTTGCCGCAACTATAATGATAACTTCTTAATCTTGAAATGTAGCTGATCTCACTTTTTATATTATTAATCTTAAACTGTACCTACATTTAGAACAAATAAAAAAAATCTGATTCTAATTCTGAAGGAAACCAACAGTTAAGATTTCATATAAAACTGCTTCAAATTAACTATTGATATACTTTTTTTTTTTACAGTAACTAAATAGTTACTTACCAAATATGATAAGTAAAGGAAAATACAAAATTAATTTAATATATATTAAATAATGACTAGGTTTATGAGCGATTTATTATAATAACTTAATTAGTTATACATGATTCCATAAATTATCTATATTTGGCAAACTCTTAAAAGATTTATTTTAAGCTTTTACTTAGTAATGCGTCTTTAAATAAACTTGAATCTATCTCAAAGTATTTAAGGTTTAAGAAAAGACATTCTTGAGTCCACTCCTTAGCGTTAATAATCCCGGTTGTAGGATTATAACAAAGTATTTATGGCTTTATTTAAAAATATTTAGATACAACAAAGACATTCAAATTTATCCTTGGTTTATTGCTAAAATCTAAAACTAGCGGAATAAGTGTGCATTTTATTTTATAGCAGTGTCGTTTCAACAAATAATGCCCACTTGTTTTGTAGAATAGTTCACTCCAAAATATAAAATATTTTACGATGAAGATATTCAAGAGTACTATTTTATTGCCCATAACTTTGCTGAAAAATACAAGCAAATACTTATAGCAAAGTGTATATATAGCAAGCATTTATTTTGATTTTATAAGCTCTCAATTTTTATGTTTCAACATTTCGGTTACTGCAAAAGGTCGAATATAAGATTATATTTTAGATTATATCTTTCATGAATCTCAAATTTAATAAGACTCCAAATCCAGGTTCTTAAGAATACATACATAGTGCATTTATCGTAGCAGCAAAAGTAACAACTGCGAGTGGAGAAGAGACGTAATCTTCTTGCTCTGTTATACAAGCGACAAAACATACTTAAGCTAACAATATTTTAATAGTAATCTATAATTCCAGGTACGTACTTTTAGAAGCTATCATATGTAATGAAGCTATACATAAAACTGCTGCGAACAATTTGAAGCATAATAATATTGCTAGACAAGAGAAATATTGGCAGCAACGGCAACCACTGACACAATCAACACACTATATACTAACTTCACTACGAAGCAAACAAACCCATACCAGTAGTTGTGCCAAAAAACACACATGTAGTTAACACAAACGTATAGCAATTTACAATGATAGTTACAATAATTATTCCTATATATAGAGTCATTTACAGATCCAGGTACGTAATCTTAGTTGCAGTGACGGCAGCTGCAGCAGCCAACGTGGCAGCGACTGCAACTACTGCAGCCGTGGAGCCCATGGCTTTGACTGCGAACCCCATGATGAAGGACACGAGCAGTTGTGCCACGAACACGCAACTGCTGACGACTGCAACGTCTGTTCCGATGCCACGAGCCTCCCCGCAGCCACCGCCGCCGCTGTCCCACTGTTGGTGAAAGTAAAAATGGTACAGATAGCAGTTTATTGTTATGATTTTGTGACTGTGAACTTATTTAAGGCTAAAGAGAAGTACGATTAAATGTACAAATTAGCTAAGGGAAGGGAAGGGAAGGGAAGAGCAAATAGAGAATATTGTTTTACCCTCCTGTAAAATAATATTCTATATATTCTACTAAAGATTTTGTCGGTTTTTATGAAAACCAAAATTTGTTATAAAATCTCATTAGATCTGTATCCGGAAATAATAAAAATGCGAGCGTTGAGGAAAAACGAAAGGAATGGTTCCAAGAAAACCAGGTAATAATGGAACAGGAAAACAAAATAACAAAGAAATAAAACCACTTTATAAAAATATAATATTTGCAAGTTTGTGTTTACAAATGGACACAGTTTCAGAGTTGTTCGTTTGAATTTTTGATGCACGATCATTCTTAGCTGCAATTAGCAATCGTTTAATTTAATCAATTACAGGGTACGTTCTGTTTGAAGTTCTATGAGAATCGCAAATCAAAGGATTAATACGCTGAAATATTAATTGGTTGGTTGAAGTTAAAATTACATCTATACTATATACATAATCTATACTAATATTATAATGCTGGAGAGATTTTTTGTTTGAACGCGCTAATCTCAGGAACTGCTGGTTGGAAATGAAAAAATATTTTTGTGTTGGATTGTCCATTTATCGAGGAAGGTTATAGGCTATATAGCATCACGCTACGACCAATAGAAGCGGAGCATAAATGAAAAATGTTGCAAAAACGGAAAAAAATATATTTCTTTTTGAGAGCTTCCGTTGCGTGCGCGGCGTAGTGTAGGTATGGTAGGTAGGGTCGATGGGTAGGTACGTAGCCAGTTGACGGGAGCGAAGCCGTGTGGGACAGCTAGTAACATTATTAAGAGGAAAGATTTTTTGTTTGTGTGTACCGAATAGGCTCCGAAACTACTAGACCGGTCAAAAAAAAAATTTGAATGCTACATTATCCTTGATATATCACATAGGCTATTTTTATCCCGATAACGGGTCCTGTGGGGTGGTCCACGGGAGCGAAGCCGCGGGGAATAAATAGTTGTGTATATAATGAATTGACGATGTCGGCGATGCCTTCCGAAGTCTAAATTGTCCAATTTCTTAATTCTTCATATTCTTATTTTTCCGAATTCTTATTTTTACATATTCCGAATTTTTCATATTCATTTATTTACACTTTCTCATTATTACATATTCCATTTTATTCCACATTCTGTATTTGCCACATTTAAGTACAATCACAATAAAAACTTTGTAACAGATTTTGTTCCACACACAATTTAACTTATGGATGACCAAAATCTACTTTGATTTGTGGAGTTGTTCTAGTGAACGCCATGGGACAACCAACGCTTTAGAAGATTGGCACTTCCGATTAAATAAAAAGGTGGGAAGAATTAATTTATTATTTTTCATACATTTTCTGAAAAAAGTGGCATCATATTTTTTTATTAGCCTTTACTGTCGTACTGCTGGGCAAAGGCCTTTATATTATGAAAAGATAATTAAAAATTGCCAAATACATACGGAGCAAAGTCATTGATGATTTATAAAAAAGTGCAAAATCACCTGAAGAATATTTAAAGAAATTATAACATGTTGGTTCAAGTAACAGAATTGATATGTGAACCATAACACTTCTTTAAAAAAAAAAACATGTTTCCTTTTTATTTCAGAAAATATTTGAAAGAGAATGAATTGTTTTCACCCATCTTTTTATACACATACATATGTAGTATATAGTTTATATTTTGCTCTAGACCTTTTTCTTTTTCTTTCTTTGATTTATTTGCTGAAATAAATGGTTTTGATTTAAAGTTTGATTATCAGATGAAAAAATGTATGACAATCGGTTTATTTTCCTTTTTGTATCGAACTGTACTCATTCGGAAAAATTTGGTATTAGGACAATAAACAATGAAGAAACCTAAGAATTCGGAAATATAAGAATTTGAAAAAATAATAATTAGGAAAAATAATATTGCGTATTTTAAAGAATTCGTAAAATAAATAATATGGAGAATCGCGAATTTGGATTTTGGCGCTGACACCGAATTGACATTATATTGCGATTTATTGAATGACCACAATATTTTGAACTCTGTTTTTGACGTAGATTCGTATTACTTATTTGCACAAAACATGATGTTTCCTGGAATGGTCTGGGGTTCGTTGAAATGGAAATAACACTCACAGTGTACCTACTTAGTAGGGACAATTTTATAAGCCCTTATATTGCTGTACTGTCGGAATTTAATAAGGTGGACAAGTAGTTTAGTTCCTTATGATGCGCAAGAGCACTGTGGGATGAATGGCGAAGATGAAACTGTGTGTCACAGATGACGCAATGATACGCAACTGAGATGACAATACTCTTAATGGTGTCGCGTGCCAAGGATGACCTTTTACTAATATTATGAATAGCGTACTTCTTAGCGTATCGAAGGCAAATATAAAAAAAGAAACTTTTACAAAAAAATACTACCGACTTCCAAATAAAACAAAGAAAAAAATAACTTTATTTTTGGAAATCCGTGTCTTTCATAGGTACCAATTTATTGCATTAAGGACACCGACTTCCAAAAATAAAGTTAGTTTTTCTTTGTACTTTGTTTTATTTGGAAGTCGGTAGTATATTTTTGTAAAAAGTTTCTTTTTTTTTATTTAGTTGTACCTGACTAATAGGCAAGTTGTTTAGTAAGGTAACTATAACGCCAGAATAGATTACCCGAATATCATGAAACATGAACATACCGGTGAAATGAGAGATCTGCGATCTTAACAGCGTACTGGCGTGATGTTATGTTATGAAATGGTATAAACAATAAACAGACATGCTATTGCAGCAATCCCGATAGAAAGAATTTTCAAAATCGGTCCACAATTGACGGAGATATCGGTGAACACACATAAAAAAAAACATACATAATGTCGAATATAGAACCTCCTCCTTTTTGGGAAGTCGGATGAAAAGTTAAACATTGTGATTGGCCCATAGCGTACTTAAGCAGCGATATTTATTATAAGTGATTCTAATCATAAACTTTTAGGTGGCAAAACAGCACCCAGGAAGATTATAGTAAGTAGGAACCCACCTACACTCACTGATGGACTTCTGGGTTCTGCTATAAACTAGGATCTAGGCATCTCAGGAACGGTGCTATTCCAAAGACAAAACCTGTATATTCTTCAAACCGAACAAAGCAACATGACTTAGCAGTAGCAACACAAGTTTACTTCCCGAATAGTAGAATTCTTCAGAAAATGTTGTACTTACAAAACCTAAGAACTGACATTTATGCAATTGACATAAAGTTTAAAATACAGAACTCACCATGCCAGTAGCGTGGTAGTGCGCAACTAGGAGATAGGGCATGGTGAAGAGTGTGGAGTACATCACGCCGGCTGTCCAACTGCAGAGTAGTACGGCGGCTTTCGCACGGATGGCACACAGGGCGACCATGCCACAGCTGTAAGTGCAGAGGCCGCCGACGTAGACGCGCTTAGCTCTGGAATATACAAGAAAATGATGAATTAAGGAATGTTGAGAGCGGCGAGAGAATATTAACGAAAGTTATAATGGCTACATAACTTGCTTCGAAGTAAGAGGCCATCTTTGTCTGCGCTGTGTCTGTATCTTAGATAGTGAATAAGATTGTGCAAGCGCACTCTGATACCGTAAGGTATAGATACTGCATATTCCAATACCAGTAATAAAGAAGAAATGGGCTGGACAGGTTAACAGATAAGTATCCATTTCTACAAATTATGTCTAGCTGTTCATAATGATGGAGTTTCGACAATAAATGCAGGGTGTCTCTTGCAACCAGGTAACAAGCCTAGGGATGATTCACTAGACCTTACAGTAGTTATTCTGAATACTGTTTCCAAAGATGTTTCTATTTTCACATTTTTTGCTTTCAGCTGTATACAATAACACTGGTTGAATACAAATCATTTTGATGGCACTAACTTACCCTAAGCCTATCATAGTCAAATACCAAACTGCATTAACAATTAATTTAGACGTCAATCCATTACCGCAAAAGCCATATTCCCCAGACCTGGTATTAACGCTAAGGATTTTAAGAGCATTTAATGCATACAAACCGCTAATTAGTGGTTTATGTTCGAGCTTGTTGCTAATAGACAGATGGCTGATCCTGAGTGAGATTAATGATACACATGCAGATTCACTAACTAGCAAATTCGTTTTTTATTCGTTTTTAAGAGGGTTGCATACTTGGGACAATTATGTCATCGGATAGACCCGTTGATATATTAAATAGCGTGTGATTGGTGAGGCCATTGTCCTGCAGTAGATTGCTAATAGGCTGATTATGATGATATTTCATTAGAACAAGGCGTGAGTCCACGAGGTTTCCCATCGGTTAAAATAACTAAATTCCTTACAAACTTTTATCTTCTATTTAATTCCTTTCGGTGTTGATTTTTTTTAGTGCTTGATTTTTCTCATGTAACTCCTGTGCTTTTAAACCAAGCCAAGGCTGTGCGTAGTCTGTTAGTATATGAATTTTTGTTTTTTATAAAATATATAAGATTTCTTAGGTTTATCTTGCCGCAGTGTGATATATAGGCCTCTTTTCGGGAATCAATCTTTTACGAAGGGAATAGACTCTTCATAAAAAAAATCTCGGTAAATAAATCCGAGACTCTTGTGATCCAAACTAGAGTGCCCCGATTTGCTCGCACCATTTGTCGACAAATTCAATTTTATCGAGTGTAATGCTAGGTTCACATGGTAAAGCCCACAGACTTTTGCCTTTTTTTCCATACTTTCTTACTTAATTACAACTATGAAATTTTAAATTCACAATTTTTACCCTACAAGTAATTCATTTGTATTACATACTAGCGACATATTCCTAGATCATTTTGCGAAATCGACACGAGTCGCTTGTAAGATCATTTAAATATTCGGTCCTTTTAATTCGTATATAAAAATGCATCAGGTAGCATTAAATCTGTATCAAAGGTCAAGTCCAGAAAGAAGCCTACAGTGTAAACCTCCCCTCATGGATTCTAGACGAGCTAAGCTTGTAACGTTATTGATTTTTAAATCACCTCGAAGCCGGCAAAGTGTTAGTCAGGAAGAACATCGCAAAGTCAAGGATCCGTTGATCTTATTACAACAAGATACGGTTAACTGGAAGTATCTATAGTCAGCTGTCAAGTTGAAGGGTAAGCGCGTAGATAAGCAGATGAGAGTATGAACGATCGCCTGATATGGGAGTCGTGATGTAATCTTTTTAAAAGATATTTATATTTTTTTTTTTATATTAAAATGTAGGTATCATTGCACGAGTATTTTTGGTGCAGATCTTATTGAGCTTTAGTTTACAGGTTAACCCGAAAGCTGACTTGAAAGGTACATGAGCCTCACACTAGTGGAAGTTTCATCTTATTTTTTTTGGGACCGGTGTAGTGTAACATTATGTTGTTTGTTAAAAAAAGCTTTTTTACAAAAATTACAACCGACTTCCAAACAAAAACACTACAAAGTGAAAAATAACTTCAATTTCGAAATTTGGTGTTCCTGTTTTCGTTTCTTCATTTTTTTTACACCGACTTCCGAAATTGAAGTTATTTTTGCACTTTGTAGTGTTTTTGTTTGGAAGTCGGTTGTAATTTTTGTAAATAGTTTTTTATTTTTTCACTTTTTAGTTATGGTACATAATGGACTAGTTCTATAGCCTAGGTACCTACGCGTATAATGCCCAAAGTGAAGCCACAATAGATTAACCCAATAACATGACACTTAAACAAAACCGGTGCAATGAGAGTATACCAGGGTGAACTGTTCACACCTGTGTACCCAGTTAGAGCGTACCAGTGTAATGTTATGTTATAAAATGGTATAAACAATAAACAGACATGCGATTGCATCTATCCCGAATGATTTGCCGTCATTTATTGAAGAGTTCTGATGTATTTCTCCGAAGTTACAAGTACCAGCTTTCAAATAAGAATCATCAAAATCGGTTCAGCCACTAAAAAGTTCTGAGGTAACAAATATAAAAAAAAAAACAGTCGAATTGATAACCTCCTCGTTTTTGCGAAGTTGGTTAAAAACATCTCTGATTAGGCCCGTTCTAGGTTCTAGATTGGAGGTGGAGAGTGGCAAGTTGGGGCTTGCAATAAATAGGCAGAAAACTAAGCTTATGGTGATAAATCGTGCGGAAAAGCTATCAGGCGCCTACAGCATCCCAGGCATCGAAGTTGTGCATAGTCTGATTTATTTGGGATCTATTATTAATACTGAAGGCAGCTGCGTCCCAGAAATAAAACGACGGATTGCTATAGCTAAGGATGCTATGACACGCTTGCAGAACATCTGGAAAAATCGTGGCATAAGTTATAAAACCAAAGCCCGTTTAGTCAGGGCATTAATTTTCCTCATTTTCCTCTATGGAGCTGAGACGTGGACAATCCGAGCAAGGGAAAGACAGAGGGTAGACGCATTCGAAATGTGGTGCTGGAGGCGGATGCTCCGAATACCATGGGCAGCCAAACGCACAAATGTGTCTATCCTTTCCCAACAAGATATCAAGACCAGATTGTCTACAGTCTGCCTACAGCGTATTTTGACCTATTTCGGTCACTTCATGCGAAGGGGAGATAGAAGTCTTGAAAAATTGGTCATTGTTGGCAATACCGAAGGGAAAAGAGCACGAGGCCGGTCGCCAACACGATAGTCTGACCAAGTGAAAGAAGCTACGTCCTCAAGCAAATTTCAGCAACTGGTGATGGCAACTTTTGACCGGAATCGATGGAGGCAGATTGTCCGCTTAAAGGGGTCCAGTGACCACGATCCTCGGTAATGAGGGACCAATTAAAGCAGAGGCCCGTTCTAGAAAAACAAAGCATTAATCTTGATTTTAAACCTAGATTAGATCCGAGATTTATATCAAAAGTTGGTTGGTTGGTTCCAAACCAAGATTGCAAAGGTGGTCAGAACTAAGTTTAGATTAATGTTAGGTTGGGTATAGTATTATAGCAGTACCTAGTCGTCCAACAAAGTTTAAAACAGTTTGTGAGCCCTAGTTTCAGCTCGTGGTAGCATATTAAAAGCTAATTTTACTAAAGTACTACATTCAGTTTGACTAGAGCTAGAGGTCACACATGGGTCACACAGATAGTCTTTGCTATGCCATATCTCATGTTTTAAAATGAAAATGTCTACTACTTAGTAATAAATGTAGACTTTATTTAATATCTGGTAATGGTAGTGGCAAACTCGTGCTGTTGAAAACAAGCTTCTCGAACTTTTGGGATACGTGCTTGTGCCAGCATCTTCGCCCGCGTGGATGTCGACAATTATTCCCAGGATAAAAAGTATTTTATATACTATTCCTGACTGTAATCTATCTCTGTGCCAAATTTCATTCAGATGCGCTCTCCCGTTCTGGCGTGATTGAGTAACAAACATACATACATCCATCCAAACTTTTGCATTTATAATATTAGTAAGATTGTTTTCTAAATACATAAGAAAGTCTTCATTGCACAATGTAGTCCCTTTATAAGAGATTGCTTCTGTTCTTTATTCAAGGGCTTTTCTAGCCTATTTTAGTGTAGATATGTGTAACAATTCTACCGACGTTTTGGTCTATACTTTTAAAGTCTTTGCCCTTATTTTTTTATGGTAGGTTATAACAATAGCATACTTTAAAAAAACTTTTTAATAAAAAAATTCAAACCGACTTCCTAAACAAAACACTTTATAGCGACAAATAACTTTCTTTTCCAAAGTCGGTGTCTTTGGTACCTATTGTTTTTCGTTTCTCGACACCGACTTCGGAAAAGAAAGTTATTTGTCGCTTTAGATTTTTTGTTGAAAAGTTTTTTTTATTTTAACCGACTTCCCAAAAAGGAGGAGGTTCTCAATTCGATTGGTATTTTTTTATTATTGACTTTTTAGTTTTGGTACCTCAAATTACCATGAAAATCATTGATAGCCAAAGCACTTCTCATGACGATTCCAATAAGCTCAAACACGTCTAGGATAAATTGTTTTATTTCAGACTTCCACTGCCTACCTTCCGGCTTCATCATCAGATCAGTTCGATGGTACTATTTTCATCAGTGCCATTTATTCATAAGTATTTGCTTCATCATAATCGGTTAAGTATTCGAGGTATTGTCTTATATCCGTGACATACTTATCATTAAGGAGTTCCAGTGGCTATCTGTGGTGTTCTTCATCAGTTCCACTTCACCAAATGATACTTTTTGAGTGCAAATGATTGCATTGTTATTGAAAATACCTAAATCGCTACATGTATGCCTATATTATTTGAGGAGTGCCCTCGATTTCCAAGGGATCCCATCATCAGACCCTGAACTGATGACCTGTTTCAAACGAAAGAAGCATTTTTCAAATCGGTCCAGGCGTCTTTGAGTAACCGGGTAAAATACATAAAAATAAAAAGATGTCGACGATTTGAGAACCTCCTCCTTTTTTGAAGTCGGATAAAAAGAGTCTGTGACCTCTGAGTTTGTTTCGGCCTTTCTTCTCAGCGTAATCAGATAGGAAACGCCGACCTCATCTTGTTTTACAAATATGATCGACATGTAAAAGTGTTTGTACAAACCAACTTACAGAAATAAAATCATTTTTCATTACTAACCCAATTCTTTTGATGAGCTTTTCAATGATGGTGGAGTAGCAAGCACAGGAGAGTGAGTACATCGCCATGCCCCAACAGCCAAAACGAACGCCTTCCTCGTAAGCCGAGCGACTTATACTGCCCACCGGCGCCTGAAATGAAAGTTATAGCTATGTTGTAGAAAAGCAATTTCAGTTTCGTTGCTCGTATAAATTCACAAGTGAATATCAGTATTTAAATTTTTTGGTAACAACATTTTGGAATCTGAAATTATATCTGGATATCCCTCTGACTTTATTGCTATGGTGATAGATCTCAATCCGGGCGTTTATGAAGCAGTTATACCTAAGGTATCGGGTACTTGCAATTTCACAGTCGTAAACAAAATGCCGTCTGCCTTTTGACAACTTTACTTTTTGCAGCAAACGGATGTGTAGGCGCTTAATTTAATAGTATAAGGATGCTTCAGCAGCTTTTGTGTGTCATCAATTTTCTGTGAATGATGAATGGCATTAAGGCACCACGTGAAGGTGACAACAAAGGCGTAGCTAGGTAACCAAAGGCCCTGGTGCAGAGAGAAACTGGGGCCCAGACTGTACTATTTATTTTTGATCAAGTCAAAATATAAAAATCCTTTACTATAAATAATTTATGTTGCAAAGCTACCTAATCATCATCTCTTTTCGTGCACTGCTGGGCATAGCAAAGTTACATCATTTATGCAGCCCCGGGTCTAGGAGGGAGCAAACCGGGGCACCAGCCTTGGGCAACAAATTCAGGAGGCGCCAAAATCATAAAAAAGAGAAAATCACTTGTTTCAAAAGGCGCCTAACATCCAGCGCACGTTGTTCAATCGATGAATCGAGTTATTGTTAAAAGCCCTGTTTGTTTTTGAATATATCATAAGTTTATGTATGAAAGGAAGTTGTAGATATCGTATGTCGGTCATTGAACGCATGCATCTAAAAACTGGGACTACAAGAACTGAGCCGAATAAACCTAAACGGATAAACAAACGTCAAGCGACGATCACTGTTGGTTTTTGTGCAGGTGCGTATTTAAAGATTGGGCGTCCATGCGCCATATCGGATTTACCAAAAAATTATTTGAAATGCTGGCTAGGGAGGCGTGCAGCAAAAACCAAAAATTGCGATAGCGAGCGAAGGGAGCTCAAAATTTTTTGCACTTCGGGTCGGTTACGCTTAAGGGAATTTAGAATGCAACAGCAAGCGAAATATGCTTGATCGCTGCCTCGAATAGTGAAGATTGTCTTTAACCATTTGCACGTACAGATTTTAGAACTTTCTTTGTCGGCCTAAGCGTTAAAGATTGAAAACAAAAGCGAATGAAGCGAGTTTGAAAATTTATAGTCGTAGTACTCCGCCTCGGATACATTAGATTTTCTTTTGACTGGCAAGAAGTTACGGGGGCCAGGATAGGTAAGGATAGTCTGTATAGTCTATGCTGACATTCCTATACATAAAATCATGAAAACTAAGGATGCAAGAGCGAGTTTAAAGAAACCGACACTTTTTGTTCTAGTCCGTCCAAAGAAATTCATTGGTCCAATTTATTTTGTAGGACTAGAAGATTTTGTCACAAGATATAAACGCAGCTGGTATAGGGGGTGGTAGAGCCCCGGACAATGGTCTCCTTGGTCTGAGGGTAAATACGCTACTGTTTATGTGGTTGATTGCATCTAATTCCGTGTGAGTTTTTTTATAATAATTCTATTAGCGTAATCATAGATTGGAACTACCATATGGGAAATCAACGAATTTATCTCCAGTCAGGGTTCGAGGGCCCCCCAAGCTTGGGGGCCCCGGTGCACGGCACGGTCTAGCCCTCCGATAGCTGCGCCCCTAGGTGACAATATAGATAACTGTAATCGCAATAACTGAGTACTGATCGAGCCCAAAAGAGTAGGTTTAGTAATTCCAACACTCGAAGGTATTGTAATCATATATTATTATAATCATCAATAGAAAATTATATACTCTATATCTATAGTTACTAAGCAGGATCCCCAGCGAAATCAGTGAAGTAATTGATAAGTACAAAAAAACAAATTGATGACAGATAGTCAAAGTGAAAGTCATGATTACTTATTATTATTTTAAACGTAAGCGAAGGAGAGCAAATTTTAGCCCGATTCTAAATTGCCCAATACCAGGAAAAAAATCTAAAAAAAATAATGAAATAACACTGACCGCTGGATCTCCTCCAAACACAGCTTCTCCAACGAAGTCAGTGAAGTACAAGGAGTAGCAGACATGCGCCATCCAGCAGAACAGGTTGGTCAGGCAGACCACGCGCAGGGAGCTCGGCATCATCACGATGGACTTCAAGTAGTGGCTCAGAGAAAGGTTTCCTCCACCATGACCAGATTCCACTACGTTTATGGCTACACCACTCTGAAATGGAGAAAGAATCTGGTTAAGTCTGAGTTATCATGGAAGGTGTAGGGTGAAAAACGAGGTCGAACAGGGTTGAGTTTTTCTTGAGCCATGGACAGGCAGTAGTGGTTGATTAGTAAATAGCTTAGGTACTTGACATAATTGACATTATTATATTTTTTTACCATTCTATAATTGCTTAGAAGCTTCAACATATCTGATTACAAAGACGGGCTTCTTGTCAGCCAGGCTGACATAGTAGTTACGGACCTCCCGTTACTGACAACTAATTATTAAAAAGGAAATAAATATATGTAAAATAACTTTTATTCCAAACTAGCTGTGCCCGTGGCTTCGCTCCCGTCAACTGCCTACCTACCCTGCCCTACCTACCCTACCTACCCTATCTTACCTACCCAACCCTACCTACCCTACCCTACCCTATCCTACCCTACCTACCCTATCCTACCCTACCTACCTTACCCTACCTACCCTACCCTTATTAATAATGGTAAAAGTAATAAAGAGATCTGGCCGACCGTAATGAAGAACATATGAAAAAAAGTTTAAAAAAAAAGGATGACAAGTATTCTATGTCCGTCTCCTGGTTCTAAGCTACCTCCCCACCAATTTTCAGCCAAATCGGTTCAGCCGTTCTTGAGTTATAAAAAGTGTAACTAACACGACTTTCTTTTATATATATATATGTAGCATCTGTACCTGTAGCCAAGTTGACAATCTAGAGCTGCCCACTTCACATACCCATTTTGTGCTCAAGTGCAAGTAAAACGTCTGTTTTTATGGTAGTCATCATAGCTGGCGCAAATAAACTCTAGTTTAGTTTCGACGGGCTGTTTCCGCAACTCCACGACTAAGCGCGTATTTTGCGTACAAAAACAAATAAACTCTGTTGATTTCTTTCAACAAAGTTCAATTCTTGTAACATACTCGTAGTCATTCTATGTTATAACGTCTTCTCGAAAACTGAAGGCCCAGATTCGACTTCCAGTATAACAGGATGCAGCTGGCTACCAATACTTTTTTTTTTTTACTAATGATAGGCTTGCGCTTGACCACTATCTCACCTGATGGTAAGTGGTGATGTGGTCGACGGTCGACCTATTCACTCTTGACTTAAAGACTCCCAGATTGTAGCTATCAGGAAATACAGACTCCGGCAGGAAATTCCATTTTTTTGCTGTACGCATAATAAAAGTATTCCCAAAACGTTTGGTGCGTATGGGTGGGATGTCTACCATGTACCGATGACGCATCACTGTACATCTTGTAGATCGATGATGGAACGGGCTAGGAGGAATCAGTTCATGCAATTTCAACGCACACTCCCCGAAATCTAACCGATAAAAAACCGACAGGCTGGCAATTCGGCGCCGAAGTTCAAGGCTCTGGAGCGACTGCATAGCTAACCTTAGCAACCTAGTTACTGGGTTACATGAGCGAGCGTGTAGAAAGTTTTTGATCCTGGATATTGAACCTTTGCTAACTAAAATTTTACCTTCACCTTTGGTAATAAACATGGCTTATTAGACGAAAGAGGTAAAGGGGTTGTTGCTCCGAGCAATCAAAAAGGTAAGGCAGAGCTTAAGAACATATATTATGTCTGTCAATTAATTTGAAGTTAATAAACGTTGGTAAGATTTCTGAGTCAGACAATTTGTTATGAAAGGATTGGCTTCTTGGTTTTACACGTGAATATGTTGATTTGAATCACATATTCATAACCTCGACTCAATGGGCCTTTGACTCTTGATTGCTGAATCTTACTAACCTACTCGTTGAAGCAATTTTTATAAAGTAATTAAAAATACTCGCTAAAGGCATTCAACAAAGTGCCAGAAAAAAAACAGTTTTCACGTCAATTGCTCACCAGTCAATCCTATCCTTTCAACATTAAAAATACTCTTATGAAAGTCTGTAAACTGTAGAAATGTTTGAGCAGAATGGATTTGAAGGAACACGGGTTGACTTGTAGCCTGGATTAGTACATTGAATATTTTTATCCCAGACGTATGTCCCTTTTTTTTGCTTTGATATGTTGTCCAATAACTTCACCCGCTCTGGGTGAAGCGGGTGTGTCAGACTTTTACTGACTAAAACCCACCGTGTTACTTGCTTGTGGCAGCCTAGGGCCGCGGTAACTTTTTTACAAATTTATACGCGACCCAGACAGGCATCGGCGCAAGCGGACCCCGTCAGTTTTTGCTGACATCTCTTTGAGGCGCGCGTCGGGCCTAGTCCTTATCGAACGGTGAGCTACCCATTACTCGCTGTCCGCAAGCCCACGCCTAAATCGGCCTGCGACTCCCGACGCCTAGGGCGTTATCTGCTGCGGCTAAGGGCGTGAGGGCGTCTCTGCTAGACGTACGTCCCTGTGGGATAATTTTTGACTTCCACTCGGGTGAAACTACTAATAAGAGATTTAATTAAACCATTTACAGGCATTTTTGAACTGTTAAGGAGTCGATCAGTCCAAAAGATGAAGCTAGTTGTACATTCTAAAGCCTAGCTAGATCTCTAAGACAAAGAACGTACAAGAATCTACATGAACACTTTTTGCATAAACATAAAGTCACGCCTTTTTCCAATGGGGTTAGGCAGAAACTACAGAATGCTACGATCTTTATATACTCCTTTTAAATAACTAAACATTTAAGTTTGCGTCCCCCTTACCTCAGGTTGGTTCAACGCTCCGTAAGTTACATTTTCCTTCTTCAAATTCTTCTCTGGTCCATCAGAGCCTTCATCAAAACTCTCCTGTATTCTTTCAGTCTCCGCCTGTCTTCTGAACTCTTCTTGTTCAGTCAGCTCCAAGAGTGGAATCTCTTTGAAACTGGTGATGGTGGCAGAGACGCAAACGATGAAGATTATGGTGATAAGAGAGAATACGGCGCGGACATGGCCACCGAATATTTCACCTGCAAATGTTGTTAAACATTTTAAAACCTCTTTGATAGTTAGACAAATAGTGTTCTTTTAAAAGTTTTGATATTCTTCTTATGTTAGTACCTAAGTTTTAGATTTATTCAAATTAGACAGATCAGCACACTTGTAAGTATACAAGTTACAAAAGACAGCCCAAAAGACTTTACCCCGTGCTAAGTTTCATGCTAGGTACTCATAGAATAATTTGAGTAACAAACTCTCCAGCAACAGGTCTTTATCTGAACCAATAAGTACAGAGTTAAATGATTCGTAATTCTAAGTCGTTGTATCAGTTCTTGCAGTAGCTAAGTTAAGAGTTATCTTGATGAATCCTGCCTACCAAACGGAATCTTTTAAACGTAATAATCTAACTTTCATGACTCAGGTTTAATCTAAATTTAAATATTTAATAACCACGATCTACCGCGGCAGCTAACGTAACTTGGTTAGTTAGCTGTCCCAGTAAAAATTAAACTGCGCGGTCACTATATCAAATTTAACTAACTAAGTCATATTATGGCTGACTTGCGCTAGAAATTATTAAAAATATGTATAACCTAGTCAAATAAGTAGATCACAAGGGCGGTAAACAACAAGTTATGACATTAGTTAGGATCCTAGCCCCCTTATTAATAAACTCGGATTAAAGTTACAATCAATATTAACGATGGTAAAAACCGGATAGATACCACACTTTTTGAAATCACTCTATATTTCTCAGTACAAAACGCAAAATACATCGATTTTGAACGAAAACCTTGCCCCACTCTAGGAATTACTTCCTGTATCGTGGGTGCGTTTACAAACATATAAACTCACATACACAACACCCAGAGCCGGAACAACTATGTGTAGGTCATACAAGTATTTGTTCCGTGCGGGAATCGAACCCGCGACATGCAGCGCAGCAGTCAATCGTTCAACCACTGCGCCAACCGTGCGCCCAAACTAGGCCGTGCTTTGGTTCTTATCTACAAATTTATGGAAAGTAAAAAACATAACGCATGTTTTTATCTTGGTGTACAATTAATTATATATAAAAATTTATAAATAAACATTATCACACTTAAAATATAGGGCGACCGAGCTCTGCTCGGGTGAAAATAGAGAAAAAGATGTTTTCTAAAAATTAAACCTAGTTAGAACGATTTATCGCTCCCGAAACCCCCTGCATACTAAATTTCATGAAAATCGTGGGAGCCGTTTCCGAGATTCAGATTATATATATTTATATTCAAGAATTGCTCTTTTAAAGGTATTCGATTAGATAGATAGATAGATTAGATATTAATAATAACATTTAATATTATAAAGGCGAAAGTTTGTGAGTGTGTGTGTGTGTGTTTGTATGTTTATTACTTCTTCACGCTCAAACGGCTGAACGGATCTGGATGAAATTTGGCACAGAGATTGATTATAGTATGGAATCACAGATATTTTTTATCCCGGGAATATGTTCCCTTGGGATAATTTTCGACATTCACGCGGACAAAGCCGCTGGCAGAAGCTAGTCTTTAATAATTCCAGAGTTTTTTCAGAGTTTCATTTTGCCTTCCCATGCAATCGCACAGAGACATGAGACACGGTCAACTTAGTGGAGAATTTTTCAATAGATTAATAAATAAAATAGCATGCGATTTTTCCGCGAAACTAGAGTAATTACAATCGGGTCAACGATCGTGGTTTTATCCTAAGTATCTATTAACCATATTTTTTCCAGGTTTAAGCTTGGCGTAGCATTACTCCCGTAGGTATGAGTTTGATTTAGCACCCGAAGTATAGATAGCTTCTTCATCATCATTTCAGACGAGAGAAGTCAACCGCTGGACTAATATCTCCCCTAAGTACGCCCCCACACCATCCACTGGATGCGAGAAGCTTATGACTGGTTGCCTATGCTTCTCTATCCAGATGATTATCTCATCTATATGCGGCTTACTATAGTACATTACTGCAGCAAAAGAGGGATTGATGGACGAACTTGTAAACACATTCGTTAGTCCATCAATCCCAATTTGTGGCCAAGGCTTGTATAGTACTTTTCTCCAATAATGCGCGAAAATTAAAACTAAGTAGTAAGTAGAACTCATTTTGTCAAATACATTTACTTTTCAAAATCAATGACGAATAACAATATTGTATTCGTTAGTGTTATTTTTTTTTTTCAATAAACAGCTATCTGCAAGCCAGTTCGAAATTTAAATAAAACCTTTGATAAGTTACCTCCTTTGTTGCCATGTTTCGGCGTAAAGATCGCTCCATTTTTTAAATTACACGACAGATATAGATTTTCGTACAACTATTGCAGGCCGCTGCTTGCATGTATTTGGCCAGTACAGCAATTTGGATTTATCTCGAAGAAGGTTGTCAAAATAATGCTGAAATTTCCAAGCATCTTTGAGAAAAAATATATTTACCTAATCGAGTGTCGTCCCAGTTGATGCCGCCCAACGCGTATCCCATGAAGCCGCCCAGACCTGCCATCACTGTGAACGTGCTCAGACCTTTAGCATGATCCTCTGTGAAAAAAAAGTCGTATCTACATGAAATTCACAAAGAAGTATGCGCACTGTAACCGAGCTAATCACATAAGTCCCAGATTCACTAAATTTATAGATTGTATAATCAATCGAGGAAGCTCAAAAACCTTATATCTATAAAGCACAGACATAAATCTAAATAGAATACTTAAGTCCCTCCATCTGTATGAAAAACAAGTGTGCCACTTTTTCACAAACAATTTAATTACAAATTTACTTACTAATGAAAGAAAACATTTTCAATGCCTCAGCCAACTTTTCTATTTTTTTTACAGCTCAATATGGCATAAAAAGGCATTTTTCTAGATTTCGGTGGATTTCCGGTGGCGATAATGCTAAATGAAAAGCTCAGATTACGATCATTGATCTTAACTTTACTTTTTAACACGCGAAGCATATACAATCGCGTAATCTAGTTAGATTTATGTCTGTGGTGTAAATAATTAAATCAATCAATTGTGAATGTAGTAACTAATTGAAACGGAACCCATACAAATGGGAAGGTAAAATGTTGCTTTTTTTCCCCCGTATACGCACTACTATGTGTCGCTATGTACCTACGTATGTGGCATCCCATGATTTTCCAGTCACTTCTCAAGGCAAATATTTAACGAACAAATATTGGCTCAGGGATAAAAATGTATATGAGAGTCAAACAGACTTCCACATAGATAATATGAAAATATACATTCTATACCAGTAGTCATATACAAATAACATAAAATTGTCGCAAGTAGACTATGGAGCTTACAAAACTGTGAACAATATATTATGTTTTACCAAGAAAATTAAATTTTAAGTCAACATTTGTTGATGGTGCTCTTTTAGTGATATATAAGTCATATTTCATTTTTATTCAGGTTGGACGTTTGCCGTTATTTACTTTTAAGTACGTAGCACGTGCTTTTACTGTTAAATGTTTATATGCAATGTTAAGTCTACGTAACCGGGTCATCAAATGTACTTGATCGCCTTTTGTGTAGATGTACTTTTTTATGGCTTTAGTAGTAGCATTGGAAAGTGTTTATTTCATCAGCTTAGACAATAGAACTGGCCTGTTACAAATTTTCTTTAAAGACCCAATATCCATATACTTAATCTTCTCTCTCTATCTCCATTCTCCAATCCTTCTGAACAGTAAAATTAACACAGTACCTGCAGATAGCTATGACATATTTACTACCGGAATTATTCAATAACACCTTGTCAGTATCACAAATATAAAAATATTTTTTTATTTTTGTTAAAAAAGGCTATAGAAAATTTACATCGGTTATAGCTATACATACCTATATATAGTTACAATAAAATGTACCACTTATGTTCAAAGACTATCATCTTTTACTAAGAAAAGTTAAAATAATCATGTCGCCAAGGTGTATCTATAAAAAACCCAAATATAAACGAGATAAATCAATCACGGCTAGACATAAGCTGATAAAGAGCCTGTTTTGTAGTTCATCACTCTTGACGACGGAAACGCTGACAAACATATCATAGTCACATGTTATGACGTAGCACGGACAAATATTCAAATAAACTTATTCTTTTTTTTTTAAACTAGGTGAAGGATTTTACCTAATATCTTACCTGCATCGTACGTCACAACCTGTCATCAAATTGCACAAACAATGACTTTTATACAAAGAAATTATTCTGATTCACTTTGACGCACGTTTCTGACTAATTAGAAAACCTAGTAAATAGTTCAAGTATACTGGATTAATCGTCTGGAAAATACAAATTATCTTGTATCTATCATGATTAGTAAGACAGTTCTATTTATAGTAACATCCAGTCAAGTAGACATTATATTCAATGCGTAATCCTCTGTTAATTTCGAACGTAAAGATACCTTGTTTACCCACTCGAGGGAATTGGTTCCTCGAGTGTGCGGCGTGTTGTTCACCTTTAGAGGGCTGCGAAGCCCCTGCAAATAGATACTAACCGAACACGGATTATGATTTCGGCCTAAATTTAAAAACCCATGTCTCTTCGTTTTTTCTACTGCTTTATACCTATGGACTTTAGTTAGTAAAAAAAATATTATCCCTGAAATGGCAGCGTACTTCGCTACCACAAATAAAAAAAGTGTTTAGTATCAGCAAATTGTCTCACCAGGTAACTAAACTAACTGGCACAAAACAAATATTATAAAACAATTTCTCTTTAAACAAATCTGACCTGGAACTGTCACGTCAAGCAGATAAGCCCGGGCCGGACTCTGACAGGCATCTGCATCAAAGTCCAGGAAGACTGTGCCAAGGACTGTGAAGAGAACTCCCCAGGGGTGGTAGTTACTGTGTTCCTTGTCCAGGGCTGAGCTTCGGGGTCCTAATGCAGAAGGCACATCTGTTCTGTTCAGTGGTAATTCGTCACCAAGAGCGTAGCCTATGTCTTCTCCGTTGGGCACTAAGATTAAGCCTGTAAATAATAATAACATTTAAATAAATATTTAGAAATATTTTTACGTAAATCGGCGAATGAAGGTCAAATAGATGTAATATTTAAAATATAAGAACAGTTAGATATTGATATACGGCGGCAACTGGCATCTAAAAATAACAGCCAAAACACAAGGTATCTTGCCCTTGTAACAAAATTCAAAACAAATATTTTTCATCAACGTAAATACGGCCTCTTTTTTTTTTAATTTATATTAAGTAGGTAGTATAGAACCAAACACATCTAATTCCTATTTCTGTTTTACTCTCAAAGTTAACAATTTATGCATTCGCTTAAGGAACGGATCTCGATTTCCTGAAGCAATGCAATTCGGCGCTGAAATACAGGCCGAAATTGATTGGATATTGCGAAAAGCCACAAGAACATCCATTTCACTCTAGTAAGTTTTTGCAAGACCTATTAATCCTGAAGTGTCTGCAAACACTGTATCTATTTTAGTCCGAAGCCCTTCATAGATAATATAACGAGGTTATTTTTAGGATGTATAATGTTTTACCTTTAAACATAAGATCTCAATCTCAAAACAAATTTAAATCTTTATTTGGGGTACAAACAAGATTGTTACAAAGAGCTTTTCCAGAATTTTCGTCACAATACGTCCTTGTTTACCAACTCGGCAACAATCGCCTGTTGCTTCTGCCTCAAGCATTCCTCTCACGTGACAATATAATAGACCTTTATCACTCCATTTGATTTTCTAAAGCAGTAATTAAGGGACATTTCGTTACCTCCTGAAGTAATAACTGTTTGCTTAGGACTCCCGGACCCCAACAGTGAATGCCTCCATTACAAATTTAATTTAATCCTTCAGATCATTCAGTAAAGCACTCAACTCTTTAACAAACAGGTGGGCTCTATTTAGAAAGGTTTTCGTACCGAGAGCTCATTAAATTTAATATCTGTATCAAAGATACTTAGTTCAAGTAAACGATGTTAAAGTAAATAATGGTCTTATTTGTGAAGAGTTTTCAAGTTTATTTCCTTTGTGGATTGAACGATAGTAATTACTCTTATTAAAGTGTAGTTTCTCTAGATATTACATACTAGATTCTACAAGCGGCTTCGCTAGCATGAAAGTCAGATATTATCCCGAAGGAACTCATGAGTCAAAAAGTATCCTTTGTCTTTCTCTAAGATCCAATCTATCTCTATACCTAAATAGTTTGTTTGATTTAGCGATTTTGTCGTGAAAACGGAACAAACAAACAAACAGAATAGGGATGTTTCCCGGGTAGAAAAATGATAATTTTATTGAGTTCGTCAGTGAGATTATCAAATAATATTGGACCCGTATTTTTTGCTTTATCAAACAAATAAAAATTGACAAAGATAAAGCGCATCAAAGTTCAGGAGTGAGGGCTTGTGACGTCAGTATTTCAGTATAAAGTGCAGCACCGTGACGTCAAACGATATTTCAACGCACTGTATCGTCGTTATTTTTTGTTTACGTGACGAAAGAAAAAATGCGAGTCCAATATTTTTGGGTTATCTAACTGACGGAGTAAATAGATATTTTTTGTCAGCATCCCTATTACTTTATATATACGAGGTGCATTCAATAAGTACCTAGCCTCATCGCCAGAGGGTGCTGTAGTTTCAAAAGAGTTTTACCACAGTGTAGCACATTCTTTTTTAATTCTTTTTTTCAAATTTTCATTCCAATCCCTTCATTTGTTTTAATTTGACAACTTATGGAAGCGAACGTGTCGATCGGTTTTACAAAAATGGAAAAAGAGCAATATCTTTCGGTAATTCGATTCCTATTTTTGGAAGGGAAAACGCGCATCGAAATCAAAGAGCGCTTGGATGCTGTGTACGGTGACTCTTCTCCATCGATGGCCACCGTCAAGAATTGGTTCAACGAGTTTGCACGTGGCCGTACGTCGGTTTTTGATGAACCACGTCCAGGAGCACCGAAAACAGCTGCTACGGAGGAACACATTAAAAAAATCCATGATTTCGTATTGGCAGATCGCCGATTGAAGGTTCGGGAGCTAGCTGAGACTGTAGGCATTTCAGAAGGAACAGTGCATCATATTCTTCACGAGGAACTCGGCATGAGAAAGCTGTCGGCGCGATGGGTGCCGCGTTTACTCACACCAGAAAACAAGCGCAACCGTGAGACCACATCGGAGACGTGTTTGGCGCTGTTTAAGCGGAGTTTTTGCGTCGTTTTGTAACCGTCGATGAAACCTGGATCCACTGGTACACACCAGAGACCAAGGAGCAATCAAAACAATGGATCCAGACCGGGGAACGTGCTCCAAAGAAGGCGAAAACTGTAAAATCGGCCGGAAAAGTTATGGCCACCGTTTTCTAGGATTCACAAGGTGTGATCTACATCGATTACCTCGAGAAGGCTAAAACAATTACAGGGCTTTACTATGCCGATTTATTGGGCCGATTCGACGCCGAATTAAAGAAAAATCGACCCCATCTGGCGAAGAAAAAAGTGCTGTTTCACCACGACAACGCACCGGTTCACACGTCTGCCGCTGCCATGGCCAAATTGGTCGAATTACGCTACGAATTGCTGCCCCATCCACCGTATTCTCCAGATTTGGCCCCTTGTGACTTCTTTCTGTTTCCTAATCTGAAAAAATCACTCGCCGGGTACAGATATGGATCGAATGAGGAGGTCATCGCCGCCACGGAGGCCTATTTTGCAGAGTTTGACAAAAATTCTTTTTCCGACGGGTTAAAAAAGTTGGAGCATCGCTGGGCTAAGTGTATCGAACTAAAAGGAGACTATGTTGAAAAATAAATTGCCACTTTTCCAAAATTTTCGTTTACTTTTTGTAGGCTAAGTATTTATTGAATGACCCTCGTAACTAGCTTTTACCCGCGGCTTCGCTCGCAATGAAGACAGTAAAAAAAAGTTTTTTTTTTTTATAAAAAGATTCCTATGTTACTTCTAATACCTCCAAGAATATATGTACGAAGTTTCATGATGATCAGTTCAGTAGTTTTTGCGTATAAGCGTAACAAACAAACTTACATTCACATTTACAATATTAGTATAGATATTATTCTGAAAATAAAGAGTACGGATTTTTTAAATATTTGACATCTAGCAGTATTTTAAATAAATAAGAAGAGACTTACCTAACAACACTCCAACAGACATGAGAACAATAAAAGGTCTTCTCCTTCCAAACCTTGAACGACAGCGGTCACTGAGGGACCCCAGTAAAGGGGTCATGAAGAACCCAATCAGAGGTGATAGGGCCCAGACCAGCGTCATCTGTTGATGGGGCACCCCTATTTGCAGCAGGGTAGGGGACACGAAGGCAGTTTCTCCGGCATATGAGAACTCAATCCCCATTACTGCTGCTGAGATACGCATCAACTCGATGCGACTTTTTCTCCTGAAAAATGTAACATTTTTAACCGTCGATTTAAGGTCAAAGAAGACGTGCATTTTCATCGTGGGAATTTTTGTTATTAGCTGGATGTGAGAAACACAGGGACGGACGATGAGGCGACGCATGGGGAGGCCTTTATCCAGCAGTGGTCTCATTTCGGCTGAAATAATGATGATGAAATGTTGGTACACTTGTGCCAACCATTTCAGATATTTCCTGCAGGAACTTATTCCCTCAAATTTTACGAGTTATTATAAACTAACCTAGGCTGAGGCGCTATTAGTGCTTTTCACTTCGCAGCGCCGACGCTGCGTCGTTTTACATATATATTTTAGGGGCATGCCACGTTATGCGTTGCGTCGTTGCTCGCGACTTTTCAGCGGATCGACGGAGAGATGAAGCGGGGGTGATGTGCTGCGCTGTCGGAGCTCCGAGACAACGACGGATAATGTTAGGGTCAAACTACGCACGACATTTTTTATCGCAGCATTGGAGTAAAACCTCTGTTGTAGTTAGTACTGGCCACTGCTGGCAGATTATAACAATGTAAGCACGATTTGTTATTATGCGGCAGTCAGACTCAATCGCGTGATAAGATATTATTGTTAATTTATTATTCGAAATGTTGATCGGTCAACTAGAACCACTTCTGATCAATTCCAAACAGTGGCTATTGTATATTCGTATATTTTTAATGAGGCTACCTCAATATTTATTTTAGAGTATCGAATTCGTATCAATTGTGTTATATTTTTGAACGCTAGTCTGGTTTCGTATGTAATTTTACTATAGATACTTCTTGAATGTTCCACAGGCCTCTTTTTGAAAAGCCCTCCACAATATCCATCAAATCTAATAAAACAAATTAATACAATAAACGCGCTAATGGGGCCTCAGCCTTAGGAACATCTTCCATCACTTTAAAGATCGATAAAATTAGATTATGCACCTATCGAGAACTAAAATGATTACTAGCTTATTAGCTGTGATATCAATATTATCTTTAGGTAAGTAGATATGTGAAGTGCTCAATTTCGCTATTATGATTGAAAGAAAAGCTTTGCTTGTGATCCTAATTAATCCATTAACTTGTCCTACATACAAGTTTGTTACAAAGTAAACCTCTAATGATATTTGTTCTGCCATATTAGTCTTCGATCTATCGCTCCGGACTATGTTAGTATTTGAATTGTCTTGTACGTGGGCATGGGTTGTTAAAAGGGATATGAAATAGAGTTATTGATTCTCTGCTACACTTCAATCACTCAATAATAGGATGTGCCCATGTGCCCGAAAAAATGATGCAGTTTTTAATTGGACTGGAAAACATAAGGCTTAGGGTAAAATTCTAGGTATTTCTAAACCAATGTTTTAATAACTGATGTTGGCTACACACTAACTGTCCATTCAGCAGCTCACTGGAAATTATAACTATTAAATTTAGTTAAGTAATATTTAACTTTTTTAACTTGTTTATAACTGTGAATCAACTCCGATTTGGATAATAAACGATTTCTATTTTTCTACCGCTAAATATTAATGACTTATAATTCCAAGGTCTGTCAATACGTTCATCTTGAATAATCTTGACGTCATTCTGAACCACATCAATCTATTTGAAGACGGAAGTCGACTACGCTCTTCAATTTTATATCCATACGAGGAAATCTTTTTACTAACTTCATCAAAAACACACTCTAAAAAAGCGTGTTAAAAATATCTAAACTTAATTAGAAGTACACGCTTCTTTTCACATCACCTCAGACACTAAAGACCACCTCAGATCCTGAGAAGGTTCTACATGTTTCTTATATAACTTGACCATTACCAATTGTATGGACTTTCAATGAGACTTTGACCTCCGAGATTTTATTCTGAGTAGTCAACTAGGAAACGCCGGCTCTTCCTACCGGGAAAAGATTGACGTGTTTAATGATATTTTAACCAATTTTCAAAATAAATTATCATTTATCCGACAATAATTTACAAGTTACTTACCGATACAAATCGCTGTAAGCACTATCCTGCCAGACTCTCTCCCTCGGCTCATCAGAGTTCGGTATCCCGAACAGGGTTTCAGCGACCACATCCTTGACTCCTCTTGGGTGGTTCTCCTTCCACCTGGACCAGCGCTCTCGGTAGCGGTCGCGAGCACCGTGCAGCCGACCTGTTACTCCTTGGTACTCGTGTAGCTTGTCTGCCATGGTTGAAGACTGCGATGTCAGGCGGTGATGGTCATATGAGCAAAGAACCTCTTCGCAATTATTTGAACATAGAATGTTCTGGTGGCTCCTAAGGAGGAGATTCTTGAAATATGTTGATGATGGACTTTTTTTTGGCTCTGAGAGAAGAGCTTTCACATTTTGTAGATTGTGTTTTGATTGAATATTTGTAAATGTTTGGGACAATTCAATATAAACTAATTTACTGTTTGTAATGTCTATTAATTATTATCTCAGTCACTTCCTAAATGAGAAAATGTGAAGTAAAAAAAAACACAAACTGAACTTAAAATATCTCTCTCTAATCACTTCATTTCGCCAATTAACACTTCGACTGAAAACTTTTCTGAATAAATAACAAGCTTTGCTACAGTAGTCGTATTTGAGCAAAGTTATCGATAAGCGGGCAGACAGGCAGACTGGGCACAGTGGGCACACTTAGTGGGCAGTTACCGCGGGCACGGGCGGCGGAAGTTGACTGGGCGCGAGCGCCGCCCTCGCTCGCTCAGCCCGCCCAGCATCTACTGACCGATGTCGATACTTTTTACTGGAAGAGATACTTTGGAGAACTTTTTATATTTCTTCTTTTTTTTTGGGCTCGTGAATTCATTTGTCAATGATTTTAATGGATAATTAAGTATTTATAATTTTATATAATTTTATTCAAATATGTATGTTTTAAAATTATTTTGTAATATAAAATCATTGCTATATTTTGTTCTAAGATTGAATTAAGGATAGTGATAAAGTCAGAGTGATAAATACTTGTCAAAGACAAATAGCTTAGACTTGTGTAGGATTTTATCAGGCTTCTTTAATAATTCAGCACGGATATTAATCTCAGCTTATATACTAATATGCTTTGTTTATCCATGCTCGGATGAAGAAATCGGTTTATACATAAGAACAATTGATTGACCATGCTGAAATAGAACTTCACACTTAGTTATGTTTTCAATTTAATCTATTTTTAACTGACTTACCAAAAAGGAGGAGGTTCTATATTCGACCTTAGGTTTTTTTTTTGTTCACTGATTTACCCGTCAGTTGTGGACCGATTTTGAAAATTCATTTTATTGTTTGAAAGAGTATGTTCTGAAACGGGTACAATTTTAATTTGGTGAAGATCTGATGAAGAACTTCGAAGATATACAACAGAACTCCTCAATAAATAACGGCAAATCTCTCGGGACTGCTGCAACCACATGTATGTTTATTGTTTATACCATTTAGTAACATAACATCACGCCAGTACGCTCTAAAGAGGTACGCAGATTTGTACAGTTCACCTTGGTAAACTCTCATTTCACCGGTTATGTTTAAGTTTCGATATTGGGGTGTGATATTCGGGTAATCTCTTCTGGCATTATAGATACCTTACTAAACAACTTGCCTATTAGGTAGGTACAACTTAAAAGTTAATAATAAAAAAAAACTTACAAAAAAATACTAACAACTCTCAAATGAAAAATCTACGAAGTGAAAAATAAATTTCTTTTTGGAAGTCAGTGTCCTTAACGCAAAAAAATGGTACCTATTAAAGACACCGACTTCTAAAAAGAAAGTAATTTTTTTCTTAGAAGTTTTTTATTTTGGAAGTTTGTAGTATTTTTTTGTAAAAAAGATTTTTTATCTTCTTAGTCGTTACGCTCTTGACAGAGCGGTCGTGGTCGTCATGAAGTGTTGTTAGGATTTGCAGCAGATGTAATGCATCTCAGTATGTCTCACAACCTTGCCCGATTAGAAGTCATCCGGGTACATTCGTACACGAGACCAGACACTTGATCTGGTCGGTCCAACGCATGGGTGACCTTCCACGCGGTCTAGCGCCTTCCACTTTTCCTTGGACGACTAACCGCTCTATGTACTGACTGTCTCGCCTTGAAACGTATCTGTAGAAAATGAGTATTCGGGACTATACAATTGCGTACAGACGCTGCTTGATGTGAAGTTCTTGAAGTATCGAAGTATTTATGTGGAACCCGGTCCAAGACACTCCGAGCATTCTTCTCCAGCACCACATCAAAGTCAAAGTCAAATATATTTATTCAACTGGGCCAAAAAGCGGCACTTTTGAACGTCATAATTAATCATAAAATAAAAATTGATTCTACCGTGCATTCGGAAAAGTAGCTTGTTATGGAGAAGAATGCACAAGAAACTCCATACTTACTCTTTTAAAAAAAAAGTGTTTTACAATATTTACATAAGTACATACATTAATAAATTCATATATGTGAGGACGATGCACCCAGAATAGCACTATACACTATACTACGTACAGGTATAAAGTATTAAAAGCATTAACAGGTAAATTTATGAATGTGATAAATAGGAACATGGTTCTCACATACTTACAAATATTGCAAACATAGGTAAAATACCTAATTCAACACCAACGGAACAGTGTGTGAGTCAAATTCTAAAAAAATAAAATAAAAAGCAATAACTATGAATAGGAATATAAATTAACAAATTTGATTTTGTCCACCCTAAAGATTGCCCTATGGAGCAGGACCAGCATGTTTCCAAGCATTCTTATCTTGAATATAATCATCTAATTTGTAATATGCTTGTTTACAAAGTGTGCTTTTAACTAAAGTTTTAAATTTACCTTCATTTAGTTTTAATATATCACAAGGTATTTTGTTATAGAATTTAACACAGTACCCCATGAAAGATGAGTTTACTTTAGCTAGTCTATAAGATGGTTGATCTAACTTATCTTTATTTCTCGTATTACATTTGTGTCTATCACTGACTTTACTAAAGAGATGTATATTTTTCCTTACATACATAATATTTTCATAAATGAATTGGCAAGACACTGTCATAATATTAATATTTTTAAATAGTTCCCTAAGAGATTCTCGATGACTTAACTTATATATTGCTCTGACAGCTCTCTTTTGCAATATAAATATGGATTCAATGTCAGCCGCTCGACCCCACAGTAAAATACCGTATGACATAATGCTGTGAAAGTAACTAAAATAGACCAAACGCGCGGTTTCTACATCCGTTAACTGTCTTATCTTTCTAACAGCATAAGCGGCTGAGCTTAGCCGACCCGCAAGAGATGTTATGTGAGGACCCCATTGCAGTTTGTCGTCTAGAGTGATTCCCAGGAAAACTGTTTGATTTACAAAGTCCAGCTTCTCGCCATTCAATATGATGTCGCATTCGGTACTTCTAACATTCGGTAATGTGAATCTAATACATTTGGTTTTTTTTTCATTTAGTACCAAATTGTTTGCTGTGAACCAATTCTGGACCTGAAGAATAGAGTTATTCACATCAAAAAGATTTTGTGACCGCCGATCTATTTTAAATATCAAAGATGTGTCATCAGCAAACAATACCATCTTCGGTTGATATTGTAGTAATTGGGGTAAATCGTTAATATAAACTAAAAAGAGGAATGGACCCAATATCGAGCCTTGAGGAACACCCATTGTCATTTCAGACCCTAGTGAGTTAACGCCATTTACCTGAACTTTAACTTGTCTGCCTTTTAAATATGATCTAAGTAACTCAAGGGCTGTATGTCTAATTCCGTAGTGCTCGAGCTTCAACAATAGTGTTTCATGGTTAACGCAATCGAACGCCTTCGAGAGGTCGCAAAAGATTCCAATGGCGTCCTGTGCTTCCTCCCAGGCGTTAAAGATGTTCTTTATTAGGGTGACTCCGGCGTCAGTTGTGCAACGCCCTTTGGTAAAACCGAATTGTTGATCATAAAAGATGGAATGTTTGTTAAAATGACGCAGCAATTGATTGAGCATTAACTTTTCGAAGACCTTACTGAGAACCGGCAAAATTGACACTGGCCTATAATTGTTGGCTTCTTTGCTATCCCCGGATTTAAACAATGGAACCACTTTACTGTGTTTCATGAGGTCCGGAAAAATTCCTTGATCGATACTGGTGTTAAATATGAAAGCTAAATAGGGTGCAATAGTTTCAATGATTGGTTTACACACTTTTACAGATAGTCCCCAAAGATCTTCTGTTGATTTAATTTTTAGATCTTTAAAAGCTTTTAAAATAGCCCGGGGGTTTGTATGTTGAAACTTGAACTCTGAAGGGCACGCATTTACGTTATTTCTAAGTAAGGCAGCAGAGAGTGCGGGTGAGGAGTTTAAGGCCGCTGTAGTTTTAAGAGGAATATTAACAAAAAAGTTTTCAAATTCCTGAGCTACCTCTATATCTGAGTATATGGGGCCATGTGCAGTCGCTAAATTAAATTCAGTATTACGCAGTTTTTTCCTACCTGTTTCATTATTTATTATTTTCCAGGTAGTTTTTATTTTATCGTCTGCTGATTTTATTTTATTGCTAATATACAGCGCTTTAGCTATTTTGCATGTAATCTTAAAGGTTTTTGAATATTTCGCAACATATTTATCAAAACTAGTATTATTCATATGTTGCTTTAGGCCATAAAGTTCATATAGCTTTTCCCTGCTTTTACGAATGCCTAGAGTCGCCCAATCGCTAAATAGGAACTTGGTGTAAATACTCTTCGCTTTCAGTGGAAAAGTGTCATTAAATTGCGTGTTGAGTACTTTAAAAAACTCGGCATAGAAATCATTTGGGTCATCTATATTTATAAAGTTTTGAACACATAATTTACTAGTCAAGGTTTTATTAAATTTTTCTAAATTTTTACATGTAATTGGTCTAAACTTTATTTGCATCTTTTGCAAAGGTATGTAGGTGCTAAACGTTATTGTTTGTCCACTGTGATCAGATGTTAATTTATTTACAATTTCTTTATTTAGGAAATCACAATTACAAAAAATGTTATCTATGCAAGTCGCAGAAGAAGCTGTCACTCTAGTAGGCTCCATAAAAACATTTGCTAGATTAAACGATTTAAAAAGACCCAATAACCTGATACTGTTAGAGTTATTTTCTAATAGGTTAATATTAAAATCGCCACATATGATAATTGATTTACTACTAGTACTAACTTTTTTCAACACATCTTCCATTATAGAGTCAAACACAGATAGATTCTGGTAACTTGGAGGTCTGTAGACACATACTACAACATGCTTATCAAGCTCAACACAGGACAATTCAATGGTGTGTTCAACAGACAGTCTAACAATATCTTTTCTTTCTTTGGATTTAATAGAATTTTTTATAAGTATCAATGATCCGCCATGTATCATACGTTTCCTGCTGTAATAGCTAACTACACAATAATTTTCATAATTAATGGACCTTACTTGGTGATCTTTTAACCAATGTTCTGTTAGACAAATAATATCAAATTTGGTTTTTTCTAGAAACAGTTCAATTTCTAATAATTTGGAAGAGCAACCTTGAATGTTCTGGTTAAATAATTTTAAAGAGTATTGCTCTCCCCTCAGCTTAGTACCACTAAATGGATTGCCAGAAGATACCTTTATACTATTTACTGATAATAACTGATTATTTGCAGGGGTAACTTCTATTGTCTTATGGACTAGTTTAAACTTATGTTGCTAGTTGAACTAGGCAACACAGGGTCGTCAATCAATATAAAATTTGATAGATTTACTATCACTTCATTAATAGAATATGCTATCAACATAGCAATCTTATGTCTACATCTACGCGACAGAGAGAAAGCTCTCTGCGTTACTTGTAGTCCACTAATAAATCTATTAGTGTCAAAAAACAATAATTTGTCACTATGACAAGTCAACATTTGTAAAATGTTATTTAAATTAAAAATCCGCTTGTTCTCATCTTCTGAGAAGCTATCCGAGTAAGGAAAAGCACAAACCATGAGCTTTCCTACATTTAACCCTAACAAGGTGTCAACACCAGCCACTATGTCCTTTTTGGTAATTCCAGTACTATTTCCCAATAGCAAAACCATTGTAGAAGAATCTATATTTGAATTTACAATTCTATTGATAATTTGCTTAAAACTTATATTATGGTAACAATGATTTGTAAAACTATGGCTAAGGTAATTTTGTAATATTTTTCCAAAGCCTGAACCTATTTCATCACTAAATAATGTTGTTTTACATTCCTGTACATTGTGTACACATGTCTTTTCAGGAAGAGCCAACATTGGTGGAGACAAGTCACCTTGCAGCTGGGGTGGTGGTGGGTAGTTGGCACAGCTGCAAGAGGAATTAGTCAGAGATTCATACCTCTCTGCATTGTACTTCACCAAGTCCAATAGTTCCCCAGCCTCAAACAAGCGCTCACTCAATTGTTGTTGTGAACTTTCATATTTCTCAAAAATATCCTTCAGTAAACACTCCTTGTATAATAAATCATTTTGGAGGCACTGTGTATCTTTTTCATACTTTTCCCTACAATTATCTAGCTCACCCATACAGGTATTTAATCTACAAGTTAAGTTAACACGTTCCTTTCTAAGAGAAATATTTAATTTTAGGAGATTTTGTTTTTTGATTGCTCTCCGTGATCGTTTCATAATTTTTTTGATTTTAATATATTTTTTTAATCTATTGTGACTCATGACAATAGGACACAATGGTCTAGTGTCTTCACCAGTCAAATCTATTATAATATTCGGCTCACACACTGATTCCGACTGAATGCTGCCAACCAACTCACTAAATAAACTATTAGTGTTATTAAACACCTGTAGAGCGTTTATCTTCTTTTTCTAACTCCCGCAACTTCCAAATTTAAAATTAAAGTGCGCATGAGCCTGGTCTTCGGTCTTGCTGCGATTAATCTTTAATCCGAATTCAAGGCAAATTTGTTCCATTTTACGTAAATTCTGCCATATAGAATAGAATAGAAAACATTTATTCGACATGAACACAACACAACAACAACAATCACAAAGTAACAGAGAAGAATAGTAAAAAAAGCACAAACAAGGTTTAATTTTTTTTTTATTAATTTTGTTTTTGGTTTTCATATGGCAAGCACTACATGGCAAAAGGAGTGGTGTCACCCGCGTAGCACCAATTCACAATATTGTAGCCACCAACCGCCGTAAACCCATCTGTCCAATTTTCTAAAGTTATGCGCATTATAAGCTCTGTGTAGATATTAAATAAGAGTGGCGAAATAATACATCCTTGGCGGACCGCTGCACTGGGGTGGAAGTTAACTGCACAGAATGTCATCTGTTCGTACTGAGGGTAAAGATCCCCACAAGATTTGCCATTTTACGAGTTTAAAAAAATCTATAGCTTAACAAATTTAAAAGAAGAGAAGGTTTTTTTCAAGCAAATGAAAGACTCTTCCAGGATTTTATCAAACCTCTTCTCTTTAACATAATATTTAGAGAACTGAACAATAACAGAATTTAAATCAAAGTGCTCCTTCCATTTGGTCTGGCAGCAAATAAAATCATTTTAAAAGTCGCTTCTAACATTATATTTCTCGGTTCCCCGCCTCGGGGATTACGCTTATTGCGTCCCAGGGAGCCGGCGACTGATTGTATCCTCCAATACGGCCTTATATAAACAAACTGATTGTCTGTTCGTCTTATTGCTTTCGCGATTCCTTTCTATCTTTAACTTGACGATCAAATTGAAAGTAACGCCCGGATTTACCCGATAAACCGTTTATTGCGCGCAAATCCTCATCGGAATTTGATTACGTGTCGGATACTTTTCATGTGTGTGTAAATGTATTTTGTGAAATTATGTGTTGTGTCTGGATTTTTCTGAAAAGCAGTTTTGACATTATTTAAGTACCAAGTAATATTACAGGCTAATATTTGCATTTGATAAGACTGAAAATTAGTTGTAATTGTTCAAAAGTCACTTTTTATCTTCGTGTCAGTCACAAAGATATCCAAACGTGAAACAATTAATGAACGTGATTAATTTATATTTAATGTTTACGAAAGACGTATTCTTCTAGTCAAGATTTATTAACTAAAAACAAAAGTGAGTCAAATTTTAGACTGACTAGGTACATATCCTGGACCTTAATCTGTATTTCAAGTTCACAGACAGATCTTATCGATTTCATGTGTCAATAGTACGAAATAATCTCGTGAAATATGTCACAATGAAATACTGATAACAGTTGAATACCTGCAGTATCAACCATTGAGTTAACTTAACACCATAAAAAGATAACTGGCGTTCCACCATAATATTTACCTACATGTGAGAGATATTCAATTTGCACTTGAAAATAAATAAATGCGTACCTATTTTCCTTGTGAAATAATTTACAAGGTGCAATAAATAATGAGACATTAATATGTGAACTAGTTGTTTGCACAGGTTATTTATATAGCATTGTTGGAAGTATCTTACTAATAATATCATAATGAACGAGGCTAGTTCCCGCACGATGCGCCGGCGCCGAGCAACCCTCGTGACTCGAACAAAACAAGACCTATCTTCGTACAGCTCATTTAAATAAACTTTTGTGTCACCAACCGTGAAAATTAAAGGAAGAAATGACAGGAAGGACATTTACAATTATATATGTAGCGCATAACACTGACAGTCGTGATTTGCTAAATTCTGCTGACTAGATGTAAATCTACTATCGAATATGCATGCAAATCTGACAGTGAAGCTCGTGGCTAACTAATCCACCCGCACGGACTGATTTTCAAGGTTAAGCTACTTTTGCTGAGGTCGGTTAGTGAATAGGTGATCATCCATTAATATAAACCGAGACTCCACCGATCCAGCCTCGAAATGCACGCTAAGCCGATGGTCCCGGCAGTCATTTGAAGATCTTCGACAGCCGTTACGGGTAGTCAAAAGCTAGAAAATCTGATGTGGTGTGGACTGGTATCACATGACGCCAAAGAACATCGTGTAACCAAGTTCCGACTTATTTAAAATTCAGTTTAATCCCCACTATGTTGGGCTCTACTCCCAGTATGAACGTACTGGAAGTCGATCCCAAACATGGGAAAAAAGGCTAGGCAGATCTGAGAGTAACGAATTTATGGAAAGATTATTACTTTAGTGCACTCTTAAAAATAAAATTGATGAACTTACCTAAACACGGGTCATTAACGAATTATGCTAGGAACATTATATAGCTGTCGAGTTAGTAATTTTATTAATTAGTCTTCAAAAATCTTTGTTCGTTGCACGTGTTTTCGTCAAATTATTTTACTTCCGGGTTAAATTTGGAAGCCATTGTCATCGTAAGCAAGACCTTGGTACAACTCGCCCTCTGAAAATTCTTTGGAATAGTATAGTATAGGTTTCTACTTTCAAATAAATCTTGGCGATCATCATCATCATTTGTTGTCGTTACCTCAATTTGGCGGCATTCCAGAAGGTGACTCTTAGCGTGTTTTTTTCTGCGTAACTTGTAACCGTACCCAGAGCCGTCACTTGGGATTGGTCAATCAGAAACGCATTTTTTTTTATAAGTAATCTATTTTTTGAGAGTCGGCTATGGGTGTGACAACTTATGACTCCTATTATTAGCTCCTGTAAAACAAATGTTTGCATGAATAAATAAATAAATATTTAGGAATATCATTTATCATTTACCTCCTTTCAAGCAATATCTTGAAAACGATTCATCCATCGCTTCTTTGGTCTTCGCCCTTTTCGCCTTGAAAACATAAAGTTACGAAACAGCTCATTTAACGGGGTATCCTTTACGCTAAATGCCTTCAAGGCCGCATTCCAACCTTGATACATTCAAAGGCGGTTTCCACCAATCAGCCTTGCTTATCAATCATGAGCCGACAGGTGACAACCGTCTCTTAAAACAAGATAAGACATTGAACTAGCAAGTGTTAGCTCATCAAAGAAAGTCTCTTTAGATTGGGTAATTTTTTTTTCCATTAAGTTTTTCCAGACTATCTATATCTGTATTTAAATTAGCTTATCGTCATGTGGTCTTCTAGGAATTCTCTAGCATGTCGTTTGTTTTGCTGACGTTATTTTGCTTCTTCAGTGTCGTGTTTTTCTGTTTCAGTTCTCGTCATATTAACTTCACTGACATATATATTTGCACTTTCTTTGGTTAACATTTGTTTTAAGCTCAGCCTTGTTTCACGAAAATCAAAATCACATGCTTGTGAATCGTCAGATTAAATGCGATGATTCCTTGAATTAAATAAATTTATTATTGTATATTATTATAATATTTACTTATTTAAACCTGAAATTAATTCAGTAGGTATTAGTTGTTGGTTACTGATGAACGCTACCGATGACGCCAAATTCGTAACCGAATGCTAGGCCAACACTATTTAGGTCGTCATCGACAAGCGAGGAAGAAGATTTTGGTCAAATTCCCTGGATTTAGATTAAGTACTACTTATACTTCTCAGAGTAGATCTGTTCTAATCAAATCTTTATCAAACTGTCTTACGATTATATAAAAACAAAATAAAAAAAGATGGCAAAAGTTACGTAACAGAACATGGATACCATGCAAAAAGACATACATCAGTGCAGACACACCTACGGATACAGATAAGTACCTAATTTTGACAATTGAATTACATAATTTATTTTATGTTTTGCTACATCTCCCGTACCTACAAACGTTGAACCGAAAGGTTCTTGAAGAACAATACCCAACAATATTTGCCTACTTTTGATAACACTTCCTCTTGCGCGGGCGCAAATATACGATCAATCACGTGTGTATCATTTTAGATACGTTTAGATAAATCATAACGTATTTGTGTTCGTACAAATCTTACACGATCTTATCGTATTGCTATAGAAATAAGAAAAAATCGCATGATTCATGGATCATGTCATATTTGTATAATCCTCAGCCTATAAGAATGCTTCAAGCTATTTGTTTACGTAGGATCTCTCTCAATTTATCACTTTCTTTAGCTTAAACTGTACGGACTTTTTTTGTCTTACGAGATATTAGGCAGGAGAAAACATGTTGCGCGGACATAAAAACGTGCGGAAGAAAAAAACATGCTGTCCCTAGCCCATGGAATTGCGTAGTATAGACAGGAGGATGATAATTTGGCCCATTGAGCACAAATAAATTATTAAAAACCAGCTAAGCGCCTGTCGGACTTCGCACATTTTGGGTTCCGTACCAGAATGCAAAATCATGTTGGTTGTAATAGAAAAATTGAGAGAATTTCAAAGAAAAGTCTTAGATCTTATGATTTATCAACATATTGGTTTTTGTTAGTGAAATATACGTAATAATAAACATTATCACCAAATTTGAAATTCATAGGTCAATGAGAAGTCAGAAAATTCTTCGGAACAAAATTTTATAAAAAAGCTGACTTTGGCGGCGTCTCATTCCTTTGCTTTTCAATATTTTTAAAACCAGAAACACAGTAGGTATGTATCTACTCAACGAATTCTAAACAATGATACCACCCTGGTAATACCCACTCGATGGGGTAAGTCAACTTTTTTTACGGGTCTCTCTTTAGCAGTGTGGGAGCTCCCTTAAAAAAATTTACAAGTATTTTTTGATAATTTGTATGGCTTTGGGTCAACAAGATGCTTATAGTGTAAAAACTTAAAAACTGTAGCTAGTTTGGCTAAAAAACCTATGTGATAGACGACAGACAGAAGAACACGTGAGTGACAGCAATAGGGTTCCATTTGAACCCTTCGGGTACAGAACCCTAAACACGTCAATGCATGTTCAATAGTGAAGAAGAAACTGCAGAACATGAAGTTCCAAGAGACCAAAGACATCACCTTAAATTTCCCCGATTCCAAATAAACCTCTGAAGGAAAAAGATACTCACTTTGACTCCTAAGTTTAATTAATCTAGTAGGTATAGTTTACCAAATAGGCCTAAATTTTACGTACCAGTGCGTTAGCCATCGTCCGTGTATTGATATTCTTGTCGAAGTTAGGTAAGTGATGGCTGGTAATAGGATTGATCGCTGTTACGGCTTCATCAGACGTGGCTAAACTGCGTTCTGTACGTCACGCTTCGGTAGTGGCTCTGACATGACGTGACTATAGATACCTAGATATGTTGGTACATGTTGCTCTGTTGCGTCACCTGATACGTGGATGTTGATCAGTTTTACCAAGCTTTTATTTAACTTGCTATATAATTACTATGGGTCAAATCTTGCAATTGAATTTTAAAACAGCTATCCCCAACAGACTGAGCTAAAATTATTAGTATTTTGAATGACTTTTTAACTAATTAACATGATTATAATTATAATTATTTATTAAGTGACAATTGTTTTATAATTACAATTATTTTATTAAATGAATTATTGAATATTAGTAAATGAATTTTAACCTGACAACTATAATATTGTACTTTGCAATCAACCAATCAATTTTAAATTTTTCATGCAATGTTTTTAATGTGTCATGTGTTAATTTATATATATGAATTCTTATGTACATTCTATGTAATTTGTAGTTCTTTTATGGGAAAAACTTCTAGAAATAAATGATAATTTAATTTAATTTTAAATTATAAATCCAATATAGACTCCCAAAGATGGCGGACCAATTATATTGTACGCACCCTTGATATAAGTAACGGGTTTGCTGAGAAGAATAGGTTTTTATTTTTTATTTTTTTTATTTATGGCTTGCTTTTGACCACTATCTTACCTAACAGTAAGCGATGATATATTCGACGGCCAAATATTGGCATTATTAAAATTTGGTCTTCGAAAATGAACTCAAAATATAATTCGTCCAATCGTCAACCTCACTTGGAAGCACTGACAGATGAAGTTTAAGCAGTAAGTTTGCAATTTAGATTAAACAACATTTCTATAATGTCAAGCCAAGCCAGTGATAAAAGCATCACATGTGGACGATGTTAGAATTTTAACTTTTTTTTTTTTACAGCTGCTAAGCAAGGCAGATGCAAAGCTTTGTAAACAATGTCTTTTAAATTGGCGTCATTAAATGATCATGATTTTAACAGTTTTTATCCTACTCAACAAGGACTAAATTAGCGCATTCCATGAATACGTGTAATACCAATAAAAGCCCAATAAATATGTTTCAAAATGTTCTCGCGCAGCCTTCAGAATTTCTGCAGAATTTAAGTACATGACTAAGTAGTTAATGAACGACTTAGCATTTGTAAATTAGTTCAATTTGCATGTAAATTATTCAGAAGACAATGGATCGCTCCGAGTTCGCAGATGTCACTTTCATGTATCACAGCAGTGTTTCAAACACGAAATAAAGTATCTCAGTGTATTTTCAAGTTTATCTTTTTGTATATATGCCTACAATAGACGATCATGCAGTCTCAGAGAGTTTGTCAGGAAGAGAGATTATTATTTGATGTCGTCACAAAGTAAGTTTTAGTTCAGTATTATCTTACCTTAGTAATTCAAACTATGGGAGAACCGTAGATAGAGGAAACTCAAAAACTGGTCCATCATGAAAAGACAGAAGAAAGAAGCATGCAAATGCCTAACGTCAATTCATTCATACTTTGCTTATACAATATTTTATCATTTACTTAAGGGCCTTCCACCGCTTTAGTGCCGTAAAACTGTTACTAACGGCTAGGTTAAAAGGTTTTAAAAAATATATATTTATTATGGATTCATGTACATTATTTGTGAAAACAAAAATTATCTTGTAAATAATAGTTTTGTTTAAAAAAATAATTAATGACACGATATTTTATCGCTACCTTTGGATACTCCTCCAAAACGACTTGTATGTTTAAAAATATTTGTACACAGAGAAATTGATGGCTATAATTTCTTCATAACTGAAATAAAATATGTAAATCAAAGAATATGTTGCAAACAAAACTGTCCAAAAGGAGGTTCAATATTGGTATTCTGGCTCCGAGCGGGCGCACGGCCAGTAGGTACTGCGTTAACATAGGGAAATATATACGACTTAAATTTAGGTAACAAGATGATGGCTAGTCAAAATTGACTTAGTTCCTATAACAGCCTTAAATATCGTCCCATTATTTAGCTAAGGTAAAAATGAAAAGTAACATTATGTATTGGTTAAACAAGAAACCCTTAAAAATGATGTTATACCTATGGATATGATATACTTACATAATCTACCAGGCAGTAATGCCGTAGTGGATTGTATAAAGAAAAGTAACACTTACACGTATGTCAAGGCGACAATGGCGCATCGTTGTGCAATCTTTAACAAGTACCAGTTATCCGTATAAATTAAGACTCCGAAGTATGACAGCCATTGAAGAGATTTAATTTCCCTGTGAAGAAAGACATGTTTGGTAACACGTAAAGATCTTGATAATATGGCTTAAAAACGCAATAATACCTTTCTTGGTATCTACTTATTATCAGAAAAAGATTTTATGTAGGGTTTATTTTTATCTACAAACAAAAACACTCAGACTTTAGCCTTGTTAACACTAGCCGGTAAGGAGGAGAAAATACCGAGACAGGCTTTGAAAATGTTTGCGGAAAGCAAAGACAAAGTCAATAGTAAATTGTTGCATCGAGCGCAAAGTGAGTTATTAATGCATGAGTGTTATGTTGGTGCCCGAGCGCATGCAAAGGCACTAAATTAATACGAGTGCATTAATTACTTACTTTAGCGAGCTGCGTAATCTACTTTTCTTCCAACTACCACCAACTGCACCAACATAATACTCATGTATTAATAACTCACTTTGCGCTCGATGCAACAATCTACTATTATGTCAACTAGGTCATTTGAACGTCAAAAATATAAATTTAAAGTTAATAATAATTTATTCTACCAATTCATTCGGAAAAGTAGCTTGTTATGGAGAAGGACGGACAAGAAAATCCATAAAATAACGGACAAGAAACATCATAAGAAACAAAGATGAATTTGAATGGAAAAGCATAGTTAGAAAGGACCTTTGGCTAGCTGATAAAGTCACCGCCAGATATAAAAAATACACCTGTCTACCAATGTATTCCAATATTTCAAAACGATACGAAAAAAATGTAATGGCAGCGTCGCTAACACGGTGAAAACAAACGTATTGCGGTAAGGGGCGTCCTTGACCCTTTCACTTGGCATTCAGTAATGATTTAATAACTCATAAACGAGTGGACGGATTTACATGATTTAAACGGATAAAATCATTTTACGCCTATACGTTTCATTGTAGACAAAAATTATCAAAATATCTTCATAAACAAAAAATCATGTTTTCAAGTTACGTAATTGCACTTTTTGGTACATTTCGGATCAATGGCTTTTATTTTTTTGTTATATGTCGGCGATTTTAGTAAAAATAAATAAAAGGAATATGTATGTTTGAATTGTAGTGGCTGATACACTTTACTTTCTGCCTAACCACCTGGGATAACGGGGGTTAGTTTATGGTTCTAATAGTAGTAGAAGCAAGCATGATACAAAGAAAAACCAAGAAATAAAAGGACAGAGCAGAAAGATGAAGATGAAAACCAAACATGACAACACAGCTTCTTATATAGTCACCACCCAGAGTTCAACAGCCTTATTAATTCCGGTAAAATCGCTCCAATAAGTTATAGGTAGGCTCTCACTTAATTACTGAACACATGAAGTGCTTCCTATCGACGTACCAACAGACGGTGAAACCCCGAATGGTTACGAAGGGCACACGTCGCGTCGGCGATGCGACCTAACAGTCGTCACTACCGAACGGTAAGGCCACGCATATACTTAACAATTTCGCACGCAATATTTCATTATACGTGAGCTGGTTTGAAATTAGAACACCTTATTGACACCATGAAGACAATGTTGTTTATGACATTATCTAAACTGGTACCATAAAGAGGTCAATTTGTAGGTGTAGGGTATTTTTTAACCCGACAATGTGCACGTTTCTATGAAATTGGACAATGGAGTGAGCAGAGGGAAAGTTAGTGTCATGAGATGGCCTTGTTGCTTTAGTGATCGCAAGCGCACCTGCTGAGCTATCCTAGATTTGAACCCTGGCAAAGTGAAATAGAGTGATACCCGGTGTAGTCAGATTAAAATCTGGAAGTAAAGAGGATTTAAGCAGCAGTTATCACATCACATCACACTAATATTATAAAGGCGAAAGTTTGTGAGTGTGTTTGTTTGTTACTTCTTCACGCTCAAACGGCTGGACGGATCCCGGAAAATTTGGGACAGAGATAGATTATAGTCAGAAATAGCACATCCTCCTCCTCGCATCGTGTTCCTTATTACTAAGGGTCGTGATTCCCTGGTCTTCGTGTAAACAGCATCTGTCTTTGGCATCGTGGAGAGTATCGTGCCGCCTGGTATTAAACGATGTGCGGACTTGGTCTGACCATCTGACTGTTTTTGTGGCAGCTAAATTAAGACTTGGAACTTTGATTGCTGCTATTATGCCTTAAATATTGCCATATATAATTATTCTACCACTTATGAGGAAGCTGGAGTTATGAACATGGATCTGGATGAAATTTGGGACAGAGATGTATAGTGAGGTGATACCACTTAGGATACTTTTAATCTTCTTTTTATCAACATAAGAATTCCCTTGGGATAATTTTTGACATTCACGCGGGCGGAGATGCTGACAGAACCTCTCTCTCTCTTGCCTAGCCTTTTCCCAACTATATTGGGGTCGGCTTCCAGTCTTACCGGATTCAGCTGAGCACTAAGTGTTTTACGTGGAGCGACTGCCTATCTGACCACCACAACCCAGTAACTGGGTAACACGGTACCCTTTTGGCAAGACTGGTGTCAGATCTCAAGCTTCTGACTACCCGTAACGACTGTCAAAGATCTTCAAATGACAGCCGGGGCCAACGGCTTAACGTGCTTTCCGAGGCACGGAGGAAACTCAGTATGTTGAAAATGGTCACCCATCCACAGACCGATGCTGACAGAACCTAGTAGTATTATATTATCTGCGGCAGCAGGCTAGCTCCCTTGAACTTAGGGGCTTACCTATAACAATGACAGGCAAAATGTTTGTGAATTATATAAGTTTTAAAGAACAAGGAAGAAGATACGATAAACCGGCCAAGTGCGAGTCTTACTCGCGCACAGAGGGTGACGTATAAACAGCTACATTCACCAAAATAAATAGGTAACATTACTTACGTTCATAAACAATAAAAGCACCGAACATTGCTCTAACGAAGGGACAAAATTAACTTTGCCGTTCGAAAACTGTTGTCCCCATACATCAATATTATAAAAAAGTTTTACTTTTCTTAGTACATTTTATGAGTTGGTCGACTATTACTTGTAGACTTGTAAAGCTTCTTTTTTCTTTTTCTTTTAATTTCTTTACATATACAACTACCGTGAAAATTTTTACATATTCAAAAGCAACCAAGCTGGCAGGGCGGGGGAAACACTTGACTCTGACAACGATTTACCATTTAAAGCTTAATTTTACACAAATGGATCCCTGAATTGAAAAATGGTTTTCACAGAGCCGTAATATTTTTGAATGACCTATCCAACGATACCCCCACCATGGGATAGACGAGAAAAAAAACATACCCACTTTTCGTGTACCGGAGGTATCCTAAAACTTGACAGTATGATTAATATTTATGTATATCCATGTCAAATTATAGCTCTCTAGTGCTAAGACCCTCTGAGCTAAGCTGCGGACGGACGGACAGACGGACATGGCGAGGGTTCCATTTTGACTACGGAACCCTATAAAGGGTATGAATAAAGGCGAGATTATTGACAGTCCGGACGGAAAGCCCAATATCACCTACTAGGAATCGAACTCGGGAGTCAGGGCATCCATGCTCAGAAGGCGCTACTCTGATAACTTGACTATCAAAGCAGATTCTTATTAATATTTAACCTACACTGTCCCCCCCGCTGGGCATAAGCCTCAAATACTTCCAGTACGGAATGAAATTCCCTCCAAAATGTTGCGAAGCCGCGAAAGCATTAGAAAGTTGTTCTATTTTTAAACCTAACCATAAATTAAACAGCAAGAGTACGGGTCGGTTTTTCGGACTCATCGTTATTAAGGTCAACGTCGAATTAGGAACGACATCTCGTTAACATAAACCATTTTCTGTATGTAATTATATGAACCATTAATGATGGATGGTGAGGGAGAGGAATGGTATGAAAGAAAAGGTAGTCAGTGATATCAAGACGGTTGGCAGGAAAAAATGGAAAAAAAAAACTTGTTGCGCCGAGCCCTATTAACATTTATTTATTTATTTTTATCTATACTTATCTGAAACTAATATTATAAAGAGTAGGGGGTAATCTCTGGATCTACTGTACCGATTTAAATGAAATTTGGCATATGTTTGGCAGATAGTTTTGTTCCCTTGGGATGATAAAACACATTTTACGCGGGCGAAGCCGCGAACAGGAGCTAGTTTATTTATATACACACAAAAACGCTTTACAGAGAAAAGAAAGAATACATATTGAAGAGCACAAAGGTACTGCTTATTTCATTAGAAATTTCTTTCAGCATCTTATATTTTTTGTGGGCCATGTCATACCTTTACTAACTAAAACCCACCCGTGTTCTTTCAGTTGCTTGTGCCAGTTTGCTGATATCTCTTTGAGGCGCTTGTTGAACACTAGGCGCTGTCGACTCGAGCCTGGTCCTTATCGGACGACGAGCTACCATTACTTGCCGTCCGCAAACCTGCGGTGGCCGGGAATCGGCTTGCGTCTCCCTCACGCGTTCCGCCTCTTCTTTTGCGAGCATTACTTCAATGTAACTGCAAACTTTCATGTAATGCAAAATGTCAATTTAAACTGCTAGACAATGTCACGGAATGCAACGAGTGCCCAACGGGATGAATCTAAATGAAACTGCAAGTAGTCCGATTCAAACCACGTCTAATTGAACACTAAAATGTAATATACATAAACTGCATAGAATAATGCAATATGTCAGTGTCAATGCACTGCCAAATGTAGGTTGCGTCCAAAGTGCAGATACGCGAGCCTACTGGCTAGCTTATTGTTTTAAAATATATTCATAACAATAAGCTAGCCAGTAGGCTCGCGTATTTGCACTTTGGACGCAACCTACATTTGGCAGTGCATTGACACTGACATATTGCATTATTCTATGCAGTTTATGTATATTACATTTTAGTGTTCAATTAGACGTGGTTTGAATCGGACTACTTGCAGTTTCATTTAGATTCATCCCGTTGGGCACTCGTTGCATTCCGTGACATTGTCTAGCAGTTTAAATTGACATTTTGCATTACATAAAAGTTTGCAGTTACATTGACATTTACGTATGTTAGGCTAACCCCCTTACATAGTTTTTTTGGTCCTTCGAAACCTTTGCAAGTATCGTACGGTCCGATATCGGTCGTGGAAGATCGTCGCGGGATCTGTGTCGTGTCGTATCATACCGCGCCGCGAGTGTTGCCGTGCAGGAGCGTTCGGGGAGGAAGCAGCGATCCAGGTTCCAGAGCGTCACATTGCAGTTGCAAACAGGGAGAGTTCCTGAATTTCAAGTAAGATCGTTCATTATTTATCTTACGACTTTACAATGGAGGGTTTAATCATGCGTCAAGCCGAGATCCTCGAGGAGCTGAAGAGAATCCATTCTAATTTTAAGAAGGATTCAGTGAGCAGGAAGACCACCGAATACATTCATAATAGGCTCCAGCGATTGGATGTTCTATGGGCAGAATGCGAGGAAAAGAACCGGGAGCTGACCGCAGTAGAAGAGAAAGATCATCAGTATTATACCGGTAATATTTTTGAGGTCATTAAGGGCTGGTACCACGGTGCGCGTCAGGAAATTGCAGCCTTCGAGAAGAAGAATCTTGCTGGGCCCAGTAACGCCGGCCATAGTAAGCTAAGTATTGAGTTCGACAAAACCCTGTTCGAGACATCTGTAGGGGCAGAGGACAAGCTACTCGAGTTACAGCAGTTGCAACAAGCTAATTTCCGTGCATTCAGCAGGTTATTGAATAAAAATCTCACCGAGGTTAAGGAAAAGTGGGAAATTGAGGATATGCTTAAGACGGTAGAATCTCGGTGGACTGCAATTGATAAATTACATTTACAAATTGATGGCATATTAGAGGGGACACCGCATGATTATTACGAAGAATTTCTTCGTTATGAAAATGCATTTGCAAAAATAAAACGGGCGTTAAACACAAAATTAAACGCTTCTATTCATCAACAGCAAACGCTGCCTAAAATTGACATACCCATTTTTAACGGCAATTACACATTATGGCCTACTTTTATGGATCTGTATGTAGAAGCGATTCACAATAATCCAGCTCTTGCAAAAACTCAGAAAATGCAGCATTTAAAGGGTAGACTTCGCGGTGAAGCGGAAAAGCTCGTGCAGCATTTACACATAGCTCCAGAAAATTATGACACGTGCTGGGAAATTTTGAACCATAGATACAACAATAAGTTCCTGTTGTTCACCAAAAATTTTCAGATATTTATGCGTGAACCTAATTTGCAAAAACAATCTGCATTCGACTTAAAGCGGTTATATGACACTAGCAATGAAACCATAAATGCGATACACAACTTGGGCATTGACACTAGCGCTTGGGATCCGGTCCTAGTTTACGTGCTATGCGAGAAGTTAGACGCCGAAACGTACTCGGAATACATGCAGTCCAGGTCAGATCCGCGGGAGATACCAACGTACAATCATTTTATGGATTTCGTCGAAAACAAGTTTATGGCATTAGAACCATTGCACAGGAAAAAGCCAGAAAACGGAAATAAACCTGTTTCAAAACCACAATCTGCCACGCCGAATCCATTCAACAAAAACTACAAGTCAGCGAATCCACAACCTAACAGAAGTTCATCAAACTATTCTCGTAATTTCCATGCATCAAACGCTGGGCAATTCAGCAAGATTGTTTGCCCATTGTGTAACACCAATCATGCATTATTTCAGTGCTCCAAATTCGCTGACATGCTGAGTCCGGAAAAAATGGCATTTATAGAAAACAATAAAATATGCAAAAATTGTTTATATGTGCATAATAAGGGTTACTGTGCGTCACAGAAAAGATGCAGAGATTGCAACGAACAACATAACACACTTCTGCACAGCGCTATTGCAATTTCAGCGCAAACGCCCTCAGCAACACAAACAGCACCTAAACCGTCGTCATCGACTTCAACTAGGTCAAATAAAAATCTACAAAACAACTTCGCATCAAATAATGATGATGAAATATTATTACCAACAGCATTATTGCAAGTAGCCACAGCTGGAGGTGACTACATTACACTAAGGGCTCTAGCTGACCAAGGCTCACAAATTACGTTGATAACGGAGAATGCTGCACAAAGATTGGGCATAAAGCGTCAACAGCTGAGTGCAACCATAAGCGGCATCGGTACCCTATCCAACAGGAGTAAAGGAAAGGTCCGTCTATCCTGCAAGTCCTTATATAACGACTTCCAGTTTACAACAGAAGCGTTAATCATGCCACGGGTAGTAAACAATCTGCCCAACGTTACATTTGCAAAGAAACCTTGGGCTCATGTGACAGACATCACACTAGCCGACCCAGATTACAACTTATCTAGGCCTATTGACATACTTCTGGATGCACACGTATTTTCCGAAATACTCATGAATGGCTTAGTCAAAGGGCAGGTTAATGATCCCATGGCTCAACAAACACGGTTGGGGTGGATATTGTCAGGCAATGTCACCAAAACATTTAATTGCAACGTCGTAGTTAATGAAGTTAACGACTTGTCAAAATACTGGGAAGTGGAAGACATCAATGGAGATGCATGCAATTCCATGACGTCAGAGGAACGATATTGTGAGGAATTCTACACTGCAACAACCAAGCGACTAGGTGATGGCAGATATGCAGTTCGGTTGCCAATGAAGCCTAATTTTAATCAGCTGCTGGGCAAGTCAAAGTCACGAGCTGTAGCACAGTTTATGCAATTAGAAAGGAGATTAGGCAGGGATGACAAATTATCAGATAGTTACATCAAATTTATGCAAGAGTACCTGGAAATGGGACATATGAAGGAGAGCAAACCGGGCTGCAACACGGCATACTACTTACCTCATCATGGAGTCCTAAAACAGGACTCAGTGACATCAAAATTGAGGGTGGTTTTTAACGCCTCCCAGAAAACTGACACAGGTTACAGCCTGAATGACTTGATGGAGTGTGGCCCTAAGCTTCATCAAGATTTATTGACATTATTATTAGGATGGAGGCTACACAAGTACGTCTTTACTGCAGATTGTGAGAAGATGTACCGCATGATCCTTGTCCATGAAGAAGACCAACCCTTGCAAAAGATCCTGTGGAGGGAATCCAACCGAGATCCTTTGAAGGAGTTCCAGTTGTGTACAGTGACGTATGGCACCAAGGCAGCACCATTTCTAGCTCTTCGAACGCTGAAACAGCTTGCAGATGATGATGCACAGAAATACCCGTTAGCAGCGGATGTCATTGCTAACGAAATGTACGTTGATGACATCCTAAGTGGCAGCAACTCCATCGAACGAGCACAAGAAATTCAAAAGCAACTCATCGACATGCTGTGTGGAGCTGGCCTTACACTACGGAAGTGGTCAAGCAACGACCAGACCTTGATTGAAAGCTTATCTTCTTTAGATCTTAACCAAACGACGAAGCATTTTACAAACGATGGAATGACAAAAGCCTTGGGGGTACAGTGGAATCCTACAACTGACACATTTTCGTTTACAAACAAAATACAATCTGACAGTAAAAACCAATTGACAAAAAGAAAGCTACTATCGGAAATCTCGAAAATTTTCGACCCACTGGGCTGGCTGACACCTATGACAGTAAAAGCAAAACTGCTGTTCCAAAGCATCTGGCTATCAGGATGCGAGTGGGATGAAATCTTACCTGACAGCGTGCAAGAAGAATGGAAGCAGTTTACTAGCGATCTACACAAAATAACCGAATACCAAATACCAAGGTGGCTGGGAGATATTACGAAACCATTCCAAGTACATGGGTTCTGTGATGCGTCAGAAAAGGCCTACGCATGCACAATATACCTAGTGACCATAAACAACAATGACGAGCCCGTAACCAGACTTATCGCTGCAAAATCGAGGTTATCGCCAATCAACAAAAAATTGACTCTACCGCGACTCGAATTATGTGGAGCGCTACTACTTTCACGGCTCATGAAGAAGGTTCTGACAACCTTTAAATGGGATAGTGTGCACAAAAATACATACGCCTGGACGGACTCTATGATTGTATTAGGCTGGCTGCATGGGGACGTCACAAAATGGAAGTCGTTCGTCAGCAACAGAGTACAGCAAGTGCATGACGTAATTCCAAAACAGCACTGGAGTTATGTCAAGTCCGAGGAAAATGCTGCAGATTGTGCATCACGCGGAATCAGTTGTTCCCAACTATTGCAACATTCTTTGTGGTGGCAAGGTCCCCACTGGATGAAAACTTGCAGTGAAGATACTTTTGATAAAATTACAATTACACCAACAACATGCGAATCAAAACAAAAACAAATGCAAACGTATGTTGTGAAATGTGAACCGTCTTCAATAGTAATTGAGTTATTAGACAGACACAGCGATTTGACTCGTATAACAAGGGTCATTGCTTGGATGAAACGTTTCATAAACAGCTGTTCGAACACCAACACTCATCGTACTACTTATTTGACATCTATAGAACTACAAAGCGCTGAAAACCTAATAATGAAACATATTCAATTACACACCTTCAATGACGAGATTATGAGTTTGAAGAAAGACAGAGGTTTGAACACAAAAAGTCACCTTTTGAGTTTAAATCCATTCCTTGACAAACATGACATTCTGCGAGTAGGTGGAAGGTTACGTAACTCAAACCTACCCGAAGACACTAAACATCCAATTCTACTACCACATGACAATAAACTGACAGAGTTATTAATCTGGCAAGCTCACAGAAGAACACTACACGGAGGTCCTAAGCTAACGCTGACACATCTACGACAAAGAGTATGGATCGTAGGAGGACTTCGCGCCGTCAAAAAGGTCTTACACAAATGCGTAACATGTCGCCGACTTAATGCTAAACAAACAAACCAGATTATGGCTGACCTACCAGAGCCGAGAGTGACAGTATCTCGCCCATTTACACATACAGGTGTCGATTTTACTGGATACATTGAAATCAAGGCAAGTAAAGGCCGAGGCGTCAGAACATTGCTGGCGTACGTTGCAGTATTTGTTTGTCTGGCAACAAAAGCCATTCATCTAGAACTGGTAACAGAACTATCCAGTACAGCATTCCTATCGGCTTTCAAGCGCTTCTGCGCACGCCGAGGTACGCCCCGGGACATGTACAGCGACAACGGTACGAATTTTGTGGGTGCAAACCGGATCCTACTGCAACAATACAAACGCATTGTAGAAAACATTGACAACTTCTTCTTGGGAAAAATATCAGAGATGGGAGTTCAATGGCACTTCAATGCCCCGGTATGGCCAAGCGCAGGCGGACTGTGGGAAGCCGCTGTGAAGAGCATGAAATACCATCTCAAACGGGTCATTGGAGACCAACGTCTCACATATGAAGAATTTACCACTCTGCTATGTCAGATAGAAGCTTGCTTGAACTCACGACCACTATGCACCGTTTCAGAGAACGGCGAAGAGATAAACTGTTTAACTCCAGGACACTTCTTAACCGGCACATCACTCATGACAATTCCAGAACCCGACATGGACAAGACTTACCGTTTAAACACGAGATGGCAAATTGTACAACAAATTAGCAAGGATTTCTGGAAGAAGTGGTCGCAAGAGTACCTCCAACAACTACAAGCAAGACTAAAGTGGAAACGACAGAATACTGACATAAAGAAAAATGACATTGTATGCATTAAGGATGAAAGGTTACCTGCAGGAAAATGGGCACTGGGTCGTGTAGCAGATTTACACCCTGGAAAGGACGGCCACACTCGAGTTGTGACATTACGAACTGCAAAAGGTGAAACTAAACGACCTATTACAAAACTGGTACCACTAGTGGAGGCTGAGGAACAAGACAACCCTGACACTGACAAACTACCCAAAAACAGGCGAAACCGAGCTAAAAGGTTTAGCTGGAACAGCTTGGTTTGTTATATGCTGATGCTAGTTATGACATTGATAACACCTACTGTCCAGCAAGATATGAACCTTACTCAATTGACAAAAAATCAAACACTTTACTTTGACAAGATTGCAGACCTACAAGAAATTAGAGATGAATGGAAACTGGTATTCTATTACAATATGACAAATTATTGGCGCAATATGGACACTTTGCAAGCATTTGTATCTCATATAAAGAAAGCTCGTTGCGAAGAGTGGATGATGCAATTTCTTGTTTTGATTAACCAACTTGAACAAAGCACGAGTGAACTAAATTATTACAACGAATTACTGAGGTCCCAGCGGATAATTCAACACAGGTTCAAAAGGGGATTAATCGACGGAGTGGGATATGTTGCAAATTCGCTATTTGGAGTGTTAGACCAACATTTTGCAGAAAAATATGAACAGGATATCGACACAATCCAACATAATGAAAATCACCTATTTCAATTGCTTAAAAATCAGACAAGTGTTCTGGAAACCGAGAACAACATTGTACAGCGTAACGAAGCAACAATGGTGAAACAGTTCACTTTAATCAACGATCACCTCACGTCCCTAGAAAACAAGACGCTCAAAGATAAACTTGAGAGTTCACATGCATTCTACATAATTACATCGGCCATAGCTGCGGAAAGAATGGCCCAAAACTTAAAGGATATTCAAGAATCACTCATCAACACCCTGACAAATATGTACCAAGGACATTTGGACGTACATCTACTATCACCAACCCAAATGCAAAGCGAACTAGATAGAGTAGCTCGACTACTACCTCGCGATTCTACACTACCTGAAGTTCATAATGACATAAGAGACATCTACAGGCTGTTCAGAATACATGCGCGCATAACAGAGCACTACCTATTGATGGAAATAAAGGTACCGATCTTGAGTGATGTCCTATACGAACTTAACAGACTTATCAGCATTCCCCAACGTATTGACATAAAACGGGTAATGTATGTTATTCCCAACTCTGCATTAATAGCATTTAACGCCAACCAATACTCATTTATACCCCTAGAACAGTACGACATTAATGAATGCCAAAAATTACGGGACCAATCTCTACTGTGCAAACTAAATCACCCTATATACAACACCGGTGATCGTCACAAGTCTATTTGCGATGTACAGCTAATTCGGGACAATGAAGAACACAGCGTTTATTGCCATACGGAAATAAAAATATGCACCGACAAATGGGTCAAATTACATCAACAAAACACCTGGTTTTATTATTGTTGTGACACGTGCGAAGTACAATTAGTGTGCGGTACTCAAATGACATCGGAGACGTTACGTCACTCGGGTCTGATAACGCTGAAACAAGGATGCAACTTGCAAGGTGACTCATTCACACTGCACGCATACATGGAACATACAAGCGACATTTTAGTTAAGGAACCATATGCCATGATCATGCCCAAGATCTCTCCAATCAACAACATCATCAACACGTCGATTCGTAACACCTCCCTGCACATTGAAACGCACGAAGAGACTTTTAAGAAAATTGACGCACAACTACGCTCAATTAAGGAACAGTCTAATCCTGAAATCTTATCCTCTCACGACGTCCACCACTACATTGCAATCTACATAACTTCTGCTATTAGCATTGCACTGCTTGTAACATCGATGTATTTTTGGCGAAAGATGGCTACCCAAAGACAGGGGGAGGGTCCGCAAGACGCAAGAAGCAGAAGCAGACGAGAAGAAGAGCATGACATCGAGGACAGGATCAGCAAGATCGACAAACGGGACTCAAAAGTGAGCAAAGTGTCGTGTGCTAACCCTACCACGTGTGTGATAAGTGAAGTGAAATTTGACACTGAAAAACATAGTGAAGTGTGCTAATTTATTACTATGACATTCTATTTATAGACTTTAGATATCCATATAAGATCAATCATATTTACATTAGAGTACTACATTTTTTACATTCTTATTTTATTTTACATATTTTGTATTGTTTTATTTAGTTATTGTCTTTCTGTGTTGTGGCAATATGTACGGTGCACGTACATGGGTTTTAAAATATATTCATAACAATAAGCTAGCCAGTAGGCTCGCGTATTTGCACTTTGGACGCAACCTACATTTGGCAGTGCATTGACACTGACATATTGCATTATTCTATGCAGTTTATGTATATTACATTTTAGTGTTCAATTAGACGTGGTTTGAATCGGACTACTTGCAGTTTCATTTAGATTCATCCCGTTGGGCACTCGTTGCATTCCGTGACATTGTCTAGCAGTTTAAATTGACATTTTGCATTACATAAAAGTTTGCAGTTACATTGACATTTACGTATGTTAGGCTAACCCCCTTACATGCTCTATCTACTGATTTCAGCTGATATCTGATACATTAAAAAACCAGCCAAGTTCGTGTCGGGCCACGCGCAGTAATAGGATGCCGTAGTTGCATAATAATGCGGACAAAGAAGAGGGTTTTTTGTTGTTACATGAACATTAAGTGGTTTCAGCGGCTCAGTAGGTTCACAACGTCTAAAAACGGGCCCACATAGGACGATTCACTTTATTATAACTCCTTCTTCAGTAACCTGAAGAAGGTTACAAAAACTGATATCTATTTGAGTACCACCGCGGATAGAAGCAAGCCTTTGTAAAAATACTGCAGTATTGCCGTTACGGAGATAGTCTTCGTTTAAATCTCCAAATATTTACAAACCGAAAACAAATATTTTAGTATGAGTATTTTCAAACAACCTACTCAACTACCAAAAGTAAAATAAAAATTTCAATGGTAGGAACAAACAACCAACGTAAATAAGCTGCAATAAATATATGAAGGACGTCGATTGCGAAAGGAGCCGATACGAGCACGCGTTAGAGCCACGGGGAATGGTATGATTCGTTCCTGGATCCACGCGCGCACGCTCCTTGTTTATTTCTCTTTCGGAATTTGAAAAATTTCGAATGTGGTGTACATTCGAAATTTTTCTAATCTGAGGTATTCACTATTTCGTTCTCGAATATTTTAGGCAACTCAATTAGTCATGTAGTCGGGTCTCATATTGACTTTATAGATGGATATCGATAAAAGAAAAGAAGTAATTTAATATTTCTAAAAGATAATATTATGAAGAGGCCCGCCCGCCTCAATGAGCATAATTAAATTAGTACATAATTTCAAATTGATTTTATTTATAAAAATATATACAAACCTCCAAATAAAAAAACCAGGTCTTATTTTTTCGAATTAAGAAATCGGGCATCAATCGATAACGATAATGTAATTAAAATTGCAATGTGTTATATTGCACTGATGTGACCATGGTTGAGTAGCAGTAAGTATCGACCTATGACATGAATGTCAAGCTTACGGCAACCGCAATTAAGTTTATAATTGCGACCACTGAGAATACCGCCATCTATGGTCGGGTAGCGGAATTTGCTTGGCAATCGAATTTAATTTGACTTTAGATTATAAAACGTCGAAAATACTTCTGCACTAACACAAAATAGACTCCCCCGCACGCATACGCCGTATGAACTACGGTCCGGTACTGCCAACGACTCCGACCACTCCAATGCGTTATTCGAGCTTAAACATTATTAATTTAGAAATCATTAAGGATGTTATGATTTTATTTTACTTTAGCTTTCTAGTACTTAGAGTTTCTGAACTAAGCTGCGGATGGACAGATGGACAGAGCGAAACTATAAGGGTTCCTTGTTGACTTCGGAAGCCTAAAAAGCACTGAAGGTAGATACACCTACATACAGAGAAAATCTGTCATTTAAAATGATGGATTTTATTATCATCAGTATCTACCTATTCTTGCATCGTAACTCTCAAGGACAAGGTAAATTTAGATTTTACGTCAGACTAGATAATTTATGACTGCGTGATATAACAATTTTATCTAGCAGAGCTATATCATGTTTCACGTTTTAAAACCAAAATTCATCATTATCTGCAACACGACTTCGTCCACTGCTGAGTCTGCCTCTCTTTTCTTGTGTCAATCCCCGCACTTCTGTGCCAAACGATCAAAATTAGGTACCTAAAGTTAATAGGGATGATGTCAATAAAACTATTTAGTCCATCAGTTTTAGATTACTTACCTAAAAATATTGGTCTCGTATTTTTGTTTTGGTCACCTAAACAAATAATGCCGACGTTGCACGGCGTTGAAATATCGTGTGACTTCACGCTCTGCCAGTTGTGGAACTTTGATGTGCGGTTACCTTTGTAAATTTTATTCATTTGATAAAGCAAAAAATACATGTCCAATATTATTTGATAATCTCACTCGGATTAAATATAATTATTATTTTCTACCGAGAGAACTGTTGTGGGTAATTACTGCACGTTCAAAAAAGGTTTACCTAAATAAGTAAATAGACATTAAACAATGTCCATAGTCATCAGCTTTAGAAATTCATTATTGACTTAAGCTGCAGCGCGGTCAACTCTTCTTCATGATAAACTTAATAAAGATCAATATTCAACTTTGGGTATAATTGCCGGTCAACTTATTTTCTAAAACTTCGCTGAAACAAAGTTGATCATCTATATATATAAAAGAAGAAACTGACTGACTGAATGATCGATCAACGCACAGCCAAAACCGCTAGGCAGCATGAAATTTGGCATAAAGGTTCCTCAAGTGACATAAGTGATCACTAAGATAGGATTTTTGGTAATTCCACCCCACAGGGGGTAAAAAGGGGGTTGAAAGTTTTTATGAAATTTTTACAGTTTGTAAATTGGACACGTGAAATTTTATATTTACGATCTTGGTTAATAATAAGAATTAATCTATTTATTGATTTTTGAAAATTTAACCGCTAAGGCGGTAAAAAGGGGGTTGAAAGTTTTTATGAAATTTTTACAGTTTGTAAATTGGACACGTCAAATTTTATTTTTACGCTTTTGGTTGATAAAAAGAATTCATGTATTTATTAGTTTTTGGAAAATTCATCCCTAAGGGGGTAAAAAGGGGGTTGAAAGTTTGTATGTAATTTCTACAGTTTGTAAGTTGGACACGTGAAATTTTAGATTTAAGCATTTGAATGATAAAAAGAATTCATGTATTCATTAGTTATTGGAAATTCTATCCCTAAGGGGATAAAATAGGGGATGAATCTTTATAAGATTTTTTTTCGGTTTAGAAGGTAAAATTTCTCAAATTTTAGATTTACACTCTTGATTAATAAAAAAAACAATGAGTTTAATTATTGCCGGAAATACCACCCCTAAGGGGTAAACAGGGGGTTGAAAGTTTGTATGTAATTTTTACAGTTAGTAAATTGGACACATGAAATTTTATATTTTTGCTCTTGATAAAATGAATTAGTGTATCTATTGGTTTTTGAAAATTCCACCCCTAAGGGAATAAAATAGGGGTTGAAACTTTATATGACATTTTCATCGGTCTGGAAGGTAAAATATCTGAAATAGAAGTTTTACGCTCTTGATTAATAAAAAAAACAATGAGCTTATTGATTACCGGCAATTCTATCCGAATTGCCGAAAATCAATAAGCTCATTGTTTTTTTAAGGGGTTAAAGGTGGATATTTGCTTCTTTTTATGATGTAGGGGAGCAAGCGAGAGATATTTGTTTGAAAAGTCTAATTCCTTGGTCAAAATAATAAAGGTAGCATTAGTATTTCACAACTACCCCCAAAAGATAATTTAAGGGTTGTTAAAGTTTGTATGGAAAATCTTATTTCTTGGATTAATAAACTTGAAACTTGGCACAAATATTAAACTAAGTAAATAATAAAAGGATGTCATTAAAAGTTTTTCGAAACCTTAAAATATGATTTGGGGTGTGTTGAAGATCTTTTAATTCCGTGATCCGTTTGTTCCGTATGGTGCCGGACGTTAAGAATTTCACCATCCCATGTCTTCCCGTGGGTGTGTAAGAGGCGACTAAGGGACAAACCAGAGAATGGGCAGCAGCGTTCTCTGTGCTTCTGTAAGAACCATACTGCGATCGCCAACCCGCCTGCCAAGCGTGGCGATTATGGCAAAACCCCCCCAATGAAAAGCATAAATAAAAAATGGCCCCTAGTACCCGGCAGCCTGCCTACCCTCGACTACGGTAGCGGTCGAGGTTACGGCATGGAAAGGGGTGCAAAGAATCTCCGGACGAGATCCGGCTACCCCAACAATCACCGACGACTGGATCTGGCAACGTACAACACACGCACACTTCGGACCGACGAGAAGATCACCGAACTCGAAGAGGAATTGAGCAGGTTGCGATGGAGTATTATAGGGTTATCTGAAGTCCGAAGAGAGGGGGAGGACTCGATAATCCTCAAATCCGGTAACCTGCTCTATTTCCGAGAGGGTGACCGGCAGTCCCAGGGTGGTGTCGGGTTTATCGTCCACAAGTCCCTTGTGAACAACGTGGTGAAGATCGAGAGTGTGTCGACCAGGGTGGCGTACCTTATACTCAGAATATCCTCAAGATATTCGCTGAAGGTCATACAGGTCTACGCCCCAACCTCGGAACACCCCGACGACGAGGTAGAGACCATGTATGAAGATATCTCCAGAGCCATGCATGGTTTCAAAACTCACTTCACCGTTGTCATGGGGGACTTCAACGCGAAACTGGGCAAACAAGACGAGGATGAGCTGCAAGTGGGACAATATGGAGTTGGACGTCGGAACCACCGGGGTCACCTACTGGCCAGTTTTATGGAGAAGGAGGGCCTCTATATGATGAACTCCTTCTTCAAAAAGCGTGAACACAGGAAGTGGACCTGGCAGAGCCCCGATGGTGCAACAAAAAATGAGATTGACTTCATCATGTCAACCAAGAAGCAAATGTTCAATGATGTCTCTGTGATCAATTCGGTAAAAACCGGGAGCGATCACCGCATGGTAAGAGGCACATTGAACATTAATATTAAGCTTGAAAGGTCTCGACTGATGAAGTCCACGCTCCGTCCAGCACAGATCCAGGTCCAAAACCCCGAGAGCTTTCAGCTCGAACTTCAGAATCGTTTCGAGTGCCTAGGTAGCTCCGTGGACGAATATAGCGACGGGTTCGTGGAAGCTGTCCATACGGCCGGGTCTAAGTTTTTCAAGACCCGTCGTACAGATAGAAACAAAAAGATCTCTGATCCTACCCTCAAGCTTATGAAGGAGAGGCGTGAGATGATCCTGCAGTCTTCAGATGAGGCGTGCAAATACCGGCAGTTCAATAGACAGATCTCTAAATCCTTGAAAAGAGACCTCCGCCGCTTTAATACCGAGCGTATTAAAACGATTGAGCGAAATAAAGGCTCCAAGGTTTTTTCAAGGGATCTGGCTATTGGGCAGAGCCAGCTCACGAAACTGAAGACCGACGATGGCAGGACCGTATCCGCCAAACCGGAGCTTCTGAGGGAGATCCAGACATTCTATGGGCAGTTGTACATATCAGTCAGCAAGCCCGTTGCGAGTCTAGCAAACGACCCAAGAGCTAGATTGACCCGTCACTATACCGAAGATATCCCGGATGTCAGCCTGTACGAGATTAGGATGGCTCTGAAACAGCTTAAAAACAACAAGGCGCCGTTAGATGACGGAATCACGGCTGAACTCCTGAAGGCGGGTGGAAAACCGGTCCTTAAGGCCCTTCAGAAGCTGTTTGATTCCGTCATACTCGAGGGCAAAACGCCACAGGCATGGTGCAGGGGTGTGGTGGTACTTTTCTTCAAGAAGGGCGACAATTCCCGGCTGAAGAACCATAGGCCCATCTCACTTCTTAGCCATGTCTACAAGTTGTTTTCAAGAGTCATCACGAATCGTCTCGCGCGCAGATTTGATGATTTCCAGCCTCCCGAACAAGCCGGATTCCGAAAAGGCTTTAGCACCGTAGACCACATACATACGCTGCGGCAGGTTATACAGAAGGCCGAAAAGTATAACCTGCCTCTCTGTTTAGCGTTTGTGGACTACGAAAAAGCCTTCGATTCGATCAAGACTTGGGCTGTACTGCAGTCTCTCCAACGGTGCCAGATCGACTACCGGTACATTGAGGTGTTGAAGTGTTTGTACAAAAACGCCACCATGTCAGTCCGTCTTCAGGATCAGACCTCGAAACCAATCCTTCTCCAGCGTGGCGTGAGACAGGGAGACGTCATTTCTCCGAAACTGTTCACTGCTGCGCTGGAGGATGTATTCAAGGTTCTGGACTGGAGGGGCCTAGGCATCAACGTTAATGGCGAGTACATCACTCACCTTCGGTTTGCCGACGACATAGTGGTCATGGCTGAAACCATGGAAAGCCTCAGTAAAATGCTCGATGACCTCAGTAAAGCTACCGAAAGAGTGGGTCTTAAAATGAACATGTACAAATCCAAGATCATGGTGAACACCCATGTAGCACCCACTCCTGTCAAGATCGGAGACTCTACTCTCGAAGTTGTAGACGATTATGTCTACCTGGGACAAACGATCCAGTTGGGTAGGTCCAACTTCGAGAAAGAGGTCAACCGTCGAATCCGACTCGGCTGGGCGGCGTTCGGGAAGTTGCGTGGTATCTTCTCGTCCAATTTACCGCAGTGTCTCAAGACAAAAGTCCTTGACCAGTGTGTGTTGCCAGTGATCACCTATGGGACCGAAACATGGTCGCTCACAATGGGCCTTATCAGAAAGCTTAAAGTCACCCAAAGGGCAATGGAGAGGGCTGTGCTCGGAATTTCCTTGCGTGATCACGTCAAAAATAAAGATATCCGCAGGAGAACTAAAGTTACCGACATAGCCCGGAGAAATGCTAAACTTAAGTGGCAGTGTCAAATTGCAAATATATAAACCAAACCAATTCTGTTTGTTGGGCTCAATATCATTAAATGTAGACAACACTTGTAGTTTTGGTACAGATCGATCGCTACGGTACGAAAAATCTTTTTTTTTGGATGTCTTCACCGATATCTCCGTCAATTGTGGATCGTGAAAATTCTTTGTTTGAAAGAATATGTTTCAAAATTGGTCCCATTTTGTTTGGTGAAGATCTGTTGAAGAACTTCGGAGATATACAACATAACTCTTCAATAAATAACGGCAAATCTCTCGGGATTGCTGCAATCGCATGTCCGTTTATTGTTTATACCATTTCATAACATAACATCACGCCAGTACGCTCTAAAGGGGTACGCAGATGTGTACATTTCACCTTGGTACTCTCTCACTTCACCGGTTATGATCAGTTTCATGATATTCGGGTAATCTATTCAGGCATTATAGGTACCTTAGGTAACTAATTAAAAAAATAAAAATAAAAAAGGTAACTACTTGCTCATTAGGTAGGTGCAAATAAAAAGTGAAAAATAAAAAAACTTTTTTACAAAAAAATACACGAAATAAATAACTTTATTTTTGGAAGTCGGTGTCTTTGGTAGGTTATGGACACCGAATTCAAAAAATAAAGTTATTTTTCACTTTGTAGTTTCCTTATTTGGAAGTCGGTAGTATTTTTTTGTAAAAGAGTTTTTTTTTGTGTTTAAACTGTTAATGACGGCTATGCAGTTACGCAATACACAAAAAAAAGAATTGAGCTCTCGTTGGTCATGGTTTATCTTGGGCAAATTTCAAACGAGGGAAATCTCACACAATAGTCTCGGGCAGCGCGAACGTCTGTTCCAGCATGTCCACCACTGCTTCAGAAGGCTTGGCAGTGTACAGCAAGGCAGACACACTTTCTAGAGCGAGCCCGCGTAGCGCGCAAAGTAAGCGAGCGAGATTTTCTGTAGGCGTAAACAAATGTTGAGTTTCGTAAAAAGTGCGTTTAAACATTAACCACTCAGTAGCCTTTCCGCTAAATGGCATTAATTCGATATATTTATGAGAAAACCTGTGTGAATTGTGTGTTGGATTAAACTCAAGCTCGATCTTGTCAATTTTTGGTATGAATTTTCAACAGGCCTAATTGTTGTAGGAAGTTCATGATTCGGTTCCATGAATTGAGGTTCGCCAGATCGTGGGATGTCAACAAGTCTTTTTATTGTTGATTATTCTGTGGGAATTGAAGATTATCGTGAACCCAAGATTGTGTACGCGATTGACTCATCGAACGAATTGATTTTTCATCAGCCTCCTGGGATGCCAGGTTCGCTAACAACTCGAGCTCTTCCACTCGTATTACTTGCTTGAGGAGGTTTGGATCGCGAGCTAGCCACTGTTCGGTGAGCTGCTGCTCATGTAGCAGCATTTGCTGTAACATTATGGCATTATGCTAGTAATGGAACGTGCTTATGCGAAAGATGTCAGGATGGTAACGCGGGAACGCACCCGAGGCTGAACGCCTCTAGTCAAAACAGCAGACACCTGTTGTAAGAAAATAATAACAAATTTGTTACTCCACGAGCGTGGTTAAATTAGTTAAAAGAACAAGAAGAAAGAATGATCAGAGACCGTATTTTATTATAAGAATATTTTTTAAGAAAAAAACAAATTAACACTAGAAACAGCAGTGGACAGTTGTCAAATAACACAGTAAGATGATGCACCAGCAGACAACGGTGGTGGATATTGTCCGGAGCACAGCAGTCAGCGGGTACTAAAGTTAAGTTTGCTTCTAACAAGGACTCTAAAGATTTCATCAATTGTAAAAAAATGTGGAACACGACACGGGCCAAGAATTGTCCAGGCTAAGGAAAAATGTGCTCCAATTGTCCATAACCAAACCATTTTAAAAAAGGAGTTTAGCCCACGTGTTGTTTTCTTCATCTCGACAATGCGGGTCTCATGTTGCTAGACCTGGTCCTTTATCTCTTTCATCTCCTTACCGATGGCTGCACGGAGGTCCTTAATCACCAAGAGCTGCTCCTCCTGACGGCGAGCCTGCTCTGCCTTGTCACGCTGCAGCTGTTTTGCCAAACGGCGCGCCTGCTCCTCTTGACAACGGGCCTGCTCCTATTGACTTCGGGCCTGCTCCTGCAAGCGGCGAGCTTGCTCCTGCTGGCGGCGAGCTTGCTCCTGCTGGCGGCGAGCTTTTTCCTCCTGACAGCGAGCCTGCCCTTGCATGAATGCCATAAGGGCGGCTAGGTCAGGCGACGCCGACGTTTGAGCTGGTTCCGCTGCAGCCGCGGAGTCTCGATCTGACTCCTGGTTCGCTTCTCCTTTGGTAGAACTGGAATAATTTATCCCACACTTCTGACACCAATTTGTTACGAGCTGGGGTTCCGGGATAAATTAATTAAACTGCAGACTTCCATTAATCATACTTTATTACAATAACACTTCTTAAACAATTCTATTACTTCGCACTATTTTCCTTTTCCGATCGCTCTGTGTCGCTTCCAAATCGAAACTGCCTCACGAACCCGAGCGCTCTTTAAATAGCACGGAAGACGTTTCTGGAGAGTTCCATACGGTTCTAGGTAATTCGATAATCTTCCAGAACAATCGACATTCCAACTCACTGTTCCCGAAGCGACTATAAACTTCGAGAAGATGAGTTCCGCTTTCCTATACTAGATGGCGCCACTAGTTACTACTTAGTTCTTCTTCTCGTCAATAGATGGCGTTGCTTATCTTGTAACATTATTAAGAAATATGGGAACTTTTTCAGGGTGTCGGACAGTTTGAAACTCCGCTGGAGCTACACACTCAGCCCGGAGCCATACCAGTAGTAAGACCTCCGTGAAGAGTCCCTCATGCATTGCGGGAGAGGCTTGCTGCAAAGCTGAGAATCTTGGCGGATCAGCAGATTATTGAGAAAGCGGGACAGCCTGATAGCTTCGTAAGCAATCTTGTCATAATAGAGAAAGTAGATAAAAGTTTGAGGTTATATATTGATCCTAAAGAGTAATAAGAAATTATCATTTGATTCCAACACTATAAGTAATACTAATTAAGCTGTGTAATAAATCAGTATTTACAGTACTTGACCTATCTGAATCAAAGAAGCTCTGTAAATTTAGTAGTCCATTTGGTTGCTATACATTCTTATGGTTACCATTTGGTCTATCCATAGCTCCAGAAATTTTAAAAATATATAACGAGAAAACCTTTAGAGATATCCCAGGAGTTATAATATACTGCGATGATTTAGTAATATGTGCTAATAGGGAAGAGGAACCTCATAAAATAACATCAACATTGTACACTTAGTTCGCAATAAAATTTTGACTTTGACTTTGATTAAATAAAAGTAAATTACAGTATAAACTTGAAGTGTTAAAAATACTTTGATCACATTTTTTTCTAAAAACGGAATGAAAATAGATTCAGATCGAATAAAGGCAATACTTGAGGTAGAAAGTCCTAAAATAAAATATAATTGCAACTAATATTATGAATGATTAATTACTTGCGTAGGTTTGTACCAGAATTGGCAGCATTATTACAATTGCTACTCAAAAAAGATATTGATTGGTTATATATGGACACAAGTTCATGAAAATGCCTTTAGTAGTATCAAAACTTACATTAGTCAAGAACCAGTATTCATAATCATCATATCAGCCGAAAGACGTCCACTGTTGGACATAGGCCTCCCCTAAGCGTCCGTCGCCACACCAGCACCAGTATTAGAAAATTTTAATAGTAAGTTAGACATAACGATTCAGTGTGATGCATCTAAGGAAGGTTTAGGATGTTGCTTGTTACAGGAAGGAGTTTAACGTCAGCGGATTTTTTTCACAAATAGAATAGGAATATTGAGTGTCGTTTGGTCAACGAAATAATTCCACTATTATGTACATCTATGGCAGAAAATTTACCTTTCTAAATTATCACCAACCGTTAGAGACATTATTAAAAAAGGAAATTCATGAAATACTAACAACACGCCTTCAAAAAGGGTAAAAAGTGAAAAAAAAATAGTAGGATGAAACCCATTACAAAAGGAGGGGCATGTGATAAAAATGAAAGGAAAAATAAATTACGGGCAATCCGAGTTCGGGAAGTGGGAGGGGGTGAGTTTTTAAGGGTAAAAAATGGTTTATCTCGATTTCCGGCAAAACTACAAATCCTATAGAAAAAAGGTAAATCGCAAAGTTGTAGGTAATAAGAAGATCTACAACTTTTGAATTTACAATTTTTTCACATAACCTCAAAATTTATGTGAAAAATTAAATAACCAAGTTTTTGTTTTTATAATTTTACATTCATCAAAAAAAAACTACGATTTTTTTTTTTAAAACGATGATAATAAAAATCCAAAAACTTGGTTACTTGAATTTTCCATATAAATTTCTCATAAATTAGTACAATTTGCAAACAGGGTAAAAAACGGGTGATCAGAAAAAGTAGTCAAAGTACCAGATGATATTAAATATTATTTTATATTCAGAGAGGATGTTACAGTTGATAATAATTTAATTTTCATGACTGATTGATAACACAAGAAAAATAAAAAGGCCAATAAAAAAAAATATGAAAGACATTTAGGCCTTATAAAAATGAAAAAATCTGATCGTAACTTGTATTATCGGTCAAAGATAGATGAACATATTGAAAAATTCGTTAGGAAATGCTTCATTTGTCAAAATTATCAGAATAACAACATAAAGGAGCCATTAATGACATGATATACCGGACTTACCATTTTCTTAAATAGGAATAGTTATTATGGTAAATCCATAATAACTATAGAAAGAAGAGTTACTTAGTTATTTAAGATTACACAACTAAACGGTTAGATGTAAAATTAATTTCAAGTAAATCAGCGAGTAATGCAATAAATAGTATAATAGAAATTTTCTCACGGTTTGGGGTACCTTCAGAGATTGTGTCTGATCATGTACCGTTCGATTCTAGAGAATGCAAAGAGTTTAATCACAATAGGGTTTTAAATTTAGCTTTTCAAGTCCTAGATACCCACAGTCCAATGGGATGGCTGAATTGCAAATAAAATGCTGACAAAATGCAGTGAGGATAACGCAGATATTAGATTAGCATTGCTTCAGTACAGAGCATCACCAGTCTCTGGAACAAATTTAACACCTGTACAGCTGACGATTAATAGAAATTTAAGGACCCAATTACCAATACTTGAAACCAAAATTAAGTACAAATGTAGAGATACAATTTAAAAAAAGTAAAATTTAGAAATGAGAACCAACATAATGAAAATGTAAGAAACAAACATAACTTTGGAATAGGACAAGAGTTTTGGTTCAAAAAAGAACCTAAAAGTAACAAATAATTTACAAAAATAGTAATTTTAGGTCATTTGATGTCTTGGATAGTAAATAAGAATGTGTGTACCAGCACCTCATATTATGTACGACCTCAATAGTCTGCTGATTAACAAGGGCAGAGTGTGATGATTCAGTGGATATAAAATTGTACTGGACAAACATTTTATTGTAATACAGTGTGGTAATGGAATGTTAATGTATGAAAGTTATAATCACAGGCAACAATAATAGTTGTAATGTAATAATTGGTTGTTAGTAAGTTATCATTTAGAAATAGGTAAACAGTTTAGTTGTAAAGAAACACAAATGAAACATTGTATTTTATTATTAATTGGATAAAAATGTAATTATGCTATTAATGGAACGTGCTTATGCGAAAGATGTCAGGATGGAAACGCGGTAACGCGCCCGAGGCTGAACGCCACTTGTCAACAGGTTGTGAAAGACGGACACCTATTGTAAGAAAATTATTATAAATGGTTAACCTGCCAGCATGGTTTAATTAACAAACATTACAGTTGTTCCCTTTCCAGCGATCTTCTAGCTAAAAGTGCCTCTGCAGTCAACTGACGTGCCTTGATAATGGCTGATGACCGTGAGGAACCTGACAGTCGCCAGTCCGGAGCTGTGCCAGCTGCTTCATTTTGTATCTTGCGTTCATTTTACGGCGAGATAGGACCAAAAAATGTCGGCAAAATGTGGACTGTATTAGAAGATAGGTCAATAAAATTATGAATCGCTGACACAACCAAGACACAACTAACTTTAATTATTATGACATTAAGTTTAATATGTAAAAACGAGTGAAAACCCATAAATGTATATTAAAAAGTCACAACACTGACTCTTCTAACTTTGATTCTAACTCATCTAACTCTGATTCTAACTTTTCCAAATCAAATTCTAACTCTTCTATCTCTGATTCTAAAGTCTACTCTGTAACTCACACTAACTCTGATTCAAAGTCTAACTCTGTAACTAACACTAAGTCTGATACTAACGGCTAAATCTGTAACTCTGCACTCTATCTCGATACCTAACTCGATGTTTAACTTGATATCTAACTCGAAACTCAAATCCAAATCCAAACAAGAACTCAAATCCGAACCCAAATGAGAATTCACATACTAATCCGAATCCGAACCCAATCCGAATCCGATTCCAAAACCGAATCCGAAACCAAATTCGAAACCGAAACCAAAATCGAATCCGAAACCAAACTCGCCGAATTTGAATGCAAATCCAAACCCAATAATTCATTCCAATCAGGCCATTCAAAAGGTACTTTTTGGCCTTTTTTATTTAAACACCCCGTATTAACTGAGCATTGAAATAGTTCCAACAATATCAAAAGGCAGTAAACAGGCTACAAAAATTGCGTAATGTTGGCAATTTTGTTGACCAATATAGCTCAGTATATTGGCAGCTTATATATTGCATACCCTTGCTGCAATTTCATTGTGCATCAAATTGCCGAGTGTAGTCCAGCAAGATTCTTCAACTGGATTACCGAGGCATTTCTCATCTTGATTAGTAGTTTTATATGACAATTAACATAAACTTTATAACCCTGCCGTCTCTAGATGCCTGTAAACGGACTACTTTTTTGACAACTTCTTGCTGCAATTGTATAGCCACCAAGTTGCCACTTATATCGCTCAACAAGTGAAACAATTGCCCGTTTATATTGCCAAGATATTTCATAGTAGTCGGATGTATTCAATGTCTAGATTGCAAATGATTCACCTCGCTTTGACTTTATTGCAATATCGCCGTATATCATCTTTGCTCTGATGTATAATATGTGCATCTCTTTTCTTTCGCTCGCCTCCCCTCGCCTCGTTCTGTCTCTGCCTGATTAGTGAAGTTGTTTTGTATCCGTTGTTGATTTTATTTTGTTCGTCATGGCAGAGTAGTCGCACAATTAGTCGAAAATTTTTTAAACTTTATCAACGAAATCCATGTACGTCCTGAATTATGAGATGTAAAAGCTAGTGCGTATAAAGATCGGAACCTTAAGAAGGAGGCTTGCACCGAAATTGCCGCGAAGTTTCATGTAAGACCGTACGTGACGATTTGTCCTGACTTTACCCACATCAGTACCGAGAAATCGTATTTATCGGCTGAGCTTGGCCAGACTAAACATATTCTGTGATATCGGTGGTAGCCCCAATAAAGCACAAAACCTATCCGCCTAGAATGTGCAATAATGTGTGTTATAGAACTACCGGTCTGATCGGTCTGAAATTGAGGCTAAAGTTACCTATATGAGCAAAAGCGTTAAGGGCCTACATCCGCTTTAGTTCCATAAAACGGTAACTTTTTAAAGCATACTCCTTAGTAACGGCTAGGTTAAAAGATTGAAAAAGAAATATTTTTATTATTGTTTCATGTACATTATTTTTTAAACATGGTTTTTTCGTATAACAAATAGATTAGCTTTAAAAAATAATTAGCAACACGATATTTTTCGCAACTTTTGGATACTCCTCCAAAACAACTTAGATGTTTAATAATATTTTTACACAGAAAAAATGATGGCTGGAACTTCTTCATAACTGACATAGCATATGTAAATCAAATAATATTTTGCAAACAAAATTGATCAAAAGGAGGTTCAATATTGATATTTTGGCATCGAGCGGGTGCACGGCCAGTACTGCGTTTACATTGGGGCGTATATATCGCCTTAAATGGTTTAATCGCCCAGTGTATTCTCATATGAAATACACAGTTACACAAAACTCAGTTTATAGAACACAGTAGAATAGTTTATAGAGCAGTACTTACCCTTATAGTTATTTATCACGCCTCGAACAAATATAGACTGACTATGGCATGAGCCACACTATTCATAACCTTGGAATGGGCGGGAAATGAGAAGTGACAACTTATCGTTTACCAACCTGACAAGTAGCAGTCTATTTTTGTTGCAAGCGTAATAATATCAAATTAATTATTTCCAACCCAAAAATAAATAATGATCGCTAACAGTTTGTTATTTAAACATATATTAATAGCCGGTGAATTGTATAAGAGGGTCTTTTTTTTCTTCTTTATAAAGTTTTACGCGTACTTTCATTACTTTTTAGTATTCTTGTCTATTATTTTTAAAATAAACTCCAGTTCGCGAAAAGCTTCATGTTAATGTAGCAAAATTAGGAGTATTTGAGGAATTTTTGTAATTTGTATTTTTTCTTGCTCCTCCGTTATTCTTTTCTGATTAATTTCGTTGCGGGATCCAAGACAGTTAAATTCATTCTCCGGGACTTTGTCGAGCTTCATTGCCTCGGCGCCATTCTTGATTCTGGCTTTTATGAAAGAGTGGTTTGGAAACAGTGCGGTAGGATTGTCCCAATATAAAAAAGGCATACTCCTTTTTATTTTTCGTAAGTATCGTAGCAGTTGGCGTTCTGTAGTTACTACCTACCCCATTTGCGAAAAAGGGGTGAGTTCATGTACTCATGTATGAAAATCTTTATGACAGTTATAGACTAAAAACTAAATGACAAATTTAGATCACTGTCAAAGTGAAGTATCAAACAACTGAAGGCATCAATACAACAAAAATGATGAATTATTGAAGCTTTATAATTTGCTTGATTAATATTAAGTAAAGTTGATATTAGTGATTCCAGAGAACCTTTAGTAAAACTATTATGAAAAGTGGACCTTGTCTTGAAGTTTATGTCACCGAATTACAAATATAAGAAGGTACACCGGTGTATTGAAAGTGCACTCGAAAAGTTTAAAAAATAACCGTGAATTGTAAACGAACCACGAGGAACATGGATTGTCAAGAAATTTAACACAGTAAACGAACTTAGTGCAGATAAAATACATACATAATGTCTAATGGTAAGTAAAATAATTACTTAAGATGATTCTGGCAAATAAGAAATAGCATTGGGCAACAGGAGGTGTCACCTCCAATGATGATTGGTCACATCATGCCATTTCTACCTTGTCTATTCTAAGTAAAAAAAGTAATAAAGCGATAAAACCTCCATGAAGACAAAAAATGGGCATTAAATGATAATACAATTATACAAATAAATTAAACAAATCTTTTTAAAAAAAATGCGGAATGATGAAGAAATACGCAGATATAACCATTCTATAATTAAATATATATCTTCCGTCTGCCATATTTGGTAAGAAACTACATAGTTATTCTAGAGAGATACTTGGGTATCCTGTTTACTTCCGGGAAAACACAAAAATAAATATGGAAATAAATAGGACCCGCCGTATTTCATCAGGAAATCCTTGCATAAGCATTGCAACTAAGTTAGGGTTTTATTGCATGCACTACCTGGGTCATTTATACCCGGTGAAGCCAAGAAAACCGGCCATGTGTGTATCGGACTTGGCACATTTAGGGTTCCGTACCAAACCTCAAAACCACGTTGGTTGTAATAGGAAAAACGAGGGAATTTCAAAGAAATAATCTAATTTATCAATATATTGATATTTGTTAGAAAAATATACGTCATAATAAATGTTATCACCAAATTTCAAGTTCATAGGTCAATGGGAAGTAAAAAAATTATTGGGACAAAAGTTTGTAAAAACTGGCCAAGTGCGAGTCGGACTCGTGCATGAAGTTTTCCGTACCGTTATCGTAAAAAACGGCAAAAAAAATCACATTTGTTGTGTGGGAGCCCTACTTAAATATTTATTATTCTGTTTTTAGTATTTGTTGTTATAGCGGCAACAGAAATACATCATCTGTGAAAATTTTCAACTGACTAGCTATCACGATTCATGAGATACAGCCGTGTAGCAGACGGACAGACAGACAGACAGACGGACCGCGGAGTCCTAGTAATAGGGTCCCGTTTTAAGTCTTTGGGTACGGGAACCCTAAAAAAGCTGCCTTGGTGCTGGCTGCCTTCTCATTTCTTTGTCTTCCAATATATAAAAAAATCAATATTTATCTAGTCAATGAGCTCTAAACAACGATACCCCACTAGATGGGGTATGGTTTGGTTTTAAATTAAACTTTTTGCTTTTATGACTTGTCGTCTACTACCTAACTAGCCTAACTGTCCCATTGTAGTGCAAGGTCTTCATTTTGACTTTCGCAAAAATCTGTCTTCCGTTAGTGCATGCCTTCATGTACGAGTTCAGCTTGTACCGACACCTTCGCCTTGGTCCGCCACGATGTCGTTTGGCATTTATTGAGACCTATTCGGTAGACATATGTTTATCATCATTACAGCTAAAAGTCGGCCTTTGTTAGACATAGGCCTCACCCCAGTGTCTCCACACTGACTGGTCTTATGCGTCTAGCATCCAGCAGATTCCCGCAGACCAGACCGTCACTCATAAGAATGCTTTGCTCCAGGCCATGATATGCCCCACTTGCTGGAGTGTCTATGTTAGAACACAGGTGTTTTGCACCCTTTTACTTGAACTCAAGTATTTAGTAAAAAGGAAGAAGGTAACAACAATTTTAGAAGAAGAAGAAGAGTGATATTTGTGTTTAAAATCGCAATTTTTTTCTTCATTTCAATAGTACAACGAAGCACATATAAATCCAAGCCAGCGCACATTAATTTTCGATCGACATAAATAATGTAAGGTAGAAAAAAAGTGTTTCGTAACATGCAAGGAGGTCGAGGTCCTCGCAATAATATTATTTGTTTCCTTATCGATTTTAGTATTCAAGTGGCGATCACCACCGACCCTACCGACTGTTACGTGGCTTGTTTATTACCTAATAATTATCTTCGCACCTTTACGTCTTAAGTATTAAAGAGAATTAACGCGTAACTTACCTTTAAAAAAATCTTATCCTTACCTACGTACGAGTACGTGAGTTTTGCTGGAGAGGGAAGACAACAGACCGGAAATAAAGGAAGGCTATGGGGCAACCTTTTCCCCAGCAGTGACTATGTAAATTGGAAAAAAGTTGAACAATAAATACCCAGGTATTTCTCTCCCAACTTACCAAGCTGCTTTAACTGATAAATATAAATTTAATAAAAACACGGTTGTTTTAAATTAATTTCTACTTTAACCGGGATGATAATTAAAATAAAAGACAAAAAGAAAATATTTTTAACTATAATACAAAGTGTCCAAAATCGCTCTGATACAAAATCACGTCGATAAAAAACCTTTAAAATAACCAAAAGATTTATTTTCTCTCATTGACGGCTATATATCAGTGAATTCACCTAAATGTCGAATGCGACCTGAAACAACACGACGTGTGACAACGCGCTGCGACTACCAAAATAATTACGTCCACAACTAACTCCGAGTTTCTCAGCTCTAAATTATCGCAGAATTAATGTGACAAATTGTCAAACACTCGTGTTCTGCTATAATTGGCTGTTGAAAATTCATTCAACCAATCACAGCAGATAACGCTTGCTTGACAATTTGGCACAATAATTCTGAGATAATTTAGAGCTCAGAAACTCGGGGTAAATTTTAGGCAGTATTTCAGCTGTACCTAGAAGGAAAATAATACCCCTATACCTACTTAAATTATAAATAGGAAAATACTTGAACAAAATTCAAGTAATTTAATTTAGAACCAATACTTATTACATGTGCTTGAGTTAATCATATAAAAACACTTGAACGTCTTTTCCAAGAAATTATATGTCGGTATTGTATATAGGTTTGGGGCATACAAAAGAGCGATATATCCCATCACTTCAAAGAAAATAAATAAAAACCTGGCTTGTGTGCTGTAAGTAAGCAGCACAACCACAACCCTAGTCGTTCGCCCAAACATGGTAGGTAGTCGCACTTGACCGAAAGACGTTGCGCGACCCTGTAATGTATCATGTCGGTAGCACGTATACACTACCTACAATATTGGTACGTATGCACATATGCCAAACGTTAGCACAGTCTCATTTATTGTGTAGACGCCCTTTATATACAAATCCTATTGAAAAGCGTGATGTTTGCTGCCGAGAAATAATTTAAATGCATTATAAAAATCCAGAAAAAAAGGAAGTTAAGAAATCTGAAAAGGATGAACTATCTACCTACTACTGATGTATAAGTGCATAACTAACTTAACATTTATTTTTTGTTTGTTTAAACTAGCGAATCCGAACCAACCACCTGACCCCAATGAACCACAAGACCCCAATCGACCCCGAAACCCTAATCAACAACAGGACCCAAATCAACCACCGGACCCAAATCAACCACCAGATCCGAATCGAACACCCGATGCCACTCAGCAACCAGGTGCCGCTCAGCAACCAGGAGCCACTCAGCAACCAGGTACCGCTCAGCAACCAGGCGCCACTCAGCAACCAGGTAACGCTCAGCAACCAGGCGCCACGCAGCAACCAGGACTCACTCAACAACCAGGCGCCCCTCAGCAACCAGGCGCTACCCAGCTACCAAGCACCGCTCAGCAACCAGGCCCCGCTCAACAACAAGGCGCCGCTCAGCCACCAGGCGCTACCCAGCAACCAGGAGCTGCACAGCAACCAGGCGCCGCTCAACAACCAGGCGCTACCCAGCAACCAGGCGCCGCTCAACAGCAAGGCGCCGCTCAGCAACCAAGCACCGCTCAGCAACCAGGCGCCGCTCAACCACCAGGCGTGGCCGGCCCTGATGCAGCGGGTTGGGTTTATCCACCCACTGGGGAACCGACTACCAGTAGAGTTGACTATCCACGAACATCACCAGAATCAGTAATTCCTGAATGGGGGACAGCACCTCGTGGCACGCAACCAACAGAGCACTATTTTGAAGATGATCTTTTCGGATTTATCCAAAGATCCGAAACGCGGTTACGGCAATACCTACACAACCCTTTTGTTGTCAAAGGTCGTGAATATTTTTGTGGTAAGTAAAGAACAATTAATTTTGACAGTCTTTGTAACGGTCGGTATATAGTATGGTACCCGTGACATAATACACTGCTTTATGTTCAGTGCATAATCTATTATTACTATTAACACACTTGTAAATTCGCCCAAGACTTTAAAACACTTAGCGTCAACACTGCCAGAAAGTAGGTGGCTGAATATGTGGGTGCTTGGGGCTTCAGCACCCTTCTTCTTCTTCCTGCCCTTGTCCCATGTTACTTGGGGTCGGCGCAACACGTTTTCTTCTTCCATACCATCCTGTCCACCGTCACGCTATCACTGACTCCCTTTTCTTTCATATCACTCCTCACACAGTCCATCCATCTTTTCTTTGGCCGTCCCCTCCCTCTCCATCCATCCACATTTATATTCATAACTCTTTTAGTAACATGCGTTTCATCCCTCCTCATCATATGACCATACCAGGACAAACGGTTTCCTTTCAACTTTTCTGTCACTGGCGCCACTTTCAAACTTCCTCTAATATACTCATTTCTCACTTTATCCATTCTCGTCACTCCACACATCCATCTCAACATTCTCATCTCTGCTACATGCAATCTCTTTTCATCCATCTTTTTCACAGCCCAACATTCTGATCCATACAGTACGACAGGTCTAATCACGGACTTGTAGATTTTCCCCTTTAACTTTAGGGGCATCCGTGGGTCGCAAGTTGTTCCAGTGACCTGTCGCCATTTCAACCATCCCGAGTTGATCCGGTGCGTTACGTCTCGGTCTATTTCGCCATCCCCTTGGATAAGCGACCCTAGGTACCGGAAGTCGGAGCACATCGGTATTTGTGTTCCAGCGAGGGCTAGAGGCACGGAACTGGAGAGACCGCCAAAATCGCAGAACAAATATTCGGTTTTAGATCTGCTCAATTTCAAGCCAACACTCTCCAGTCTGTGCCACCACATCTCCAATCTACTCTGGACCTCTAGGCCACTCTCGGCAACCAGCACAATGTCATCGGCAAACAGCATACACCAGGGTGCCTCTTCCTGTATGTCCGACGTCAGCGCGTCCATTATCATCAGGAAGAGGTAAGGACTGAGAGCCGACCCTTGGTGCAAGCCGACTGCCACACTGAAGCTGCCAGTAGTTCCCACTGTAGATCGGACTTGGGAGATATAAATAGTGAGAGTACCCCATGACAAGCACTACTTTATTCTACTAGCCTGCCACCTCGTAACTTCTTGTCTATCACCAAAAAGATATAATTATATGATAAAATATTCGAGCTCGCTTCGCTCGCTCTTGCATGCTTGTTTATCAACATTTTGTGCGTGTTGACAAAATAACTAAGATTCTATGTCTTTAGGAATATTACAAAGACAATCTAGCTTACATGAGGAGGAGTGCTAATTATCATGTGCATGTGAACTGAGGGAACACACTGGTATTTTGCAAAATAAAAATCGTAGGCTTTAGTAGTAGACCTAAAACAAATTTTAGAACAAATCTGAGAATTTTTAAACAAATTAAACTAGCCGTTGTCGCTCTTGCATTCCAAATTTTCTCAATCTAGTATAAAATTGTATTTTTTTTGGATAACCACCGTGAAATCATTAGATACCACAGAGTTTTCCTTATTTATTTAGCGATCACCTGGTAGAACTTACGAACTTACGTATCTTTTGTATAGATCTTTCATTCATCATCAACATCATTATTTCAGCCAAAAGACGTTCACTGCTGAACATAGGCCTCACCCAAGTGTTGGCACATTGATCGGTCCCGTGCGTCTCGCATCCATATAGGTCTTTCATTAAAATGAATTTCTTTAGCGTGGCCGTAGTATTTCTGTGTCCCAATGCAAACAATGAACTTAAATGTCGCCTTAAAACTGAAATATTCAATCAAAACAGTATTTCCGAACTATTTGCATCATGATTATAACCAGAAAATTATACAAATAAAAAAAAAACAACAATACAAATAGAATTAATAATGGAAAAAAAACAGAGTGTCAGGAAATTATTTATTTCATGTCTATTAGTTAATAAATTCGCAATAATAATATGTACTAAGTAATATAATTATGATAGTCATTTTCTATCTAGTCACATCATTTCAAAGTGCTTTACTGACTAATACCATTTTCTTAAAAGTAGTGCAGGTACCTCAGTAACTGCTAAGTTAAAAAGTTTCGAAAAAAAAGTTTTTTATTTTTGATTCATGTACATTATTTTTAAAAACAAGGTTTTTTCGTGTAACTAATAGTTTTGCTTTACAAAAATAATTAACGACACGGTATTTTTTCGCAAGTTTGGATACTCCTCCAAAACAACTTGGATGTTTAAAAATATTTTTACACAGAAAAATTGATGGCTGGAATTTCTTCATAACTGAAATAGCATATGTAAATCAAATAATGTTTAGCAAACAAAACTGTTCAAAAGGAGGTTCAATATTGATTTTTTGGCTGCGAGCGAGCGCACGGCCGGTACTGCGTTAACATTGGGGCGTATATATCGCCTTAAGACTTGTAAATCTTATTCACCTTTTCTGAGCTCTATATATCTCCTCACTCTCTTTTTTATTTATTTATTGATGATAGTCTTGCGCTTGCCCACTGTCTCACCTGATGGTAAGCGATGATGTGGTCGACGATAAAGCACACTTGCCTAGAAGAAACCTGTTCACTCTTGACTCCCAGGTTATAGCCATGAGGAAATACTCCGGCAGGGCATTCCACTCCTTTGCTGTACGCATAATAAAAGTATTCCTAAAACGTTTGGTACGTAAGGGTGGGATGTCCACCATGTACCGATGACGCATCGCCGTACGCCTTGTAGTCCGATGATGGAAAGGGCTAGGAGGAATTCATTGCAATTACCCCAAAATATGATATAATACTTTAATACTGACGCAACTAACCCGTGATAAGCTACCAAGAGTGCTATGTGTGTGGTTGTACAGTACATAGGCAAATTTACTTAATCTCTTATAAACGTCATCGGCATACGGTTTCCATGTCAAATTGCTGTCAATTAAATTTCCAAGAAATTTCGCTACACGAGTTTCCACGTTTTGACCATTGTGCATTGTAACTAACATTATAACTTTCCAAACCATACTATACATTTTAATGCTTTTATCAGGTAGGTAGAATGATTTCAAATAGTATAGTAAATTGTTATTTACCTAACCACTCATACAGGGTGTAACGGCAAGGTGCGATCACATTTTAAAAATACTCATGCTTATGAACAATTTTTTCCAAGGAAGTCATGGTCAATTCTCAAAAAGAAATTGTATATCCCATACAAATTTTGGTCAGGTGAAAACAACTTTGTTTGGAAAACCCAAAGGCAACTCCTACCGCAGACCGCGTTAAAGAACTCCGTTATAACATAATAAAACAAAGAACACACAAGTAATCAAATGTATTAGGATTCAGAATCAATTGTGTCAAGTAATTTAACTTTTTACTCTTTGTATAATATACTAGCTGCCCCACGCGGCTTCGCTCCCGTCAACTGGCTACCTACCTACCCATTTACCCTACCTGCCCTACCCTACCTATACACTACATACATGATTGTTGCGTAACTTTAACACCTTACGCAGCGCACACAACGGAAGCTCTCAAAACTGAATATTTGTTCCCATTTTTGCAACATTTTTCATTTATGTTCTGCTCCAATTAGTCGTAGCATGATGTTATGTAGCCTATAACCTTCCTCGATAAATGGGCTATCCAACACAAAAATAATTTTTCAATTCCTACCCGTAGTTACTGAGATTAGCGCGTTCAAACAAACAAACTAACAAATGCATCAGTTTTATAATATTAGTATAGATTATTTTTAGATACAAAATGATATCGATTCGTAATTTAACTAAATAGAGAATACTGAAATTAAACCTACTGTTCCATTTTTCGACTAATCCCTTTTTTTGTCTTTTGTTACGTAGTGGTTTTATAATAACAGTCTTTAGTATAACACGCAATATACGTGAGCTTATCCATGCATTTTTGCTTTGATATCAGAAAACGAAGATGAAATAGAAACGTTGAAGGTATGTATAATGTATGTATCATATTTTTATCACTTTAGTCAATCATGTCACGTATTATCTACTTTCCTTTTTTTTACATCAAAATGTTTTTATTTTTATCCTACTCGCCATAGCAGTATTTACAGGTTTAATAAAACACAACTTAGATTGGCACACATGCTGGAGTGTCCCAAGTGCCCATACACCTGCACTTTGGAATACCTTAAGCTAGCCACTGGCGCCGCAATCGGGGTGGCCACCTACTGGGCCCAAAATTTATAAAGAGTGTTCCATCGACTCTAAAAGAAGAAGAAGACCTTAGATTGGCAAACTGGTAACAAAGTACACACGTCCATCTCCGCTCGCTGCTACGCGTTAACTAACTGTCATCGGCGGTAGAAGTGTAAACTACAGTGATGGATATCGAAATACTATCATGTCTTACCTACGGGTGTCACACTGTCGTTTGGTCTCAAAACCTAAACCAAAATCCGAACTACTTAGAGCAGAATGAAAAGGAGTTACTTAGGTATAAAATTAAAAGACAAAGTTAAGAATGCGAACATTCGCAAAAAAACCCTTAACTTTTGCACTACAAAGTAAATAGAAGTGGGCATGCCACGTGGCTAGATGCAATGACGGGAGATGGACCACTAGATCAATAATGGTTTGACCACGAGGCTCAAGGGCCGTCCATGTGTCAGATTGGTAGACGAATTAGCGGCGTTAGTGGGGTCAAAGTCTCGAAACACAGATATGGACATAGTAAAATGGGTGTTCTTGGAGGAGGCTTTAACAAAAAGGGGTCAAAACAAGAAGACCAGATACACCATCTACCTATTTAAAAAATTGCCACCTCTGCGATTTTTTCTTCTCGCACTTTGGCAGTTATTTTAAAGCTAGTCATCAAATGCGTGAGCTGAACACCTACAATATTTTCGAAGCTGAAGAAAAGCCTCTAAATATTGCAACTTTTTTATTATAATCATCAACTAATAAGAAAACTAACTAATCCTTTATTGGCACCACACATTTTGTAACATAAAAGTGAATACCAGCCTCCACATCTAAAATAGAGTACCTACCTGCCTGCATGAGCTCTTAGAGCAAGGTTATTTTGAATGTACGTAAGGGAGAGATGTATCATCATCATCATATCAGCCGAAAGACGTCCACTGCTGGACCTAGGCCTCCCCCAAGCGTCGCCACATTGACCGGTCCCGTGCGTCCCGTATCAAGCTGATCCCCGCAACCTTCACCAAGTCAGAGAGGAGAAATGTATGATGATGAAGAGGTGTATAGGACTGTATAATCACAATGGAAATAACCTTGCACTAATAGCTTATGGTATCCCCTGAACTTCAATAGTCTTCTGCCGTAGTGGTTGAAATTTTGAAAGTTCTAGCAAACAATATTAAAGAAGAAGAATTTATGTTACTTAAAAATAAGGTAATAATTATAAATTTATGTTATAACAAAGCAAAAAATACTGGAGCGCCTTCTTGATGAAAGATGTTATAAAAACAAATCAAAGTAATCGCCTTACGGAGGCAGCTCATTACGGAATGTTTTGCTCGGCCCCAGAGGGGCGAACCCACGCTTTTCTCTTAAAAATAACAATCAGCTTGAGTAGCTCCCGTCTTGGGTAATGATTGCCTCTATAGTGGAGGCAAAAGCGCATTTGGTATTTTATGCTACGTCATATACCTTTATAGAATTTCGCCATCTCAATCACTGGTCTCAAATTTGATTTTATAAAGTTTTCGAAACCTCATATCATCGATATAATAATTACATCAGAAAGATTTTACTAAGTTTAATTTGGTTTTGTGTAAAATTTTAGTTAAGCGCCAACCTGAATTATTTTATTAGAAACCTAAGTGTAAAACAATAGAAAAACAATTGTTCCTAATTACGACCGTTGAGCTTTTAAGTAGTTGCAGTAGATACTTAGGCAGACATCTTGTCAATTTTCTCTTCTTTGACTTTGTTATAACAGTCGATATTTCAGTGATAAAGTATCTATTTAACTTTGTTGTTATTGTGACTTTGATCTGCAAATAATGATAGATAATGGAGCTTGAGAAAAACGCGAGAAAGGAATTAGACCTGATCCTAAACAATCTTCTATATTTGCGAAAATAACAACAAAGTTGCGTTTCATCTTACATAATAGTTTTAAAAAGCACTCAGAGCATGACAACAATGTGATGTTGCGGATAGATCGATCGTGGTCACCGTCATCGGCCGTCTAGATAACACAAGATGAGCGATCGAGCATCGGCCTTATCGTTATCTCGAGTGGAAGGAATCTTAGGCGGGAGCCGGTAGCGAGTCGGCATTCGCACAGAAGCCTCAGCAGGCAGCACGCGACATCCTTGAGGCTGCGAGAGACGCGTGCGCCGACAGAGCCGGCCCGCCGACTGCCCCCGCGCATCCTCCTCTAGTGCACACGCAGGGTGACGATGAAACGTTGGTGATAGGTGACCGCGGTTTAATCTCTTGACGTGATCTCAATCGGACTTATATAAGTGAAAAAGTGAATTAAACAAAATGGGTGAGTATGTTAAATTACTAAAATGTTAATTATTATAAAAACCTCATTGATTAAAATAAGTTGCAAAAATCTGAGTCTATTTCACGATTATATCAAATGTCTCTAGAGAAAGTGATTACTAGGACTAAATTATTTTAAGTTTGATTAAACTTTAAGAAGGTAGTTGAAAAAAAATATTTCCGTCCATTATCAGCGACAACACAAAATTTAAACGTAAACATATCAACCTGAGATGTAAGAAATAAATTAAACAAAAACCCTCCGAATTGTGTGCAGACTGCGGCTATGTCAGAGAAATAAATACTGACAATAAAAGTCTTCAATGCAGACGTTCACATTGGCACGTTGAAAAAAACTGTCACACGATCAGACAGAGTTTCAAATCAATGTCGCTCAACTTTGCCGTCGAATCTTTCTGGACAATAGCTATTATGACGATGTCCGCAAGTCAAGTCACTTCGCTAATCTTCACCACACGCTTGTCAATCAAACCCAAGACAATAATTGTTAATTTTTGACAAAAGTTCAGTAACATCAAGTAAGGACATTGTTTCCTTTCTAAAAATACAATTGATTGAGTATGCCTGTTAAGAAATGACCTAGCAAATCATTATTGGATGTCAAATTTAGCGTTGGGAATAAAAAATAACACAAATTAATGCCTATATTCTTTATTTTTTTACAAAATCAAACCTCTGCAAGTTATATATATATATATATATATTCCACTGCCTCTTCGTAAGTTTTACTTGGAAAAAAATCCCAATATCAATATAGTTATCTAGAGTTAGCGGTTTTTCTAGAGGGGTTTCATTTTTTAAACTTAAAATAAGTAGAAGCTGTACGAGGAATTTAAGCTCTTTTAAAGATAAAATTATTAGATCATTTACCTAATCGTTAAAAGAATTCGCTTCAAACATCAAAGCATTTATCGATTTTATGAAAATCTTCGACAATTCTAATATTCCCGTATTTAAATTGATGCGTATTCAGGCGCCATTCTTATCTTATGTAACCATTTATATCTAATAATAAGAGGAAGGATCGGCAAAACCCACTAACTAATTTACATAACTCTTCCGTCATATGCTAAATATAAATTATTAAACCATGCAGGTGCAGGCTCAGCTAAGCTAATTATTTTCTGATTTAATCATCATCAATTAACACAACACTACCTATGCGTTTTACCTCTATTGACAGAATATCGTAGATATAATTCTTCAATGTCATCTGGAAAAAATCCAGGATCATATTTCATAATCATCCTGGCTTTTGTAAAACCTCGAACTTCATCCAACGCAGGACGAGACAATTCCACTCCGAATTTTGAAAATCACATTCCATCGACTTATTTAGCAAATTCGCCGTTCCTAATTTGTTGAATCAAAATAATTTATTGAAAAAGATAGTTGAACATCTACTGCCAAACGTTTTGCCAGGAAAAGGTCTAATCATTAAAATCTACAGGGATCCACCGAATCCGATAAAATAATTGACAAATTAATGTATTAGTACCTTGGTGACCGAGCCCTGCTCGGGTGAAAATATAGAAAACGACGTTTTCTAAAAATGAAACCTAGCTAGATCGATTTATCGCCCCAGAAACTCCCTGCATACTAAATTTCATGAAAATCGTTGAAGCTGTTTCCGAGATTTAGATTATATATATATATATATATATATATGTACAAGAATTGCTGTGCAGTTTTAATTAAATATATCATTTTAGTATCGTGCATTGTTATCTAAAGCAAACGTTTATGTAAATTGGTTAAGGTTAACTATTTTAAAATTCAGTTATCATTTGACCTATATATACTAAATAATTAACAAGGCAAGTTAAACAGAAGCTTATAAAAATACAAAACCTCGGCAAACTAACTAATTATTCCTATTTCATTCAAAAATTAATGCATTTTATATAAATACTAGCTCTTACCCGCGGCTTCGCTCGCAGTGAAGCCATTAATTATTATTTTTTTATAAAAAGTATCCTATGTTACTTCTAATACCTCTAAGAATATATGTAAAAAGTTTCATGATGATCGGTTCAGTAGTTTTTGCGTGAAAGCGTAACAAACAAACTTACATTCACATTTATAATATTAGTATAGATTCAATCCAGTATATCGTCCACTAACATCACTACTTCAAAGATATCTTACAAAGCAGTACTTCCTAGTTAAACAGCCTACTTACTTTTGTTACTTTAATACAGAATACTAGTATTGTTTTTGACAATGTTTCCGAAGTTTTAACAAAATAGGTACGTCCGAACCTACGTCAGAGAAGCGAATCGAATGAAAATTTTACAGCATTCATTGATCTCATTCTTCATACCTCTTCTTACGATGTTCTAGACGCGACAATTAATTAATTTGTCCTATTCAAATGCTAAAATTCTTTCTGGACAATGAGAATAACAATATCCAGTGCAATTAGACTGATTGCTGAAATTAGTTGCGAAAGACTGCTCGAAAACGAATTAATCAGACTTGGTGAATTTGTAACTTATTAGTTCTGGTAAAATTTTAAACACCTAATTTCTTATTTCCTAGTAAAGATAATCCTATCCTAATATGTACGGATATGATTATGTGTAAGTAAGTGGTTGCCTGTAATTGGGTGTGCATTGCAAGAAAATTATATCTTGTATGAATTTCTTGTATTTTGTAAGATGATATTGTATTGTGACACTCATTGGTGATCCTTAAATTAAATAAATAAATAAGTAATATTTAGAAATTAATATTTTTTTCAACGCCTACACACCCTTCGGAAAAGTAGGTATTTGTGTAAAAGGATTTTCTAATGTAAAATCTTTCAACAATATGAATTTATCTAATGTTGGATTGTTGGACAGTGCTACTGGATTTCGTAGCATAAATACATCTACGTAATTAATTTATTATAACAGAGAGTAAGTCAATTGTGAATAGTTTACTCATACGTTCAATAATTATTTCAAGAGTTCAAGCTTTATCATTTTTTACGACCCTACCTGGTATATAACAAAAGGAAAACCGCTCACATCATTCTGATCCAAGCTGTTCTACTTTGAAACACTCTACAATACCATTTTTTATGAAAAAAAAAAAACAAACCGGCAGCATACCCATACTATGCTAGTATTATATTATATGTGCCCGTACGTTATCCGTGTTCAATTAATAATCAGTTCAAAGATAACTCATTCAGTTTTTTTCATTTAGTGTGCTGGTTACATATACGGGCGAAACCTTCGAGCCTGCGCAATGTCAGCATTAGCATATTATTTTTACATCACTATCCTGCTACTTCTATTTAATGTGGTATACACTTTGCATTCTCAACCATCAATTTTGAAACAATGAGTTGTACCTTTAATGTTGGTCTTTATACAACAATGCGTACATTGTGTCTTAGTTAATTTGACCTCTTGGTATATATCATCTTTCCAGAAATATGCCAAAGGTACAAATTAAGTACATTTTCTTGATGACTGGAAGATTTTCTTAAGAAAAATAGGGTGCTACTAGCTACTTGCTTTTGGTTCATTCAATTTATGTAATTTATGTTTTACAACTACATTATTATTTCAAATGACATTAAAGTCAAGTGACATAAGTTCTTTGGTCGTTTTCTACCATTAACATGGACGTATGCATATCGTCGGCCTTCATATATTCATCCTGTTGTAATGGAAAGTTTACCCATTTCGAAACTCATCCTTGAGTGAAGCTACAATGCCATCGCAATTGATTCGACGATGTCATTGTCAGCTATTTGTCACCTCTAATCGGTGTGCACACAGCATTCTGATAAAAAGCCTGCTATGTTTAGTCATGTCAGGTTGATTTATTTACGATTCCAAAGCCCTTCATTTCGCGTTCACTATAAAATTGATTAATCATACGTCGTTGGTTCGTATAAACAATGCTACCTGTACTTTCATTATGATAGATAAGATAAGGCTGACAACTGTTAACAGTTGAATTAACTTGTTTTATTATAATTACAAGTGCTGTTTGATTAACCTCATTTACAGGTCTAGAATAACAGTAGCCTCAAATAAAAGAATTGTTAAGGATTATGTGTGTTGACTACTGTTTCAGATTGGAGCTGAAGTTGTCTGTCAAATGTTGATGACCCTGTCTGTATTCAGCTGTACTTATCTTGATCATAAATGTGTAGCACAAAAAATTGTGTAAATTCAGATTTAATTGTAACTGTAGCTGGCGACATTTTCCATATTCCGTTCGTAAAGTCTGTTGATTTTCTTTGTTAGGTTCCCTTGTATTTGATGAATTAATCTATTCTAATAAAGTTAGGCATTGCCTCCGGATGTAACTTGTAAAGAAAGTCTTAAAGCTCATGTTCTTAATAAATTTAATAAACATAACTACTAACGTAGATGCCCTTTGCTTACAGCATCGTAGGTCTGCATTGACCTACTATTTCTTCTCCCTGAAGGCTTTGCATCCGTCTTCCGTACCTAAGGCGCTTAGTTAAATATTATTATGGAAAAGATTCAACTTCATCTCCGAGCTTACTTTTTTTGAATATAGTACTCAAAATGTTTTTCCCATCTTCTTCTTTGTATCGCTGGTCTGGTACCACACAGTATATCAAATTTTGCTGACTGGAAACTTTCTCATCCGTATACTAATATTATAAACGCCAAAGTAACTATGTCTGTCTTTTCCGTTACCTTTTCACACTTAAACCGCAGAACCATCTTTTGATGAAATTTGGTATGGTAGTTTGAGACCGTGAGAAGGACATAGGATAGTTTTTATCCCAGTAGCGTGTTCCTTGGTATGATAAAACACTTTATGCGCAGGTGAAACCGCGTGCTGAAGCTAGTACTTTATAATGAGCCAACAGTTAACGGTGCCATAGATTTTAGAATGATGAAACATCCAAAAATGCTATATCCTGAATAAAACACCCTATATAATAAAATAGCCACCAGTTTTGAATTGGCTTATCAACATAAGTGCATCCGTAATGCTAATAATAAGGATATACATTTTAATCAGAGTCCATCCGTGAAATAAATGAATAAAGTATAGACAGAGTCTATGATAGCGGAGTACTGTATCAACTTAAAATCGTAGAAGACGATGCAACTGATAAACGTTACACAAGATATTGACAGGTACTTTTAGGTAGTAAATAGTATTTACGCACCTACATTATCTCTTTAAAACAGTATGTAACTAATTAAGTAAGGAATAAACATCCGTCGGCTGAGATGACAGCTGATAAAGATGTGGATGAAAGGAGAGGACATAGTTATGCTGCACCAACCGCAAATAAATCATATTAAGGTCATTTGATCAGACACCATGATAGTTTAATCCATCAGACGATGATAAATTAAACTGTTGTCAGGCGCATCCACATGACCTACAATACAATCGACGATTTTTTTTTTAAATTTGACAGCAAGTCCACAAGTTAAAAGTTCGGTCGATTGATGTAAAAAACGCTAGTCTAGGACTCAACTTAGGGCAACACAATTCTAGATCGGTGGAACCGACAGCAGTTTATTTGCCGATCGATTTTACTAGCCGATCAAATTGTAAAGACAACGTCTTGTGCTGGTACTCTGGTAGATCCTTTTTTGAGAAGTTGGGAAGTGGGTTGAATTTTTCCTAGTTGTCTTATATTCCTATTTACCTATTTAAAACACAGTAAGCAATGTAATCATTATACTGTAGTAGGTGGTAATACATACATGCATTAATAAACTCACGCGTTTTGCCCATGGGGTAGCTTGTTACTACAGAACGCCATCTGCTACGATCCTTATATACTTCTCTTGTGTGTTTGCTCCCACACATCACATTCATAGATCTAGTTATACACACACGCTGGTTATGAATACTGCCCACCAGGCCCTTCTGAAGAACATCACCAATAAGGTCTATGTATGTCTTTCTAGGGCGTCCCCTCCGTTTCCATTCACGTCTGCCTTGTAAATACCTTTCGTTAGTCGCCTTTAATTCATCCTCTCAACATGGCCAAACTTTTAAACCACAACGTTCTCTTATAGATGGTAATAAATAATGAAAAATATGGTTTGTTTATTAAAAGGTATTATTTCGGCAAACTACGTAACATTAGTCAACCCTAATCAGCACGTCAACTCAACTACTCACACTGGACCCTTGAAACTGACATTATCAACAAGAAAATAAAACAAGTTATCCATAATGTTTATCAATACTTCAGGTTGTCGGCTTTGTAACAAACAGAATTTTTTATCGACCGCGGTTTCCGTTGGTAGGTAATCCCAAACTTGACTTGACCAAAATATTCGATCCCAATGGCATAGGAAAAGGAATTAGACACACCTTATATACAAACAGTACATAACACCTTATTTAGAAATAGGCCTGTTATATGTAATTCCACGGTATAACTGTGGCTATGTTACGCATAATATTATTGTGTAGAACAAACAACAAACATCAAACACTACGTGAAGAAGCAGAAAAAGTTAAATATAGACTAAGTTTAACATTTTGTGTTACAGATAAAAAATATTAGAATAAAATGTACTTTTTAAAATCTTTGTATTGTAACACTATTGTTAAAAGAATGAGGGTAATTTGTTATTCATGATGACAGTTCCGCATTTTTGACAGATGACAAACTCGATAATATCCATGTACCCTCACACAAAAGTACTTATTACTAAAAACCATTCACGCTAAATTAGTCTCAATCGTTATCAATATCCAGTTTAAAATGGCGTGAAAATATTTTTCTCACGACATGATTTAGTCGTATCATATTATAGTTGGAAACCAATCAAGACCGTGCCAATATTTTAGTTATTTGCAGGTGAAAGAACTAAAGCTATTGTAGAATAATATAAAAGTGAAACTGTTTATAATAATTTTGTGAAAATGCCCGCATTATAGTCAAATATGAAAAAAGAAACGCATGTTATAATAAATGAAGTAGTGATAAGGCGAGCTTTGTCAGTTAAGTTGAAAAATCTGGAGATTTATCATCGTCACTCAATTTTCAAGGAACTTTTTCGAGTAGTTTCCGCTAGAACTAGTTGTTATAATGTGATTTTATCTCCTTTACAGGTCTAGACTTCTTGGAGCATGGAGCAGACTTCGAAAATGCTATATCGGCGACAGGTAAATACAAAGATTTGTCTTATTTACAACAATAGAACAGGCCATCATCATAGTTCTAATATGCCGCTAGAATGATTCCAACGAAAGTGATGGGCACTACAGAATCTATCAAGTTTCAAAGACCTCCATCTAAATACACAGACAGAATCTATTAGGGTATCCCTAAAGAATGAAGAGATTGTAAACAAAGGTATACATAGTTTTGTACCGTCATCAGTGTATTGATGACATTAATTAGAATTTTGTCGTGTGTGCCAACAAAAGTGATCTTATAACAAAGCAGACCTGTGACGTTAGGACAGAGAAGATTATAAGAACAATAGATCGTAACTGTTAGAACTATCTATTGATTAGCTTAGTTCATATTATATTTATAGATTAGTTGTTACATTAGTGTTTATCTACTTAGGTATGCATGTTTAACAGAGACGCCCATACCTTGATGAAAAAAAAAAAGCACTCCCTGCCAATGATAATAATGATTAAAATTTTTGTACTATTCTAAGAATAAACCCTAATTTTCAAGACACTGTCGATCGATGTGAACAGGACCTAAGTACGTTCAAGAATAAGTGTTAAGATGGCTTTAAAGCTTCCTAAAAAGAATGATGAAATTGACGAATTACTGTGAACTTTTTAGTCCTCAAAACTAATGTAACATTCCCCATTTCTTTTTCAGGATTCGGTCGCTTCCATTTCTGCCTGCTGGCGGTCACGGGGCTGATCTACGCGAACACTGCCATCGGCATCACTATAGTGTCGTTCGTCTTGCCGGCGGCGACATGTGACTTCAAGATGACATCCGCGGACAAGGGCTGGCTCACTGCCGCTCCTATGTTAGGTAAGATCTCAAGTATTATAGAGGAAGGAAGAACACATCAATATGGACAGCTTTAAACAAAAAAATAATAAGTGTCCTCTTTGAAAAGGGTAGGCACCGCAACAGCGGTTCTCCCGGCATTGGAGATGTCCACTTCTCTCATGAATATGTTGCAGCTTCCATATACTCTGAACTTAGTATAAGTACTATAGTGCTATAATCCTTGCACCCATTGACAACATCGCTTGAAGCAGTTCTTTACGAAAATTTGGTAGGAGTCATATACTACGCAGCTTAAAATGGCGTGGAATCTTGGGTCAATCCATAGCTAGATCTAGAAAAGTGAAGTTAGGGTTTGCAAACGCGTAAAGGGAATTTTTAGTAGTAGCCATGAGACTAGATTTAAAGCCCGATAAATCGCAATAAGTATGAGCCTGTTGTCCTTTAAGGCGATTTTCATCTGTTGCAAGTTCTTGGAGACCCTTACTTATCTGGTGATTTATGTACTTCCGGCTGCATCTCCTTGGAGCACAGCATCCTAATTTTGTAAGTTGATAGAGTAGGAAACGGATTGTTTCCCTTGCATTAATTGCTTCATATGTTCAAAAATCCGTCTACTCGACAGCGTAAAACACGCAAAGAATATTGTTGAGTTACCAAAATGACGGAAGGAGTGTGCTCCGTGTTGTTAAAACAGATACGCAATTAGGTTGCAGGTGTCATGTTATAAACCTACTTGAAAGGATATCCCTAATGATTATTTTTTTCGGCAGGTATGGTAATCGGATCATACTTCTGGGGCTGTTTGGCCGACACCAAGGGCCGTAAAGTAGTGCTGGTCTCGGCCTTGCTGATGGATGGTTTCATCGGAATCGTCTCCTCCTTCGTCCAAATCCTGCCCATTTTCATGGCCTGTCGTTTCATTAATGGTTTCTCGTAAGTATCTAAAAAAATATATTTTTAACTGGTATCTTTTGAGCAAGGTTTTCAAACCACAGAGTAACAGAATGTCCCGTGGCCAAAAAATATCATATTGATAAAACCGTAATAAATAATATTTATTTCCACAGCCTCTTTGTCTATATATTTAGTATTTAATTTCTCCAAAAAAATAAAAAACAGACATTTCAAAGGTATCATCCCACCTTTGAAAAGTCTGTTTTTTAGGTTTTTATTTATGACAGGCTCGCGTTTGACTATGTCGCCTGATAATAAGCGATGATGATGTACAGTAAGATAAATGATTGGATGGTCAAAACTTGCCCATTAAAGTGCGAGTGATTTCCGTGGTGTTAAAAGTTATTTATTATAGAAGGATCTATAATGGCATGCGCCACACAAAGTTTATTAGAGTGAGAAAAGAGTGATACAGACGTCAGACATGCGAAGCTGCACGTGACATCTTTAGTATGCTCTGAAATGAGCGATAAAGATTCGTCCAGAGGCCGTAATCGTAAAAGACTTATTTAACTAGACTGGATAGATTTCTCAGCAATAGTAGGTACCTACCTATTAAACAGATACCCCCGAAACTGGAACACCTACCTATTAATATGCAGTTGGGATTTAGAAGTGGGGAAAATGAGAATGGCCTTCTTTAGACATTTCTGAAAACAGGAGGGTCATTCCCGAGAAAGATTTTATTGAGTTTTAGGGCTTCACAATGTATTAAACGTGACATCTGCGTATTTCATAGCCTCCTAAGGTATTTTTCTCTTTTAGAAGTAAACAATGGACGCTACAAATCATGCGGACAGACACGCTACAATTGATTCCGAGCACACGCTTCCATGTACCTATGTATTATTGTCTACTAAATACAATAATCACGAGTAATCAGTTTGAGCGATTTGATTATAATGTAAAATGTAACATCTGGACGGGGATATTTATTGAAATATGTTTTAATTTCTTTTTTTTCGACCCAAAAGAAAGGCAAATAAACTCAGGTTGTAACCATTAAGTAACATGGCAGAGAATCTAAATTTTAATAGGTTCTACTACTCCCTTCCTTTTTTAGATGATCCATGTGTACTTCTTCAGAGGTGTTTATTTCGACAACCAATAATGTGTTGTCTGTTTGAGTCAGTCAAGTCCTGAAATAGGTGTACCTAGAATATAGTAATACGAGTAATATACTCTTTTATGATGTGTGATAAGGTTAAGAAGCTTAGGGATCTCTCCTGGGTAAAAAAATGATTATTCTGTTTAGTCCGTCAGTGAGATTATCAAATACTATTGGACCCGATTTTTTTGCTTTATCAAATAAATAAAATTTGACAAAGAAAAACCGCATCAAAGTTCAGGAGTGGGGGCTTGTGACGTCACTTTGTCTGTATAAAGTGTAGCACACCGTGACCTCACACCATATTTCAACGCACTGTGTCGTCGTATTTTTTGTATACGTGTCAAAATAAAAAATAAAGAAAGAAAAGAAAGAAAGAAAACACATTTATTTGACACAAGCCAGAGCACACAACACAAACATAAAAAAGAAAACTTAGACTAAACAACAATACGTGTCTAATATTTTAAGGTTATCTAACTGACGGACTAAAAATCCTAAATCGTGTCCCACTGATAAGCAAAAGGCCTCTTTCTTAACCTCTTTGTCTTGTGCAATCTTTAGCCTAGTTTTCCCCGCAGACATGACCAGATCATCAAACCACCATTACCGTGTTCGACCACTCAACGCTTGAGGGAAGACTAGGACGTCCTCCCTCAGTTGTTCTGAAAGTTACGATCTTGTTTATTATATCTATGGTTACGATACAATATTTTTATATTTTTTTATTTGCAGTGTTGCTGGCGCTATGGGTATCTGTTTCCCCTACCTGGGTGAATTCCAACAGACCAAATACAGAGAGAAGATCCTCTGCTGGATGGAAATGTTCTGGACACTCGGAGTCATCTTATTGCCATGTAAGGAAAAATAGTAACAAAATAGTACCTTTAAAGTTATGTGCCCTCCAGATCTTTTATCGTGTGGCAATCCTTGTGGATATCCTTGTCCCGGGATGAGTGGAGAGGCCTCCCAGACTTTTTTTACTTTCACTTTTTCCTTCAACTATCCCAGACTGTCTTTTACCTTGTAAGCTTCGATCAACAATACAACTAGATATCGGAAATATTATTTATTTAACCTACGCCTTTTGATTTCTATGTGACAGGAGTAATTTATTCCTTTGCTCGTTTTTTTTTGTGAAGAATGATCGTAATTACCTTTAAGATAATATTTTGAAAATGTATGACTTTTTTACTAGGTGCCATGGTTGTAATTAGGTTGAACCAAAACTGGTTTAAAACTTTTCTTAGTTTTTTATTAAACAAATGTAGCTGTATAAGTATATAGGAAGGTGTTCACGCGGAAATAATTTAGCTTTGATTTTGTACGTTGTACGTGCCTTACAATCAACAATAACAACTAGATCCTAATGGATCTAGTTCGTATTGTTGATCGAAGTTTGTAAGGCAGTTGAGCGTCTGAAGCCTTCAAACAACCTTATTAAATTGGCAGTCTACATACTCAAAACACTTTTTTTTTTTATTTAATTTTATATTTAAGGCGCTCCAACGACTTATTCACTAATACACATTACATAAGAGAACTTATAAATCTGTTAGTGTGGTGAATTTGTCACTTAAATAAATACACACCTTCATCATCTTCCTGCCCTTGTCCATGTCACTTGGGGTCGGCGCAACACGTTTTCTTCTTCCATACCGTCCTGTCCCCCGTCACGCTATCAGTGACCCCCTTTTCTTTTATCACTCCTCACACTGTCCATCCATCTTTTCTTTAGCCATCTCCTCCCTCTCCATCCATCCACATTTATATTCATAACTCTTTTAGAAACATACGTTTCATCCCTCCTCATCAAATGACCATACCAGGACAAACGGTTTCCTTTCAACTTTTCTGTCACTGGCGCCACTTTCAAACTTCCTCTAATATACTCATTTCTCACTTTAACATAAATAAAAAATACATACAAATTATGAAAACATTTCCAAAGTGACTTATAATAAACTTAACTTATTTTTTGTCACAATTAAATATAAATAAGTGCTATTTTACCCTAACATGAAAATATAAAATAAAATACCTACATTGAAAGGAAGGCCAATACAATACCTATTTGTTTTCAGTGATCGCTTGGGGTATCATCCCTATCACAGGAATCCGTATCGAGAACGGCGCCTTCTCTTACGACTCATGGAACTGGTTTGTGGCCGCTTGTGGAATTCCCTCGCTGTTGCTCGGCTTCTGGCTGTTCTACTTCCCCGAAAGCCCCAAGTTCATGATGGAGTGCGGTGATTACGATGATGCCCTCAATGTCCTGAAAGGCATCTACAAGCAAAACACTGGTGATGACCCCGATAACTACCCGGTAAGATTTATGTCACTATATTTTTCCCAAATCTTACATAGGTAGTCTATAAAATACAGCAAAATAATAGATATATTTTTCAAATCGATCAAAATTGAGCGCATGAGAAAAGAAAACCATTGAGGAGGCAAATAACTGACTATTACACCTGCCACAATTGTACCACTCATCCAACTGCCCCAATAGGGATGTTTCCTGGGTAGAAAAATGATAATTCTATTTAGTCCGTCAGTGAGATTATCAAATAATATTGGACACGTATTTTTTGCTTTACCAAATCAACAAAAATTGACAAAGATAAAGCGCATCAAAGTTCAGGAGTTGGAGCTTGTGACGTCACTATGTCTATATAAAGTGTAGATACTAAAGACGGCGGCGTGACGTCACCCGATATTTCAATGCACTTTATCGTCGTCACTATAAGTTTACGTGTCAAAAGAAAAATACGTGTAAATTTTTATTTGTCTACCTGACGGACTAAAAAAACAATTATCAGTTAACACAATTAGCCTTCTCATCTCAGTATACACCCATACCAACACATTTAAATCTTTAATTTCCAGGTCAAAAGCCTCAAGGAGAAAGCCCGAACTATATCAGTAGGCTCCCAGACCTCTATCAAGTCCGTCCGATCTTTGAGCATGCGCAAACCCAAGGAACTGAAGCGATTGTTCTCCGAGATCTGGGTGCAAACCAAGGCTCTGTGCAGGCCGCCCTACCTCAAATACACGATCCTTACTTGCATCATCCAGTTCGGTTTGACTACAAGGTGAGAAAGGTTCTATTTAACAAACAACATTTCAGAGGGTTTTATTCAGGAAAAAAAATATAAATTATCAGTCCTTTATGTCAAATGACCAAGTTCTAGAACTTATGAAATTATTTGGCAAAAATATTTTCATACGTTCTAGAAATGATTTCATAATTTGTCGTATTACGATCGACGACAGTTTATACCACTGTTAGTTTTTCATATGCTCGTATCCATTACATTGTAAATCTGTTGTCCCTACAAATATTTTTTCGTTTCAAATACTATTGATATTTTTAAAACCATTATTTTCCCTAGTGTTCTGAGTTCAATCGCTTTCCAAAACTAAATAGTTTCTGTTGCTAGTCTTATAATAGGCAATGAGGTTGCCTCTAAATAAGTGAGGATTCCTCACAGTAGGTACCTACCTAGCTCTTGAAGTTGTTGTTATATTAATAGTTGTATTTTTAACCAAACTACCGCAATTTCAGTTACTACACCCTCATGATCTGGTTCCCCGAGTTATTCAACCGTTATGAGGAGTTCGAACACCGTTTCCCCAACACTTCAGCTTCAGTCTGTGACGTCTCCGGTATTGTGGTCGTTGACGATTACGATGGCGATCCCTTCGACTGTTTGAAGACCATCGACAACAGCGTTTATATGCACACCTTGATCGTCGGTCTCGCCTGCATCCCTACGTCTTTGTGGCTGCCTCTCTGCGTACACAAGCTTGGTGCTAAATTCTTCTTGAGTAAGTGACAATGCATTTTTTTTGTAAAAAAATAATTCACCTAGTTTAATTTACTATCATGTAGATACAGATACATAATTTCTAGAGACTATTTCACAAAAGTTACTTTAACCTAACTAGAAACCTTGAAAATTTCAAAAGATTTTTGGAGCATTTTACAGGATACTTGTGCTTTTAAAATACGGACATTTTTAATTACTAAGCTCCAATTATATTTTTGTTGAATAATAAGTACAGTCAGGGAACTAAATTGTTAGTGGATTGAAAAACTACATACATTTCATACGACTTGCAAAGAATTACAGAATAGCGATATTTCCTTTGTAGATAAATTATAATTCTATTTACTCCGTCAGCGAGAATATCAAACAATATTGGACACGTATTTTTTGCTTTACCAAATTAAAGAAAGTTGACAACGATAAAGCGCATCAAAGTTCAGGAGTGGAAGCTTCAAAGTGTAGTAACGGCGTGACGTCACACGATATTTGAACGCATTTAAGTTTACGTGTCAAAAGAAAAAATACGTGTCCAATATTTTTTATCAGTCTACATGACGTCAATGTTATCAGGTTTTTCATCTGGAATTTCTCAGTAGCGACTAAGAGTTTTTGCTGTTAGATGGGCCTTTATACATAAAAAAGGGGTGTACTATGTCTGTCTAACACTTCGGGTAAAACAGGCTTTTTTTTATGTGTTTGAAAAGGAATAGCAATCTAACATTATAACTCATACTCCAGTCTTCAGTTTGGGCTTCGCCGGCGTGGTGACGGTCGGCTTGTACTACGTACAGAACTCCACACAGAACTTGGTGCTATCGTGTATCTTTGAAGCCCTCACCTCCCTCGCCATCAGTCTGGTGTTCTGCGTGCTGGTCGACTTGTTCCCTACAAACCTCAGGTAAATATAAAACCGTTGCTAACATTTCAGAGAACAAGGTAGGCAAGGTAGAAATAGCAGGTAGATATTATACCTATCCTTGTAATGGGCAATAAGTTTCAAAAACTGCAAGCAGTCATAAATAAAATAAATTATGATTAAACAACCTGTATTACTAACAAAGTTCTTACTATATTAAGTAAATTGTAATAGCCAAGATTTTTTGTAGTAAATTATGAAATTAGTAAAAACTTTTTAACAAAAAAATTAAACCGACTTCTTAAACACAACAAACTTTCTTTTCGGAATTAGGTGTTTTTGAACTTTTTTTCTTTTTTTGGACATCGACATCCGAAAAGAAAGTCGATAAATATAATAAATATAGAAGTTTAAATCAATTTTACATTGCCCGATTTGATTTGACTTGATTCATAATGCCCGGCCATTATTCATAGCGCGCTGACTAATCACTTGGTCCATGACATATGCAAGTTATATAAATCTGTCCCTTACGCACACTGGAGATACCCTTGTTGTAAGAGCTTATGGTGACCACTAATGTAACAATTTTTTCTCCCTAGGGTAATGGCAGCCGCACTGTCCCTCACTGCGGGTCGAGGTGGCGGTCTCATCGGCAACCTGTCCTTCGGCTACCTCATAGACATCAACTGCGTCATCCCCATCGTCGTGTTTTCGGCATTCCTTTTCCGTAAGTATAGTCTTTATAACTCCAGCCCGCGCTTGACCACTATCTCATCTGACGGTAATCAATAATGGAGCACGCATGCCTATAAGTAACCTATTCATTCTTGACATATAGACCGCCAGGTTGTAGCCAATAGGATACACTGACTCCGACAAGGAATTTCACTCCTTAAAGTTGTCAAAAAATAAAAAGCCCGTTTTGACATTTGAAGAAGACCCTAGAATGTGACTTGGAACGAAACTGAAAGAAACTATAAAATAATAATTAATTACAAAGTGTTTTAAAAAAATACATTCATTTTTTTGGCGCGTTAAATAATATGATGGAATATATTGCGAGTATTCTTTTTGCGCTTACTTAATAGTAGCATGCAATTTCTAATTAAGAAACGGCTCAAAAACAGTTACGTCGTCAGTCTTTTTTTTTAAATAGGTACTAATGTTGTAACCAATTAATTACTGAATTTCACCAACTTCATTCGATTTTAATAGTAATTAAATATTGTGTAGTGATCTTTACTGAAAAGAATGAGCTTGGCGCTCAAAGCCGTAAATAAAATTATGAATTGGCGACACTGGTTTCTATAGAATGGCTTGTCTCTGACCAAGCGGCACGTGACTTACCCTCGATTTCCCACGTTTCGATTATCGCAAAATTTTCCTATTACTAATGCTATAAAGCCTATTTTGCGACAAGATAAACTAACCTATTTAATTCTCATCCACAGTTGCTGCAATACTCTGCTTCTTCTTGCCAAAGACCGGACAGGAAGCCCTAGATTAAGCCTACGAGTTGGTTATTTATACATAGATAGTACAATTAGACTGTCTACAATACATAGTAATTATCACTGTTCCGAGTGGTTGTACATAAAGTAGGATGTAAAGAAGACGAGTCTTATTTATTGCGTCACAAGACGCCAGTGCCGTTACCGATTTACTGTGTATCAGTATGCAAAACATGGTCGTATCGTAAGTGATGAACATAACAGTATTTTAGAGTTGACTGTGTTATATAATTCAATTAAATTATTATTATGATATTAAATAATTAAAGGTTAATTACCTAATTACATAATTATATGAGTGTTTTTATTACCTACTTATTTTCTACCATCATCAAAACCAACAATAATATGAAATGTCTCACAGTGGTACCATGGTAGTTTTGAGACGTCATAGTAAGACTGAGACCCCATTAACGCGTTGCGTTGCGTCTTCGCAATGGATCAACGCATTGTATGCCACACCTGCGTAATGACCACGCACGACGTCGCAACGCAAGAGGGCGACGCACGACGTCGCAGCCCTATATATAAAAAGGTACCTACTCTATGGTCGCAGCGCAGCATCTCAGAGTGGTTTAGGGATGGGCGAATGAAAAAACATATCGATAAATATCGAATCGCTATTTACAAACAGTATCGGTAATAATCTGAATCTTTTTGAGAGATGGACTTTTTTAAAGTATACCGAAAAACTAATAGATTCAGAAACAAAAGTTCTGAAAATTGCAAAATCACTTAAAAGACGAAAAAGGAGATGCTCCAGAAACGTATGGAACCTAGGTCAGCACTATGTACACTATATGTGAAAATCTCCATATGATATAGTAAACGTTTTATTTTTAATTTTCTTTAATTTCACTTTGTTTCAATGAACACTCAAATTAACTTTGTCAAGTAGAGCAACACAACAAAAAATTAAACATGGAGGATCGGATCAGCAGTATGCGAAAAATTACATTTTTATCCGACTTCAAAAAAAGGAGGAGGTTCTCAATTCGTCGAAATCTTTTTTTTAATGTATGTTCCCCGATTACTCAAAGACGCCTGGTCCGATTTAGAAAATTCTTTTGTATGAAAGGCTGTCAAGGGTGCTCCCATGGTCATCAGGTCAGGATTTGATGATGAGATCCTAGAGAAATCGAGGGAACTCCTCAAATATTATAGGCATACATATAGCGATTTTGGTATTTTCATCAACAATACAATTATTTACACTCAGAAAGTATTTTTTGGTGAAGTGAAACTGATGAAGAAGACCACAGATGGCCACTGGAACTCCTTAATGCTAAGTATGTCACGGGTATAAGATACCTCGAATAGTTAACCGACTATGTTGAGGAAAATGAAAATGGCGCCATTGAACTGATCTGATGATGAAGCCGGAAGGTAGCACCTGGAACTACGAAATAAAACAATGTATCCTAGTCGTGTTTGGACTTATTGGAATCGTCATGAGATGTACTTTGGCTATAAATTATTACCTATCAAGGTAATTGGAGGTACCTACCAAAACTAAAAAGAGAAAAATATAAAACTTTTTAGCAAAAAATCAAACCGACTTCCATAACAAAATACTACAAAGCAAAAAATAACTTTCTTTTCCGAAGTCGGTGTCGAAAAACGGAAAACAATAGGTACCAAAGACACCGACTTCGGAAAAAGAAAGTTATTTTTTGCTTCGTAGTATTTTGTTTTGGAAGTCGGTTTGATCTTTGTTATGACAGTGACATTTGATTGACATGTCATCGTAATAACTGTGTTAAAAAAAACAACACGAATTCAATTCCAACAGAGAAGCAATCAATCAATGTCCGTAGGAGTAAACTGGGTTGCAAAACTAAAACAATCACTAAAAACTGCGAAATATATCGAATTCAAAGTCAAAGCAAAGAAAGACTCAAAGATGTCAAAGTCGTCAAACGTCATGGTAAAAACAACTGTCATGGCTGCCCTTATAATAGGGTTATCTTATTAAAAAACTTTTAAAATGATAATTTTTGTACGCCTGTACCCTTCATAAAATTAATTTGTTAGTATTTTTATGGAATTCCCCTATTTTTTTCCTATTTGTCTATGTAGTGTGTCTATGTAGTACATAGTGATGGCCCAAAATCAAATATCTTCTTAAGCATTAATTGGTTACAGTCGAGTTGATGGAGATTGTGGAGGGATTTTCACGACGAATATATGACGGCCACTGTTTGGAATTGATGGTTGATCGATCGGCATTTCGAATAATAAATTAACAATATCTTTTCACGCAATTGGAATTCGATCGTCGCTAATGAATAATATAGAAAAACACAAGTTGGAGTCTGACTGCCGCATAATAAATGATCAGGCTTACATTGTTATAACGTTCCAGAAGTGGCTAGTATCAATTACAACAGTGGTTGTACCCCAATGCTGCGATAAAAAATGTCGTGTCGTTTGCCCCCAACTCCCTCCGCTTCGTCTCTCGTCCGTCGATCCATTGAAACGTCGCGTGCGACGACGCAACATATATTGTGGCATGTTAGAGCGAGACGGAGCCAAACAAGCCGAATAGCACTTTATCTTTCTCACGATGGCATAAGCAGTTTAGCACTTCGTAGTACGGTGCCTGCTCTATTAAGAATGAGAAACAAGATTCTTAAACGCAATCAGAAAAATCTTGAAGCGACTTATTTCACTAGATTTATATTTTTTTAGAATCAAGCAAGCAGTATGTCTGTTTTTGTGAAGCATTCTTTATTTCAAATCTTATACAGGGTGTAAAACAAAACTAAAGAGTTGAAATGATGACTCAATATTTTTTACGAGCGACAGAGAGGTAAGTGTTACTACGGTAAAATAAAAACAAAAATTATAAAGATAATAATATATTTAACTTAAGTATATAAAAATTATAAGAACTAGATTACATTTACATATTGTTACGGCAACTAAGAATAGAATTTTAATCACAAAACAATGTTAGAATATTATAGATTTTGATTCACTTTGCATGGTCAAAAACATTGAACCCAGACATACAAAAAAAGCCATTCTATTTGAATGGCTTTTTGACTTTGCCCAAAGCAGATTTCCACTATAGACAGTTTGCCTTTAAATGCAAATGCATAAACATACAGCCGAGGAATGAAGGAAAAGATTAAGCTATTTTATTTAATTTCACGTAAACTATTATTTTTTATATTATTATACCTAATTATGAATGCAAATGACAGTTCAAGAAGGTGAAATGTGCTTGTAATACAGAAAAGCTGAGTATATAAATTGCTTAGGGCGGTTACGCACTACATACGATCCGTATCCGTGAAATTTCGGTTCCGAAGTAGCCATAGTACTTCTTGTGAGAAGCTTACGCACTACGCCCGAACTCTATCCGTCATAATCTATTCATATAAATAAAATTGGAGTGTCTGTTTTTAATATTGAAATAACCGTTTTTTACTACATGTATATGAATATATATACGGTACATAACATTTTTTACAATTTTTGTCTGTCTGTCTGTTTGTTCCGGCTAATCTCTAAAATGGCAGGACCGATTTTGACGGGACTTTTATTGGCAGGTAGCTGATGTAATAAGGAGTAACTTAGGCTACGTTTATTTTAGAAAAATCTTTTGTTTTAGAAATTTGTTAGGCGGAACGAAGTTCGCCGGGTCAGCTAGTCTGTCATAATTCAGGACATTTTGAAATCGGAACTCAAATCATGGATACGGATCGGATGTAGTGCGTAACCGCTCTTATAGTTAATTCGCATTATGAAAATATTCGACCAATCGGGTCGCAAGCTTTCTAATTTGTTGCGTCCCGATTGGTCGAATATTTTCTCGCGGGCTGGCGACGATGACTCACTATTTTCTTAACGCGAATGAACTAAAATGATTTCGTTCTGGCTCTGTATAAGCGTATATTATTTATTGGCAATTTTCTCTACTAAAACAGATGTCTATAAATTCGTATTCTGCTATTTAATCGGTGAGGTGAATACTTATAAAATAATTTTAAAACAAACGTGTGCTGTTTCCACATTAAATGGACAATATAATTGGGTGGTTACAAAGTGAAATCGAGATGCTTTAAGCTCTTAATATAATTCAACATACAAATAACGTAATATTTTAGATGCAGTACAGGTACCATTCTGAATTTATGTTGAGGATGTAAAAAATACAGCATTTATAATTTAAATACGTCGAAATTTTATCTGGCCCAGTTATGTACAAACTTGTTTGCAAGTCATGAAACCCTGTATTGATATTATTATTATGTATTGGTAATGCTTTCAATCGATTTCTTCAGAGTTACAAGGCGATATCAAGTTGTACACTACAATCCCATGATTGTCTATCGAAAACGCCGAGATTAAACTGTGCTTAATTTTATCAAACAATGAATTTTAGCGGCATTATAGACATAAACAAAATCGTAAAAAAATGATAGACATACTGACTACATAATTAAAAACCACCGAATTATTCAAAAAGCGAACCTACAAAGCCTACCTGTACTGCATAGCATAGCATAGCTTATGACGTCACAACTCAGCGCGAAGTCTGCGCAGCGCTGGGCACCTGCGGCAAACCGAACTCGTCGACGGGTACTCCATCTTTGTTACGAATGCTGTCAGCACCCGGCTCCTTGTCGGGGGCGGCGGGGGCCTTTACTACGTCATCGAGGTACGAAGCGTCGTCGTCTAAGGCTATCTCGTCACCTGGAAAGAAAAGTTCAAGAATTTAGGCCACGGTCTAAAAGAAAGACAGTGTAATAAAAGGTAGGGAAAAAGGACAAGGATTTTCTCACTGATGTTCTCTTAGTACACTGTTGGGATCGGAAATAAGAAATTCGATTACGAAAACGTACAAGAAAACGTTAAATATTAACATTTTGTAATTTGAAAGTGGCGCCAGTGACAGAAAAGTTGTAAGGAACCAGTTTGTCCTGGCATGATCGTGTGATGAGAAGGGATGAAACGCATGTTACTAAACGAGTTGTGAATATAAATGAGGATGGATGGAGAGGGAGAGAAAGGCCAAAGAAAATATGGATGGACTGTGTGAAGTGTGATATGAAAGAAATGGGAGTCAGTGATAGCGTGACGGGGGACAAGACGGTATTGAAGAAGAAAACGGGACAAGGGCAGGAAGACGATGATCGCCAGTTGGCCAGGCACAGGCAGGACAGTCCGGACAAGGCGAACTGAACGAACTGTCAGAACTCTAAATCAGGCGGTGCCTCACCCCATTCAAAGAAATCGTGCCGACGTAACTAGCGGTTTTCGTCTGATTAAGCTGATGGTTTTTTTTTTAGTAATTCGATCGCGTTCGATTCCGTTCCACGACTATAGATGGTCTCAGCAGCGACTTGCAAGAAAAAGTATTTTCTCGGATCGTGACAACTCTTTTCATTAAATACGGTGACGATTTGTTTTATAGTATTTTTTTACAGTTTCATTTTACCAAAATGTGTTACAACAATACAAATTAAAAAAATCGTGTGGCATGTCTCAGAAATGTAAAACCGCGCCATCTATTGGAGTCAAATTTAAATGATCCGTTCAAATAATCTCTGAAATGTGAATTAAGAGTCAAATATTCCATAATTATATGCGTACGAGAGTTGATTAAACAAGAACATATAATTTTTATGATCATTTCTAGAAAACATTAATTTTACACACAATTCAATAACAAATCGGTGCATATCGCGCCTTCTAGTGACATTTATTTGAACCAAATTCTCTTTGTTAGCGCAGGGACCCCGATGAGGACACCGGTTCTGACATACCAATATAGTAATTTTCAGAAATACTGATAGGAATAGAATAATACTTTCAGCGAAACTACACTATCGCCGAGTCCTAAATTAATACATTTGCTGAATTAAAAAAAACCGTACCTACCCAGGGGTAGTTACGGTAGTATTAATAATATACTAGCTGCCACCCGCGGCTCGACCTCCACCGTGAAATTAGTATTTCCCTCAAAATCTTTATAAATTATTACTGAAAGGTTTAAGCAAAATCCGATAAGTAGTTTTTGCGTGAAAGAGTAATAATATACAAACAAACTTTCACATTAGTAGTTAGTAGTAGGAAGTAGAATTAGTTTAGATACCAATGTCCCCGAAATGCTTGGAGACGCGATGAAGTTATTTATAGGATATTGTACGTCAGTAGTCAGATTTACATCTATGAAGACCGCTAGTACTGCTGCGCAATGAAAACACAGTTGATGCCAAATACATATCATCAACGAGCCATTAAATACGTTAGAATATAAAGTATTTCTTTGTAAGTATTCGCTTTCATTTAATATCAAGGCTTCGTTAAAAATATGGCTAGCAGGAAAGTATGAAACAAAAACGTTTCATCCTGTATACTGTGTTATAATAATTTGCTTAATTTATTTTGTAGCGTTTCATTAAACTAATTGGTCCATCAACAGTATTCGAGGCAACGCGTATATTACGGGCGTGGCAGTGTTTAGTGTCAAGCTGTTACCAAATACTTCGTCAAAAAATACAAGTGCATCAGACAAATCTGTGCCAGTGACATTCACTATGGGAGATTTAGAAGAAACTCTTGGCTTAGCCGTACAATATATATTTTCTACGGTGACGACAGCCACGTTGATATACGGAGTGGCATCGTGGTGTATCTTGGCAAAATTTCGCAATTATAGGAACTATGTGTGCCTTAACTTAGTGTTGGCACACTTTTTACTTATTTTACTTATCTTGTGTATGATACACGTCCATAGCAACGGTTTCATAACAAGAGAAAACGTTTTTATTTGGAACCAAATTACTGGAAATCTAACGAATTACTTATTATCAGTGAGGGGCCATTGGTTGGTAGCTATATGCCATATGTTTTACGTGGACATTGTTAAAGTTTTTAATTGGCATATGCAAAGGAGATATTTTAAAATTTGTCTCTTTGGTTGGGTTGCGCCTTTATTAACAACCCTTATTATGTGTTTTTTCACAAGATACGTTGAGATACTTATTTTAATGGTACCTGTGATACTAAACAGTTTCCTTTTTATTGTAATTGTATATTCACTTTGCCGCAGTTTCAACGGGAGTGAACTTACCGGTACTAACAAATGCCGTCGCTTATACGTCGCCACTTTGATATTTATATTGGGCGACGTATCACTGTTGGCATCTTATTCTGTATTGCTTATGGATATAACATTACCAGTATTATTACCATATTTTTTAGTTCTCTTAAATCCTATAGCATTGTTGGTTTTTTTGGTTGGTGTAAAAACGAATCGAGAAATTTGGTATGAATTTTATGTGAATAAATTCAGTCAAAGATCAGCAAGAAATTGGAATCAAGATATCAATATTCGTGGAAGTATTATCAAAAAGCCTGCTGATAGCCAGACCCAGATTACTGATGTATAGGGATTCAAAATACGTACTTTTTACCGACTTAAAAAAAAGGAGGTAATCTATACTAATATTATAAAGAGGAAAGATTTGATTGTTTGTTTGTTTGCATTGAATAGGCTCCGAAACTACTGAACTGATTACAAAAATTCTTTCACCGTTGGTAAGCTACACTATCCCCAGGTGACATAGGGTACTTTTTATCCCTGTATTCCCACGGGAACGGGAACTACGCGGGTGAAACCGCGAGGCGTCTGCTAGTCGCTAATAAGGATCAAATTTTGGGAAGTAAAGGCATATGCATAAATTAAGAAATATGCAAATTTTAAACAAATTCCTTTTTTTTTGTATGATGATGAATGTAGTACAATGCTTGATTTGTCGAATTCGGCTATTTATTGAAAATAATGGCCATCATCATCACTTATGGTTTAATAGGGAGGTACTTAACGTAGGAAAAATAAGTTTTTTTTTTTTAATGAGCCCTTTCTTTAAGTTTGTCATATGCCATTACTTCCCAAAATTTGATCCTTATTAGCGACACTATCGAATGGTGTAATAATACAGCATGTCTTTTTTTTCAAAACCAAGGAGTTCGATTCCTGGGTAGGAATAAAGGTTTATCAAATATCCAATGATGTAGTTTTAGTTTTCATCAAAGTCGGCCTCGTAACTCCTTTTTGTTTTCCGCTATTCCCCATAGTTTCGGATTTGACCCTCCACGCCCACTTAAAAACTCACACTGTATATAGGCAGTTATAGTTAATTAAGTTTATAATACTATATAAATTTGTATATATGTAAATAAGTACAGCCTGGTGACTAGAAAAAAAATTGTTATAAAATTTTTGTGTCAATTTTTTAGAGCTTAAATTTTAATTTAATTGCAGACTAAAGTATATTTTATACTTGTTATATATTTAATTATAAATTTACACAAATATACATACAAAAAAAATATAATACTGCCGAATAATACTTGTTTGAATGGAATGGATAAAAATATTATAATTATAAAAACTAACATAGTATCAAGAGAAACTAACATCTATTGTGGACCAAATAAATACATATTTATTACCTTATAATAAGTATTTACGAATATATAAACTAAAACCATAGGTTAATATTCCGTTGTTTTCTTTTATCATTCTTCCTCATCGTACACTTCCAATTGATTTAATATTTCCTAAACACAATAACTTAATAAAAATAAAACATTTAAAGTTATAAAAAGTAAGGATCCACTGATGTCGGGAGTAGGGTCCAAGCTACCTGTCATTAGGGCTGGAACGAATACAGGACCTCCTCGCAATGCGAGCCGTACCTAGGTTTACAGTACGGAGACGGTAGGGTCTTTGGTTTGTGGACTCGCGAATCAGCAGTCGCGTCGCGCTCGACGAGCATTTCAATCCTATACGAGTCCACAAACCAAAGACCCTACCGTCTCCGTACTGTATCCCTTCTGTAGCAAGCCCTTGAGCCAACCGCGCAACGACAGCTTCAACAGATACATGGACTTATATAGTTAATGGAAGTCTGAAATAGCCAATTCAGAAGCCGGTGGGGTCACCAGAGGCGGCTTAATTAACTCTGACACCAGAGGTGGCCACATCCTCACACGAAAAGAAGAAGACAGGTGGTCCAGATGGTCGTTAAGGTTTTTAGCTATCAGGCCGTTGGCCGTAACGACAATCACACAATGACAGCCGAGTCCACATTCCACATACCAACAACCTCGTGTGGTAACCAAGTCGAGATACTTGATTTGTTTCTCAGCTTCTCGTCATGTGGGATAGTAAAAACGGATTACATCATTGTGTAGTGCACCAATCATTCTATCACCACTACTTATATCCGGCTTATTAGCAACAATAATTCTACCAGTGTATAAAGACCGATCCCAGTACAACGTGACATGGTCTATCTATATACACTTATCTTTAAAAATGTTTGTCATAACAAATACGCACGGTTGGCGCAATGGTTGAGCGATTGACTGATGCGCTGCGTTTCGCGGGTTCGATTCCCGCACGGAACAAATATTTGTATGACCTACAGATAGTTGTTCCGGCTCTGGGTGCTGTGTATGTGAGTTTATATGTTTGTAAACGCACCCACGATACAGGAAGAAATTCCTGGTGCGGGGCAACGTTTTTTAAAAAAAGAAAAGAAAGAAAATAATTCAGTCTAAAAAGTTTCGGGAATGGATGATTTTTTTATTGTTGTTGTTAGATTGGCATAACTGTTTTCCATTTTGGTGTGGAGTATGAGTTAACTCTGTTATTTAGATTAAAATACTTGGGCGACCGAGCTCTACTCGGGTGAAAATAGAGAAAACGACGTTTTCTAAAAATTTTACCTAGTTACATCGATTTATCGCCCCCGAGCCCCCTGAACACTAAATTTCATGAAAATCGTTGGAGCCGTTTCCGAGATTCAGATTATATATACATACATAAAAACAACAATACCTCGTTTAAAGGTATAAGATACAGTGCTGTTTTTAGTTATATCATATCTAGTGCGTATTGCAAATGTCATAATGGACAAAAACAAAGAGTTTGTCTTAAATATTGCATCGCCAATGGAATTCCGTGTTCGGAGTAGAACGTTACAGAAGGCTTACGGACTCTTTATCAAAAACACGTGCTTATGAGTAGTACAAAGCGTTCAAAAGCGGTCGAGATGTGATAGAGATTTGCCTCGCTCTGGTAGGCCATCAACGTCTGCAACTGAAGTTAACGAAAGTGAAGGAAATAGTGACCGAAAATCCTTATTTAAGTTTGAGAGAGATAGCCGTCGAACTTTCTGTGTCTCACGAGTCGGTCCGTACCATTTTAAATAATCACTTGGGTATGAAACATGTTGCCGCTCGGCTAGTCCCAAAAGACCTGAATTTTTTCCAAAAACCCAATCGCATAAGAGTCGTTGAGGGCATGCTAGAACGAATCAATTCCGACCCAACATTCATTAAACGCATTGTTACTGGTGATGTGGGTTTACGAGTTTGACATGCAAACTAGTCAACAAGTTTCAGAGTGGCCATCCAACTGAATAAAACACGGCAAAGTCGATCAAAAGTCAAAGTCATGTTGACTGTTTTCGTTGACTATCGCAGTATTGTGCACTCGGAATTCTTGCCGGAAGGTCAAAGGGTAAAAAAAAGAATATTATTTGAGTGTTATGCTGCGTTTAAGATAGCAAATTCGACGAAAAAGGCCAGATTTGTACCACGATAATGCACCTTCGCACAAGGCCATCATTGTGAACGAATTTTTGGCGAAAAAGTCAACAAATACCATCGAGCAACCACCGTATTCACCAGATATGGCTCCAGCCGACTTCTTTAGTTTTCCTAAACTGAAATTACCACTTCGTGGCACCCGTTTTCATTCGGTAGAAAACATAAATGAGAATTGAAAACTGAACTCGATTCCAGAAGAAGCGTTTAAGAATTGTTTTGATGATTGGATTATTCGTTTCCGTAAGTGTATCGTTTCTGAATGAGTATAATTTGAAGATGATAAAACAAAATTGCATGACCGGTAGTTACTTTCTTGACAGAGTAGTATATATGTTACGGCTAATACCCGAAGTGCGGCTACTGTTCGTGTTAGGTTACTTTAGACCCTGCGGACGGAAATAGGAGCCCCGAAGTGAATTCGGCAAGGCGAAGGATTTGTCCCAATCAATCGACCAATCGCATAGACGGAAATCCACAACGCGTCTTTCATCTCACACGTGATTGGTCGATTGAAGGGATCAAATCCTTCGCTTTGCGCTGCTGAAGTTCTCGTAACAGAGAGGTCACTCCGCGAAGCCTGTGAACCCCCCAGAAAGCTTCTTTGCTTTTGGCCGCAGCTAGGCTGTGAACGGCCCGAAAGTGATCCAAGTGCGGATAATGGAGTCCCCACTACTACCATTTATGTAAATAAATAATAGTTAAAAAACTAAAAAACACGCTTTAATAGAAAACCAAACTAAAAAGTAGAAAATAGTTTTACATAAATTTAAGTAAAGAATAGTGTGAATAACAAAAAATAAATCTTTTTTTAAAAATAGCATGGGATGCTTGATGTCAATTGTTATAATATTTTATTGACAGATATTGGTAAAAGTAGAATTATTTTGAAAATATCTTAAAAAGCTACGCTTTTTACAATAAAATGTATTTTTTTGTTAATCACACTATTCTTAACTTAAATTTGTTGAAAATTATTTTCTACTTTTTAGTTTGGTTTCCTATTAAAGCGTGTTTTTTTAGTTCTTTTTTTCCTTTTACTTATTTTTTCTTTTTAGTTCAATCGCTAATCCTGAAGATCCTGGTAAGGATTATGGGACAAACTATTTAAATTATTGCATTGTCATCGGTCTTTGATAAGTTCAAATTAATCCGACGTTTTGAAAGGGGTGAAAATCACGTCCAAAGATTCCGTTACATAGATTCATACCAGGCTAATAGAAGCGTGTTAATAAATAATCAACTTACCAAGAGCATCCAGTTCAGCAGCGAGCTCGTCATCATCGAGTTCGGGCATGCCGTACTGGCGACCCAGCGCCTCTTGCACCTCGTCGGCTTGCTCCAACATATCCGCCAAATCGTCGTTAACATCCTGTAATTAATTAGTAAATTGGTTAGAATCCTGAAGGATACACATACAAGAAAAATTAAATAAGTTAACGGAACTACTAAGTTTTATTACTTTAATTATGTTGACGTGGGAGTAGACTGGCCACGTCACACGAATGCGACCAGAGTGATGTGCGAAGATAGTCACTCACTATAAAGCCGGGTACACACTAGCGAGCCGTAACCGTAACCAGCGTGATACAGTAACGAAGTTCTAGTGTGTAAACGTGTTACAGTTAAGGCTAACGAAGTCGCCCGAACGCTTTAACCGAGCGTACACATTTAACGAGTTGTAACTGTAACCAAACAGATACAGTTACGAGGTTCTAGTGTGTACGAGACGTCCACATTACTATGACCGTAACGACAAGCCGAACTATCCCCATTATGGTTTGAAACTCCATGATGTAGGACGAAATGTCTCTCGCTTGTGCAGCATACATACTTTTAGATGCTTTACTCGATGATCATAAACGGCCACGAAAAGGGTGGAAACATGTAATGTATCGGGAAAGAAGTGATTTACTTTTTATTAATAAAATCAAGAAATTAGTGGTCTTTACAAAAAATAAAACACATTTACAGAAGACACACTTATCCTCTGACCATTCGCTCATGACAAATAACTCGAAAGTATTTGATGGTTTACAGCGGCGTGCAACAAACCTTCACTTTTGGCGTCCACGAGCGTACAGCGAGCTCCCTTTGATTCGCGGCAAAAACCGACAATCGTTGGCTCGCTGTGCGCCGCTCGTGTAGCGCTCGTTGCAGTCTCGCGACCCACGTACACACTATGTTCTTGGTAACAGTAACGGTTACGGTTACGTGCAACGTTACGGTTACAAAATGTTTAGGTACAGTGCGTGTCTCGAAAGATGAGACTTGACACACCACGTGGTCTGACTTGCGCAGTAGACGATTTTAGATCTTTGTAGCGGTATGAGTGCGGGAAAAAACCGGGCGTCATCGGGGCGGCGGCACAGAATAATTAATAGGCAGCGGACAGAGCGCGGGAGGCGCGGACAAGTCTCGTCTTTCTTGGCACGCACTATACGATATAATCGTCAGATCGCTCAGAACACGAGGCGAGTCGCTGCGCAGTGTCAAATTCATGTGAACTAATTAGGCAGCGCAGCGAGTGGCACACTTCATAGCCACCATAAAGTTTTACTCTTACTGTAATTTGATCTATAGGCAAATGCATTATAATATCTATCATTCTTTGCCAAACATGTTTGGAATCTGTTTAATATTAAATTCCCTAAATGTAAATAATGGTTCAAAGACCTAGGAAAAAATAAACACAGTAAAACCATTTATAGAGAGCAAAGATATTGCATGTAACTATCAACTACAACGACAGCACTTGAATGGTGTCTTCCATGTTGTTTTAACAGTTTTGTGTGCATGTACCATTCTGTTTACTCACTTCAATAGTATCAATATTAATCTTCTTAAACTCCTTCTTCATCTGCGTGACACCATCCTTCATGGCAGCCACAGTAGCGTGTGTATCCTTCAAAGTCTGTGTGGCGTAGTTGGCCTGTTCCATGTTGAAGGATTGTGCTCTAAGATTGTCCAGCTGCTGTTCATACCTGGAATATTATGAGAAAATATTACTTAAATTGGCCTCAAATGTTTGACACCAAGTTCCAATTTATTATGGAGTTTTAGGCTAACCCTAGTCTTCTTCTTCCAGACTATTAAATGAGGCAAGTGTCATTTCAGTTGCCACTCCATTTCTGATCATATCTACCATGTTCTATGTTAAGGGGTTTGGTTTCCACACTGTAGTCTTTCAGGTGGAACATTGTGCATGGGCCATGGCGGCCGTTCAAATTCAAATTATTTATTTGTAGAAACATAGGTACAATATAATATAATAAGATCTTATTCTAATGTCAGGATCGCTATGTTTAACCTATTAGGCATACAAATTTTGTGATCCGTTTGGTGATTATATATCATTTCTACTATCACACAGTCCAGCCATTGTTTCAATAGTCTTCTCCTAAGGTTATAGCCGTTCACATTCATACTCAAAGCTTTCCACATCTTTCTCCCATTCATTTGCAGCAAATGCCCAAACCATGATAACCTATTTCCTCATAAAAAAAGAATAGTCGAAAATACTAAAAAAGACATTCAGCAATGCTGCTAAGATCATCTCATCAGATCCTATTGTTTGTTCTACTGAAATTCAAACTGTTTATTTCATTTTAGATCATTAATCAATTGAATGCCTGTAATTACTGAAACAATAGAAAAGCCATTGTGTCTCATGTGAATACACGTTTCAGAAACTCAGGGGTTAAAAGACACTTTTGAATGTTGTTTAGATATTATAAATGTGAAGCTTAAATTTTTGTTATTTAATCAAATAAAATTTAAAAAAAGACTTTTTTGTTGTGGTACATAATGGCAAGTTCTATAGTAAAGTACTGTGGGGGGACAGCTCAGGGAGCTCAAATGACAAGAAGAAAATTACTCTCATACGTTATAATATACAATGAACAGTGCGAGTGCCAGCACTCTTTTTTTCCGTGGTAATTCATCCCATGACTGACCCTCGCTTGACCTCCCGCTTGACCCTGAGCGGAAGACGGCTATACTACCGCGTGAGGATGTCAGACTGTTACTGACTAAAACCCCCACTTCTTCCTTCAATTGCCACAGCCGTTGTCACTCTCTTTCAAATTTATCCATGACCAATATGCCTGCCCTAAAGCGGCTTTTACAGAAGTGACAAGTAAAGCTAAACAAAAACATCTTCAATTTTTATCCTATCATTCCGATTTCAATCACCTTTCAAAACTAAATAGTTATCTGTTGCCAGTCTTATAATAGGCAATGAGGTTGCCTTTAAATAGGTGAGGAGCCCTCACTGTATCTGTAACCCAAGTGATGGCAGAAAACTTTAACCGAATAACATGAAATTTCAACATAACCGGTGGAATGTGAGGATACCAGAGTGAACTGTACACATCTGTGTACCGCTTTCGAACATACTGGCGTGATGTTATGTTATGAAATGGTGTAAACAAGAAAAGGACATGCGATTGCAGCAATCCCAACAGACATCATTTATTGAAGTCTATTATCTGGTTATTTACTTTATGTTAAGAATAAAACAAGATATCAAGGAAACATTGTATAAAATGCCAGGAAAAACCAAAACTGGGCAATTCCTGCCTACAATTTCACAACATTTTTGCATTACCATGTTTTTTTTTAAATTTTACTATCTTAAATTGGAGACAGGGATATACTCAGCAGTGAACCATCATAATACATTATTTTAAAACTATGGCACACTAGAAATTTCTCCAGTATTGTGAGTGTATTTATTTTCAATGGAACAGATGATTCAAATGAATCATACAGTAACTTATTAATATCCAATGTTTTAAACATTGTCAAACAACTGTGGTTCATCTTAGCCACAGCATTATGAAAACCACAACGGTACCCACTTTAAAGCTATTGATAGTATCCCTTGCAATAATATAATGACAGCAGGTCAACACCCTGCAAAACGATAAATAGGTAACAAAGCGAGCTCTTACATTTTCTTCTGTTTCAAGACCCTCATTGCTTTCTGTTTCACAGAATTCTTTGCTGGTCCCTCTCTCATTTTATTCATCTGATCCTTGTATTTTCTAAGTTCAGACTCCAGTTTCTGAACCTTTGTCTCAATATTATCTGCCCTGCTATCCACCTGGAATTAACAATCATTCGAACATTTGAACCATCACGGAAACATGAATCATCGACGAAACTAACAACAGTAAGCACGTCTACGAAATTATTTTTGAGAAACTTACAGTACTAATGCAATCATTGATACTTGGGCCAGGCTCCTTAGGTTTTCCTCTGCCGAATATTCTGTTCATCTTGAATTTTTATTTATTTCCAACTAAACTCAAAACCAAAGCGCCTTGACAATAAAATCTCACAAGCTCACAACAATTTTGACAATTTTCGACTTAATTGACGTTTACTGTAAAAAAACGTAACATTGACAGATCATTTTATATTACAACGTAATTATATAAAATTTCTACTACAGATTTTCAAAAGAGTCAATCACATTCATCCTTATTTTCCCCAATTTGGAATTGGCTTCAGTTATTTAAAAACTGGCTGGATCTTTATAGTTTTTTAAGATTAGTAAAAAAATCTAGCAAAAGGCAGAAGTTTCAGAAGTTGGCCAACGATTGGAAACTGACGATTGAATTGACGATGACAGATGTTCAGATGATGTTCGACCGACTGGCGACTGGCAACACTAAAATTATTCAAAATCAATGTGATTGTGGTGAAGTTATCAAATTATCAATATTTTCTGATTTTCTATCAATATTTTCGTAACAGAAATTCTCAGAAAAAGATCATTGCATCAGTGCTATTTTTTATCACCTTTTATCCAAAATATATCTCGTCCTCATGACTACTAACGGAACGAACGGAACTATGAGTGGAATGGTCTGTATAATTTGGTTATATTATTCAACAAATACTATGTTAAAAAACATATTATTATTATAAATAAGTTGGAGAAAACCCGTTTTTATATTTTATAATAGTTTAAATCGCAAGATTACTCAATAGTCGAAAATTTCTCTTGACATTAGCAGTAATGTTTAAAATGATAACACAATCAACAAGTTCAAGTACAAAGTCAATTTCCTGAAACATCTTAATAAAAGTTAATTAAAGACAGACATATTGGTTCAATTGCACGAAGCTATGAAATCATCTCTTTAGTGGTTTTATTATCATTAGCTTCAAATAACAAATCCTAGGCTCTTCAATTTTTTCTTTAATTTAAGATTCACTTTACGTACTTTATAATTCATCTATTCCATCAACATTCAATTTCTCATACTTATCTTGGTTACATCCTAGATTTTTTTTCTAGGTGAAAATGTTATGTGATCCTTGTGACGTTGTGTGTTCGAAAGCCAAGCGCTCTGAACGACCATGTGTTACTGTTAAATGCTGGAAATGGGATGTGAACGTAATTGTTATGAACAAACTTGTGCATAGCATCAGGCATGGTATTCTTATTTTGAATCGGCCAATCACACAAAACCAGGGATTTTTAAAAAAATTATGGAATAACGGTAAGGTTTTATTTCTCAGTAACTATTTTACTAAAATATGTTAGTTATATTTGTTTAATTTAAAACATGGAGCACTGTCCACAAAAATTGTTGTCTTCAAATGGCCTTGAATTTCTTTGATAAGGAGACAACTTGTGTAACGGATTATTTAATTTTGTGTACATTAACAAAAATACATTAACATGTTTCAGCTAGTATCAGAATGACAGTTGATGGTGGCACCAAACACTGGGATAAGTTTCTAAGTGGCTTATCAAATGAAACCCAGAACACAATGAAGGATCCAGATCTCATCTCTGGAGATTTTGACTCTATTGGCGATGATACCTTAGAGAAATACAAAAAGAAAGGTTGTAAGGTGAAATACTGTTAAATACTTCTATAGGTTATAAATGTGAAACTGTATGTTTGTTAATCAAAGACCTTGGTACTAAAGATAGACTGATGCCTAGGATACTTTTATCGCAATAGTATGTTCCCATAGAATATTTTTGGACTCCTAATTAGGGATAGCCACAGAAAAATCTAGTTTCAAATATGCAGAATATTGCAAACTAGTTTCTGCAAAAAATTAATTGATCTATGTAGTATTATTTTCTATCACTATGGAATAAATTCCATACTTTCCTACTTTTTTTTTATGAAAATCGTTTGTACTTGAGTCGATTGACAAACGGGCCAAAAGGCTTATCGGCAACGATGCACTGGTCGCCTCAAAGCTCCAGTGCCTTAAACACCTACACCGAGTTGCCAGTCTGTCGGTCTTTTATGGGTAAATTTTGGGGAGTATGTGATGGAACTGCAGAATTTGTTTCTGCCTAGTCCTTTCCATCATCGGACAACAAGACGTACGGCAATGCGCTACCGATACATGGTAGACATCCCACCCATATGTACAAAGCGAATTGCGAATATTTTCATTATACTCACAGCTAAGGAGTGGAATTCCCTGAAATGAATTAGGTTACTTCTAGGCAAGCCTGCTTCACCTTCGACCACATCATCGCTTACCATCAGGCGAGATAGTGGTCAAACACGAGTCTCTCTCGATTTAAATATAAAAAAAATACGCCGGCAAATGATATGACTTGAGTCATATCATTCGCAGGGGCTTACATCGCGTGTTCACGCAGGTGTTAATTTTTTTGTAAAATTAGCGGGAGCGGCAGCGAAATCATTGAAAACGTATGCATGCAACATGTCTGGTGAACAGATTTCAGTACGATGAGCTTCCCAAACTGCACGGCATATTTTGGAGTGTCTATGAAGCTCCGCCTCCGTGGACAGTTGGCCTTAGTAATAATTAGTTACATAAACGTTTTTCACTGTGTTGCCCAATTTCACACAGGGCATGGTAACTTTAAAAGTAAATTATAAGTAAATATAATAATAATAATTGTGTTGTTGTTTTGTATTATAGTAATTGTAGTGTTATTTAAGTATGTTATGGGAGTGTATTCTTTGGCAGAATAAACGCAATATTATGTTGAATAATGTACAGACTGCATCGGGAGTTGTTTACTATATGGACCTTGTGAAAACTAGAACAAATTTCCGTGCGTTCAAGCGTTTTTACCATACCTATTATTGGAAACAAATATAGCAGCTCAAAATGTTAGGACCCATTAATATTATTGCTAATTATTATCCATGGTGCTAGGCAACTGGGTTTATCCCAGTTGTAAACGATCTTTTGTGCCTATTGGCCTTTTTTGTCCTGTCTCTTGCTTGATATGGAGGGAAGTGGATTTGTTTCCTACTCCTCCTGTATTCTTTTCTGATTAATTTCGTTGCGGGATCCAAGACAGTTAAATTAATTCTCCGGGACTTCGTCGAGTTTCAATGCCTCAGCGATTTTCTGGTGGTCGCCACTGTTGACTCTGGCTTTCAGGAGTTACAGTTTTTTGGGAATAGTGCGGTGGGATTGTCCCAATAAAAAAAAGGGGCCCACCGGGATCGGGAACAGGGTCCAAGCCACCGGCGGTCAGGCCTCCAGAGAGAGGAACCACCTAAAAATACGAGCCGTGTCCAGAAGTACTGCTTTCTGAATCAAGCCCTTGACTCAACCGTCTAACGAGAGCCTCCTAAGGTCTTGGTCGAGGCTCGTGGCTATTAAGCCATTGGCTGACACGACTATCGGTACACTGATCATTGCACGCCTCTCGTTTCGGTCCACAACCACAATATCAGGCTTATTGGCTACAGTAGTCCTGTTAGTGATGATGGACCGATCCCAGTACAATGTGATATTGCCATTTTCGGGAACTGGCTATAGTACGGCACCTCCGATCCCTCGAGAGAGTACCTAATTCAGAGCAAGTTGCTGATGGATAATCCTGGCTACAAGGTTGTGCTTATGCAATTACTCTTGGTTAGCTAGACGAGAACAACCAGAGATAATGTGGCGGATTGATTCACCCGGACGGTGACATGCCCGACAGATGTCAACCGTGCCATCCTTCACAATAAATCTCTGGCAGTTATTCGTGATGACTTCGTCCATAATTGAATAGACAAAACCTTCGGTTGCCCCAAAGAGGTCACCGAAACGCAGGCTACGGACGCTGATTGGTCTACATCGGACCTATGTAAGACCCGGAAAAAGCATCCGTGAAGTTCCTTACTCTGCCATACCTCCCTCCGACCTTTAGTGTCAAGTACTACAGGCTTGCGTCAGTTCTCATTCGCCAAGGAGAGTGGGGTGAGTCCTTTGTCCACTGCCACTACATCTCGATGCATACCTACCCATGTCGGCGTGTAGGAAATATTAGATTGCATATATCGTGGTTGTGGAGGTTCTTAGCATTTAAAAAGCCTCGGCCTCCACACTTCCGCAGGATTTACAATCTCATGACCGAAGATACTGGATGATGCATTTGATATGCTGTCAGCAGTGTAAGGACCTATCCAGGACACAGAACACCTATCCAGGGCATCAAGTTCCGTTTCAGTCCATTTTAGTATGCCGAAAGAGTACATCAATACGCGCGCACCTTGTTTCCATCCGAAAAAAGGCTATTGAATACCTTCTTCATGCGGCCAAAGAAGCGTTCTCTCAACGATTGCTTCATGTTAGAAGCGTTGATACCTAACGCTGCCGACATGCCCAAATACTTATAGGTTTCGTTTGGAAAGAATGATCTCAGGTTTATGGAATCCGCTAGTTGAATTCCCACGGATTCCATAATCTCCTCTCGTTTTACATGCATGACCGCACATTTGTCCTGTCCTGATCATATTCCATTTTATACTTATTATTAATTTATTTTTGCAGGTTATCCACACTCCAGATCAAGACCGGACAGACTTCACGAAAGCACTCATGGAATTAAATACACATACTAAACAAATTGGAATGGAGGTAGTCTTATTTTGTAGTAATTTAAAAAATATTAAAATAAATCTAATCTAAATCTATACTAATATTATAAAGCTGAAGAGTTTTTTTGTTTGTTTGAACGCGCTAATCTCAGGATCTACTGGTTGGAATTGAAAAATTCTTTTTGTGTTGGATAGACCATCATCGAGGAAGGTTAACATCACGCTAAGACCAATAGGAGCGGCGCATAAATGAAAAATGTTGCAAAAACGGGCAAACATATTCTTTTTTGAGAGCTTCCGTTGCGTGCACTGCGTAAGCGGTTAAAGTTACGCAACAATCATGTAAGCAGTATAGGTAAAGTAGGGTAAATGGGTAGGTAGGTAGCCAGTAGACGGGAGCGAAGCCGCGTCGGACAGCTAGTTATGAATAAAATTATTTTTTAATAAAGCTATTAAAAATAATTGTTTAAGTAAATATATTTCTCTGTATAAGAGCATACTCTAACATATTTCAATGTTTTTCAGCTGGACCATGTTATTGTAATCGCACAAACATCTGGCCGGTTAGACCAAATAGTAGGGAATGTTCAAACCCTGTTTCTAGTAAAAGAGCAGTTATTATTAGCTCCAAGCACAAATGTGTTTTTAATTTCGGATGATGCTATAACATGGTTGCTAATGCCCGGTGACCACGTCATATATGTTCCCGAGGAGACCAGACAGCATAAAAGGGCATGGTGCTCTTTGGTGCCTATTGGCGAAAGTTGCCAATATGTTACTACTACTGGACTGAAATGGAACCTTGGTAAGTATTTTCTTTATTATAAAAAATCAACCATTGCTTTGGCTAAGATGTATTATAGCCTTACCACCTACTGAAATCCCTTTTTGGTTAGGAAATGCAAAAGTTGAATACTCCGTTCCGACACTATGTATTTAGTATCCCACATTATACACACTTACTGTCATTCATAGTGGCATTATCGTACCTAAAGAGCAGTGTTGAAAAGCTTCAAGGTGAACCGGTGACCAGCAGCTGTATTGCGTAAGTGAATACGGAAACGCAAAGAGTTTGACCGCTATCCAATCGACCAATCACACAGACGGAAATCCACGTCGCGTCATTCATCTCTCATGTGATTGGAAGATTGGATAGAGGGCAAACTCTTTGCGTTGCCGTATTCACTTACGCAATACGGCTGCGGGTGCTCGCAGTGTGTTACCGCTGCGGCGACACTTGGGGAGGTCTATGTCCCGCAGTGGATATCTTTCTGTTAAAATGATAATGAAACTTACCATATTAACTTGCAGTTTTCTTTTGTTTTGTTCTTGCAGATAACCAGCAACTTCGGTTTGGTGGGATTGTAAGCACTTCCAATACATTCGATGGTTCAGAGAAGGTTACAATAAAGTGCAGCCACACTTTAATGTGGTCTATGAGACTACCCATGATTGCATGTAAGTAATTTTGTATTCAGCCTGTACAAAGGTCCATGGTGACCTTTGGCCCTTAAAACGGTATTTAAAGGTGAACGCGCACCTAGACGCACCGCAGGAGATGCACGCGCCGCAGTCATCGCATTTACTCAAGGCCTCGCGCAATCCGCGCCGAACGCGCCGCACACATCGTATTCACTTCTGTATATCTTATTATATCAATATTTCTAGCATCGAACGCGCCGAATCTGATGATGCGTCATGCGCACGCGCTGGTGGAATCCGTAAACCTACAGCATTTTGCTGAAATGCGGGTCGTGCGGCGCGGATAGGTGCGCGAGGCTGCACACGATTTCATATAAAGATCTCTAAAATGCTATGACTTCGGCGCGTGCGGCTCCTGCGGAGCGTCTAGGTGCGCTTTCACCTTTATGCGTACTTACAATTTGAAAGCTATTAATTAACGTGAAATATGAAGAAGTATGTAGTTCCAAACATATTTCTATTAAACAATTAGAACTCTATTTATTTTAATTCTGCATTTTTTCTACGGGAATACCCGTAGAAAAAATGCGTTAATTGAAATCAAACAAAAGATAGATGACAATAATAATTTATTGTTACTATAAACAAGTATTCTTTGTTTCAGCTTCATGAATAGGACCTGTGTAGAAAATAATTTAGTTAATACCTTTTGGGCACGAAATTTCATAGATTTGAGGATATTTAAACGTCTGTTTTTTAATAAGTTAGCGAACTTTAAAACTGTGATTTTGAAACTGTCTATCCTTCTTAATGTCTTGTTAGATATACTTTTAGTATTGTCTTCGTGTTTGTATAAAAATAAACATGAAAACAGTTCAAGGGCTTGTCCAATCATTGTCGGACTTGTGTCTGTGCTTGAGTTTTGAGACACTTAGCCTGTTCAAAAACTGGATATCAATTTAAAAGATGTGGGGTATAGCTGATGTGTTATTATTAAAATAGTACTTATTACACACTCTTAGCCTGATCAAAAAATGTAGATTTCAATTTAAAAGTTGTGGAGTATTAGCTGATGTGGTTAAGGTTGAAAATTGTTATTATTAAAAGTTTAGTATTTAAACGATTCAGAAATGAGGATATCCGCAGGAGAACCAAAGTTACCGATATAGCCCGAAGAATTGCCAAACTTAAGTGGCAGTGGGCAGGGCACATTGCTCACAGAACCGATGGGGCCGAAAAGTATTGGAATGGCGACCGCGTACGGGTAGACGATACGTTGAAAGGCCTCCCACTAAATGGACCGATGACCTGGTTAAGGTTGCGGGAAGGATCGGTCAATGTGGCGACGACTGGGGGAGGCCTTTGTCCAGCAGTGGCCATCTTTCGGCTGAAATGATGATGATTTAAACGAGCCAAAATAAATTCAAATTAAAGGTGTAAAAAATACTGAATATGGCTTACTGAAATACTAACTAGGCGACAAACATTGGGCGAATACAAATGTGTAAAACAGCGACTTGAAAATAAAAGTTTGTCCACGGAGTCCCGCTGCGCGGGGCTCCTTTTTCTGTCTGGAGGGTCTAAAGTAACCTAACGTGAAGGATATGACGGAAGCTAAGTTGACACGCTTTGCTCGCTCAATTCAGCTCCCGTCATTCCCTTCGAATCTAACCTATCCGTGTCGGGATGCTCTAAATTCCCGAGCTCGGTCGCTCGCTCAAGGACTAATTTTTTTAGGACGAATTAGTCCAAGGACTAATTCGTTAAAAAACACGAATACACCCGAACTCCCGCGCTGCACAGCGATGTCGCCTCGTCGGCTATTTTGCTATTTTCGAAAGAATAATATGCTAAAATAGATAAATAGACCGCCAAATACAATTTAAAGTATGTCTCAATATTATTAACGCAGCTCACAAAAACCTCCTTAAAGATATTACTCAAACCGGATAAATAGTTACTTAGAGTAATAGTCGCCCATTCAGTATATTTTTCAGCCGGTTAGTAATTTCCCTTATTAAAATAGTACCCATTACACACTCTTAGTCTGTTCAAAAACTGTAGATATCAATTTAAAAGTTGTGGGAGATTAGCCTCAGCTAATAACAGTTTTGAGCCTTAAACACATCAGTGTTTAAGGTTGAAAATTGTTAATAGAATAGTACCTACCATTACCAACTCTTTCAAGATTCGTATATAAATATGTAAATGGTCCTTGGGTGCACTTGCATAATGCTTACCTACATATGTATTTCACATATTATGTACTAGCTTTTACCCGCGGCTTCGCTCGCAGTGAAGCCATTAAAAACGATCTTTTTTATATAAAAGTATCCTATGTTACTTCTAATACCTCCAAGAATATATGTACAAAGTTTCATGATGATCGGTTCAGTAGTTTTTGCGTGAAAGCGTAACAAACAAACTTACATTCACATTTATAATATTACTAGCTGTTACCCGCGGCTTCGCTCGCAGTGAAGCCATTTTTTTTTTTTTTTTTTTATTAAAATATTCCTATGTTATTTCTAATACCTCCAAGAATATATGTACAAATTTTCATGATGATCGGTTCAGTAGTTTTTGCGTGAAAGCGTAACAAACAAACTTACATTCACATTTATAATATTAGTATAGAAGTATGATTTTTCAATAAGAATGATGTAACCAAATTATTGTAGTTAACTGATGGAAACGAGTGTCCGTGGAGTTTCTTGCACATTCTTCTCCATAGAGACCTACTGACGAATTTGCAACTAGATTCATTTTTTGTTTGACAATTAAAAATAATCTATATATGATCTAGTTGAAATAAAAATATTTTGTTTTTGTAGGTATGTGCACGGTCGGTGCCTCATAATAAAGGTCCGAGACCTCCAGGGACCCGAGAAATATCAAAGACATAAAAAATTGTTCAAAGGTAATACCTAAACATTCTTTTAAAGTACATAAGTTAATGTTTATCAATGAATTGCTCTCGTATGGTAAAATAATGGTGTGTGAGTATTTTGCTTACCTACAGCGATTTCAAAATACATTGTTTAGTCAGTTGTGAAATAAAACAAGATGCCACAGAGCACTACGTCACGGTAAAGATATCTAACAGTATTCTATCTTCATACAAACGTTCTGAACGCGAGTCGTAACTATTTACGCGTCTCGAGTTCAGCCAACACTCGATACATTACAGTCACGAACGGTGTGATGGTTTTGTAAGCAGTAAGCGTGCGATTTGTGAATATTTGATTGAAATACGTACAAGTAGGTAATTACTTAATATGGCTGAGAGCAATTATATACTATATTGTGCTGTTTTCGGTAGCTTGAATTCTTCTATAACGCACCCAGAGATAAGAAAAAATTAAATTACCTGGAATCTCCGTAGGGCTAGACTATGAAAAAAAAAAATATATCTAAACTACTAGTACGTCATTTGTTTCTTTTTTTAATAGGTAGGTATTTCGCTTTTACCACCGATTAAAATACCTGGATTAATAAATAAATAAATAGGATGATAAAGTGACACACGAGTGACCTACCTACGCTCGGGTTAAAAAAAACTAGTTGGTAGTTTCCTAGGCTAGCTATCTACTTACTTATGTACTTAGCTACTTACATATATTATTGAATTAGACGAAATATCATTATGAAATGATTACATATGAGAGTTATAAATGGTAGGTACCTACATAGTAAGATTTAAAATAAGTATAATAAAAAATATAGTAGGTATTTACCTCAAATTAGAGAAAAGAATCTGAGATATTTACAATCACAAAACTAGAAGGAAACTCAAGTAGGTAGAGGCGGGCAGCCCTAAAGCGCGTTTACGTGACGCGGGCTTGTAGGCACTTATTTCAAGGACAGGGCCGAGTCACAATACTTGTTAAATATATTTACCGTGACTACGTTGTTTTTTCCATTTTCATAGTACCTACCTACTTGGCAACCCAGAGTTTCGGCTACTGCCTAAGGCAAAAAAGAAGCTAACTTAACATCACGCAAGTATTCCGCGAAGAGTGAGGTAGAAGTGCACCTACTCGTATAGTACCAACATTCCGCCAGTTAGTTATGTTTAAACCCCATGTAGTTTAGTTTTGACGGGCTGTTTCCGCAACTCTACGACTAAGCTCATATTTTACGTACGGGTGGGATTCAGTTACACCCTACCTCCTCAAGAAAGGCCAGCAACAACGCCCTGGTGCTGCCGACTATCTCCTGCAGGGTACCTGGGTTACCGAAGTATTTGGCCCTGTAGCCAGCGATTACTGGGCAGCTTAGGAGCAGGTGTGTTGCTGTCTCGTCTTCCACCATGCATGCTCTACAGAGTGGGCTATCCGTGATTCCTATGCCAAAAAGGTGCTTCATAAAGCTCCCGTTTCCAGTCTTTACGGATGTGACTGCACGCAACTGTGGCTTAAAAAAAAATACCCCATGTATTGTGGGCGAACTTTCTGCCATCAACTGGGCACAACACAAGTCCTGTCTCCGGGCAACTATTGAGAAAATCCAGAGAAAAAAATCCAATAACACTTTACCTTACCCAGAAATCGAACCCATGCACACCAACGAGGAAAACTAAGACATAACCAGGGGGGTCTCTCGCCGCAGTTTAGGACGATCGGCCGGCGCTCCTAGTGAATCCTAGTGTATCGCAGTAGGTTGCCGTTTTCCGCTCGGCTCGTACGCTAGCCGCGTTATTATTACTGTGATTTTTGCAAAGAACGATAACTTAGTAGGTAGGTACATACATTGCATACTACCTAACTAATTTATCGTTTAAATACCTACTCACCTGCTGTAACTAAATTACATTAATGGCTGCTCCTTAAGGATTACTCTTACACGGAGTCTTTACTTACCTATCTTGTGTAAAACACCCATACATACACCTACCTACCATCACCACTCACACACACGCACAGCACTCATACACACAAACGCACGACACTCATACACACAATAAGTCATACATACAATTTTAGTTTTGTATCCCATATAGTAGAATGACACAGTCCACTTGAGATAAATTTTTGTTGATCATTGTAAACCTTGGCCGTAAACTAAACTACCTCTTAAAATACAGGCATATCCTAGTTTAAGAGTATTATTCTTGTACAGAATTTGCAATTTAAACTATAAAATTATTCTAAGATATAAGCTTTTGTTTTATACCAAATATCAAACCGTATTTGAAACTCTGTATGTTTTTGGATAAATAAAGATATTATTATTTATTAAAAGGGTAATTTTCGGATAAGGGCTCCCGGCAACCTTATTGCGTAATCAAGGCAAAAGGCAAAGAGTATGAAAAATCGACCAATCACATAGACGGTAATTCTAATACATAAAATTACTAATACATATCTGCCTACCCCTTCGGGCGTGACCGCGTGATGTTATGTTCAACTATAGGTGTTAAATGACTTGGTGTTTATTTACCTTGTCTATTATTCACTCATTTTAAACACAAGTGCGCGCAATTCAATCTGTAGAAATATGATTCTGGAAACGAATCGATATATTAGCCAAAGCGAACGCCAAACGGGCAAGCTGTATGCGGTACGGCCACAAACTCGCTTGCTTATTGATGTATACCGGGCGATTGTTTATCACAAACATTAGGCAAGAATATCCGCTGATTAATCGTGCCAAAAATATCCCTAAACCGATGTGGTAAACACCCTAACAATATGCTTCTTTTCTGGCCTCATTTTCATGCAGATAGGTAGACATTGATCAAAAACTTGATCCACGTTTTGTAAAAATGACTCATCTAAAAAAAAGTTCCATTATTCCATAGATTACTAGACATCGGGTTCCATGCATTTGCATATTCAAATACATAAAACCCTTATTTTATAGCGTTATTGCATAATAGTACTTTTTCTTTGATAGTGCTTATTTCAGTAATTTAATCTTCTTCTTCGGTAGTTAAATGTGTTAGCGGTGTTGTAATATGTAATATTAATTAAACCCAGGTCAGGCCTGAAAAAAAAATCTGCAGAAATGGCGCCAAATTTCATGTTCTTTCTAAAAACGTCAGTGGACCTAGAGGTCATTTTCTGCCTTAAAATTAATATACTTAAAGTAAGAAACGTCGCATGTTTACTCTAGAAAATATTTGTTTGTATGTTGTCACAGAAGGTACAAGTGATAACTGATAGTTAAATATATTGTGACAATAAATGTGAATTCTAATGAAAAAAAGTATTTTGATAGTGTATACTTTGTTCATAATTCGCTCTTTTTTGTGTATATTTTGGCAATTTTTAAAGTGTGTATTTTGACTATGTCTACTGATAACATTCTTTTGTATTTCGGAATTTTTGGGGTAAAAATTGAATTATATATTACAACTTCGCTAGGGTGATATAGATATAGGATTTTTCATTAACCCCTCATAGAACGCAGATCTACGAGAGACACAATGGATTTTTATTTCTTCCAGTTAATTAAAGCATACAAGTGGTTAATACAACAAATTTAATTAGGCCAATGCTTAGTCCGCCACCACGAACCTCGGTCCTGTGTCTCTCGCATCCAGCGAATTCCTCAGCCTTAATCAGGTCATCGGTCCACCTAGTAAGAAGCCTTCCATGGCGAAACTTGAGGATTGTAATGCTTAGTTGTTAAATGTATCTTCCGACGACAAAGACAAGTAAGTTGGTACACAACGAACCTTAAATAAAACACGTGCCAACAGTTCCTATAAAACTATTAAATCAATAAAGATTTAATAGTTTAATGGTTGTATTTCTTATTAGTACCTCTTAAAGATTTGATTTCGCATTGTTTTATTTCACGACTGATGAGCTAATTCGTTCATATTATTACTTAGTACTTACTAGCCAATGTGTAAAATGTGACGAACTTGGAAATTAGAATAGGACAAAAAATGCCATATTTACGTCGTGGGAACGACATTAAAATATCTGTGTAATTCAATTGTGTACGTAAATTATAAATATTATATAGTGGTGGTACTTAAATTCATAAATATTTTATTTTTGTTTCAAATATTCTTTATTGTTAATTTTTTTGTGAACTGAAAAAAAAAATTATACATACCTACTAAGGTTCTGTTTGAAATTGCCACACGTGTATCGATACATCCCATTGGTTAAGTAGACCATTAGGTTGGTTGCTACTTAGAGGCCCATGTTCACCAGGTGACAAATTGGGCAATATTAATGAGTCGATTGTAACATCGCTTTTTGCTTTGTACCTTTCGAAGCTTTATGTTAATCTCAACAGGTTTATTGCTTCTAACCATCTGATTTATGTTAAATTGCCAATATTTGATGCTTGTTTTATAAATCAGGAAAATAAAAATACTATTTTCTTTTATTTGGTAAATATAATTTTTGTAGCACGTGTATGTACACGTGTGATACTATTATTTCTCTAGTTTTGAACGACGATTTTTCATCTTATAATCAGACTGAACTATCTGCCTGTGACCTGTCTATTGGGACAGAGATCATGCCTATATATCACATGATGGTCATGAGTATTCAGCATGGTATTGCACAATTAGTGTTGCCAAGTGAATCGGTTTATTAATTTATGCTATCTACCCATTCTACCTCGCATGTTGTTAATTATAGTTCGTTATTTAGTATAGTTTAATTTGTTGTTTGGTTTGGGAAAAGGCATGTGAATTGTGACATAGGTTTATAATTAATTTAGGTGGTCAATGTGTTCATCCCATTTCCTAATATTATCATGTCTCGATCAAAAATGGACAGTGAATGTTAATCATTAGTCAAATATGGATTTCTATGGCCAATAAATATTTATTTATGTAGTTTTAGTACGTCCGTTTTTTTACTAACAAAAGAAAACATCTATAATGTGATTTTTAATTTCGTAGACCAAACTGACAGCTGCCAATGACCTTATTTTTTAAATGTTGCAAGCATGAAGCATAGTGTTGTAGCTAAGGCTCAATCATAAGTGATTCATCGAATCGATGATACATGATTCTTCAATTTAATTTTAATAATTGGTGTAGTTAAATGTTTTATCTATAATAATCGTAACATATTTAAATATAACAGTATTCATACACATAGTACATACACTATTATTGTGTTAAATATGAAATCAACAACATAATAAATGCGATCGATAAAATGAAATCTAACATAAATTATTAGAAACTAAATATGGGCCGGTAGTTTCTTAACAAATGTAATTCTTTTGCCGTGAAATAGTTTTATTTTCGATCTACTTCGATTTTCGATCAACTTTCGATCACACGGGATAGTCAGGATACGACACTATTTTTATGTAACGATAAAGTGATAACCCCCCAAATGTGAGTTTGGTCAACGAAATTAAAAATCACTTTATAAATAAATAATAAATTCTTGAATATTGTTGTTCAGATGGATTTTCAACCCGGTTTTGAGCCTAGGGTAGAATAGTGTTTAGGCATTCAATTTGGTGGAATATTTTTACTGTTAGTGAACACGAGTTTTACAAAGTTTTTGGTTATAATACAAATTAGCAAATTAACCGGTTAAGTAACAAAACTATTGTTTAAGCAACCTTTTGATTGTGCAAATGTAATTTTGTGCGTTCAGCAATGTAAAAAGTTATTTTTTATCCCTTGAGTAAATCACAGTAAAATTATAAAAGCGAAAGTTTGTGAGTGTGTGTGTGTTTGTATGTTTGTTACTTCTTCACGCTCAAACGGCTGAACGGATCTGGATGAGTATAGTATACTAGTATAATGATATAAAAGTGAATTTATTTAAAAGTAACAGTGTCAACCAAATTTCATTGCTGACCGTACAAAACAATAGATCACGCGATATTAAAAGTACAGTATATATTTATGATCAATGTATATCAATGTACCTATTCATAAAATGGATAGAGAAAGGCTGTTATAGAATTAGTTGTGTAACCAAATATAATCAGATGTTGTGATATTTTTGATATTAAAAAATGGTGTGTGTATAGTATCGTTGTTTTGTCATACATATGTTAAAAAATGGTAGTTTTTTATAGTCGTCTTCTGTTTATAATAAAAAGCTGAACTTTTTTTTTTTTATTTCTGACATCACTTTAACTGTTTAAGTGGCTCCTGAAACGTCATCGTATACTTATAGCCACTTAAAACCCTTGGGCCATATTATGAAGAATTTTTTTTACACTTTTTTTCACAGCGGCATTATAATGGTGATGGCATTGCATTGTAACGTCAGAGCCCGTCGGCCCTAGCATCCATGTATATTTTTACCATTTGTATTTTACAGTCCCGTCAGCAAAAAACTAGAATAATTTTAACATTAATTTATTTGAAAGGTCACCTGTCAAAACGTGTAGGTACTTATAAGTTGTAAAAAAAGTGCAAAATAAATTCAATAAAAATATGTAAATGGTGCCATTTTTGTCAAACTTAAGTTTTATTTCTCCATCATTTGATTTATTAGCAATTTAAATACATGCAGATTTATTTGTTCGTAATTTAAATATACACATATTATGTCTTCTTTTATAATTTTGTTTGTTATTTAAATTATTGATTTTGTTATGTATTCAGGTATTATACTCTCTATTATCCAATCTATGTACTTACTGAAAGAAAATTATAAATTATTATTAAAAAAAAAAACAGTTTTTTTTTTCATAAAACAACCGCTAACTCTGTAAATTGATATACTTATATAATAAAACTAAATTTTCTAGAATTACCTAAGTGCCTCCATTACCTTGGATAAGGCCTCAATCACTAAAAATCGGAAGGCAATTGGCATAATCATCAGTTGACTGGAATATTGATTATTATGTCGTATATGTTTGTAGCAGTGAACATAAAATAGTGGTGATAGTGACAAGGTAATGTAATATTACTATTTATTTTTTAGTTTGGAGTACTATATTTAGTAAGTGATACTTTTAGTAGCTAGTATAATTGCTTTTTAATATGTTGTCATTTAGATAACACTACCATAAATAAATTGACATAGACTACTTTACATATTTTCCGCTTATTATTATGCCTACCCACATTGTGTTTAAAATAATTTACAAGTTCAAGTTCAATTTTCTCAATCCATTACCAGAGTTAACAGAAGTGATTATTTAACCGCAGTACGAATCACGCAATGATGAGTCGACGCGAGGCCGCGGAGGCTGCGCAGGAGTCAGTGGTGCCAACCGCACGGCGCGATCACGAGATAGCTCTCATCTTCCTTATCATCAGCTGATGTGAGAATAACATAGACACGACTTCTTCACTTGTGTGGATTATTATTGCGGTATAACAACGCTTTTTTCCATACGTGAGTATTTTTATGTTAATTTTATTTGATTACCCACAAATAATTAAAATGATTACTCTCTTCCGCTTTTTCTACACCTGTCGATGTTGTATTCTTTACAGAATTATTTATTTAGCCGGTTAGCTGCGAGAAAATTATGTATCAATTTATAAACTGTCCAGTTATATTTACATTAACTGTACCAGTATAAACTAACGTTCAATTTAATAGGTTCGATGTAATAAAATATGTAGTAATAATATAATATACATAGTTTACGTAAACGGGATGTATATCTGTACGCCAAGATGAACGAAATAATTACGACTATGCGCGTGCGCATATATAATTATATTCCTTTAAAACCATCCTATAATATATTAAAAATAATATAAAATCTATAATCAAGGTATGTGTAGAGAACTACTAAAGTTAGGGAACAATTTAACGATCACATCACGAAGTTAGCATGGTCACATGTTCGGCGGCACCAACATGGCAATATCAGACGAACGTCAGTTGCTTACCGCGCGTTCCTCGCGCCAAACGTGTTACCGTGAGGGGACTGCGATACGAAACACGATCACTGGTGCGTCTAATACCTCACTATTTATTCTAACATTACTAATCAAACCTAATCTCCTACCTATAAGGTTCATTTCCGCTGTGCACTCCATTAACTAACAAAAATTCCTGAGTATATAATTGCATTGAATGTAATGTACGGAGCGATAGCAGCGCAGCCGCCTTGACTACGAATCGAGCCTTAACACGAGTTAATACTTGATGATTTGAATCGAACGCATTTCTTCTGTTCGTTTGTTGGTAATTAGTGAGGCAATTGTGTTTTGATAACTTTTCTGATTAACTGACGATGGTAACGAGTATATAGTGTACTGTATGAATAAATCACACGCCCGTGAAACTGTTTGATTAGTGTTATTCAAGTAGGTAATCAATGCAGTTTACATTCATTTGAATGCTCTCTTCTGTTTGGGAATTGTTATTATTTCAACATGTAATTCTATGTGTGTTTTTGCTTTTGCTCTGTAAATATTTTAATTTTGTCTGTATTAACAACTGCCTTCTGAATTTGAATAATTCATTGTTATGTGAAACATTTTATGTGGCTTTTACTGCCAGTTACATTATCAAGTTCATAACTCAAACACTCGTTCTGTCCTCTTGAGAGTTTTATCTTAACATTGCCCCTCAACAGTATCTCGTTCATAAGATATATTTTATCTACACCCACCTTGTTAGCATATAATGAACTTTTTTAGGAGTTTTCTTATCATTTGTCTGTGTAAATATCTGGATAATATCACACATCTACATACTACACATCTTTCAGAACCCTATTTATAAGTCCCGTCAAATCAGAATCTGTGTTTCATTCACCTTCGATCGAGTTGTTTTTTTGCAAAATTTCAGGCATGCCTAGTAATAAATCACGTGCCTCAATCAACTGTTGACTACGCTTAGTCATTTGAAACAATTTCAGCATAATAGGTGTCTATGAATGGGTTATATATTTCATGCAAATTCCTTATAGGCTTGTTACACACTACCAACTTTTGGTTTGACCTTGGTGAAGTTTACCTACTCGGAACAATTTTTTATGTCGCGCGTTGCAAGCTTCTGAAAAACAGTCACCTGACCGAAAACTGTCTTCCGAGTTCAATAAGAGTTCTTTACAAATTAGTTTACAATCGTTACTTCCTAGGATATTATTCGAGGGCATATCCTGCATGGCTTTTATATCTTAATCTTTATTGGAGCATTGAAACTACCTCCCATTTTGGACTTCTTCAGATCGCCTAATTAATTTGATAGCAAGTACTCCTTCTATCACCGCAATTTATACGAGCCAGGTCCAGTAGGTCCCTTTTTCCAAACATACCAGCTGGCATTTTCTATCAGCTGTTTTCTCAGAGTTAACTTCATTCCTAGCCGTTAAATCTTTTACAACCACTCATAAATTTCATGTAACATGCTCATATTATGTGCTGTTAAACATGTGTCTAGATTGTAAATTCAATAAAAGTCGCATGTCATCTGTACCTATAACATAAATCTACCAATAGTTGCCGAGTCGTGTCGCAGTCATTACAGTCGGCATCGAACATGTGTGGCCATCGTTTCAGTTATGCTATCAATTTAAATCTACCATCTGGTGGACGATGACGGGTCTTTTTCTTCCAGAAATCTCTTTAGCTGTCACCTCGTTCCTAGCCATATTGCCGTTTACAATTACTTCTTTTCTTACAGCAATCTACAACCATTTAATGTCACGTGCTTCTCAAACTCACGTCTAGATAGTAAATTCAATAAAAGTCTCATGTCATCTGTACCTATAACATAAATCTACCAATAGCCGCCGAGTAGTGTTGCAGTCATTACAGTCGGCATCGGACATGTGTGGCCATAGTTATGCTATCAATTTAATTATATCATCTGGTAGACCATGACGGGTCCATCAGGACGTTCCTAGGCATATTGCGATTTACAATTACTTATTTTCTTACAGCCATCTACAACCATTTAATGTCACATGCTCCTCAAACACACGTCTGGATATTAAATTCAATAAAAATCATGTCATCTGTACCTAATACATAAATCTTCCAATAGTCGCTCAGTCGTGTCGCAGTCATTACAGTCGGCATCGGACATGTGTGGCCATCGTTTCAGTTATACTATCAATTTAATTCTATCATCCAGTCGAGTGCGGTGGGTCTCGCTGAGGTGTTTGTTTAGCGAACGATCCAATTCAAAGCAGGCATCACGTGCCAGATAACAATCCCGCTACTACATTTAGATAACTTGTTCTGTACTCATCTCTGTAGCTTATCTTCCTAAATGTACTACTGAACAGTTCAGTCATATCAATCATTGTTGGTATCTGCCTTGTTAAATTCCTCATTTTATTAGAATTGCTTGCTGATAACCCAATATGTGACAGTTTTAAACTGATCAACTAGATAGGAAAGTTTATTGGTCGACTATCAAAGCTATTAATAGTTTTTTTTTTCGAGACACCGGTTATGTAATACGTAGACCACTTCTGCTTGTTAAAAAAATATGAGAACGGGCTTTTAATTTGATTTGATTTGATATTTTTTTAATAAATCAGTCGATCGTTGTCTTCTATGTAACTCAAACATATAAGTTACATAAATAGTATCTACTTCATAATATGTTGTCCAAGCATGAGCAGTAAAGTTAGCATAAGTGAAATTTAAGAAATCGCGCGAACACTCCACTGCATTTGTTGGCATGAAATTAACATTCTGTAATAACCTCGACTGGTTCAAAACTAACCACATTTTAATAACCATTAATTAATTTGTAAAACTGCCAACTTTTGGTTGTTTACATAGATGTATAATATACATATGCAGTCATAAAATTAATGAAATAATGGAGCTGTTTCACCCAGAACACACTTACTACTGGCAATTACATAAAATATTGAAATATTTCCATGAGTAATAACGAGTGCAAGGTTTGCCTTGCGACCGACGTTATTAAAAACAAATGTTGATGCAGTGTGTTGTAATTGTAACTTACCGCTGACGTCCTTACTTGTTTCTATAGGTGCCTACTACGCTGGCTTTCCATAAAGTTCTACGCCAGATATAGTTTCTTCTTTCTACCTTCATCTTATTAGGTCTTTTACCATCGACTGGTGAATGTAGGGCTTCCATGCTCCTCATCGTGTCAAAGTCAATGTATTTATTTCAATTAGGCCATTAAGCGGCAATATCGAACGTTAACAATTAACATTAACAAGTAATAAAAATTGATTCTACCGTGCATACGGAAAAGCAGCTTGTTATGGAGAAGAACGCACAAGAAACTTCATACTTACTCTTTAAAAAAAAAAAAGCTTTTTACAATATTAAAGTACATACATTAATATTTTCATTTACGTGAGGACAATGCACCTAGCACTACTATAATACATAAAAGTATTACAAGCACTAACAGGTATATTCCTTCACTTGAAAAATAGGAACATGGTTCTCACATACTTACAAATATTGCAAACATAGGTAAATTACCTAATTCAACAACAACGGAACAGTGTGCGAGTCATATTTTTTTAAAACAAAAAGAGTGGATAAATATAAAATAAAGCGTTACTATAATTATGGATATAATATAAATCAACCAGTTTGACTTTGTCTCTTACTTCGTTATGTTTCTCTATCTGCAGCAATGCCAAGTCTCATGGTTTTTTTTTCAATTCTATCATGGAGATTATCATTAAAGTCCTTGACTTATTTCATCGCCAAATATTGGCAAGGCCAGAACAGTACTCAAACCGTACTTCCCATTCGGCATGTTTCAGCAAAATTACTATATTTTACGCGTACGTTAATATTTAACTATAAATAATGCAATTATGACTTTCCTGCTGCAAAATGTTCCCAATAGCAATTTGTTATGGGCTGTCATCGCATATCTGCGGCGATGTTCTCGATCGCTCAGCAGCTGAAATAACTCAGTTTATATCATATATTGCAATTGTTTATTGCTGATAGTGTCGAAATATTCCTGTACTTTGAAGTACCGTGCATGATTTTTCATAATAACATCTGCTGGTGAGCAAAATTTATTGTTGCAGCCCGTCGAACTTTTGGTTTATTAAACAGTTTTGGCCTAAATATAAACTTACTGTTCAGAATATTCACCATAATTCCTATCGGTTGAAAATTAAAGCTTTTCTCATACAGTTAAAGTAGGTAACAGTATTGGGATATATTGTATCATTTGTTTCCCTATGTATGTTATTTACCTTTGTTAAATTATAACACACACGAATACATAAATCGTCGCGAACGCCCTTTCCTTAAGTGACTAACGTGCGGTACTTAAAGCACTAATTAAAATCAATGAACAACACTTCTCACCTGGTAATTATTCAATAGCAATACTAAAGATAATTCTATTGAATAGATCCTGCAATCAAGGTTCCTTGATTTACGGTTACGACCTAAACGCAAAAGGACCACAAGAATCAATTAAGGACACGAAATCAATAAAACATTGATTAATTGCGTTCAGTTACATTCCATTCCCGTAAAAAACAACGAAAAGGTCAGATAATCGGAAATGAAATAAGTGGTTATACACCGGAAGCAAGCGACGGACGGGCGGCCTTTGAGTGCAAAGCAATATGTAGTCATGTAGGTGATGTAGGAACATTCATATGCAACGAGTACTACGCGCTAACCTTCGCCACACGGCTACGATTTATCCTGTTTATGACGTCATAGTTCACGAAACTCCTGCGCAACGACGCGCGAACCACCGCGAACCAATTTTTAAAATTGAGCTTATAATCGATCAATTTGTATCTAACTTATCTTGTTATCTTCTAATTAACGTCGTTCTATTGCTTGTTAAAAGTAATATTGATCATTATCGTAATTACCAGTTTTATAATGATTAAATTACGGCATGCAGATAACTTTCTGTCTTCATTAACTTAGCTTGAAAATAAACTTATTCGCTTCTTTCGATTCGAAAATAAACTTATTATCTTCTTCATGTAGAATGTCTTATCGTATACCCGATCCTTATTCAAATATTGATGCACATTCTTTAAATCAACTGTTCTACTTACAGGCATGAAGAAATTGTTTGTCTTCTCATACTGAATTGTTCGATACTGAGTTACTGAATGTAGGGCAACGAAGATATTTAAACAAATGCCATGTTTAAGCGATTACAATGAAATTGTTGTAACAAGTTAAAAGTAAATTCATTCAATATTTTGTTGTCGCCAAAACTATGTACTTTTACCAGTTGATGTGAGCCAAAAAAACTTTAAAAAATACAACCCTATTGAGAACCTCCTACTTTTCTTGAAGTCTGTTAAAAATTACGGATTGTTTTGAAACTTTTTTTAAGTCATTAAAAAAAGTTCCACCATTTTCTTTGAAACCAATTCGTACTATTTGCAAATCCCAGTGAACATTATTCAAAGGAGGTTTCAAGCAGAACTGAATACTTAATATACTGGAACAGAAGGTGTGTAGAAATATGTAAGAAGGCTAAAGACTGCCAAACATATTGTATGTAACGCCTCCTAAGCTGTTTGTATCTGGTAAACGTTACTAATCATCATACTAACTGCTCCGTCAATCATTTGTTATGATAACTACTTAGAAGCCGTGTAGCTGTTCAAATTATCTACTGCTGGTTAGTAAAATAAAATTCTTTTGTTTTTATTTACGTCACTACGTACTTGTATTGTGCAGCTATCAATGTCTTTATCTAGCTGTTTAAAAATTAGCACGGTGTTTAATTGTTTAGAGGCATCGCGTTTATAATTTTCCTTATAATGCAAATTATTCAGTAATTAAAGTAGTAGTTTTGTGGAGCTAAATGAATGGCAATTTAATCTGTTTCCTTTTTCAAACTCCCACCACACACATTTGCCCCAACTTTGTAATGATCCAAAATAAGAGGTTCCTATTTATAACATTTCTACATCGTTTTATGGGATTAAAATAAAAATTCTGTTTCGAAACTCTCCAAAATTCAACTCAGCCTTAGTTTACTTTATACCAGCTTATTTTTCCGCAGTCAAACAGCAAATAAAGGTGTAAATCCGTGTAAAAGATATCTCTATTTGCGTTTAATGGCAGGAACTGATTACAGCAAAAATAAAGTGCTGAAACTAAACCTACATAAGCCCGCAGATATATAACTATATCGTTTTAAAATGGAAAAGATTTCAAGACAGGAAGAAAAGTTGTTTAGGACATGTAGATGCGTCATTCTGCCTTTTTGCTTGAACAAATGTTTAGGAAGTAGTGTCGTTGTAACAATACAATCATCATCTTGGAGAATAATAGAGTTTTGTCATAAAAACTGGAACGCAATAGCCGTTGCCACAAAAACTACTGGCCTTGCTACTGACCGCGATCCGCGAGCGATAATTCCTGCTTCATTGGATGGGAACGATCAGATCGTCGACAGTTTTTATCTAATCACGATTTGCATTTAAACATGGTTGTTTTATAGATAAGTCCAATAATCGCAAGTTATTAAATCGGATTAGGATTAATATTGAGAACTGCTCTGTTTAAGTCTCTTAAGAAACTGATATCAATTGTTTTAAAACCGCTATTGTACCAAAGCGTCAATATTAATGATATGATTGACCTATAGATACTTTTCAACTGCATGATAAAGATCTGTATCTCTAGTAAAAATGGCAATAAATGTTTTTCTTTCTTTTCTTTCTTTCTTTCTTTTTCTAACTATCCTTCCACTTTTCTCTGCCAAGTGCCATCATAAACCAGTCTTTAGACCACCAACATTGATATCAAAGGGGGATCGCAATCTCCGCCTGTGCCTACCATGATGTCGCATCCCATAAAAAAGTATTATTAAAATTAAAATAATGAAAACAATATATATAAGTATATAAAATAAATTATAAAAAAGTATTATTATTATTATTTAAATTATGGAACTGTTCTAAGCCTAGGAATTCATGAGTATGATCAAATCGTCTGTTGTATCAAAACATTTGAAGTACGCGCACTTCAAAAACAATAATAAGTGCTCATTGTGCTGCCCATTGTTTTTGCTATCATTGTATCTTTGATTAGGTCTTTAATACACCAAATACTGCTGGATATCACCGTCATCGTCAGAGAATACACGTGCATTAGATAGAACATTCTTACTAGGTTCTGCCATCATCATTAATGGGGAAACCTAGAGCTAGTTTCTAATGACCTATACAGATTTGAAGCCTCTTCCTTTTTGCGCCAAGCACACTTTTTTTTATCGCTAATTTTCTTGCTGAATCAACACTTCATTGGTCGACTCAGGGCAATCATTCAATTCAGAAGCACTAATTCACTTGATGTCTTGATAATTGTCTTGAAATTTCTGAGCAATTTCGTCTGTGCCGTCCTCACAATATCCACAAGTGTATTATGATATGTGTGTACCTAATGTGTATTGTGTGTTAATCATAAGAATAGATGCCTTCAAGATACTGAGATAATGATGATTTGAGTTCATGTTGATATCATCAAATTAGTCTGATGAACTCATTTGTCATGAAACAGGAGTCCACGAACGAGAACCAATAGTAGAAGGTAGAAATTAAAACCACTTTCTAAGCTTCCAAGCTTGATCGTTCCAAACTTATATGATCATAATTAGTTCGATTTATGTCTAATGAAACTGTTTGCTTTTAAAAACGCCTTGCACGCATGAGTACGCGGATCGAATCTTGTGTTACGGTCGGTGGCCACAACTCGTTCAAGATTTAATTTACTAAAAAGTGGCGCACTAACCCGTAATTGGTAGCATGAGTCATTTGATGTTGATTCTATTGCAATTAAACTACACCATCAATAAGCAGTCTGATTAAATTTTCTTAGAGTTAAAGCATACTAACGTAGAGCCGGAGCATTGTTTTAAGAATGCAGGTAGTTGCATAAAAAAGACGCACACATTCGTTATTTGAATTTCGGATTTGATCGTCTTTTTTACAAGCTTTTAATTAACTTGCAATGTATGTATGTATGTATGTAAGTGTGTTCGGGAAAAATCTTGCTACTGAATTAAAGCAGTTATCCTCCACCGATTAACATGAAAATTTGCATACACGTTTAGTTTGGATGACAATGCATGGTTAGATAAGTGACGTTATTCTAAATTCAATATGGCGGAAGGCCCATGATGGTGGACTAGTTATTTTTTGTGCACTGCCATGATATGGATATCAAATGAAAGGGTTTGCTGAGAAGAATATGAAAAAGCTTGTTTTTAAAATAATATTTTCTAATGAATAAATTATCTCTGGATAAAAATGTGTGTATCACGTTATGGGGATTATAAGGGTCAATATGCTATGTACATTTTGAGAAATTCTTTTCGACGTTTCAGTGTGTCTTGAGCCTAAGGCCGGATATACACGAGAATTGGCACAGAAAATGAATGACAACAGCTAAATGGTTGACTCGAGACTAAACCGTTGCGACTTATTAATGTCGATGTAGATGTATGATTAAATGATTATCTATTTCTAATTTTCCATCCAGCGAACAAACTTGCTACATAACGAGTTTTAAATGGTGAAAGTGTCGCATTGCAATAAGAATGTTAAGTATATTCATCTTGTATTAGTTTTTGCTGATGTCAGATTCATGTCAAATTACGCATTAGGATTTATATTTATGTAACCTTATTGGTTACAAATCAGCGACCACTGTTAGCGACTTTTAGTCCATATTAAGCCATCGACCATTCTTCTTTGGAATACAAAGCACGCGCCGGTAACCGCTAACAATGTAACTAATGTGGCGCGCTACTTATATAGAAATCTCAATCATTGTTAAATAACAAACTAAATATTGTCCGTTCCATAAGTAGCCAATAACGAGGCAATGTCGTTTCTGTAAATTCACACTCACACGTTACCGATAAATTGCAATAAGTAATCATAAGTCAGCCTTGTGACGTTAAATGATAATAAGTTGGAGTTGCCCCCATTTCGATGAGTGGCCGCGAAAACAGATTGCTTACATTTGCCCTATTGTAAATTGTACTGTTCATTTCTGTAGGTACAGACAGGCAGGTGCAAAATATGGTGTGATACTGTAATATGAGACCTCCATCATTCTATAAGGTTTACTGTGGCATTCTTATTGTTTTTATAAATAACGCGCCATCGCCGGATCAAATTAATTCAAGCTAAGAAATTCTTCAGCGATACGGATTTGGTTATGGTTAACTGTTTCAGTATATTTGTCTTAAAAAAATAAATAACCTTGATTGTAGTATGTATAAAAATGAGTCTGTGAACAGTGTCTTAAATAACGGAACAACCTATATTTTGCCTTTTTTTTACTTGGAGAAATGCTCATGCATACTGCACTACCACGGCGTGATAGAGCAGTTATGTGGGACTCCGACCCACGAAAAATCCACGATGATGAACACTTTCACGCGTTAGCACTCACCGCGAACCCGCCGCGGCTGTCGGTCTCTGGATCCTCCCATCACGGGCGCACCAGAACACATGGTACCAACGCAGTGACCACCCCATGGAACAAACCAGCAAATTGGTGCCAGAAGACGTATGCCGTGTATGGCATCCTTGGTCCCCCTTTGACGGGTCTGGTCAGTGGCCTCGCCACCTACCATTTTTTGGCCGCCGGGGATAGGGAGAGCAGCCAACGCTGTACCGACACTCCTCCTCCCCTGCGGCCCCACCGCGTCCGCCACCAAACAGTGGCAACCCCACCAAGGCCGCGGAAGGTAGGGAGAGCGACGCACTGCAATACCGATACTCCTCTCCCGGCGCGGCTACCCTCAGCCACGATGCCTCCCATACGACACCGCGGTCCGCCTGTTGCGAAGTTGCCTCTGTTGCCAAACAGTACCGCAACCAACTTGTTGGCCGGTACGTCGTCGGCTTATCGGCAAAAGCCCTGACAAGTGGCCCATTCTCGGGTTTCTCTTCGCTTCACTGTGGGTGACCAAGCCACGGCTACTGAGCCTCCCTGCCTCGACAATGCAGGAACTTACCGAAGGGAAAATGCTTTTGCCTGCCCTACTAGCTATCTCGCCCACTCGTGGTCAAACTCCACCGTCTTCATCTTAAGCGATCCCATCCACATTTAGGTCCTGTTCAAATTTGCACGTACTGTTCCATTTTCTGTTGCTCATTGGTGTAATTAATTAATTAACGATATCTTTTTTTCATTTTATTTACAGAAACAGGCGGGCAACAATAGACCACCATCATGGGGGCCATGTTCCGCAGCGAAGAGATGGCTTTATGCCAGCTCTTCATCCAGCCCGAGGCGGCTTACACCTCCGTCTCCGAGCTGGGAGAAGCCGGCACCGTGCAGTTTAGAGACGTAAGTATTTTTTTGTTTATTTTTTTATTATTTACTTCAATTGTACAAGAAAACACTTATCTAAACACGTTGCGTTACAACTAGGGAGAGTGTTTACGATGAACTCTTGCACCAATGTAAGATTTGACTTGTGTTTACTGTTTAGGGTGCCAGCGTCCTAGCCTATAATTCGAACATGTAACAGCAGTTGTAAGACGAACACAGTACAATTATCATTACTAAATTATAATATGATGTGGCCTAATTATGTACCTATGTATGAGTGTGAGGGAGTGGTAAATATTATGATGAAAACTTGTGTTTATGTAAGCCTGTATGAATGTAATTATGAACATATTACTTAAATACATTAGGGTGACCTGTCAAACGTCGATTGCACATCATGTGAGCAGATGACAATAAAATTTCTATTGTGTCTGGTAATTGGCGTGCAACGAGTTAAACGATCGATAACTGTAGTAAATCTTCAGTCTTATTGTATCATCAATTTAACTGTCAAGTTTCCATAACATCAGTCAGGGATATAGGACCTTTATCAACACTGGCCAGATAAACACAATCGTAACCAGTCAGGGATATATACCCTTTTCAATATTGGCAAGATAGATGGTACTACCGCTGCACTAGCTGATGTATTCAAGGTTCTGGACAGGAGAGGGCTAGAACAAAGCCAAGGTGATGTTGAATGCCCATGTTGCATCCACTCCTATCAAGGTCGGAGACTCCGCACTCAAAGTTGTGGACGATTATGTCTACCTGGGACAAACGGTCCAGTTAGGTAGGTCCAACTTGGAGAAAGAGGTCAACCGTCGAATCCGATTCGGCTGGGCAGCATTCAGGAAGTTGCGCGGAGTCTTCTGGTCCAACTTACCACAGTGTCGCAAGACGAAAGTCAATGAACAGTGTATGTTGCAAACTAGAGAGGCATTGGGCAGGATACATTGCTCGCAGAACCGATGGCCGTTGAGCCGAAAAGTTCTGGAGTGGCGACTGCGTACTGGAATACGCAGCGTTGGAAGATCTACCTCTAGGTGGACCGACCTGAGGCTACAGGAGTCCGGTGGATGCGAAACGCACAGGATCGATCAATGTAGCGACGCTTGGGGGAAGCCTATTTCCAGCAGTGGACGTATTTCGGCTGAAATGATGATGATGAGATGGTACTAAATTCAGATCTGAACGTGGTGAATCAGGCACTTTATTATTGCCAGAGAGAGAAGAAAGAGAAAGTTCGCCTGATCCTGCGGGATTTCTCCATTTTCCAGCTTGATAGAGCCCGTCTGGTAAATAATTCATACATACATTTTGGGCCTGAATCCATTGTTTTCCTCTAAACTTCTTATCTAGATTATGCGGGTAATGTAGGCTATTGTTTTATGCTTGTATGACTGAAATAGACAGTACAACCATACATAAAAGATGAGTAGGCTACAATGATGAACATTTTTGGTTCTGGAGCACGTTTCAAGCCTTGCCTGACCCAATTCAAAACCGGAATATAAAACATTAACAATATTGATTAAAACACTCATCAATATTCATAAGGCCAAAATGTGCAAACTGCTTTTACAAACAACCTTTCGCGTTTAGCACACATGCGTTCTAGAGATTGTCAAGACGAATTATGAATAAAAAAAACTTGCATAACCATCAGAAAGTTGTAAGCGTGACGGGTTAGTTTGGCGAGGAGGTAAGGTTAGCAAGATGGCAGTTTGGGGCCTTGGGGCCTGTCCGCCCGGGCCACTTGAAGGCCCACAAGGTCCCAAGTCGCCTGCGGCGGGGCAACGCATAAATTAACCAGTCTGCATTCGATGGCAGTTTATGTCAATGGTAGCAGCTCGAATTTTTTCCTTATTGAGTTTCTAGGACTTGTTTTTCCAACGTATTGATAAGGCAGGTTCAGTTCAGGTATTTGATTTAAATGAACATTTTATTGGTGCTTGTGAGCAAATTATTTGCATAAATAAACCATAAAGTTAGAACTACAATACATTAATGAGAAATACTAGCCAGCCTGCCTTTTGATATTCATTGCGTCAGCAACTAAGATAGTGAAATAAAAATTAAATTCTTCTAATATCATGGTATCTTTACTAAGTAAATAGACGCCATTTTAATTAAGCTGAGTTAGAAGAACTAGCTAAACATTTGTGCTCTAATATTTATACGGACGACATTCTACAAATTTGTCCTAACCGCAAAAACTATATTATTAATTTAATACCTTGTCGATATCGATTTGTCTAAGAATACATGAAGCGTTCGATACTTTCCGAAGATGTGATGCAGTTTAAAAGGAGGTAATGGTTTTAAAAATTAGTTCTGAATCTAATTTCAAATGAGGACTGTGACTGTAGGCAGTTTCTGGAGCAGGTACAGTACCTACTCTTATAGAGTCATGTAAATCTGGCCAGAGACAAACAAGCAGTATCCTCAACAATATGATAGAATAGAATATTAATTTGCCAACAATGATACGCAGCTGCAATTGAGATGATATGTTTTAATCGATTTGTTAGACACAGTTCAGTTAGAGAATCTTAGCGGGGTAATAAAATGCAATGTGCTCTGACAAACTGACTGTTAGCTATGTCTGTCTAAGGATGCAACTGCAAGTTCCGACGCTAAGGTTAGGCCTCCCGTTAGACCGGTTTCAGTCCACACGCGCCTGATTTACACCACAACCATTGAGATAATATAACGTACCTACATATTATCTTAATGACCACAACGCCTTTATTACCATATTATTACCATAAAAAAACCACATAAAAACTTCTCAGATAATATTTACTTATCACGAATACATTATGATTCTGTAAATACTTCACTAGTTGTAAGAAAAAACGTGTCGCGCCGACCCCAAGTAACATGGGATAAGGGCAGAAAGATGATGAAATACTTCACTAGTTCAGTTTTACTGCACTGCTTATCTCGAGAGTCATCACTTAGGTACCTTTAATTTTTTTTCTACAACTAAATTTGGAAAAGACAATAGATTGTTTAATGTCTCTGGCATAATTGCTTTGTTTATTGAAAAGAGATAATGCTAATTAGTTCGACTTGAACATTTTAACTACTAAGAATATTAAATAAGTGCTCTCCTCTTGACAAAGTTACAATCACAGCAATGCCATATCACGGGGTCTCAGCGTTAAGACAGAAAATTTGGTTCAAATAAATCTCACTAGATGGCGCGATATGCTATGATCTGTTATTGAATGTTTGTAAAATTAATATTTTCTGGAATTGAAAATAAAAATTGTATGTTCTTGTTTTATCAACTCTCCTAAGCACAATTTTATGGAATATTGGGCCCTTAATACACATTTCAAAGATAATTTGAACGGATCATTTAAAATTGATGACAATAGATGGTGCGGTTTTAAATTTCTGCGGCATTCTACTCGATTGTTTAATTTTCCATTGTAACACATTTTAGTGCAAAGAAACTATAGAAACGTGCAAAAAATACTATAAAACAAACCTTCACTGTATTAAAAGAAAAAAATATTGACGAACCGAGTAAACCCTTTTACTTGCAAGTTGCTAATAACACCATCTATCTATCGCCGTGGAACGGAATCGAACACGATTGATGAACAAAAAATAATCGGTTTAATCAGACGAAAAACGCTAGTTACGTCGGCACGGTTTCTTTGTATGGGATGAGGCATCTATATGCTAGTATTATATTATCTGTGGTCATATGAAGTTTCAGTTTCATTTGAATATCTGTGTCTTGTTACCTGTGCGTCTCCACCGGTCTATGTGGCGACACTAGGGCGAGGCCTATGTTCAGCAGTGGACATCTTTTGGCTGAAATGAGGAAGATGATGATAAGAGAACAGTGGTGGCCCAGTTGTAAGAGCCCCGACTTACGTACCGTAGGCCATGGGTTCGAACCCAGGCAGGCACATTCCTTTGTGTAAATTATTTCATCACCACAGCTCTAAAACGGTGAAGGAAAACATCGTGGCGAAACCGACATCTACTAGAACCAAAAATTCGAAGAAATGTGACATCCACCAACACGCACTGGACCTGCGTGGTGAATTATGTCCCATTCACCGTAAAAAAGAGAGGAGGGCTGTGTCCCAGCAGTGGAAAACTGATGATCTGTGTATATGAGATTTGTGTCTACAGATACACCCAATATACAATTTCACGGAAAATTCTATGTAGGATCACAAAACATGAAAACTATCGTCATCGGAGAAATACTCGTAATTAGAGAGAGTGATGAATATTTTAAGAATTTTCCTTGTCCCGTTTAGAAAGATTAGATAGCCAATACAAAGAATCTTAATCTAACTTGAAGCCCTTTACCTACCTATCTATGTAACTCTAGTTTTAACATTACAATAAATGTGAAAGACGATGCGTGAGAGTTGGCAAGGTCTTCTACTAACGCCTACAGTTCCATTTTCTATAGGTGACCTCCGTAATCCGTACTATATTACCCACTTCTACTACTTGGTACATGGCTGTTTCTAACAACAATCAACTTCTATTTACTGCAAATTCGAGTTCAGTCATGTACGATGACGTCATCACTACAATTTTGCACAAACCCGAACTCGTTCTGCATAGAATCGAAGTAATTTACATGAAACGGTTTCTTAGGAAGTTTATTTTAGCTATTTCCATGAATGTGATGTTTTTATCAATGTCTGTTTTGTAGCAGCTAGGTTGTCCGGATGAGTCAATAGTTTGGGGATCCAGGGAAATCATATGCAGATAATACCAGAATTTACCTCTGGCGATGACTGGATAAAGACATAAATCTGCTAAATGTATTGGTCGAAAGTTATTACTAATGAGCCCATCTTGACAAGGTTAAGAAATATCTGACTACTAGGTTTCTTCCGGCAAATCGTTTAGAGGTGATTGTTTAAATAGGTTGTTCAAAATACCATCAAGTAGTTAAAATTTGAGATGAGACGGATATCCGGTAAGTATCCGGTTGGATACCGGATAACAAGCACATATCCGGCTGGACACCGGATTTAAAAAATATATGGAATATCAAAATTTTTTACGTAACTAAATTAGTTTAATAGATCACCAAATACAGTCAGCAAATCTATGATCATCACTGTTTATATCAGAATATTCCCATAGAGGCGATCTTTTTTTACCGATGTTATTTTTCGTCGGTAAATCTTTTTAGAATTAAAAAATACTTCAAATAAAAAAGCACGTATTTTAATAACTTTAAACGATCGTGTATGCAATCAATTCAACAAATCAATGAAAAAAGATGCTGACTTCGCTCATGAACGAAGAGATCGTTCGTGCGCCACCTACGCAAGCTCGTTTCTTGCGCTGCACCGAACGGCAATGTTCCGCCGGATATCCGGCTACAAGGTTGGCTGAATATCCGGTATCCGGCCAAATAGTTATCCGTTTCGTCTCTAGTTTAAATACAGTTGACATTACAGTTTAAGGTCCAACTTCTAGGCTCCAACGTCTCCAGTTTTGCCTTAGTGCCGAGCCTCCCCTTAGTAAAATGATGGTTATAAATATTCACAAGTTCATTTACTGCCTTTCAAATACTTGCTTGTGACCATTTGCGTCAATTTAATGTAATCGCATTACTAAGCAGTCGACCCTGCACTCAGGATGCTTCTGCCGGATACGGTCGCTCAAAAACATTGCTCTAAGGCGCCGAACGTAAAGGGTAATTAGCCGCTAACTGGCTCTGACATTTATGCATGACAATCCATTCTAATTGACACAAACAACCTAGCTACAATTACATATTATAAGTGATTTAGTATTTAAAATTGACATACACAACCTAGCTTCAATTAAATAGATTACGTGATTTAGTATTTAAACATGTAGTTAAAGAAATGTTTAAGACCGTTTTGTACCCGGTTTCTGAGGTACTCATCATCATCATCATCATTAGCCTTTTAATGTTCCCACTGCTGGGACACAGGCCTCCTCTCTGTGAGAGGGACTGGGCCCTTAATCCACCACGCGGGTCCAGTGCGGGAGGTATTCTTACCCGTTTTCTTTTAATTTATTCACTGGCTTCTGCCAGCGGCTTCGCCCGCATGAAAGTCAGAAATAAGCTCACAAAAGAACATATTCCCGAGATATAAAGAATCGTATGTCCTTCTCCAAGGTCCAAACTATCTGCTACACCAATATTCACCGAATTGGTTTACCCACGCTTTTATACATTTTTTTTTGTTAATAAACTCTATTCCTAATTTAAATTTATTGAAAATTATTTTCTACTTAAAGCGGGTTGTTTAGTTATTTTTTAAACTATTTTTTTATTTTTTACGTTTTAGTTATTAATCATTAAAAAATCATTACATAGATATATACATACCAATCTAATAAATGCGTGTTACAAATGTAACAAATAGCAAGACAGTGTTACTGAGTTATGGGCTCGCGTTTGATTAGTTTCACATGTGATTGTAAGCAACGATGCAGTTGACTATGGACCATGTTTGTCTAAAAACAAATTATTCACTCTTTTCTTCAGTTTTCAGTTTAGGGCTATTCGGAAACGCCGACTGTCATTAGGAATTTCAATTCTTTTCTTACTGTTTATCTATTGGATAATTAATGCACACATAGCGGTTTTGTAAAATCAGATAAGGAAAAAAAATACAACATACTATTTACCTTAGGGCCTCAGAAACTGTGCATTAATGAAAACATGTTGAGCTAAATTATGCCTCTTATTATGTATTTACTCATAGGACTAATCATAGTAATTTGTAACCTGCTTTAATTTGTACAACATATGACTCACTGTTTTGAGTTTCCAATGTTGTATTGATGATCATAATTTATAAATAAATAACAAGGTATAGTGCTAGGTTGCCTGTAGTTACAATACTCTTGTTTTGAAAATTCTAGTAGAGTGTGAGATTAGAACTGCGTCATCTACACGATGACGCAGTTCTAGGCTTTAGTACTAAGGATATTATTCATAAACATTTATAGGTATTAAGGAGTATTCTAATTCTTTAGAGATCGTAAAGCACGGTTGTTTTTACAACAAAAAGTCTATGGTTACTGGTCAGCCTGAATCATCCCACACTTCGGCAAAGTCCCTCTTCTCAAGACTTCCAACTGTTTCACTTCAGGGCTATCTATTATGGAACATTAGCTATTAATTTTGACTAGTTCATCCCCCATCCTCTGCGATGCCTGAGTAGGCCTTAACGAAGCAAAATTTAAATACCGCTTTTCAATAATTTATCCTGACCTTTTTGAATTAATAAGGAAATGAATAAAAAGCTGCTATTACAGTTTTGCATTATACTTTGACCCAAGACAAAGTCCTTATTGGTATAATTAGAATCATTGTATAGAATTGGACTTGGTCATTCAGATTATTTTAAATGACTTTACTCAAGACTTATTTAGGTTTTTATTTACCAGATTAAGACCATACAAAAAAGTTTTGGATCCGGGAATAAAGTTCAGACGGTAAAGCAAATACCGACTACTGACTTAACCAAAGTTGCCAAAGTGCAGAATCAAGCCGCCAGAATTTATTCTTATTCTGTTATTCTTATTCTTTATTGCACACAAAACATAAAATGAAGGCACAAATACAGTGGACAGCTACCTTCCTTTTTGAACGAGAATGAACTTTTTTTTTTCAATTGAATGTGCTTATAGCACAAAAATACACCTGTGTTTGTTAAGCGAAAGACATACCATACAAAATCTTCGGTTGCACAGCTAGCATAACAAATATGTGCAGAAGAGAAACGAAAGTTTTGTAGGGCCAAGGCAAGGCCCTCCCACATTCCATCTGTTAGCTACATGCGTCCGATATTGCGCTTCTTCTCGTTAATTTCCGTTGTCAACATAGCAACACACCTGTTGTAAAATTCCCTTGGCAACTTCGGTGTCTTATGTGTGTATGCCATCATAAGGAATGGTTTTACTCGAAATTTGACGGCCAGCTTCTGCTATCTAAACATTAAAGTAGGTGTAAAAGAAAGCAACATACCTAATATTACATCACACAAAAGATCACCCTAGAGATGTAGGTACCTATTAGTACGCCCTCATTTCACAAGTTACTGTCTTTTTTTGGGACAATCCCACCGCACTATTCCCAAACCACTGCAACTCCTGAAAGCCAGAATCAATAGCGGCGGCCACCAGAAAAGCGCCGAGGCAATGCAGCTCGACGAAGTCCCGGCGAATGAATTTAACTGTCTTGGATCCCACAACGAAATTAATCAGAAAAGAATAACGAAGGAGTAGTAAAACAATTACAAGTTACGGTTACGTCCCAAGAAATAAGGATCAATATCTAAATCAGACAAAAATCCTGACTCGGGGCTGCTACTTACTACTGATATGCATGATTATTAAACCTGTACCTTTCTTTCCAGTTAAACCCGGACGTGAACGCGTTCCAGCGTAAATTCGTGAATGAAGTCCGTCGCTGCGACGAGATGGAGCGCAAGCTTCGGTACATCGAGGCTGAAGTCAACAAGGACGGGGTACACGTACCGGCCGTCAAAGAGGCCCCCCGAGCCCCCAACCCAAGGGAAATCATCGATCTTGAGGTAAGGATCTATATATATAGGCTGCACTTTGATTGACTGATTTGATAGACCATGTCTGAATTTACACATAGAATACTGAGGTATTAACCGGGTAAATGAAGTAGTTCGCTTATAATTTGAATGAGTGGTGACTGGTGTGTAATTTGTAAGCAGCGCTGGCGACATTGCATCTTAATTTCCCTAGAGCAGTTGAGTTACCAGCTTGAAGAACTTGTAGCGATTCCAGGGACCAGAAAAAAGATGGCATTCCGAGACTTAGATTGTTTACCATTCCGGCCAGGTACCGCAGAATTTCAAATGATCGTTACCTTAATGTTGTTATGTATTTAATAATGGAAATTCCAATACAATCACTCGGTTTTGTGTAGTATTGGGAAATTGCTCCAATTTATCAGTTTGGTATATTCGTCACGCACTTATTTATAACAACAAGCTCTTTAACTCTCGGCCTCATTTATTTTACAAAATACTTCTTGCACCAAGGTCAGTTTATTTACATAAATAAACGGAATAGGAGTTAAAGGGGACAGATAAGTATATCTGAACAAAGAGGTTTTTAACCTGATATGACCTCTATTGTGAGGGCATGTAGGTCTCTTCTCGCTAAGCGACATGCGTTATGAGCAGGGATAATGGACCACTACTCTCACTTCCTGAGTTACAACTTGTTTGTTGTGACAACAAAGTAATGTTCGAATACAGCCAAGTACACAATGGACCACTGTAAACAGTGCGACAATGTTTATAAAATCGATGAAAACGTTGCACAATTGAAATACAGGCAATTTTTGGGCGATGGTCATGATATGGTTAATAGAAATAGTTTATTTTCCACTAGACAGGCTTGTGGATTCGAGGATGTAACAAAGCTTTGTGTAAGCTCCTGAATTTGCTCCTATCCTTATGCATAGGGACGACCACATGCAAACAATCTTTCCATCATGTGTACCATATTTATGGCACACAAAGATACAATATCGCTCAGTGCTATGAGGCACTTTTATCCCGGAAACTGTAGGGTTTATGTGGCAAATAATACGGAATCGAAAAAATCTAGCTAAGTACTTTAAGCTCCTTAGTACCGCGGGACCCGTTCCTACGTGTTTATTAATATTAACTCTCAAAATGGATGTAAGAACCTTATAGACCGTCGGTAAACATGTTATAGGTCTATAATTTTTGGGTACCGCAGTGCTACCAACCTTGTGGAGCAGGAGGGTAATTCCTGTTGTAAGGAACTTGGGTTGCGAACCAGACTCTAAGGCTGCCTTTATATTATAAAACTACACTCCTCAGCAGTCAATTTCAAAGACAGTTTAATCCGCCCTCACTCCTCCGACTCCGCTCTACATAAAATCATCATGATGAGTAATAATACAATTCAACAACGATCCCATTTACAGGCTCACTTGGAGAAGACGGAAAACGAAATTCTCGAGCTGTCCCACAACGCCGTGAACTTGAAACAGAACTACTTGGAGCTCACCGAGCTGAGACATGTGCTGGAGAAGACTGAGGCCTTCTTCATCGCCCAGGAGGAGATCGGCATGGACTCGATGACCAAGTAAGTCTGATATTACAGATGAAATTTTTTGCTGCCTAGAAAAAAATAGCAGTACAGTAGACACTTACAAATCCGGCACTTAGTAATTTGGCACATCTGCAGCCGAATTGCGTATGTGAATTCGGCAAGGCAAATGGTTTGACCCCATGAAAGAGTATGAAATATTCGCTTTAAATAATTAGGTATTGGCAAAAATTATTGGACTCTTTCATTGGACCTTTAGATCAAAATTTTATAAGACTAAGATTTATTACGAGCGCTTCTCCCGACAAACTGTTGCGCAGATTGGTGGGTGTAATTAAATGTGCAAAATTGTTTGGTCCAAAATAAACGATTTATTAATGGGAAATAATTAACCGGGCGAAAAATATACTGAATGGGCGACTATTATACTAAGTAAGCAACTATTTATCCGGTTTGAGGAATACCTTTTAGGAGGTTTTTGTGAGCTGCAGTAATAATATTGTATTTACATACTATATTGTATTTGGGGTTCTATTTTTTCTATATTAGCATATTATTCTTCATCGTTAATGAAGGCGACATCGCTGTGCAGCGCGGGAATCGGGTATAATTGTGTTTTCAACGAATTGGTACAAGAGCAAGCGGAGCGAGTTCGGGAGCTTAGGGCACCCCGACACGGACAGGTTAGGTTCGAACGAGATGACGGGAGCTGAAGTGAGCGAGCAAAGCGAGCGAACTCAGCTCCCGTCATCTCGTTCGTGTTAGGTTACTTTAGACCCTGCGGACGGAAATAGGAGCCCGTCGACTATGTTGCCAAAGTACTAATCAAGTCGCTGTTTTAAACATTTGTATTCGCCCATTGTTTGTCGCCCACTTAGTATTTCAGTAAGCCATATTCAGTATTTTGTACACCTTTAATTTGAATTTATTGTCGCTCGTTTAAATACTACCCTTTATTAATTAGGTCAAACTTTTTGCCTTGCCGAATTCACTTACGCAATAAGGTTGCTGGGGACTACGCTACCCCACCGCTTCCTTAATATACCAAATTTACACATTTTGGATTGCTTTTTTTAAGGGTTCCGTGCCCAAAGGGTAAAAAATTATTAAAACACCGCAGTCCGTCTGTCTGTCTCTCCGTCTGTCACCAGGCATGTATCTCATGAACCCTGATAGCTAGTCAGATGAAATTTTTACAGATGATGTATTTCTGTTGCCGCTATAACAACAAATACTAAAAACAGAATTAAATAAATATTTAAGTTCCCATACAACAAACGTTATTTTTGTTTCGTTTTTTGCGATAATGGTACGGAATCCTTCGTGCGCGAGTCCGACTCTGTCTTGGCCGGTTTTTTTATTAAGATTTTTTTCTAAACAATCATTACTTACATGGCATAATATTGTCTGGATAAATGAGACTAAACGGTACAGGGTACATTAGGAATTAAGATAAAATTCGAATTGATACCCCGAAATAATGCGGTCGACTATTGGTGGAATAGGAAAATAAGACGGTCAGGAAAATAACATTTTATTAATGTAATAAACCCACACCTATAAGGTTATTTTGAACCGCAAATGATCTTCACACCAAAACGAGCTTTAAGAATGCTCAACAGTGTGCAAAATGGATTATCTATACATAAATGGAGTACAGACTAACTGTGGTTTGACAACTTGTTTTATAGAAAATATGTCAAAGCGCCCTATTTATTCTTTATTTAATAATTATTCATACATAAAAATACATAAACCCACGCCTTTTTCCCATGGAGGTAATAATTATCTGACTATAAAAATCAGCCCTTGCAAAAACAAAACTGGGCGTACGATAGGCCCAAACCTTATTTATGACTTACAGCAAGTCTAGAACGCGAACGCAGCAGGAGCTTCGCTTTACAAAGTATTTTCTGTTACTAGGAAGAAGTTCATCTTAATAATCTTTATAGGATACTTTTTATTCCGGGAATATGTTCCCTCGGGACAAATTCCGACCATCACGCGGTCGAAGCCGCTGGCAGAAGCTAGTAGCTAGTATTATATTATCTGTGTTAGTAGTCAATAAATCCACTAATTACTATCACACCTTCCCAGGTCACTAATCTCAGACGAGACGGGACAACAGGCCGCCACCCGTGGTCGCCTAGGCTTCGTGGCTGGTGTAGTGAACCGCGAGAGAGTGCCTGCCTTCGAGCGGATGCTGTGGCGTATCTCCAGGGGAAACGTCTTCCTCAGGAGGGCTGAGCTTGATAAGCCGTTGGAGGATCCAGCTACTGTGAGTATTGAACTTTACCTAAACTATTCCAAATATTCTAGACATCTAGAGTTCCAAGTAATATTCTCATAAGATAGTTCGTGTTCTTAGATTCTTAAAACGAAATAGTTTTATCAGTGGATCCGAAACCGCCTTGAAAAGAAAAACAATAAAACATGCATCGATTATCTACGTCGAGACCGAAAACGTAACTCTAACAAGATTGAAAGAAGTATTCTCACTCTCATAATCGAAGTTTTGTCGAAGAATATTATGACCAGACCCCCTAGCCAAGTGTCAACTTGCAAGAACTTTTACAAACATAGTATTCTGTGTGCCTTTACCAGACTTCGTTCCAATTTGACGTCCATATATTTCCAACATCACTTTTTATCCATCCATATTTTTTTTATAAATTAGTCTAAAGCACTTCTTATCTCAATCTACAAACACAAGACAAGTATGAGTTCAGTACAAACATTCTAATTAAGAAATCATCCACAGGGCAACGAGATCTACAAGACAGTATTCGTAGCATTCTTCCAAGGAGAACAGCTCAAGTCGCGTATCAAGAAGGTGTGCTCCGGCTTCCACGCGTCGCTGTACCCCTGCCCGCCATCCAACACCGAAAGACAGGACATGGTGAAGGGAGTCCGCACTAGGCTTGAAGATCTTAACATGGTAAGATATCTAAGCTTCATAATATATGTAGAGTAAGTAATGGTCTATCATATCTATATAATCTGCACTGGGGCTGGTGGTGGATTACAGCCACAGACATAAATCTAACTAGATAACGCAAGTCAATCCATCTGTATGAAAACCAAGCGTGCCACTTTTTCACAAACAATTTAAAAACAAATTTACTTACCAATGAAAGAAAAAATTTCCAATGCGTCGGCCAACTTTTTCTAAACATTCTTTACAGTTGACAACAATATGACTTAAAAAGGCATTTTTCTAGATTTAGGTGGATTTCCGGTGGCGATAATGCTACATGAAATGCTCAGATTACTATCATCGATCGTAACTTTACTCCGTTTTTGGCACGCAAACGCAAAGTACATACAATCGCGTCGTCTAGTTATATCTGTGATTACAGCCCACTTCTCTCAATATAGGTTGCAAATTCTAAAGATGTAGATAGAAGTAGTGACTTTTAAGTACACGTATTTTTTTATCAAGATTATGCACTCCGGATAGTGCAGCTGCAGAGGAGGCAACAACGGTCTATCTTTACCTTGCTTCTGATTCACAGATTACTAAACTGAATTCAATTTACTTGATATAATCGCAGAAAAGTCATTGTATAAAACAAAAGCAATACGGATGTTTCCTGTATAGAAAAATGATAATTCTATTTGGTCCGTCAGTGAGATTATCAAAAAAAAAATAACAAAGATAAAGCGCATCAAATTTCAAGAGGGGATAGTGACGTCACTTTGTCAGTATAAAGTGTAGCACACCGTGACGTCACACGATATTTCAAGGCGCTGTATCGTCGTATTTTTTCGTTTACGTGGCAAAAGAAAAATACGTGTCCAATATTTTTAGTTTATCTAACCGACAGATATTTTTTGTCAACTACCGTATTCTAGACGGCAGTCAAAATAAGGAAACTACGACTACTTAGCAAAGCGAGTATCAAGCAGGTTAGCCTCGAGCACAGATCTCTGTGGCCCCCAGTTCCATTGGTATAAAAAACATACAAACAAACTTGCCCTTTATACGGAGAATAACGGAAGTGATCGCTGTTTGCGATTAAATAGACCATTGTTCTTTGTAAACTAATGATCATGCACTGTCCTTTGTTTTATTTCCTGTAATGAAATAGAGTATTAACTGACATATAAATAGGTACTACAGTTTACGGTAAAGTAACTGTTTTAATTTAGATTTCTTTTTTATGTTTGGTTTTAACAGAACAGAGATTTCAAAGACAGGCTACACATTACATGCCCAACATTAAATAAAATTACACGTACACGCGTTATCATCAATTATTTCAATTTAGACCTTATTACAAGGTCGTAAGAGATACACGACGCGTGCTCGTGAATTGAATTATCATGTAGTTGGCTGCTGATTTACCTCTATTCGTAGTTTCATTCTAGATTTATAATAAGCCGATCCATCCATTCATCCTCAATTTTCATAATAGCTATTTATGCAACTGTTACGTTATGTACGGTCTTTTAATACGAGTGCCATTTTTCAAATAGGTGGGCACGAGTTATTAAAAGACCAATAACGTACAGTTGCATACAAGATTTTATCTACGAAGGAAGGAATAAAACACAGATATAGACAAATAAGTGTTTTTAATAGAAACTTAACTACACACTGACTATTGTTTATTTATTTGTAGATTTTGTATTTTACAATTATTAAAATAAACAGAAATTGCAGAATTACAGGCTGAACTTGTAGATGGGCCTGGAGACATGCATTGCGGTACATTAATGTTAACTTCGTTTAATATATTTTCTATAGAATTAAATATTGTTTTTATTTAGTCTTTATTAGGTATAAGGCAAAGATCTTGTAGCCGCAACAGCCAAATAGTATACGATACTTTTGTTCTAAACTTACAATTTATAACGATTCGCATAATGGGGTTGCATTGACAACTTTCATTATGATACCCATAACGACAAAGAGATGTCGTTATGTGTATCATAATGAAAACGCTGTCAATTTTGTAATTCGAATATACCGAAACCAAAGTAGATAAAAAATATTATAAAACTAACTCCTTCAACAGGTCCTGAACCAAACCCGCGACCATAGACAACGCGTCCTGGCCAGCGTGGCCAAGGAGCTGACCAGCTGGACCATTATGGTGCGCAAGATGAAAGCCATCTACCACACGCTCAATCTGTTCAACATGGACGTCACCAAGAAGTGCCTCATCGGAGAGTGCTGGGTGCCTACTGCTGATCTGCCGAATGTACAGAAGGCTTTGGCTGATGGATCTGTGAGTATACCATGTTATATAAGAAATTATGTCGTGTAATTCAATCAATATATTTTTCTTATATTTTAAGCAACACAATTGATACGTCGTTTTCATTCGAGCTGTAGCCCAGTTATTGTATTTAGAACTTTATAGTAACAAAGGTAAAGTTCTTAACAGCTTTTCAACTATCGAAGTAATTTATCATATTTTGTAATAGTTGCATGAGTTTTGAGAGCTATTCTCGAGGTAACTCCAACCGCTAATAACCTCTTTGAAAGTTCATTAATATTAATTTGATAAATTACCAATAAGGTGTTGAAACGGGTATGGATAAAGACATTGTTGTAGTTGAAGTCACTGTAGCAATGCTTGGGAGAGGCCGACGTTCAACAGTGACCGTCTATCGGCTGAGATACTATTGACACTCGGTAATTATTTTCATTATTGGTGGTACTGTAATAATATACACCTCGAGAAGTTTACTTAAAGAAGTAATTTCACCAATATGTTGGTATTCACAAACAAAATGAACAATCCATTTGTCTGTATAGAACGCATGCGGCAGTTCGATCCCGTCGTTCCTGAACTGCATCGAGTCTGACGAGGAGCCGCCCACATTCAACCGCACCAACCGCTTCACGCGCGGCTTCCAGAACCTCATCGACTCGTACGGCGTGGCCTCCTACCGGGAGTGCAACCCTGGTTAGTGGACACACTTTTATTTGTTTTAACTAGCGACTTGCTTCTGCTTCACACGGGACAAATATTATATAATTATGTCGTAGGCAAATCGTTTAACTGGCCATTTCTTGATTTGCCAGTCTAATACCCGCAATATCGTTCGAAGACTAACGTTTTACGATTTCTCAGCCATGCTTGGATAAATAGTATGTAGGGTAACCAACGTATAAGCAAATAAAATGAAATTTAGATAATAATAATTATTTTACTAGCAAATAAAAATCCTGTAACTGATGCTCGTAATTCACTTGAATATCACTTTCTTCTGCAGTTTCTATTTCTTGTGATGCCGCCAACTTTCTCGCACGTTAACACACGGCTGACAGAGCACAAACAGTGCCACCAGAGTGTCGCGAAATGGAACTACATTACGAAGCGCTCGGCCATATCTCGATGTGGGCAAGTGACTAGTTGGGAAAATCGACAAATAGGTTGCTCTCATCGATATGCCCAACTTTATGTTGAGTACATCATGAAATAATTGGCTAAATCACGAAATGCAATATCGTGATGTTCCCAGGCAGATCTCGATTGGCCCAGTTTAACGATTTGCCTATGTCATGTACACAACATAAAACGCCATAAAAAGTAAACATTCTGCATTAAATTTCCCATAAGGAAACATTTTTCTCCGAAACAATTAATAAAGACTTCGAGATCAGCTCATGGTATGAAGCCAAAAAGACCGAATGGGTGACCACTCATTACACAACCCAAACCATGAACGAAACCTATCCCCCAATGATATTCCCTTTGATAGACAATCGTCAAACCTGAGAGCTTATGACATATCTTGTAAGAGCAAAACGATAGCGACTTCTACGCAATAATTGCTCTTCAATACAGAAATTTTAGAATTTTAGGCGGGTTTTTTAGAAATACTATTTTTACCATCAGGCGAGATAGAGGTCAACCGCTAGCGAAAATCGCAAAAAAAAAAGTGCATTTGACAAACAACGAGCGGTTAGCAAGCGATTTTCAAACCTACCATTATACTACACTGTAGGTAATTCCAACTTTTATGACATAAAGCGTTTGATCGCGCGATGATTGCTGATTGCTGTTCCTTACGTAATAAGCCTTCTAAAGTATACTTAATTAATCTGTAATTTTCTTTTCCACAGCCTTATATACCATCATCACTTTCCCGTTCCTGTTCGCCGTGATGTTCGGAGACTTGGGCCACGGCTGCATCATGGCCATGTTCGGCGGCTGGATGGTTGCCAAGGAGGTCTCCCTCGCACAAAAGAAATCCAACAACGAAATCTGGAACATCTTCTTCGCTGGTCGATACATCATTCTTCTCATGGGTTGCTTCTCAATGTACACTGGGCTGGTTTATAACGATATCTTCTCGAAGTCTATGAATATCTTCGGTTCTTCGTGGAGTATTCCGTACGATAACGCCACTATGGAAAACAATGCGGCTATGACTTTGGACCCTAAGGACGCTTATAATAATAACCCGTACTTTATTGGTATTGATCCTATTTGGCAGGTGAGAAATGTTATTTTTTTTAATATTATATTATAATTAATACCAGTCTGTAACTGTCCCACTGCAAGCAAAAGCCACTTTTCAAATTTCAAACAATTTATCATTTATTTATTTTTTAATGTACGACAGCCTCTTTTTGTAACAGCGTGATGAATGACAGGCCGCAATGGACGAACCAACCACCATGATGATTCTAATACATTTTTCTCTTCCTCAGACTGCTGACAACAAGATCATCTTCTTGAACTCGTACAAAATGAAACTGTCCATCATTTTCGGTGTCCTGCACATGATCTTCGGTGTTTGCATGAGTGTGGTTAACTACAAGTAAGTTATCTTGTATGCCGTTGTTTCTTCAGAGGGCCTAATGGGGTCAACTTTCCATCCCCAATTTACACCCCCATTTAATTTATTTTTGGTAACTTGCTAAACGTGCTCATAAAAAAACTATTTATGAAAAAAAATTGTAAACTGACGCATACTTAAGCGACCTTACCTTCGAACTTCTCCAGAGCGTCCCATCTTCTCCTGCGTTTTTGCTACCCAATTATCTCAGAAAAGTAGCACTATAGAGGTATCCGGAACAGGTCGTGAAGTCTCGTAAGTTCCAATGAAATAGGAGGACCCTCTGACCAGACAGAAGCAGTCTGGTTCTGGCAACTGCAAATATGGTTGTTTTCGAGCCGTTATATTTATGCTGAAATCGCGCGTTAAAATACGTGTGACGTCAGATTTTTTCGTAGTTCATATGTGGCGATACAGATACTACAGCGCAGCGCAGTTTGAGCGACGTTACCAAACATATTGCATTGTTTTTTTATAGTTTTCTTGTAAATTTGTTGTTATACGAGTTGTGCCCGAGGCTTCGCTCCCGTCATCTGCCTACCCTACCTACTACCTTTCCTCCTACCCTATCCTACCTTACCTACTCTACCTACCCTACCTACATACGCACCCAGCCTACCTACCTACTATTTTTTTCTATCTAAGAATCTTCTCCTAACAATAACAAACACAGCGATAAAGAATAAGCGAAGTCGGTAAAGCCGTTCACAAGTTATTGCGTGACCAGGAGAAATAGGGGTTCATTGTTGTAAATGTATAAATAGATTGCGCAAAATTTTCGTCTAGAAGACCAATAATGGGATGTTTCCATTTGTTTCAGCTTCTTCCAGCGCCGCTACTCAATCTCCCTGGAGTTCTTGCCGCAGATTATCTTCCTGTGTCTGCTCTTCTTGTACATGGTGTTCATGATGTTCTACAAGTGGGTCGCTTACAGCGCTTTCTCTGAAGGTGAGCAAACAAATCTTTTTGATACTTTCCAGTACATTTTCAATATTGACGCTTGATTACACGCGCAGGTCTCGGGTGTAAAACCGGGTCCGGTAGCGTTATTAGGTTTTTCAATCAAGAAATTTGATAAACTGATTCTGTATGTTTGCCCATTAACAATATTCAACACTGCTCTCCATCAGGCCATTGATCCTAACAGGTATTTAACAAAAAACTGTTAACAAATAAACTCATGATTCTCAGCAGTGTCAGAGCGATTACGATGAAGGAAATAGTAAAATAAAAAAAGGCTCGACACAAATACTCCTTTAAACTACATAATTTATACATTAGTAAACATGCTTCGATCGACCATCCATCGAAATATGTAATTATAATACGATATCTTGCGAAAATTGCCCGATTCAAACAGTAAAATGCGTAGAAAATTTGAACGGCTTAGCCGATTTTCATCAAACATAGCTTAGACACTCTCGATAAAGTCGTCTTTCAAACAAAAAAAAAACTAAATCAATGTCGGTTCATCCGTTTAGGAGCTAATGCTACAGACAGATACTCAAACATACTAGACACAGTTAGACAAACACACTAGACACAGGTACACAAACACACTAGTAACAGGTACACAAAAGCACTAGACCCAGGTACACAAACACACTAGAAACAGGTACACAAACACACTAGACACAGGTACACAAACACACTAGACACAGTTACACAAACACACACACAGGTACACAAACACACTAGACACAGGTACACAAACACACTAGATAGATACACACGACAAACATGTAACACCCCTCTTTTTCCGTCAGGGGTAAAAAAATAAGACGGCACATATAACACTGTCGCACTCGCACTATAACATTGAGACTCCTATGCATTACATACTTCTATCCAGCAGAGCAGAATCAGTCTGTATGTGATTACTTTCCACGTAAAAACTCGTAATCTAACATCCTCAATATTTTTCATTCCAGATGTCGCGTACTCTCAAGGCTGTGCGCCGTCAGTCCTGATCCTGTTCATCAACATGATGCTGTTCTCCAGCACGGAGCCGGCAGATGGCTGCAAGGAGTACATGTTCGACTCTCAGGGCACCATCCAGCGCGTATTTGTGTTGGTAGGACTGTGCTGCATCCCCGTCATGTTGCTCGGCAAGCCGCTGTATCTGCTCGCCGCCGGGAAGAAGAAGAACAAGCAAGCTAAGGTGAATAAACTGACAAGTTTCGTTTGATCCGTCCTCATAATTTAATAGTCTAAAGTCGCACGTTGATGATGAATACGATATTTTACTGTATAATTTTGAGCAGTTAATCACACTGCATTTGTTTTTAACCGAATTAACAGTGGGATGTTGCCGAAGTTTTTACTGAAACAAAAGGTATTGGTCATTTTGGGCATTAAACATTTTTGGAATTGGACATTTCGGGCATTGGACATTTTGGGGATTGGGCATTCTGAACCTGAACGAATAGTTCTGATCGCCGCCGTGTATACGGGAACTGGAGTATGATGCTATAGATAAAGCAAGGCATTATTATAAAGGCACGCTTCGCTCTTACCACGCTGCACTAAAAGACTTATCACCTGAGAAAGTCGTAATTTTTCCAAAATTTAAAATAGATTTAATCATTGGCGGATGAATAAAGTAGGTATAAAAGAAAAATCCGCTTCCCTTAAGTTCCGGTTTAATAAGTGTCCATACTTAGTCTCTAAAGCTTCTATTTTCCGTGTCCCTCAGCCTGAACACTCAAACGGCAGCGTCAACGCCGGCATCGAGATGCAAGACCAAACCGACCTCGGCGACGACGCCCCGCCCAAGGCTGCTCCCAAGGCGGCCGCTCACGAGCACGACGACGAGCCCTTCAGCGAGATCATGATCCACCAAGCCATCCACACTATTGAATACGTGCTCAGTACTATCTCGCACACTGCTTCCTATCTTCGACTGTGGGCTCTCTCGCTTGCTCACGCAGGTAACTGTTATGTTTTAAATAATCGTGTTGGTCCTTCTGTTGGATGTTCTCTATTTTTCTTCGACTTCCACTTCCCTTTGTCTAGAGCGAAGTTACTATTTTTATTTTAAACAGACCTACTGGTCGATGCAACGAAAAAGAGAGCTGATTTTTTTACGATATTTTCCTCAATTTACAATTGATAGAAGAAAGTATAAAAAGTAATTTAGAAAAGCACTGCCATCGCTGTCGACAAGGTTAAAAATTATACCGATCCGGCTACATGTTCAACCTTATTTGCACACTTGTTTGTACAAAATTTATTTGCACAATTAATCATGTACGTGAAGACGGTGGTATAATAAAAATTCGCAAACGTTTGCACCAACAAGCAAACAGGCAACAAGTATAGAAGTCCCAATTGAATTTTTTGCGCCAATTTTTGCACAAACCGTTTGCGCATACAAGTCGCTATCGTGTAGCATGCAGTTTTGCGCCAATTTATCCACAAACTGTTTGTGCATGCAAGATTGACAGTGCAGCCGAACTTTAAATTGATACCCATAAATTATTATTATATCCGTTCTGTCTTAATTATTTATTTAACAAATAAAACGTACAGAGGCGGACTTATTGCCTTAGTCATTTTCTACCAAAAATACAAAAAGACACATACACAAATAGTAGTACTTATCTCGCCTATCATCCACAGAGTTGTCGGAGGTACTATGGAACATGGTGCTGACCTTCGGTCTGAAGGACCATGACTACATCGGAGCTATCAAGCTGTACGTCGCCTTCTGCTTCTGGGCGCTCTTCACTCTCGCCATCCTGGTCATGATGGAGGGACTTTCCGCTTTCCTCCACACCCTGCGTTTGCACTGGTAAGTTTTTTTAATGTTAGATTTTTAAGTCAGTACAGTACATTTCTTACTGTCTTCTAACCATCACTGTGAGATAAGGATTCTTTATGACATCCAGATAGATACAGGCAATAGCCCAATAAACTCAATCGAAAATCAGTATTAAAACAAACAAGAGTACTAGCAGACAATCGACAATATTGGTTTCGCAAAAGTAGGCTAAAACAGAACAGACAAATCTTCAAAACAGAAGTTCGTCAAAATTTATTTTTGGCGAACTTCTGTCCCACAGGAGGAAAGTATTATTCTATCTTTCTTTGTTTTATTCTATCTTTGTATCTTTAGTGGTTTGCTGAGCAGGGTGGAAATGCTGCGGGCATTTCTTCAATCTACATTGAAAGTCAGGGTCCTCCGACCAGACAGGTGCATCTTTTGAGCAACAGCTCGATGGTTGCTGTTGGACTGTTACATACGTTCAAATCGCGTTAAAACAGTCGTTGGGCAAGGCCAGCAGCCTTATTTTTAAACAAGCACAAACAAAACTTTCAAAATTAAGCTTTGAACTTTGCTGTGTAGACACACCCTTAGACCCGAAGCACGATGAATCTCAACTAATCTGTTTCTATTTCTTCAGGGTGGAGTTCATGAGCAAGTTCTACTCTGGTCTGGGATACGTGTTCCAGCCTTTCTGTTTCAAGACCATCCTCGAGGCAGAAGACAACAAGGACGATTAAACTTACTAACTAGATCATTAAACAAGTAGTGTAGAAAAAAAACAGTATTTTTGATTAATGTTTCAATAATAAATAATTGCAAATGTCACAACTGTCGAGTGAATTGAAATAAAATAAAATATATTTATGCATATTAAACAGCGGTTTTATTTACAACATTAAAATATTATGCATTTTAGGATTCTGGACAATATACATTTTTGCCTATTGCTATAAACCCAATGTCTCACGTTTAGTAGCTGCTGTATGCATCTACTATACTGTGATTTTTAATATCGTAGACTAAACTGACAGCTGCTAAATGTTGCAAGCGCGGAGCATAGTTTTGTAGGTAAGGCTCAATCATTAGTGATTCATCGAATAGATGTGACATGGATCCTCAATTTAATTTTACCAATTGGTTTTATGAATGTAAACGTAATGCATTTAAATTTAAAAAAAGTATATATATTAGTATTCATACACATAGTACATAAACTTTTATTATGTGTAAATGAAATCAACAATGAAATAAATGCGATCGATGAAATTTAGTCTGACATAAATGAGAAGAAACTAAATAAGGGCCGCCAGTTTTTAAACAATTTTTTTTGCCGTGTAATTGTTTCATTTTCGATTTACTTCGATTTTCCATTAACTTTCGATCACTCAGGATACGCCGGATACGACTACATAAAATAGTGATTTTATGTAGTTAACGATAAAGTGACAACCCCCCAAATGTCAGTTCGGTCTACGAAATTAAAAATCACAGTATAAACCAATGAAACAAAAAAAAACCCTTTTATAACAATAGTATCTGTAGCGCAACCAATAGCAGCGCCGACAGCATTCAGATGGTAGTACTATTAAAATTCCTGGCGCCGAAAGAGTATTGATTGTACGTACAACTTCTGTCATCTTCGCCACTCGAAGGCGTTGATTTCTAAACGTACCATAGTGCGATCAAACGGTGGTACTTGGTTTTTATGAAAATCCTTGACATTGCCGCCTCTATCAGCGAACGCCCACGTGCTCTGGGATGTTATAATTTTCTTATAATTAATCTAGCTCTTTGTGTATGCGCTTTGCCAATACGCTATGCAAACACGTGAAAATTAGGTCCTCAAATTAGTTTTAGCCTTTTCCAATATCTCCTTCTTTATCTTGGGATAGTCTGGGTGTACTTTCAGTATGTGTCGGCAGACCACAATGCACTCTGGATACTTCTTCAGTTTAAGGTAGGAATGCGCTAACTTATATCCCACCGCGAGATCGCTCTTGCCTCCGTGAGACCACGCGTTGTTGTAGTTATGTGCTGAGCTTTTGTAGTTCTGGTCTTTTTCTGCCAGGTAGCCTGTAAAGAGAGTAGATTGAGATCTAGGTCAGCCAACCATATAAAGTAAGATGTAGATTGTCAAAAATGTTTGAAGCCCTAAGTTTGGTGACATCAGACGGACTTATAAAAAATGCTCTACGCTTCTAAAAAGCTCAATTAACATAAAGCAGATATAAAATTATTAGCCACTATCCTCAAAGCTGACTGTTTCAAATCAATCCGAAAGAATCAAATCGACACTTACCTAAGTACTGATATGCTGTTGCGCATGAGTTGTTATGATTCAACACTTTGGTAAGTAATTCTTTTGCTGCATCCACTCGTCCCGAACCTATCTGACCATCAGCTACTTCCAGCCAACACCTAAAAACAACACTTCTTTATTGTTTTTTTGTTTTATTGCCGCTTAGCAAGAAGATTTAGGACCATGGTTGTAGAATTAAAGTTGTCCTAAGAGTTTTAATAGATCAGGAACCTCACCTTTCTAATCCGTCGGCTTTTTCAGGTGTCCAAGGAATCGCAGATACGGTCCTTTTCAATATATTCTTCGCACGAGTGGGTTGTTTTATTATGTTGTACCTAAAATACAATGAATAAGTATAATGTAGACTAGCTCAAAATACTAGCAAAAGGAGGGGGCAAGATAAAAGTAAGGGTTAATGGTCCTCCGTACAATCATCGGCACGGTTCTTGAGCGCTGAGCTTCACGTGCGCAAAAGTGAATTATTGGGTACCTCTGGTGGTATGAAGTGAGGCGCGGGGGCGGGGAAAGTGCAGTGATTGGCCCGTAGCGTATCGCGTCATAGCCGTCAGTCGTGATTCGTTCTTTACTCTTGTTGCACGTACCTCACGACGACGAGTACAATGCCGGCCAATTTAATTGCTACAAATTTTTAAACTGCATCATTTTAAATTATCTGGTAAGTTAGAACTCAAATATGTTATGTGTTTTTTTTATTAATTAGACCTTTGTTATAATAATAAAAGGTGATATTTATCGAAAATATAGCAGGAAAAAAATTAATGTCAGTTTGTAATTATAGCAAAACTATTATTTTTCATTACTAACTATACTACTATATTGTTTTTCATTTCATTAATGAACAAATGAAATTAGAGGTCAAAAATGTTAACAAAAAAAAGTATGTAGGTACGTTGTAGACTTTTTAGTAATTTTTGACAAACTATAAGAACTAAGTTATAATTTTAAATTAGAAATACTTTTGTTAGTTACCTTTTTTTTGATCTCAATTTCCATTTCTCAATTTAATAAATCATTATTTAATCTTATAAGTAAGAAATTACGTAGACCGTAACTTAGAAAAAATAAATAATAAACGGGTGTGCGTTTTATTTGTCATAAGTGTACGATGCGCAAAGCGATCCCCACTCTTCCGCCGAGCGCTCAAGAACCGTGCCAGTATCTACACTACTCTCTGGGATTAAATAAAAAACATTTTAACAAAAAAACAAACCGACTTCTAAAAAAAACACTGCAAAGAGAAAAATAACTTTCTTTTCCGAAGTCGGAAACACTGGGAAGAGAAAATTTACTTGTCTTTGGTACCTATTGTTTTCCGTGTTTCGACACCGACTTCCGACGGGACCAACTGGGAAGTATATATATATGGCGTCTTTGAGTAATCGGGGAATATATATAAAAAAAACCTACGAATTGATAACCTCCTCCTTTTTGAAGTCGGTTAAAAAAGGAAATCAATAAACAAGATAAGTCTTAAAGGTGCTGATGAAAGCCACAAAATATTTGATAAGCTGTTAGGTCATAAAACCGATAGCCTTAGCCTTGACAAAATACACTTACGCATTAGCAATAGCCAAGATCAAATACGGATCATCTTGGAAGTTATCTTCAGTGGCCAATGGGAGTAGATCTTGAAGCACTTTTTCAGCTTGCGGCTTTTGTTTCGTTGCAAGCTGCAACATGGCTTGCAATGGCTTGCGATCAATGTGAGATACTTCGACTAGGAGCTTCTCTGCAGTTCTGAGGGCTAGGAGTCTTGTGTCCCTGAGAAAACGACATTAAAACAATTATGATGTATTTTGAAACAATACAGAGGCATTATTTTACCACAGAATATATACCTGTATATTTTAAAGCATAAATGCCAATTTAGTCTGAATGTGACGGTTTAAGGTTTACCTACGTTTTTTAATAAGTGTGCGTGCTCTTGGGCAAAGGCGGCGGCGGGCCGAATCTGTGGGCGCTTCTTTCGTGCACTAGTCTTGAATGTATCAGAACGGTTTTTGTAACATACGTATTTAATTGCAAGTAATAATGTACTTAGCCAATTGTTTCAAGAACAGATAGGTATGGCTATTACAGATGAGAGTTACTCACGAGTCTAGAGCAGCGGTGAGGAAGCTCTCACTAAGAGAGTGTGGGGCGTGATGTGCCAAACACAAGAGCACCATGCGCCTAGCGGCCCGACCTCCCCAAATCGATGAACGACGAGCATGGTTCAACTGACGGAGTGCTGCGTTTGCACGACCAGCGTATGCGCTGCAAACTCCCGCGCAGTACCAGTAACCTAGAAGGAATGATATATTGGAAAAAAAAAAGATAAAATTGTTATTTGAGTACTGGGTCACGTGCTACGTAGATTTGCCTATATGATGGATTTCAGAGCTGTAAGTATACTTATTTTAAACAACCTACTCAGATAAACAGTCTGGTGTGTTTTTCCCAAGGAAGACGTACAAACTATTCTGTAGCATGGTAATAAGGCACAAAATGACATGGCAAAGCATATAGGAGAGAAATTAATTACCATATTTTTTGTTTATACTCTTTCCAGTTCACCTCAAACGAGACCACTTTCTAACCCATAGCCATGTTTACTTACCAGGATCTTCATGTTCACCTAAAGCCAGCTTTGCGGCGTCCAAAGCCTGCTCAGCCTCAGACAGTTTCCCACGTCTCCACTGCACCTCAATCAGCTGTGCGAGAGCCTCCCAGCTCATCGGCTTCACTGACAGGATCTGATTCAGGTGGCGTTGAGCTGCTTCTAAGTCTACCTGAAGGATATTTTAAAGTTATAATGTACATACGGAACAGAGTGTAAATGCTCGCAACTGCGATTGAAAAATAAGGATCCTCCGACCAGACGGGTGTCGTGTCTGGTCCGGAAAAGTCCCCAAAGGATCACGGTTGCTCGGTTGGTCGGACTGCCAGTCCGACCAACCTGCTGACTGCGGGATAATATGGGTTCTTTTACAGAAACATGGGAGGAGGGGATGCATTACCTTTCTAAACGCAAGATCAGCCATCATGACAGCAGCAGACTCGTTGTTGGGATCCGTGTTCAACAGAATAGCGCACGTTTGTTCACATTTCTCCGAGTTGTTTATCTGTAAGTAGGAACAAAATGGATTATCTAAATAAATGTAAGGTAGTTAAGGAGTTCTGGTACGAATCATCCTAATTGTACAATGGAACAGGTTAAAAGAAAAGAAGGACAAAGTATTTCATCATCATTTCAGCCGAAAGACGTCCACTGCTGAACATAAATTACCCCCAAGTGTCCTGTGCATCTTCCATTTAGCGGATTCCCGTAAAGTATAAAGTATTTATGGTCACAGACTTGACTTGCATACCTATAAATAATGAAAATACCAACTTATCAGTGCGTTAAAAACTTAGATATTTTCATTTTCATAACCTCTATAGAAAGACCGATAGCAACAAACTTTGGATCATGACACAGACTTATTTATAAAAAAAAAACTTAAATAAATTAATTTTTGTAAAAAAGTTTTTTATTTTTCACTTTTCAGTTGACATACATATCACAGGTAACAGTTCTATAGGCTAGGTACCTACGCGTATAGTGCCCAAAGTGAAGCCAGAATATATGATCCCAATAACATGAAACTTAAACAAAACCGGTGCAATAAGAGTATACCAGGGTAAACTGTTCACACCTGCGTACCCCTTTAGAGCGTACCAGTGTGATGTTATGTTATGAAATGGTGTAAACAATAAACAAACATGCGATTGCATCTATCCCGAGTGATTGGCCGTCATTTATTGAAGAGTTCTAATGTATTTCTCCGAAGTTCTTCATCAGATCTTGATGAAAATTAAATGGGACCACATGACAAGCACCAGCTTTCAAATAAAAAAAGAATCATCATAATCGGTTCACCCAATTAAAATTTCTGAGGTAACAAACATAATAAATACAGTTGAATTGATAACCTCCTCCTTTTTGCGAAGTCGATTAAAAGTCGATTAAAAAGTTGGTGTACTTACATGAGCATACAGTTTAGCCAAAGCCAACAAAGTACTAGGATCCCTCGGCGAATGCACCAACGCTTCCGAATACAAATTAGCAGCCACAGCCGGTTCTTTCAAAGACTTTGCTTTAGCCAAAGCACATAGAATATTAGACAATTGCTGTTTCTCTTCTTGAATATCTCCTCTCGAGTCTATCTCTATTCTTTTAACCACTGTTGTTTGTAGATCTTTCGCTTCAGTTAGTATTAAATGCACATTGGCAGATGTTGGGTTTTTTAGTTCTCGGCCCTTGGCTTGCATTAGAAGGAATCGAACGCGACGTTTTAAATTGTTGATATCTTTGTCTCTGTTGTACATCTGGTTTAGTTCTGATGATATTGAGGATTCCACTTTGTCGTATTGCTTGAGCTGTATACAATACAATAGATAATAATTTAGCTAATACTCCTATCACAGTTATTTCAAACCTAACAACACTGTTACAGAAACAACACTAAACATAACTATAAAAAATCTGTAGGTTTAGTGCTAGTTATCACTATTGCTCGATAGCGATAACGTAACCGTCAATTTGTATTGAAAGTGGATAAGCGCCGTCTGGAGACAGTAAGTGAAAACCCCTCTTTTGTTTGCCATAAGAGAACGTTAACAACTTGCGACCCACGGATTCCCCTCAAGTTAAAGGGGAAAACTAACAAGTCCGTGATAAGACCTGTCGTACTATATGGATTAGAATGTTGAGCTGTGAAAAAGAAGGATGAAAAGAGATTGCATGTAGCAGAGATGAGAATGTGATGGATTGTGTGAGGAGTGATATGAAAGAAAAGGGAGTCAGTGATAGCGTGACGGAGGACAGGACAGTATGGACGAAGAAAAAGTGTTGCACCGACTCCAAGTAACATGGGACAAGGCAGGAAGATGATCAAGTACGTCAAAAACTCTCAATAAGGCCTCTGAGGTAAAATATCTGTAAAAGAATTGTACAATGGTTTGGTACGGGTTAGAAGCAAAAGCTTAAGTACGGTCCAGTCCAAATCCTAAAGGGCAGTGGTATGGTACCTTTCCATATTTTTTTCTGTGCTTACCTTGATAAGTAGTTCATAGTATTCAAACTGCAAATCCTCATCATTCAGCAGTTTGATAGCGTTCTCATAATGCTGACATGCTTTATCATACTCATGCATTTTGATCAAAGCCACCCCACGCTTCTTAACCAGCTGCACATCTTTAGGGTTGCCTTTCAAAGCAGCTTCATAGGCTTCTGCTGCTTGCACAGGATCTAGAATAAAACAAGACCTTGTAATACTTTACTTGATCAAAACAAAATTCTTCCTGTAAATGATACATAACTCATCCTATCGGACCCGTCATGGCTTGCGTTGACTTCGCGCACGCAAAGCCCCGCTACCTCCAAAGGATGCAGATGCTCATAAACCGATTCCTCCGTAAAGTCACAGGTGCCCCCGGTGCGCCCGAAATCAAGAACTTCATGTTGAATCTCCACGATTCATCAGTTCATGAAACGCCTTTCAAAGAAATGCTTTGACACTGCGGTTGAACATCATAACCCACTAATCGTATCGGCCTCCAAATAGGTACCCGCCCAAATCGCCTGAATTCGCCGACCAAGGCATACTCTCATCGCTCCCGATGACACCACCACCCTGCTCCAAGCGAGCCGTAGGGAGACCAACACACTGAGAAGGCACAAACCACCTTCGTTCCGTCCTCGCTTCCGAGGCCTGCCGTGACGCTCCCCCAGTCAAACTCGTCCCGACCCTAGTTCGAGTCAGCCCGCGCAATGCTGAGCCGTAATTAATTTAGTCAAAGAGGCGTTTCTTGTCCATTTTTCTCCATGTAGGCACTTTACCGAACGGATAGTAGAATCAAGTATAGTCACGATCAAGCAACGCCTTATGCCGAGGTTCGTACCCCACAGGAGGTTGCCCTCAGCGTGGTCGCTTAGGTTTAGCTTTTGCCTTGGCTGGAGGCTCTAGTTTAGTCTCCACAGGATCGCCCAGTTAAGCGTAGCCAATCACTTTGATTGAACTGCGACAAATGGCATCAAAAAAAAAGCGTAGCGGACTCACTACGGACCAGTTATTGTGTTATTTGAGTGTTGTCGCTATTTATGCGTGTGTAGTTACGCTGATCATGACTGTTGACATACTTGTTGTTGTGAACCATTTGTAAGGAATAAAACATTCCTAGTTGGAAATCCATGTGTTTGGTGTTAAATAACTGCTTGTGGTTCTTAAGAATGTAATAGATGAAAACAAAATTGAAACCAGAAAGCTTTTACTATGCTCTATCTCATGACCGCAGGGCTCGTAAGTAGGTAAATTATAAACCCTTATGGCAAAACGATACCAAACCGTTTAGGTTTCTCTTCGAAATTCGGAATCAGCTTGCTTGTTTCGTAACGCCCGCAGTCAGTGAATGGCATTATAATTTGAATTCAAAGTCATATTTACATGGGATAACACCGCAAAAAAAAATTGAATGCCAATGTTAAACCCGAGGATAGCTTAGTAAAGTAAATAACTTACCATGAATGGACATAAAAGCATCCCCCATCATAGTATGCGCATCAGCCATGGGATGGTTACTGACAATCTCTTTGAAGCAAGCAGTGAACATCGCACGGTCGTTCTTTTCCTTCAAGTAAATATGCGCCATCTTGCTATGAGCTTGGAAGTAATATGGCTGCCCCGGTTTGATCTCGTTGAGAAGATCTATCGCATTGTCGATGTCTCCTTTCTTGAGGGCTAGTTCTGCTCTAGCGATTAGTAGGCGACTCTCTTCAGATGTGTATGAAAATTCTTGAATGGCTTCCTATAATAAACATAATATATTTTCTTTATGATTTTGATAAATCAACATCCCCAATTTATGGACGAAGACATTAGCGTCGACCCCAAATAAATCGGTTTATGGCCATAAGAACGAGAATAGTTTGGGCCAACTTTCTTATAAGGTCAAATGTTATCTTTTTTATCATGCATTGATGAACCAAGTGACGATAACATAAAATCCACAGACATAAATTTAAATAGATAACGCAAGTCCCTCCATCTGTATGAAAACCAAGCGTGCCATTTTTCCACAAACAGTTTAAAAACAAATTTACTTACTAATGAATGAAAACATTTCCAATGCCTCGGTCAACTTTTTCTATACATTCTTTACAATATGGCAAAAAAGGGCATTTTTCTAGATTTCGGTGGATTTCCGGTGCCGATAATGCTAAATGAAAGGCTCAGATTACGATAATTTGTCGTAACTTTCGTCCGTTTTTTGGCACGCGAAGTACATACATTCGCGTCGTCTAGTTAGATTTATGTTTGTGATAAAATCTCTACAAAACTTCTTGTACCCATTTATCAATTTAAGGACGGAAGTCGTACACAGGTCAACTGATAGTTTAAAAAATAACAATAAGTACTCGTCTCTTGAATAAATATCAATTCGTTAGAGATACAGACATAATGTAATTAAATTTTGGCTTGACTGTGAAATTGCAATTTTGCGGATTGAATGGCAGCGGCAACATAACATGATGTAACTTGAATATCAATAACTGATGAAACGGAATAGGTACGCCTGGTATACAAGGTGCGCGATCATATTTGAGAACCATTAGAAGAATCTAATAATTAATGGATTCCTATGGGCTATACGTATCTTTCACCGGGTTTCTCAAAGCTAAATTAATGTGACAAATTGTTAAGCACGTATCATCTGCTGTGATTGGCTGTTGAAAATTCATTCAACCAATCACAGCAGTTAACCGGCGATTACTAGTCGATTACGTTAACGACGAATAAACCTACTATTACCCTTGCACTAGAGCCCGATTTTTCTATTAACAAAGGGGAACTTGGTCTAGTGGTCGCAAACGCTACTTTTGAGAATGAGGTCCTAGGTAAAACGCCCAGTTCGGACAGTCTTATTGGCTTTTTATTAGAAGCTCGGTGTCTGAATTTGTGACCAGTTGATAGAAATAAACTCGCGACTATTACATGGAATTTTACTGAAACATAACTGCCTCTCTTCGTCTCTCTCTGCCTCTGTTGGTTTACATTCAAGCTGAAATTGCGGATTTATTTTCAACACAACTAAGGAGAGTCATCTCAGTTTCTTCTTTTTTTTTACTTCATAAATATATATATTTATATATGTGGGATTTACTCAAAGCGGGAAGCTAATAAAACCACGGATTGTCACAGTAATCTTGAATTATATTTTTTAACTTCAAAAACACCACGTCTTAGCTTAATCGTCTTTTTTTCTACCTCTTGTGTTCCCTCGTTCCTCTTCTCACATCCTTTACCTCTATCAACTGTCCCTTTCGCACCTAGTCCACTTCATACTGTCATCTCTTTCAGTCTCTCATGCTTCACATCTGTCATTCGTCTTTACGTTTCATTACACTCATTCAATAACGTTCCGTTCCTACATATATATAAATATATATTATATTCAATATACATGTATGAATTTTACCTATTCTAGTATGTAAATAATATTTTTTTTATTGTTAATGCAATGCATCTGCCATATTATCTCTTCGTCACCTTTGGTTGACTGGTAGAGAATGCTTAAGGCATTAAGTCCGCCTTTGTACCTTTTGTGCATGAAGTCTAAATAAATAAATGTCCTGTACTAACAATAGTTACTTCTGTGTCTACTTTACTTTTCATTCATAGAAAAAATGGGGGGGCTGTAGAAGCTTATTGATAAGCCATTAAAAAAGATAATAAACATTTAAAAATCCTTACCTGCATAGTCTTCCCAGCTTCAGCAAACTGCTCCAAAGTTGTCTGTATTTCAATTATTTGCAAATACAAGGTAGCTTTATCGATAATGTTCAGATCAGACTCATATGCCCGGTTAACATTACCCACGGTCTTACTTGTCGCTATCTGAAGACTCGTCAGGAAACTTGACAGAGACTCCTGTAGCTGACCAACACTCTTCAAAATGACTCCATTAAGAAAATGGTACATAGCACTATCTCGGACTTTAAAATTATAGCTCAAACACATTTCCAAACTCTGTGCAGCTTTAGTATAAGCTTGCTGTTGTATATAAATCTGGGCCAGTAACACCTGACTCCCAGCATGTGTGCTGTCCAACTCATGCACTAGCTGAGCCAACTTTTGAGCATCACTTGCATACCCAAACAGAAACTTCAACTTTGCCAACTCATACAAAGCCGTTATCAGACCAGGACATGCATCACATATTGAACCAAGTATCTTTAAACAATTTGTGACAACAGTATTCTTTACTTCTTGCGAGTACATCAAGTAACCCACTATAATGAATGGCTTCTTAGGTAAGTGTTTCTTAAACTCTTTATACACTTCCAGAAGAAAATCTGGATCTAAATCTTTAACATAGGCTAAACTAAAAGGATTACGATTCGCATAGGCAATCTTGGTTTCATAAGCATTATTCAAAAACGATATTGCACTGGAGGAGTTCTTCAGATTCAATTGAGCAGAGAGATGGTATAAAACCGGCAGTTTGTTAGTTCCTTGCATTTCAAACAACAGCTCTATCTGCTGTGCAATCTGTTCAGTGGGACCATGCTCATTCATCTGGCACAGGGTTAACCCACAGAGTGCTGTGATTGAGTTGCTGTCCAGTTTGCTAGCTGCCTTAAAAAAGCTTAGGGCATCTTTATACTTTCCCTGAAGAATACATTGATATCCAACTTCACTCAAGTAGTCCACATTACCTGGGTTCATTTCTGATGCATATTGTGCAAATCTGTACACTTGGGAGAGTACTGCACTTGACCTGCTACAAACCCTTGAGAAAATCTGTGTAGTGTTGTAGAACTGATATGCATTGTGTGATTCTTCATTCTCTAATACAGTAAAGAACTTGTTCAACTGATCAGCAGCTTCTATGTAATCTGCATTTTTACAAAGACTAACGAAAATTTTAACTTTTAGAGCCTCAATATTATCGGGATCAAGAGGGAATATTCTTTCTATTGTGTCATAGACTGCTTCCCATTTTTGCAAGGCAAATTCATTTTTCATCTTTTCTACCAGTGGCACAACTTGGCCAGGATTGTTCACAATCAGCCTGTCTAATGTGAGATTTGATGCATCATAGTCTTTGGAGAAATATTTAAATTTCGCCAAACCTAGCAGGGCATCAATATTTCTGTCACTTTTATTGAGAGCTAACTCCAAACAGTCCAATATTGACATCTGCATATCTCCCAAATTCATGTACATATCATTCCAACCTTTTAAGATAATGACTTCCAAATTGTTGGCATCTTTTCTGAGTGATTTGTTTATATATTCAGATGCCTTTTCATACCTCTCTGCAAATGATAGAAATAATCCGGCATAGAAGAAAGACAAAGCATTGGCTTGCTTCTTTTCCTCCTTGAGTTTCGTCTCTAGGCTGTACAATGCTTCTCTCTCAGTTGGACTACTTAATTTATAGCCATAGATAAGAGCAATGACCACAGCCAATTGAATATCTTTTTCAGATTGCAATGGAGTCAACTCACTGATCCCTTTTTGTACTTGTCCTTCCAATATGCAAGCCACTCCACTATAGAATAAAAACTCAGCAGCATCACCAAATTGTTTTGAGGCTTTGTAAGCAAGTTTTTTAGCATTACCATAACATTTTTCACGAAAATAAAAATAAATATTACTCCTTATCCAAGCTAAGTCCATAGTTGATACAGTTCTAGTCATCTTCCAGATCAATGGTTACTTTGAGGTCCTTATAGTTTTTTTGATTCCGCTCATAGAATTTAGCTAAATAAGTGCACTGAACAGTCACATCCAAATTATTCTTATGAGCATGGTCAAAGGCAAACTGTAAAAATCAACAGAAAATACTTTATTTATAAAAATACAACAGTAAATCCAATATTCAAACAAATCTTTCTCATAAATCGCTTGATATTGTAAACTTTTACATCTCTTTAAGACACTAGTTATTTTATACCTGTTGTACGTAAACTTAAAAATTCAATAAATTTGCATGGGGTTTACTTAAATGATCTGTTCACAATATATCAAGAGCACAGACATAGATCTAAGTAGATAACGCAATTGTATTTACTACGCCTGACAAAAAACAGACTAAAGTTACAACAAATGATCGTATTCTGAGCTTTTCATTTAGCATTATCGGCACCGGAAATCCACCGAAATCTATAAAAATGCCTTTTCATGCCATATTGAGCTGTAAAGAATGTATAGAAAAGTTGGCCGAGGCATCGGAAGTGATTTCTTTCATTGGTAAGTAAAATTTGTTTTTACATTGTTTGTGGAAAACTGGCACGCTTGGTTTTCATACAGATGGAGGGACTCGCGTTACCTATTTAAATGTATGTCTGTGATCAGGAGTTTAAATTGCTTGCGATATTATATTAACATACAATGTTTTTTGTTTGTTGACATAATTATTGTATGCCTACTAGGCAGAACATAATGCAACTGTAATGTAACTAACATCTGTCTGTCTAACCCATGCCCACAATAAAAAGATTTGATTTCATTTTGAATTGCTTTGCAATAATCCGGTTAAACTAGTAAGCAAAATATTTAGAAATGGAAAAGTGCAGAAAAATTACAAACTATTCATTACCTTAGCTAGTTGCTGACCAACTCCTTTACCTTGGAATATTGGTGGAACCTCAGTGTGCTTATATGTTATGCTTTTTCCTTGTTTTTCATAGTCCAACACCGCATTATCTTAAACATGCATCAGACATTAAATTATTTACAAAAACCACGAAACTGCTACTATCTCTTAGGATAAATATGTTTTCTTCTTGTTTAACTGTAAAGTAAATAATTTTGCTAAATTGAAATAATCCAACCTGAAGAAATTAAGTGCAAAAGTAAAATTTTGAAGACGGCAGTATGAGCTTGATGCCTACAGACAAGATTGGTTTTCGCTAGCTCAAAACAGAGAAGTAGAATTCATTATAATTCCATCCTACATCATCCATCAATATAATAATTTTAAGTTTAGATGACCCTTCTCTAGCCAGCCTGTTTTTATAAATACCTGTGCATATTATTTTATTAGCTTGGGCTCATAGCTCTATCAAAAAATAAACTTTTGAGGAAGTCAAGTTACCTACTAAGATCTAAGCAAATTATGCCTGATAGACAGTTATTGTTGTGAATGTTCTTGTAGAAAACTCCTCCAAACTTTAGATTGAAACTTCCAAACTCTAACCTTAGATTATGCAGTCAAGACGTACAGAAAATAGGATTAATCTAAGAAATTATTATTTTATAATTATCACTGACACGACACTTACCATTTTCCAAAGTTATTGTAAACTGTTGCTTAGCAACATTGTTGACAACTTTCAACGTATCCGTTGAGAAAAGCCTTGCACCAGCTCGGGTTAACATTCCAAATATGAAAGTAAAAAAGTAATACACCGAAGTTAGTCAATAATTTAAGTAAAAGTTTAAAGGCGTATTTAGAATAGAACTCCAAGGTTTAAAAAATAAGATAGAACATTTATTTTAATGACAATGACAAATAAGTTAAGTTTTTGACAGTTCATGTTTTTTTGTGGCATTGTACTCTGTGGTCAGTACAGAGAAACTTTAAACATATAAACCACCTATCCACTTTGAGTTCTGATTTCTTTGTCCATATTTTTTACAATTTTTGGACTTGTTTGGAGTATAATAATTACAAGAACAAATTAACAACAAGACGTACGATAGACCAAAACATCACACTCACGACCCAACGAGCCAACGAGATCTGTCAAACTAGCCCGGGAAATTCAGAATTTCATAAGTTTTCACTGCCATATTGTGGCAATTTTGATGAAAATAATCAATAGATTATATATACTTAGTTACTTGAAACATAAATCTATTTTGGTTGGCTTATATTTTACCACTGCACAGCAAAGGCCTCCTTCTTCGTTTTACACATATTTTTGTTTATACCATTCCCCCTCTAAAAAGCTTATTTTATTCACTGAAAACAGTGAATAAAAAGCACTTTTAATCACTGTTTTGGTGTTTGAATTTAGAACACACCAATATATATTTGACCTCCATCTCAATGCAATACAGCCTACTTGCGCATAAAATACTCGATACAAACTTCTTGTGCAAAGAATATTCGAATTTCAAACGCCTTCGTCGTTTTAATTTTGAGTTTGTTTATATTTAGGATTTTGATAATGATTTTGATTTTGGTCTAGGATGTTTAGTCAAAACTTATTTGGATTGTAATTCTAATATTAATTGCATTGGTGTTTAATTAATTATAATTACCTATGTGACGTAACGGAGGTGGCCCCTGAAACACAGGTGTTGTTACCTAGCTCAGCTTCAATTTACAAAAAAATGTGAAGCCCTGAGGTTTCTCATTTTCTGTAAATTTTGAAGGTAATATACCAGTTATTTATTTATTATTATTCCTTGTGCTTTTGGCTTAATTCCTTCTTTTTCTCGTAGTCATGATATAAAATATAGTATGCAACTCTTGAATAAAACGGATTTATATCGAGGGCCATGAATCACTCGCCTCGCTCAGGATTCTAACACTTGAATCACTCGCTAAGCTCGTGATTCAATCATTATGAATCACTCCCTGCGGTCGTGATTCAGTTGTTAGAATCCTTCACTTGTTCGTGATTCATCTATGGCCCTCGCTTTAAAACCGTCCTTTATTCACTAGTTGCATAATATACTATTTTGTCCAGTCCTTTCAGTAAAGAGCATGCTCTATTATTCTTATTGCATGACGGGGTTCCGAGGTAAGTACTACATCAAAGACAGGTTATGAAAGAATCTAATCTAATATATAAAACTGAATCGCCGCAATGTTTGTAAGCGCATCAACTTGGAACGGATGCACCTATTTGGCTTATTCATGTTTTGTTTGGTTTGCCAGAATACAGGGAGGGTTTAAAAAAAAAAGGAATGTGTAGGGTAGGTAGGTAGGTAGGGTGGGTGGGTAGGGTAGATGGGTATGTTACGTAGGTAGGGTAGGTAAGAAGGTAGGTAAGGTAGGAAGGTATATGTAGATAGGGATCTAGGCTACTTAAGGTAGGTAAGTAAGGTAGGGTCGGTAGGTAGGTAGGTAGGGTAGTAAGATTTTAGAGTAGGTTGCGAAGCCGCGGGGGACAACTAGTAGCTAGTGCTAGAGAACTCTAGAATTGGAGTAGATATAACTAGAAGTCTAGAACTGAGATAAATTTAGTACTCATCTTGATTTTACTTTAATAGAGAATTATGGAGCAAGTGATGTGAACTAGAAAGTAATACTAGGATAAGTTCAAATGGGATTAGGCGGGTCAAGTGAGCTTTGAGCATAGTGACCGATGGGCATGACATATTATTCAAACGGTGGCCCAGAAAAAGGTGGCGAAACGACCTGCACCCTGATTGAGTTACTGCTATAAAAAATCAAAGAACGCGCGAACGCTTTTATGTTTAACCGACTTTCCAAAAAGGGGGAGTTTGTATGTTCGGCTGTATTTAGGTATGTTTTTTTAGAGTTCCGTACCCAAGGGGAAAAAACCGGACCCTATTACTAAGGCTCCACTGTCCGTCTGTCTGTCTGTCACCAGGCTGTATCTCATGAACCTTGATAGCTAGGCAGTTGAAATTTTCACAGATGATTTATTTCTGTTGCCGCTATAAAAACAAATACTAAAACCAGAATAAAATAAATATTTAAGTGGGGATCCCATACAACAAACGTGATTTTTTTGCCGGTTTTGCGATAATGGTACGGAAGCGGAACCCTTCGTGCGCGAGTCCGACTCGCACTTTTCCGGATTTTAGAAAATTCTTATTTTGTTTGAAAGGGTATACGGTCGAGGTGGTCCCATTGTCACAACGTCAGGATCTGACGAAGGGGTCCCATGAAAACAATAAGGGAACTCCTCAAATTTTACACGCATACATGTAGCGATTTTGGTATTTTTATCAACGTGGCTAGCATATGCATTCAGAAAGTTAATTTGGTGAAGTGAAACTGATGTGGAAGACCACAGTTGGCCACTGGAACTTCTCAATGAGAAGTATGTTTTGAGTAGATATCTCGAATAGTTACATGACTGTGATGAAGAAAATAAGTGAAAATGGTACCATCGAATTGACGTGGTGATGAAGCCGGAAGGTAATAAAACAAAGTATCCCACTCCCAGTCTTGTTTAGGCTTGATAGAATTGTTATGAGCAACCCTTTGGCTATTAATGATTTTCATGGTAATATAAGGTACGAAAACTAAAAAGATAAAAATAAAAATCTTTTAAATAAATAAAATATAGTTACCGACTTCCAAAACAATACACTACAAAGCGAAAAATAACTTTTTTTGAAGTGTGTTTGGTTCCTATTTTTTTTTTCGTTTTAAACACCGAATTCCGAAAAAAAGTTATTTTTCGCTATGTTAGTTTTATTTTGAAAGTCGTTTTAATTTTTAACCGATTTCCCAAAAAGGAGGAGCGTTCTCAATTCTACCGTAAAAATACTTTTTTTTTTATGTGTGTTCATGGATAACTTCGTCGTTTATGAACCGATTTTGATGATTCTTTTTTTGTTTTGTTAAAATTTTTTTTCGTTTCAACAATATTCCATGCGTTGTACACTGTACAATAAACGGATTTTTAAACATACTTGTACACGGCACAATGAATGCAAGCAAAGCACACGAGGGGGGCCTCGAGAGAGGTCTTTCTCCAGAAATCCCCATCAGTGGGAGATGCTAAACTATACAAAAGGTTAAAATACGCATGAATCTTAACAAATAAAGTTAATCTTCTCCCTGACCTTTCCCATAACATTACTCAGCGCAACACTTTTATTTTTCCATTCCTCCATGTTATCAAATAAAGTTAGGTAACTTTAATAATCAAATTAAATCACCGACTGTCGAAGGAGGGTAGTGCGTTTATCAGTCTATGTAAGTATGTATGCTTGTTCCTTTGTGGCGCTCTAGAGACCAAACGTGGTGGCCGATTTTAATGATTCTTAAGTCAATCGATTCGTCTTAACCTTGCGAGTATCACCTAGGTACATAAAAAATCGAAAATAGAAAATACCGGATTTTGGATGCCTTATTGTGGGGGACGAATATTTTTTTTCCTGACCCGTCGTGTTGGGTGTGAAAATAAAGGGTTTTAAGAGGTGATTTCAAAAATATGTAACACTTATATAATTAAATGTAACTACTTATTTAGAAGAAAAAAGTGTTAACTGAAAAGTTATAAATAAAAAAGCTAATAAAAATTAAAAAAAACCCGACTGCTTAAGAAGCGAACTAAAAATACTTAAACAAGAACAAAATCATGCTGTGCAGTCGGAGGATCGGCCGAATCGCGTTCCACGATCTCTTCCAGGCAACCTAGAATAGAATGAAACAGCCTGGATACAATATAGGGTTGAACTTGGTGCAAATTTTTCAACAAATAATTAGTTTATAGAATAAGTAGGTACTAAATACAAAATAGATGCATAATAAATACACGCATACAACCAGACAATATAATACAAGCATACAGATGGCTCATCCCATACTAAGAAACCGTGCTGACGTAACTAGCGTGTTTCGCCTGATTAAACTGATAATTTTTGTAAGAACATCGATCGCGTTCGTTTCCGTTCCACGGATATGGATGGTGTTAGAGCGACTTGCAAGTTAAAGGGTTTAGTCGGGTCGGGAATACTTTTTTTAAATACAGCGACGATTTGTTTTATAGTATTTTTTGCACGTTTTTCAGATTCATTGTACCAAAATGTGTTACATAACAAATTAAAATAAACCGAGGGTGATCCTCAGAAATTAAAAACCGCGCCATCTATTGAAATCAATTTGAAATGATCCATTCAAATAATCTTTGAAATGTGAATTAAGAGCCTAATAATAATTAATTTTGTGCTTAGGAGAGTTAATTAAACAAGAATTAATATTTCACAAAAATCAATAACGAATAGAAGCTTTTTTTAATGTTAAGTTTCATTATTACAGAAACTGAAATCGTTTCTTGAGATAAAGAGGGGTACAAGGAAGAAAGAGGATATTATACAGTAGGTAAAGAATATGAGCATTCCGTCAGTTAATAAAGTTTAAGGTTGTGGTAATTAATCGTAGGTACAAAATGTACTCTGTGGTACGTACTGAAGCTACATCTTTGCAGTGATACGACTAGCAAAGCCTTCCTGTATCTATCTGTTAAACTGGGTGGAGTGGAGCCAATGAGATTTAGCCGTTGTGCAGCCAGTTAAATCACAAAACCTCACATTTATACTGCGGTTTACGTACGCACTGCCTTTAAAAACGATACGATGATAGGCAACTAGCAACGACTGACGAAACCTCAACATCAATCACTGCAGCTAAATCATAACGAATACGCAATAACTTTTAATATATTCCAATATTATGTATTCCCCGATGGGACGGTTCACAGCAGCTCATGAATGAGTCAACAACTACAACCGGTGGCGATGGCGGACCTCGAAGCCGGGTGTGAGTTGCGCGCGCGCCAGTCGTGAACCGTGCGCACTGCGCGCGACGCGCAAAACCCGCGACACGGAGTTCGTTAACATGTGAATTGACAAGGACCTTGTTTTGAATCAACACGTGTGATCAGCTGGGCTGTATAAATACAGCTACTGTGACTAAAATGTACGGTAAATTTTTGAGAGATCAAAATTATTTCGTTAATCTGTGATTTTGATTATTTCTTTAATAACAAATGCACGAAGTTTGTTATCAGTGTTGTTATTAAAAGTGTAGACTATTTTATTCATAATAAAGATGATGCTGTTATAAAATTCTAATTTATGTTCACGATTCTTTTAACATGGCCTTCGGGATAGGAAAAAAAGCGTTTTTTGCTCTCGTCCTCAATAGATTATGCTTGTCTACCAGCTATTATAAAGAATCACGAATCTGACCAGACATATTTAAGAGAAATAGGTATTCAATCTAGGCAGATACAAGATACAATCATACTAGGGGTACCGAAAAACCGACCTCAAAACTGACATTCATATTTATTTCTTGCATTAAAATTAAAGATTAAGTAAAATATTATTGTTTTCATACACTTGTTATCTTCGAAAACTTGTTAAATGATAATGGAATACAAATTAAGCCAATCAGATTGAATCAATTGTTTTCATTATCTTCCGCATAGTGATAACAATGAATTATAGGTACAAGGAGCAACCTCTACTTAAACCCTTGAGTGCCTAAAACGTGGATCCACGCGAGACACAATTACTGGTTAATTGTTTCGATAATGACGGCCCCCATCGGTTAATACACCATGCAATTTTCTGCAATATGCAATACCTAGAAATTTAGTTCTTAGGTGTTCCACTACTCGATTTTACCTACCTGAATATCGTAAAGCAACATAAATGAAAAATACCTTCTCTTCGGATTTCTACAAAAATGCTACCGACAAAACTCACCCGCCGTTCCTTTTTTGTCAAAAACGCAAAAAAGACAGCAAATCGATTTGATCTTCTACCTAAACAACTGGATCGATTGTAAAAGTTCTTTTTGTATGACCCGACTTGAACTATGGCCAGACAGATAAAAAAAATCAATTGGATTCAATTTATTGGCTTTTGAGACATTTCCGGACAAGCATCTGCTTTTTCTGTTAGATGAACATGCACTCTAATTTAGATTGAAAATCCCAATTTATCTATTTGGATATTCTTTTTACTTTTGTGCAGGGCAAATTGACAATATTACGAAGTAAATAAAATGCAAATTTGATTTGATTACACAATGACAATACCTGACAATACTTACAAACTAGAAATAAGTAGGTACCCAAATATCGCACCTCCGATAAAATAGGGTTACAAGTCGAAAAAGTCGAATTTTGCGTTAACGATACAGAAATACTTAAAATTTTATTAACTATCTTCTCCAAAATGGTTACAACTGTAACTCTAAAACTCGCCGCTGTATGGAGTTGTAACACTACATGACTAAAGCATTTTGACTCCAGAATGATCTCAATTAGTGTTACATTTAGTTTTATGAATGTTGGACGTGCATTTGTTGAGACAAGTAGTGTTACAAATTAAAATATAACAGTGTTTCAGAAAAAGATAAAATCTTGTTGCTTACATCAATTTGTGTAATGAACCGTTACAAGTCGAATAATTACAGTTTATTGTTAAAGGATTGAATTAATCTAATTCAATAATTCTATAATAAAGTGATATATTTTGTATTGTATCAGTATTTTAGATAGGATTTATTGTAATATAGTGTTACTCTTCACGTTATATCAGTATTTGACGAAAATTGTGCATGTGTTGTCTGAATATTTCGACTTTTAATCTTGTTTTATAACAACGTTTAGGTATTTTCGGCTTATTTGCTTGGAATATGATTTATGATTCTAGGGTCAAAATGAAACGTAATGACGCAATTCTGCGTTTAGCCCAAAGTGATAAAGAAAAAATACCCGCCGATGATCGTCAAAAGATTAGAGGAACAAACTTGCAAGGTAAGATGTCTACTATACTTACCTTACCTACCTGTTTTTACCAGGTTTTTTTTTTCATTCTAAAAGTTAATAGCTAAGTTATTGTGAATGATTTTCTTATTTAAGTAACTTTATGTTGACAACTTAATTTTATCACATTTGCTTTTTTTTCAGAATCAGGAAAAAATCTGATATTACTGACAATCTGGGAACCGAGAAACTTTGCGTCAATAAGCCCCAATGTATCCTCGCCAGAGTCAATCAAGATTTCAAAGCTGATCCTGAAGCTGAAAGTTACAAAGTTTTAATTTATTTTCATTTTATTTAATTTAAAAGGTGGCTCGAAGTTGAGTCGTCATTACTATTGTTGATTTTATTTAGCATTTACAGATATAACAATTAGTAGTTTTGCTGCTAATAATACTGAAGCAATACCATCTACAAGTTCAATCGAAGTTAGAGACCAGAGCTCCCAGCAAATTCCCAACCCTTTTATTGATGACTCAACTAATTCTTCTTCAGCCTGGCACGAGGGCACAGGAAATCGTGGTTCAGATGAAATTGGAAGTTGTATCCTACAGTTCATTGAGAAAAGATTGTCTCAAATCAGTGATGGTTCTGCTATTGATATAACTTTTTATTCGGACAACTGCGGAGGACAAAATAAAAAACAAGTTTTTAATGGCTCTATACGCCTATTGTACTCAAATACGATAAACTGAAATCTATTACGAGTACACACAATTTTTTGGTGACGGGACATACTCAAAATGGAGGCGACTCGGTTCATTCGGTAATTGAGAAATGCATTAAAAGAAGTTTAAAATCTGGCCCAATTTATTTGCCTTCTCAATTTAAATTGAATCTAGAATTACCTAATACAAATACCTACATTTTTTTATAATTATACACCCTAATTATGAGAAGACTGTAACTTACGACTTTATCGGTGATTTTGATTTTTACAGTGATGATTATAGTTCTTACGAAGTATTTAAACATTATTTCATTAAGGAGAACATTGAACAGATATTATTTAAGCGTAGCTTACTTAAATACTACCTAAACTTGTATTTTAAAGTGATTCCTTGGAATTGTGATGGCTAGAATTGTTTATATTTTTTTATTATTAGAATTTTTTAATGTTTTTGTTAAAGTTTTTTGTTCTACAGCTGTATGAATAATTATTAAGTTAAAAAAAGTTTAAAGAACTGCCTGATTTTTATTATAATAAGAATAGTTACATTTATCATATTATATTTTTGTTAGTAGAAGTCTGAATTGTTATCTAAAATACTGTTACAATTGGGCATTTTCAGGTTTGTTTTCAGGAAATTTTCAAAACAGCGTATGTCATTAAAACGTATGTTTTGTAAGCTTTATAAGTATGTATAATTTGTATCACATAATAATAATAGTTTCAGAATAAAGACTAATTAACAAAAACGCGAGTTTATTTTCGCTTTTCTGAAAATCCAGCTTTTTGGACTTGTAACCCTATTTTATCGGAGGTGCGATATGTAAAACACCAAAACCACAATCATACCTTGATTGAAGTTTGAATTCAGACCCTGTTCCTTTTTCAAACGATGGAAAAAAAACATCGGTTTCTCAGTATGATTTTCGACCTACCCATATTTGTCAAACATGCTCGATAACCTGCCAAGTGTGGGCGTCGCATTTAAATTCAGACTAGGTAGGATCAGTTGAGTCAAAGAAACAAAAAAAAAAACGTTTTTTTCGTTCGCAGATTCGTATCGTGAGAACGTGAAGTCAGGTGAAGACTTGTGAAGTGAATTTGAAGTGAAGTAACGGTATATGACACATGTGATTTGTCTGGTGTGTGTGACGGGCATATGGGGCAATGCGTATCCCGGAGTCATCCGGGCCCGTACTCGTTCTCACGTCATTATGACGCGGAGAGCCTAGCCAGTACTGCCAGCGGAGGTCTTAGGAGGGTAAGTCGACAATCTTTCCTTAGCTATTGGAACTCAAACGCTAGAATATCGTATCTTATAATATTATAGTTTACAAACAACAAACAAACATATTGGGAATGTGTTTCTTGTTTGATGAAGCGGATAATGACACTATAGTCAAAACATCTGCTACCTACGTTACCCTTTGTTTTTTAAAGTACACCGCCTATTTGTAACATGACATTATTCTATTTTATTAATTATTATTATGTCCTTTATTCATGTTTCTTCTTATTAAATCACATTTTTAAATATAAATTAAAAAATACATTTATAAATATAAAAAATATAATATAAATTATTATTATTAAAACACATAAATTTTATAAAATCAACAAAAAAAAAGTATGTATAAATTAAGTGTTTTTATAAAGTGATTACCAAGCAGATTGCAAGTGCTGAGTCGTTGCCAACATAACGACTTGACAATAACAATTTTCATCAAAATCGCCGTGTAGAATACCAGAATAAAAAAAATATGCTGCAATAAATATCTCGTTCACTTACAACGCGTATAAAATCGATCTTTTTTAGTGATTCGAAACTCATTAAAACTTTTGTTGATGTCGTAAAAAAACTGGTCAAACAACTTGAAGATTGAATAAAATGTGGATGATGTAAACTTACGAGTCATTTCTTATAACGAAACGAATGCTATTCGAGTAAAATGCCGAAGCTTTGTGACCGCATTCGGCATAATATCTTATCTGAACGTCTGAACCAATATTATAAAAATGTAAAATTGTTTGTTCGTTTTATGTTTAGAGAAGGTAATATCTGGAAGTCTTGTACAAACCAAATTCTTCATAAAACTAAATGTTTTTAATGATAGAAACCTACATTAACGTCGTTGCTTAGTGGCGTAAGACAAGACAAAGACAAAGATATTTTATTTCAACTAAAAGAAGGACGCACAATAAACTCCATAATTACTCATTAAAAAAAAAAAAACAATATCTTGGTACATAAGTACATACTTTAATAAATTCACATATGTGAGATAAATGCACCCAGAATCACTACACACTATACTACGTACAGGTATAAAGTATTAAAAGTACTCACACCTGTATCTAATGTGCAGTTAAATAATAGGTACTAGAAAATATTAACATCCGAAGCAGTTAAGTTATGACCAATCCCAATTGACGGCGCCCATTCACGAACATGACACATGAATCGGCACCACTCAGCTCAACCATCAGAGAGACATTTGAGAGAGCATGACACACTCAACTCACAAGTCAACCAACGACACAAAGTACAGCAAATGGTAGATTCACAGTTGGGTACATAGTACCTACTCACACACGTAAGCTACAGGGACCATGCAACTTTTTGTCCCAAAGAAATATACGGTTCTTGTAGGATACTGGGGGTATACTCCCTATCTCCGTCAACGAAGTTACGGGCTCCATACGAAAGTATTCCAAAACTTCGCAGTAAAAAAACCGGCCATGTGCGGGTTGGAATCGCACACGAAGGGTACATTACCATTATTGCAAAAACGGCAAGTAAATCACGTTTGTTGAATGGGAGCACCACTTAAATATTTATTTAATCTGTTTTTAGTATTAGTTGTTAGAACGGCAACATAAATACTTCATCTGTGAAAATTTCAACTGTCTAGCTATCACGGTTCATGAGATACAGCCTGGTGACAGACAGATGGACCGTGAAGTCTTAGTAATAGGGTCCCGTTTTTACCCTTTGGGTACAGAACCCTAAAAACGAGTGTTAAGCTCGAACACAAACCTTCGGGTCACCTAGATACTACACAAATGTTCTGAGAAGACCAGGAGCTCTAATTCATTTCTGGAGGGAGGTAGGCTGGTTGGAATAACCACCAAACGGCTGCCATGGCCCACGCACAATGGTCCACCTAAGGGACTAAGTGCGGAAACCAAACCCCCTTACATAGAACAAGTGTTAAGGCGATATATACGCCCCAATGAAAACGCAGGACTGGCCGTGCGCTCGCTTGATGCCAAAATATCAATATTGAACCTCATTTTGAACAGTTTTGTTTGCAAAATATTATTTGATTTACATATGCTCATGTCAGTTATGAAGAAATTCCAGCCATCAATTTTCCTGTGTAAAAATATTTTTAATCATCCAAGTCGTTTTGCAGAAGTATCCAAAAGTTGCGAAAAATATCGTGTTGCTAATTATTTTATTAAAGAAAAACTATTTGTTATACTAAAAAACTATGTTTAAAAAATAATGTACATGAAAGATTTTTTTCAAACCTTTTAACCTAGCCGTTAGTAAGGAGTATGCTTTAGAAAGTTACCATTTTACGGCACTAAAGCGTATATAGGCCCTTAAGTTAAATTTTTTGGACCGGTAAAAACACATCGGGAGTAGGTACAGCTGTCAAAATGTGTTGTCATTCATTCTTAGTTCGGGCCGCGAACGAATCGTCCGTCCGTAGGTAATACGGAGTAGGAAACGCCCGTAACGAAGTCCGATACTATGGAATACGTGCCTAAAGAGGATACCCTCTGGATAGGTCACAGGAGCAAAGCCGAGTGAATTTAGTTGCAAACAAACATGATGATTGACACCCAAACTAAGTAGATGTATCTCTGATAGCGCATAACAATGAAGTTTGACGTCACTTTTTGATAAATTATTAAAAACATTACGCTATTACACAGGTTTCATCGACCTGAATGATTTGGTTTGAATTGTCATTTAGAAGGACTAAATCCGAACATGTTCTTAATACATGTTTTACTAATGTGCAACAAAAAAAAAACGTAAAAATTCTGCATTAATCAGTCTGTTATCTTTCCTTTATTTAATTATTCGTGAAAATTATGTCATAGCACCCACATGTGCACAGCGTTATGTTCGGAGGATTCTGCTTCCTAACCTACACACTCGAGTACTTAGATAAAACAATTACATAACAGTATAATAAAAGTAATCAAATTCCTAATCACCCCTGCGAAAAGACGAAATCATTCGGGATTTCGCCAAATAAACCTGCTACGAATTTCGTAGCACCATCCGTAGCACTTCGTAGCTGTAGACATCATTCGATTAAATTATTCACAGATAATTGAACATATATCTACCTAGGCATGTATGTATGTAGTCGTAATAACAAGTAATTAAACATACAGTATTGCTTATGTACAACTTTAAAGCTTTAATATAAGTAGTTATTGTGAAGCAGAGCTGAACTGCGCCCTGTATCACTAAAGGCCATCAACAAAACTAATTATTTTATTTACCTTTCGTATGTATACGGTTAGGCAAGGGTATGTTGTTAGCGCGTTAAATGTTTGTGAAGTTGGCCAGGTGCGCAGTAATCATAATTGGCGTGTGTGTGACTATATGTATGTACAAATATGAACGTAACTTAATTTACAGGACTATTTAAGGAGTTAAGATTCTGCCTACACTTATGGGAAAAAAAAAACGTAATTAATGTATGTATTTATATGAAACTAGCTTCTGCCAACGGCTTCGCCCGCGTGAAAAGTGTTTTTATCATCCCATGGGAACATCATACATATAAAAAACCGGCCAAGTGCGAGTCGGACTCGTGCACGAAGGGTTCCGTACCATTATCGCAAAAAAATCTTTTGTTGTATGGCAGCCCCACTTAAATATTTATTTTATTCTGTTTTTCGTATTTGTTGTTATAGCGGCAACAGAAATACATCATCTGTGAAATTTTCAACCGTCTGGTAGGGGAAAAAGGGGCAATGGGAGTCAGCGGGTAATGGTGGTCAGTGTAACCACACCCAAACGAAATAAATTAAACAAGCGAATGTCGACTTAAACGACGCTTCACGTGACACCTAGCGGCCGCCCGATCGCCCTTTCTGTGCGCATCGGTCGTTTGCGGAGGCAGGCTGTTACACGTTTTGGCGCGCTTTCGATGTAATTTTACGAGTGCACAAAATAACCGGTGAGTACATTATTACGACAAATCTGACTATTTAATGTAGCATATTGAGTAACTGTAACCTTAAATTATATATTTTGAAATCGTTGAAGGTGTTCTAAAGTCAGGTTATTTTTTTACGATTCGTTTTTTCGCAGTAGGTAAAATCGGGCAATGAGAGTCACTGCGATTCGGGTAATGAGAGTTGACTCCCATTGCCGCAAATTTCATGATAGAGTCGATTACTTACGAATTGCATTTTTATTTCAGAGATGCCAAAAATACGACCCGGAAACACCAATAAGGCGCAATGGACGTCTGAAACTTTAGAAAAAGCCAAAGAACTGGTGAACCAAAATCAGTCTATTAGGTCTGCGGCTAAAGCCATGGTTATTCCTTTTTCCACCCTCCAAAAACGGCTAAAGCAACAAAATCAATCAGAACCACGTCTCGGAAGAGAACGGAGATTTTACCGCAGCTGAAGTGTTAGCTCAACCTGCTGTTATAGTTCAAGATTCATCCATGGTTATACCTGCATCTACTTCAGTTAATCCAATGACAGCCACATCATCTGATGCAATTATTCCAGCGCCATCGACATCATCTGCTACCATAGATCCTGTGCCATCGACATCATCTGCTACCATAGATCCTGTGCCATCGACGCCACCTGCTACCATAAATCTTGTGCCATCAACATCATCTGCTACCATAGATCCTGTGCCATTGACATCATCTACTACAATAGATACAAGGCTGCTTACATCTCCCACAGTAATGAATGCAACGCCATCCACCTTGTCCGGAAATATACAATCAAACATCGCAAATCTGCTTCCATTTCCGACCCAAACAACTCGTAAAGGCTCGTAAGGAAAGGACAAATGAAGCAACACGCAAAGATTTTAACATCAACACCCGTTAAAGATAGTCTCATAGAAAAAGAAAATAAGAAAGCAACAAAAGCAGCAAAAACTGTAAAAACTTCTAAACCATCAAAAGACAAAAATGCAGCACCGAAAGCTAAAGGAAAACAGAAAAAACAAGTGGCAAATAAGGCCAAAAGGCGCGTGCTGCAGGAGTCAAACAGCTCTTCGGAATCAGACATCAGTCTTAACAAGATTTGCGATGACGACGAAGACGATGATTTAAATAAATGCCTCGTATGCGATGAATTTGGTCGCAATAACGAACTATGGTACAGGTGCACCTCTTGCGGATTGTGGGCACACCAAGACTGCACTGGGTGGGAATCACCACGTGGATATGTATGTGATAATTGTTAGGGGGTGGTCTGACTACCATTGTCCGCATAGTGACTATAATTACCCTCATGTGCGGACAATTGTGGTCAAAGCTGATTTTTTTAAAAAGTTTGATTGCTAGTAATTTATCATTCCAAAGGTAATGAAACTAATTGAGACTGATAGTTTAGTAATAATGCTATCTTAAGTGTTGATTTTCATAAAGTTTATACAAAAATTTTGTGTTTTATTTAATTTCTTGCTTAAGTGACTCCCATTACCCCTTTTTCCCCTAACAAACATATATACATCCAAACTATTGCATTTGTAATATTAGTAAGATCATTACATCCGTCATCGTTTTTTACTCTTGATAAACCTGCTTTTGACCTTGCTCTCAAATAATGGTGTAAGTAATGGATGAAGTTTGCGATGGAATTACCGGGCCTAAAATATGCATTATTATAGTTCTCGCCAAAATACTTGATCCCTAAAGTTGGCTACAGTGGCTGCGCAATAATAAATCTCATACAATAAAAAAGTGAAATCTTGATGTGCAGTCGGAGGATACATCTGGTTTTGGTCAGCCAGATCGTGAATATGTATCCTCCGACTGCACAACATGATTTTCATCTTGTTTACGTCTTTTTAGTTCACTTTTTAAGCAGTCGGGTTTATAGATTTTTTGAATTACTTAACTTTTTTTATTTACAACTTTTTAGTCCCCTTTTTTAAAATAAGCTATATTTAAACATATAAGTTTTATATATTTTTGAAATTACCTCTTAAAACCCTTTACTTTGATACCTCACACGATAGGATAGGATGAAGAAAAAAATTTGGTCCCTCACAATATGGCGCCCAATATCCGCCATTTTTCTATTATCCAATCTTAATGCAGCCAGTGACACTCGCAGGGTTAAGACGAATCGATTGACGTAAGAATCATCAAAATCGGCCAACGCGTTTGGTCTCTAGAACGCCACATAGGAACAAAACATACATACATACATAGACTGCTAAACACATTACCCTCCTTCGGCAGTCGGGTAAAAACAGCACTGTTTCTTGCCCTGCGCATCCGTAAGCCAACTTCAGAACTATACTGTTGCTTTTTAACTGTTGCTGTTGTTAGTTTTTTTTTTGGTAAACAAAGATACGTTACTGGTAGCATACCATGGACTTGTAGCTTTTGTGTTGCGATATGGCGTTATTTTTTGGGGACAGTCGACTCGGTGAGCTTATATTTACAGTCCGTCAAATCTAAGAAGTACCGTTTGACAGCTATAAAAATACGTTGTATAAACTTAAGTTGATGCTTACGAATGATACTCGTTGTTATAGTGTATAGGCAGCATAGTAATTAATTAGGATTATGAATTTGATTATTCGTAAACTTTCATACAAAGTTATCACGGCAAGTTAAATGAGAAACGTCATCGGACTTCTTAGATTTGACGGACTGTAGGATGCAAAAAAGATGTGTCAGAGAAATGTGTAATATAAAAACAATGGATAACTGTAGTCCCTACTTTAAGTCTTTAAAAACATTCCAGCATTATACATTTTGGAAACAGCGTTGTTTGTGAAAAGAAACACACAATTATTAAAAAAAATATCTTCCACTAAAAAGCTCCATTACTTGCCCAATACGTTATTAAACTATGTCATATAAAATTTAAGACCTCATTGATGGGAAAAAGCTTTTTGGTATGGCACCTAAAGTGTTTAATAAAATTCTTGATGACATAAAAAACATATGACATTATATAAGCTTAAAATAGTCATTTATGCCGAATGTGATAAAAATTACATGCGAGTGTTTTAATAACTAATTATATGCCGTTGCATACACTATTTTATCTACACTCATACAGTTGAAATAACCCAAAAATTGAAGCGGAAAAAAATATGCGATATGGCGGGCAAATTAGATTCTCATTGCGCATGACTGCGCAGCGCGCGCCTTCATAGACAATGACACTACTTTTCTACATTAAGTCAATGAGCCCACAAGCGCCAATAAATTAAAAAGTAAAATTGTGTTATAAAAATTAAAAGTTATTTAATGATGCAGTTGTTTGAAAATCGAAGGAAAATGTTGCACTGTAATGTTTTTTATTTTTTTTATTTTACCTATCCACGAATATAAAGTACGTGTTTATACAATATTTTTTGAATTCATATTATATTTGGAACATTACGTTGTGAGTGTAGAAAAGCTCTTACTAAATTATTAATTGACAAATGTTATTATACTGTAGACGATTTTTTTAACGACCAATTATTATAATGATGCATTTTCACCCTTTGATAATAAGTACTGTCATAGTACTTATATTATTATTTGATTTTATTGTATTTGGTGTTTTTTTTTCCTTTTTTCTTTTTATGTATTTAATTGATGTCACATAAAATCTAATGACACCTAATGTGTCACTTATAAATTTGTATATTGTCTTAATTCTGACAAAACATAGCGCACCTCCTATTTAAGTAAACACCTATGTTTCACAAATAAACTGATTGATTGATTGATTGCTTTGAAGGCTGATGGATCGAGAGTGAATGACGCTGGCAGAGAGTTCCACACTTTGGCGATTCGACTTAGACTAAGACCCGTCAGTTTGTAATAAGTAGCAAGACCCGTCAGTTTCTACCAATATCAACCAAGTGCGGATAGCATAGTGTGGTAACCTGCATTTCAATAGTTTGTCTAAATGATCATCACGTAGTTACTCATCACAGTCAATAGTCATCCGTGTCTCAGCCTTTGTTATAACTTTAGGCACATAAGTACCTGTCCTGTGTATATATGTATGTATCATATAGGTTTACAAAGTTTAGTAGTCATCCTTTCAAGGATTTCTTTGGGAAGCAAGTCATAATAATTCAATTATTATAACAATTGTATTGTATGAATGAATGAAAGGATGTTGTAAGGGAACGGACGTTCTAACATTAAACATTTATCTTAATGCCCCACTAAATGAATTTCCTACTACGTTAAATGTTGTAGCTTTTCTCGCGGCATCTTTCACTTGGCCTATATAAGTAACTAGCTGTCCCACGCGGCTTCGCTCCCGTCAACTGGTACCTATTTACCCTACCCTACCTACTCTACATACATGAATGTTGCGTAACTTTAACCGCTTACCCAGCTCACGCAACGGAAACTCGCAAAAAGGAATATTTTTGCCCGTTTTTGCAACATTTTTCATTTATGCTCCGCTCCTATTGGTCGTAGCGTGATGTTATATAGCCTATAATCTTCCTCGATAAATGAACTATCCAACACAAAAATAATTTTTCAATTTCAACCAGTAGTTCCTGAGATTACCGCGTTCAAACAAACAAACAAACTCTTCAGCTTTATAATATTAGTATAGATTTACAAGAACCGTAAATTTTACCGGGATAGCACCGCATCGCTCAACGACGACGGTGTATATGTTTTAACTTGAAAGAATTTTCGAAATCAGATCAGTACTCCTAAGATTCCCACAAAGAAACAAGGAATTTGATTTGTATTACAATATTTTACCGTTACATAAATGAACTAGGTACCTAAGTTAAATTGTTTGCTAAGAAAAAAAAGAGTAGCCGCAGCAAACTGCAAAGGAATTCCGTCGCGAACGCAGGCTCCGCATTCTATTTGAAACAACGCGATTGGATCGATTTGTAGCAAAACCCAGATACGTATCGGAAAGCTCTCGAGGCGTGACTGTGTATGAATGGAGGCTGTTAGACCCTCACCAGATATTTGTGGCTGATATTCCTCGACCGACGTGCCCGACAATTAACCGCTGTATCACATGGCTGGCAATTGTTGCCCAACCACACAATGGGGGCCACTGACCTGAACTACTCTTATCTGAAGGTACCTACACCCTTTCATGTTGCCTAGTTGCGTGAACATAATAACATATTCACTAAACGGAAAATTATATATGTATGATGGACTTGTCTTACTTTTCATACTAATTCTAACGCAACAAAACGTTTGTACACTTCGTTGCACAATGTAAGTGACGTGTGATGTTATCATTTGATGCCTGATTGACATTTACTGTATTTATTAACATATCATTTCTGTCAACCAAACACGAATTTTGTTTAACAACAAAGAGGCTTACCCCAGTTTCCCAGCTCAAAATTATCGCAGAATTAATGGATGTTGAAAATTCATTCAACCAATCACAGCAGATAACGCGTGTTTGACAGATTTGTCACATTAATTCTGCGATAATTTTGAGCTGGGAAACTGGGGGTTAGAACTTGGAAAGGTGAATTCAATTTATAAATTGCTTCGTCTCTAAGATTCTCTTGTGGACAAAACTTATAACTGCAAAATTGAATGAGCGTATTCAAGTAAAAGTGATTCACCGTAGAATGATGTTCGAGCTTTCTTGGTAATCGAATAAGAAACACACAAAGATAAATCAAATTAAAATGACCGGATGGTGTTCAAAAAAAATGACGATGAATAGATTTTAATCTATGGTTTCTGTTAGCCATTCATACCGACTATAGTACAGCAGGCAAGTGGCAGATTTAGTATGGGCTTTGCTCTCACCATTCAAGCTTGTGATGGTAACCCTTTTCAGTGAAAACGCTAAACTAGGCTACCTATTAAATCATCCTAATAATAATGCTGGCTCCGACCATAGAGCATAATGAAAGTAATAAGTAGCAAGTTGCGGCAGATTTTTATGTTAATTACACCTAGAGTAAAAAAAATAAAAATCTAAAAATAAAACTTTTGTATAAAAAAAAATACAACCGACTCCCAAATAAAAAAAAAAACACTACAAAGTGAAAATTACTTCAATTTCGGAAGTCGGTGTTCCTGTATTCGTTTCTTCGTTTTTTGACACCGCCTGCGGTCTGCCGAAATTGAAGTTATTTTACATTTTGTAGTGTTTTTTTTATTTGGAAGGTGGTTGTATTTTTTTGTCAAAATGTTTTTTTAATTTCTTCTTTTTTTGTACCAGTACATAATGGACAAGTTCTATAGTAAGATACCTACAATGCCCACAGTGATGCCAGAATAGATTACCCGAATAACATGTAACTTGAACAAAACCGGTGGGATGTGAGTGTACCAGGGTGAACTGTACACATCTGCGTACCCGTTTAGAGCAAACTGGCGTGATGGTATGTTATGAAATGGTGTAAACAATAAACAGACATGCGATTGCAGCAATCCCGAGATATTTGCCGTCATTTATTGAAGAGTTCTGTTGTATATCTCCGAAGTTCTTCATCAGATCTTTACCAAATTTAAATGGGACCATTTCGGAATAAACTTCTTTCGAACAAAACAAGAATTTTGCAAATCGGTTTATATGTGACGGAGTTGTTCCCGAACATAAATAAAAAAATATATAAACATCCGAATTGAGAACCTCCACCTTTTTTGGGAAATCGGTAAAGAATATTGTAGATATGCAAATCGTAGAAAATAAAGTACACGCAATCATGTATCACATAATTATCATTATAGCCCAGTTGCCGACAAAGGCAAGTGTTTTCACCATCGCATGGATCCACGGCGCTATGCCATGCGCATGGCGGCGAGAGTTTCCAGCCCGATGCACAGCAAACCTAGCAATTAACTAATATGTACTTACATAGGTAGATTATGCAGCTTTCCTATCAATGTTTAATCGGAATGTTTTACTAAATTGCTATGTGAAGCGCGAGCGTTATTCGAAACTGGCTTTCTATGCTTATTTTAGAAAATTGTTTTACACCCCTGGTTTTGCCGCTGTTGTTTTCAAACCGATGTTTAATTTGTACCGGACAAAAAGTAGCTAATTGGCTTTGTTAGAAGCACTATTATTCTCATTTTTTAGCGTCTACAGGACCTTTGATAAAAATACCTTTGACCTTTGAATAATGATTTAATAAACAAGAAGTGAAAATTGTATAATATTTCGATCATCAGACTACAAAACGAATGGCAATGCGCCATCGGTACATGGTGGATAACCCACCCATACGCACAAAGCGTTTTGCGAATACTTTCATTGTGCGTGCAGCTAAGGAGTGGAATTCCCCGTCTTTGTTGCCTGATAGCTACAAGTTTGGGGTCTTTAAGTCAAGAGTGATTAGTTTTCTTCTAGGCAAGCGTGATTCACCGTCGACCATATCATCACTTAATATCAGGCGAGATAGTGGTCAAACGCGAGCCTATCACAAATTAAAAAATAGGTACTTAAGATTTTTAGATGTGAAATATTTGGCTATTTTTACACATGAATTTAAAACATAATAGAGCAGTGGTTATGGGTTCGAACCCAGGCAACCTCTTTTGTTTGTGTAAATAATCTCATCACCACAGCTCTAAAAACGGTGAAGGAAAACATAGAGAGGAAACCGGGTTGTCCTAGATCCAAAAAACACCTTCGAAAACGAGACATCCACCGACCCGCACTGGGCCCGCATGGTGGATTAAGTTCCGTTCCCTCTCTCAGAGAGGAGGCCTGTTTTCCAGCAGTGATGATGTAACATGAATTCTATATTATTCAAGTAGGTTAAATTACGTCATATGCAGTTTATAAAGCTACATAAAACCTGAAATTTAGCAAATAAACTACCTGCTGTGCTAACACACATTTGTAATAGAATTTCACTTTATCTTGCTTACTATTTACGTTCAACACAATGGCTGTAGATAATAATGTAATGACAATCAAATGTACTACTCGCAAGTCGCACTGCACTATTTCAAAATAATTCAATCCGAAGTTACGCACGAACAAGTTTTACGTCAGCTGCTATTTATTATTAAAATAAAAAGGGTATAAAAACCAACCTTATTTTACGCAGAATTTATTAATTTTACTTACATAAGATAGGAACCACTGCCTTTTAAGGTTTACCTTTACGATTTCACTGTTACGCCATGCAGGGCCGAAATTCAAATATAAAAATGTTATAGGTGCAAGATTTATTTACTTTTCATTTCGCTTAAGTGCAGGTTATAAATGAACACACTTACCTTGTTGCCTTGAAGCTAATTCGTTTATCGGTTCTGAATACAAGTCCAATTAATTAAAGTTTTTATGCCACAAAGGACGTAGAACTGCAAGACAAATTACTTAGGATATGTTTTACAAATTACAATATAATTACTTATGTATCTATTTAATTAAATGAAAAAAGAAAATTAGAATCTACAGACTGTTGTCGGTATATATCCGACAACAGCCTGTAGATTCTAATGGCATTAAATACTAATACAAGTTGATTAGGTTGATCCGAGTCAACTTCATAATGAACACTTTGTAAACAGAGAATATAAAACAATGAACGGGTAAAATAAAACCAATAAAAGAACAAATAAAATAATTTTCTTCAGGCGACAAATGGCTTTGCATAAATCTGCATTCATGTATAACCCGATTACTTTCATAATCTATGCAGAGCCAGTATTAAATTATTCCGTCAAACAGAAAAAAAGAAACAATGCATGACTTTCCCTCTTAGTAGATCAGTTTACTATTGTGTGCATGTGGTCTCATGAATAAGAAATAAAACTATTTGCGAAGTTAGCTGGATATCGTTACTTGTCTCTTACTTTCACACGTAATACGAGATGTTTGGGAATTCGCAGTTTTTGTGGTCACCATTGACACGGTAAAGATATCTAACAGTATGTCTATCTTCATACAAACGGTCGGAACGCTAGTCATACCTACGCTTCTCGAGTTCAGCCAACACTCGATACACTATAATCAAACAATAACGAACGGTGTGATGGTTTTGTAAGCAGTAAGCGTGCGATTTGTGAATATTTTATTGAAATAAGTACAAGTACTTACTTAAAATGGCAAAGAGCAATTATAGACTACATTGTACTGTGTTTGGTTGCTTGAATTCTTCTATAACGCACCCAGATATAACATTTTTTAAATTACCTGGCATCTCCGAAAGGCAAAACTATAAAAAAATATAGAACCTAACTTACGAGTACGTAATTTGTTTACTTTTTTAATAGGTAGGTATTTCTCTTTTTCCACCGAGTAAAATACCTGGATTAATACATAAATGATTGGATAGGGTGATAAAGTGGCACACGAGTGACCTACCTACGCTCGCGTTAAAAAGAACTAGTAGGTAGTTGCCTAGGCTAGGCTATATAGTTACTTATGTACTTAACTTCTTACATATATTATTGAATTAGACGAATTAATATTATTATGAAATGATTACCAATGAGAGTAATAAATGGTAGGTACCTACAATAAAAAATATAATATTTACCTCAGATTAGCGAAAAGAATCTGAGTTATTTACAATCACAAAACTAAGAGAAATTCAAGCAGGCAAAGGCGGGCAGCCCTAACGCGTGTTTAGGTGAAGCGAGCTTGTAAGCACTTATTTCAAGGACACGGCCGAGTCAGAATACTTTTAGATTTCTCCACCGTGCCATTGATATGGATGGAGCGTTCAACCGAATGTGGGTTGATACAATTATTTGATTATCTTTATATGCCTGTCATAACAAATTATTTTGCTGTCTGTTGATTCATTTCGTAAAAATCTAATGTAAATACGAGTAGGTAGTAAAAGGGGTCCAGGCACCAAAACTCTCAATATTGAGGGACCGATTGAGGAAGAATAAATGTAGGAACCTATCTTGCTACTTAGCAACAAGGAACAAGCAACAACAGCAACAAGCTGGGTTGCTCTTGCAAAACTTCTTCGATAAATTAGATAGCTCAAAAGTTCAATTTGTGTCAAGACTAGGAATAGGGTAGTTGACACAACTATTTATTTATCCGTCAGTAAGATAACCTAAAAATATTGGACACGTATTTTTTCTTTTGCCACGTAATTAAAAAAAAACGACGATACAGTGCGTTGAAATATCGTGTGACATCACGGTGTGCTACACTTTATACTGACAAAGTGACGTCACAAGCCCCCACTCCTGAACTTTGATGCGCTTTATCTTTTTCAATTTTTATTTATTGGATAAAGAAAAATACGGTTTCAATATTATTTCATAATGTCACTGACGGACTAAATAGATTTATCATTTTTCTACCCAGGCAACATCCATTTTGTTGAAAACGCCTTTTTATTAATGAATATAATTAAAGTGTACGGGTGACAAGCCACAGTGCAAATATAAGAACGTGGGCGAAGAATTAAAAAAAACTTACAAAGAAGTTATATTAATTCATCCTCACTTTAATTTGTGTAGACATAATAACATGACTGACCTTTTCTATACTTGTATCTATATCTACGATATTTTTTATTTGCCAAGCTGCAATGACTCATTAGTAGATATCTAGCTAGACACAATGTTTATTAAGACAAAAACAACAGCTAAATAATTCAACGTTGCAATTCTATAACACAAATAAAAACATGGCGGCTTTATCTCAAAATAAATAGCCGTTAGGCGTGATACAGACAATGGGTTTATAGAGAGCAATAGAGAGTAGAAGTAGACACGGTAATATTTATTGCCAGTGATTTTCACCGAGTGATGTCCGGCAACGGCATGATCACGATGTCCCCGCTCTATCCGTGACACACTGCGGTTCACGATCATTCGCCCCTTCGATTGCTTCCTGCTCTCTTCATAACTGTTCAAATCACGTAGAACTGGCTTTAGTTTTAAGGCGCATATACCCCAGAGGGTATGATTTTAAAATGAGAATCACGTTTAAATTTTTAGAAAAATATATGTTACATTAGACATTTTTCTTAAAAATTTGATCAAAGATAATTTTGAGTTTTATTCGTTTAACATAGTGTAATTAATTGGTAAAGTCATGACTAACACTGACAAAAACACGAGAATCGAACCAAAACCGCCGTGAGTATTTTAATGAAATTGTCGCCATCTCAAAGACAATTTAACAATCTAAGTGTTTAATTCTACATTTTGAACTAAGGCTTTTTTTAAGTCATAGAATAATAAGGAAAGTACAGAAAACTACTGAATTTTGGGTCCCGCGGGTGTGAAACGAGTGCACGTTTTTTTCCCTCAAGAACGTTTGCGGCTATCACCGTCTTAACCATAAGTACTTTCAACTTACACATATGGGAAACTCTAATACCAATGGCCACCTTTTTGTGGCACGGCGTGCATTTTTATTTATTTTTTGTCGCAGACGGATTACGTCAGCGACTTGGATATTGTAAGTTGTAAAAGAAAAAGCGCGTAAGTGTTTATTACTGTGGAAATGCCGGGGAGTGTACAAGATTTAGCTCTGCATGCACTACCAATCATTTTAAACATAATGAGATACACACCAGCTCAAAATTCAACATTTACTCTCAGCTCAAAGCCAACGAGGACTATTCTATATATTTCTTCTTTACGTTTCCATTCAGTTGACATTTCTTATTCGGCCTTTGACGAGTATTTAAGCAAACAATAAAATAACAAGAGCGTAGGAAGCTTGTAAAGCTCATCTTATGTTGAAAGCTATTGATTGCTATGATGTCATTGTGTTAAACGAGGCAACAGAATCCACACATAAGACTAAAGAATTATAGCATGGTACTAAAAGATAGAAGTATCTTGATGAATTTACGATGTTATCAAATAGGTACTAAAAAGTGATAATGTAATAGGTTAATTATAGTTGCTTTCATGTAGGTATATTTTTCAGTAGGTACATCACTATAATAATTTGGACGATAACTTGCTATGTGTAGCAAACGTGTACTTTACAAACAAGCGTATCTGCTATACCTGATATGAATGTAAAAGTATATCCGCCTGTCTGTTACGTTTCTGATAAAACCAGGCAATCGGATAGACGGATTAGGCCCCAATCCGGGGTTTCTTCCCAGTATTAACGGTAGTCCCGCAGCCTTATTGCGAAAAGAATTCGACAAGGAAAAGGGCAAAAAGTATGAAAAACCGACCAATCACATAGACGGAAATCCACATCGCCTCTTTCATCTCGCAAGTGATATTTCATAGATACTCTTTGCCCTTTGCCTTGCCGAATTCATTATGCAATAAGGTTACCGGTTGTGTCCGGTAATAAAACACTTACCATCTGGGTGAAACCGCGATCAGAATCTAGCGTGAAATAAAAATATCGATTTGAACCAAATTTTTCAATCAATTTCAAACTCCCCTGAAGACAATATGTAAGTTTTTATTCAATTTACAGTCTCGGTTCGAACTAGTGTCAGTAAGTTAATACCAGCTTTCTAGGTCAATGGCAACACAGGCGCACTCTTTATTAACATTTACTTCAACAGCAATTACTTCTCAGACCAGACATCTAGACACGATTCGTTAGAAGACAATAGTCAATAGGGAATCTAATCGATTTGGACAGTTTTTATTTTACATTTAGATACAATAGAAAGACCTTGTGATCTTTTCGGCAATTGCCTTTTTTAGCAACATTTTTAGTCTCGTCTTTTTCTTTCAATTTCGTGAAATTGTATTATTTTTCCAGAAAAGTGTTCTGGAAACACAAGAGCAAATATTATTCTAACATTAGCACTTGTTTTAGTCCTCCGGCTCCACCTAAGTTGTGGATACTATTGCGCTATCATAACACAGACATGTTATTACCTACACACATGGTTTCTAGACGTAACCTCACGTAGCGAGCAATATCGCTTTTATTTCCGAATACCAACCAAGGAAAAATAATGTAAAACTACCTACTTATAAGAGCTTTGCAAGTTTATAGCGTTCCCTTACGAGTTCATTGTTTATTTATTGTTTAAAAGGAAAACTTTCTCCCTAATGAACGTAATACGTATGTACAATGTCGCATTGTTCTCTATAAATCGCATTGTTAAGACAAAAAAGTTGAATTGCTGGCAATCTTGCGACTTCCTAGTCGCGGCGATTTACGACGATTGTTTCAAGTAATGCTGGGATCGAATGGCTGCCTTCATTACTCCTGACTGCACCTGTATAATGGCTTGGAAATGTACATGCTGGCTCGTCTTGGCGTCTACCGGAGTGTTATGAAGTATGATGACGTATAATATCAGGTTTCAGTAAATGATCTATAAAATAACAAAAGGTTCCTCGTAGTCCGATTCCCAATTGCCACATTATTCACTAAGTATTTTCCATCTGAACGCCTAGAAAATTCGCCACGACTTTTGGCCCGTCTAATACAGTCTTTTTACTCTCTGCCACATTCCCTAAGTAATTTTACATTTGCAAGGCGGCATAAACCGTGTCTAGCTGTAATACGAATACGTGTTCTATTGCTACAAACTCAATATCGTAAAAGCAAACTTCAGAGAGGTGAAATAAAATGAAAATTCCTTCGCGTACTTCGTTCAGTCTAAGTCTGTACTAACACTAGTTCTCATTAAACCCCTGGAGAGTGACTGGCTATTGCCTCGCAATTGCTTGCCTTTTGTCATTAGTAATGTAAGTGTTCCTAGAAAAATTACAAGCCCACCATTATCTAGCTTTATCGAGATGATCTTCTTCGATACGAGAGAAAGCAAGGTGAAATTATGTTCGAGAGGATAATGTTTATTTATTTATTTATTTATTTAAACTTCATGTACAATAGTGGTACATAGGCGGACTTAATGCCACAAGGCATTCTCTACCAGTCAACCATTGGGTTAAAAAGGACAACTTTGTGGAATGGGTACAAAAATATTACTAATACACATATACAAATAAATTAATACATAAATATTAATAATACACATATACAAATAAAATAAACTAATAAATACCAATTAAAATAAAAAAATAAAAAACGATAAACCTGTTATTAATTATTATGACTAAACTTCTGACTCTAGATGAGAGCTATTTAGTCTGACTCAAATAGAGGTCACGAACTCTTCTTTTAAAAGAGACTTTGCTTTCAGCCTTTTTGATGCTAAAGGGTAGCGCGTTCCAGAGCTTTATTGTTGAGACAGCGAATGAATTGGACATAAAACCGGTGCGGTGTGAAGGAATTTGGAGGAGTAGATTTTTAGAAGCTCGAAGGTTACGACTGTGAGAACTGCCCAACATTTTGAAATAACTTTTTAGATAATCGGGAGCACAAGGATCGTTCATAATAGTGAAGAGTAAACAGAGAGATCTGAGGGACCTCCTGAGGCGGATAGGCAGCCATTTAAGCTGAGAACGGTAGGATGAAATGTGATCGTATTTACGAAGGCCAAAAACAAAGCGAATACAATTGTTGAGAAGACGATCCAATTTATTTAGAAGTTCTTGGGATAGATCAGGATAACAAACATCAGCATAGTCGATAATGGGAAGCACAAGTGACTGGACCAAAGTGATTTTGGTGCTGGATGGGAGGAAATGCTTGAATCTATAGAGAGACCGCAGCGAGAATGCGACTTTCTGGCTCACCTGAGCCACGTGTTTATCCCAACTAAAACTGTTGTCGATGTACAGACCTAAATCCTTTACATAAGGTGAAAGAGAAATGATGGAGTTCTCGTACATCAGTGGCATAAGTTGGCCAGTGTTCACACTTCTCAAGTAGTACGAACTACCAATGAGGATGGCCTGACATTTCTCGACGTTAACAGAAACCCCAAATCTGCCAGACCACTCACTGATAGCTCGAAGATCAGCATTGAGTAATGAAATGCAATTGTCAAGGTTGGCAATGTCTGATTGAGCATAAAGTTGCAAGTCATCAGCGTACAGATGGTAAGAACATTCGAGGATAACAGTAATGGAGTTTATAAATAAAGAGAATAAAAGAGGAGAGAGTATACCGCCTTGTGGAACACCAGTTACCAAGTCGCACCAGTCAGAGCAATCCTGATCAGCACGCACAGCCTGCTGGCGACCACGAAGATATGATGAAAACCAATCACGTGACAACGAAGAGACCCCAATTTGAGACAGTATGGCCAAGAGAATGTCGTGATCAACGGTGTTAAAAGCATTGGAAAAATCTATTAAAACCAGCACCGTTAACCTCGAATTTTCCAAGCCATCCCTAATGTCTTCAGTAACTTTGAGCAGAGCTGTGGCTGTGCTGTGGCCAGGCCGAAAACCGGATTGGCAATTGGACAAAAGGTTATTCTTGAAGACATAGGAGGATATTTGCTTAAGAGCAACTGCTTCTAGGATCTTAGAAAGGAAAGGGAGAATGGAAATCGGTCTGAAGTGACTAGCCAAACTGGGGTTGGGAATTTTGGGAAGAGGGATAATGTAAGCCTTACGCCACATTGCAGGAAACTCACCAGTCTGCAGCGATGAATTGATGATGTGAGTTATAATTGGAATTAAGTTCTCAATCATAAAAGATAACATAGTTCGACTGACCCCATCACAGCCCACAGCCCTAGACTTAATTGAGGTAAAATATTTGAGGACCTCAAGGTTAGTCACGGTGGAGAAAGAAAAAGAGTCAGGAGAAAGCAATGGCTTAGAAGTAATATCAGCGATAGTATTATTTTTGACGTCAGCCGCAAGCGTAGCGGATGTCGAAAATTTTTTATTAAGAACATCTAAAGGCAGATTAAGAGAAACAATACTTGAAGGGGACTTTGCTATGCCAAGCGATTTTAAAAACTTCCAAATAACAGCCGGTGACGAATTGAGGACATTTTCACAAATGTATCGGCGTTTAGATGCTCTTACCATCTGGTTGCAGCGGTTTCTAGCCAACTTATACAAGATCCAGTTCTCCTCACTGCGGTCCCGCCTATATTTTCTAAAAGCCCGGTCTCGTCGTCTCATTGCCATCCGAACTCCAGGGGTTATCCATGAAGCTGGGGGGCGCTTGACACGAACAGCCCTCAGTGGAGCATGCGCATCCATGAGCTGGAGTACATACTTGTTAAAGATATCAACTTTCTGATCCACTGAAGATGACTGGGCAATATCAACCCAATCCAGGGCTTCCGCATCACTATTGAGCTTTTCTTTATTTAATCTTGCGAAATTCCGGATAAAAACTATAGCAGGCCGCTGCTTAGGGGGTTTAATTTTGTAAGACATATAAATGAGGTCGTGTCTGGATAAACCAGGCGCAGCGACCTGACCGTGGTTGGCAACGAGATCCACAGAAGACGCAATCATGAGATCAAGCCAGGAATCGCTCGAGTCAAAGTTATGATGAGTCGGATTAAGTTTAAGGAGTGACAGACTCGACGACTCCAGGATTGCACTCAGTCTGCGTGATCGAGGGTTATCCTTCAAAAGGTCAGTGTTAAAATCACCCATGACTATGAGATGTTTGTATTCTGAGGAAACAGATTCAAAGAGAGATTCAAGAATGGAGAAGTAATCTATAGCAGGAGGGCAGTAAACAACTCCAAGAACGGCCTTAACCCCTTTAACTACAATTTCAAGAAATAAGTACTCAGGGTTGCCATTATAATTTGGGGATGAAGAAAATAAGAAGTTCTGTCTGGAGTGATTTGGAGATCTTGGATCTTCACTGACAGACTGTTGTTATTATGGGCATTGTTAGCGCAGGTTATCTATTATGTTTTATTAGCAATTTATTTGTCTATATATGTTGGTAACGAGAAAAGTTTGCAAATACTTGGATATAATGGACGACTCTTTGTTTGTTGATCTACGAAAGTGTTTGTTTATTTCCATACTTACTTACCTACTAGTATTTTAAATGCAAAAGTAAATAAGTTTGTTATATATTAATGAATTTCGGTATAATGATAGATTGGTTGGACCTGGTAGAAGGACATGGGGTATTTCCCTTTGGATAATTTTCGCCTTTCACAGTGGCGAAGCCGCTGGCAGAACTTTATAAATGCTTATGTTTTTAACTTCGAAGCTACTAAAACTAATCGTTTCCAATTGCATGTTTGTTTTATTAAATTATCTTGATTGCACTTTAATGACAGTTAAGTATGATTAGGTATAACAGCACGGAAATGAACAACTTGACGAAAGCTTTTAAACCATTAGACATGTTAATGTGGTAAAAAGTTGTGACAAACTCGATATCGTGTGGAGCCTTTGATCGAGTTTCTGATAGTCTGATGCAACTTGTAGAAATATATATATAGACGCATATATACTATATCTTCATAAGTAAATTAAACTAACATCTTAACTTCTTCATTGTCGTAGCAAAAGGGTGCCTATATAAACATATTTTTAACCTTCGACGGAAAAAAGGGGTGTTATAAGTTCGGTGTGTACTTGTATGTTTGTGTATTTCGTTCCGTTCTAATAATAACAACTAATACCACTGGTATTTGTTTCAATTCCTATTTATTTACAATTCCTAACGAATACCACTCTTTAAATAATTAAAGTGCGAACGAATACCAACACTTTGAATTTGGTACAGTCAGCTCAGTCAAACCTAATCAAAAATGTTTCTGTATGGACGTCGGCATAGTTATCGAATTTAATTAACACCGATGGTTGTTGGTGTTTTATATTCGAGAACAGCACATTCAATAGCTATGCATTAAAAAAAGCTCAAAGATCTCGTAACGACAAGAGACTAGGCGAAAAATAATAAAATGGTAAAAAAAAAGATTAAATAAGTGATGAATGACTGATTTGATTATACAAAAAGTTGATTTTCTGTAAAAAAATTACAATTGTTGTTTATCTATTAATATTTACCTGACGTAGATATTATTAGATCGGTAGACGTAAATGATTACGTACCTATGAAATAATTACTATGTCAGGTAAATTTGAATGTAAATAAAGAATTATTTTTCTGAGATATATTGTAATTTTTAAATTGTAAGTAAATTGTTCTTGTTTTGATATTTTTGGAAAAATATTATTCAGGTTAAGGAGGGACTAAAATTATAATAAAGTTGATTATTAGTCATATTTTATTATTGAACTAGACGTTTGCTATCTAAATTTTATTTTTTTTGTATTTAACTGATTCTTTTTTAATTAAAGGTCTTATAATTGCATACAAAGCATTTTTACTGAATGTACATTATATCTTTGAACTTGTTTTGGTATTAGTTTAAACAATGGTATTCATTCGGAATAAAAAATAAATATGAGTTAAAACAAATACCTGTGGTATTAGTTGTTGGTATTAGAACGGAATAAATCGTGTATTTGTGTACGTATCTTTCTGTGGCATCATAATTCCTAAACAGATGAACCGATCTTATTCCGTTTTTTTTTTGTTTGAAAGATGACTATATCGAGAGTGTTCTTGGCTATGTTTGATGAAAATGGGTTCAGCCTTTCGCAAGTTATGAGCGTTTTACTGTTTGTATTGGGGTGTTTTCACCCTATTTGTCGTATCATAACTATGTGTTCAATAGATTGTTTATTGAAGCGTATCTACAATTAGATAAATTATGTAGCATAAAATAAAAATGCATCGGGGTATTTTTTTATTTTACTTTTTGTTTATTTAGGTATCAATGGCCAAACGCGAGCCTATCTATAGTAAAAAAAAAGTCTTTCCCGAAAAAATACATGTTTCCAATGGCAAAGGTAACTGAGCTAAGCCGAGGGAAAACTCCTTAGTTAATATTATTAGGTAGGTAAAAGGTCTTTGAAATTTAGTTTTCAACGATGTTTACTTGTGTTCGAAACCTTGCGTGCGATTAGCACTTTATAAAATCACAAATACAATCTGAAACGATAGAAAGTTACAAGTTATTACAAAGCTGAATGTTAATATCAAGGCTAACTGAAGCCAAGTCCTGTCCTTCACAAAACTGAACAAAAAGTTAGGCAAATTCCGTGTTGTCAAGGTTCCAGTGAAATGTCAACAGGACGCAAGACTCTAAGCTCTTTTATTCACCTTTAAGCATAAATAACTTTGTAAAGAGGATTATAAGGACGACTTGAATGAAAATATAGGTAGGTAAGTAAGACAGTTTTCTTTTAAAAGGCTAGAAAAGTACATAAAGTTTTTCGGAACTAAGGCCTAGTTCTTTGATCCGTAGTTATCTCAACCAATGGTTAACTATGCTAACCAATAGATTTAAATTTCATGAAAATGCGTAATTTCTTTCCCGGGTAGAAAGATGATAATTCTAGTTAGTCCGTCAGTGGATTATCAAATAATATTGGACCCGTATGTTTTTCTTTATCAAATAAAATAAATATAAATTGACAAAGATTAAGCGCATCAAAGTTCCGGAGTGGGGGTTGTGACGTCACTTTGCCAGTATAAAATGTAGCACACCGTGATGTCATACGATATTTCAACGCACTGTATCGTTGTAATTTTTTGTTTACGTGTCTAATATTTTTAGGTTATCTTACTGACGGACTAAATAGATATTTTTTGGTCAACTACCCTATTGTTAGTCTCACAAATGGTCAAATAAGTTGGAGAGTTAATTATTGGACCATTTGTTAGACCAACAAATGATAAACAAACGCGTTTTAACGAACTTTGAAATCCATTGGTTAGCATAATTATATTTAACCATTGGTTAATTTAACTAAGGATCTAAAACTGGTGCTAAGAATATGGGAGGATTATTGAGTAGGTGTTGTTGCGACAGAAAGTAGAAGTGGGGTTTAAAAAATGAATTAAAATGGTTTTACAGTCTGGATTTTCAAATAAATAGAGAACAAAATCTATGAAATTCAGGAGCTCGTTGTCGTTTACTGTTTCGAACCATAATTGCCAAAACGAAATACTAATTTAAAGTCAATATAATACGATATATTATCTACTTTATGTACCTAAAATGTAAAGTTTTATGTCAAGGTGGGATATCAAAGTAAAACCCATTTTAAATTGTATCCTGTTTGCAACGCCGAACGTATTCAAATGAACGTAACAGAACATTTATTCAATGTTTTACTGATATATAAATGTAACAGTTTACTGTAAGTATTAAACGGGCTAACTACCTATGATCAAACATATGTGACTTGTGTTAGGATTAGGAAATTTCCATTTTCTATTATCACTACATAGGTAGTTTAAAACAAAGTCGCTTCCCGCTGTCTGTCTGTCCATATGTATGTTTAGATCTTTAAAACTACGCAACGGATTTTGATGCGGTTTTTTTTATAGATAGAGTGATTCAAGAGGAAGGTTTATATCTATACTAATATTATAAAGCTGAAGAGTTTGTTTGTTTGTTTGAACGCACTAATCTCGGGAACTACTGGTTGGAATCGAAAAATTCTTTTTGTGTTGGATAGACCATTTATCGAGGAAGGTTATAGCCTATAAAACATCACGCGGAGGATCATCATCAATAGGAGCGGAGCATAAATGAAAAATGTTGCAAAAACAGCCAAAATTATTCCCTTTAGAGCTTCCGTTGCGTGCGCTGCGTAAGCGGTTAAAGTTACGCAACAATCATGTATGTAGAGTAGGTACGGTAAGGTAGGTAAGGTAAATGGGTAGGTAGGTAGCCAGTTGACAGGAGCGAAGCCGCGTGGCACAGCTAGTGTAGTAATACACGCGGGCGAAGCCGCTAGCAGAAGCTAGTAACATACAAATGTAATACACATAATGTGATTGACCTTGGTAGTTATAATCACTTTGATGTACATTAGTTCTTACCGACTTCAAAAAAAAGGAGGTAATCAATTGGACACGTATGTATGTAATATTGTTGGAACTGCACAATATTTATATATGTATCTATGTGGGCTTCTAAACACGTGTGCCAAATTTCATAAGTGTATGTTTGTATGTATGTTTGTCCACTCATTTTTCCGAAACTACTTCAAGATATGGAACATACAATTGAACTCCTTAGCGACAAACAGCACGAATGTGTAAATTGAGTTATTATAGGTATTTTGTCAATCCTTTAGGTACCTTACTATAGAAATTGCTTATGTTTTAGTGATAAGGTACTAAAACTAAAAAGAGAGAAATTAAAACATTTTCAATTTTCCAAAATAAACAGACTTTTATAGAAAAACACTAATAAGTGCGAAAATACGTTTCGTTTCGGAAGTCGGTGTTGAAAAACGATGAAACAACAGGTACCAAAAACACCGACATCCGAAATGAAAGTTATTTTTGCACATTTCATTGTTGTTTTTTTAATGTCAGTTAATTTTTTGTGAAAATGTTTTTACAATAAGAAGCTTTACTAAGTACTCTTTATAAATTACTTGTACAATAATAATAATTATTGACTAGCTTTTCTCGCTGCTTTCCTGCCGTGGCTTATTTTACAGGAACGTGGATTTTTCTGGCATATTAGGGTCTAAAGTTAATACACGGTGACGTTATGGCACTAGTTTTCTACCAGTGAAATTAACTTATTATCTTCATAATTTGTTTTCGTAATCTAATCAACCGGTCCTAGAGTTTACCTTTTACAAGCATACAGTTTTATGTAAATCTACCACTAACGCAAGTAAACATAATATACAAATACCTAATTTAATAATTTAACCCTTTGTAATATTAGTTAAGATAAAACTCATAACTCGACACAGGTGCCTACCTCCACTCCGGGGCTGCGCGGGCGCAGTTATATATGTAACACAAGAACTTTCAAGCCCTTTCACCGTCCCTTGGTACGATTGGCGCAGTTTCTTCGTCTGCCGGCGATCTGCCTTGAGTGCAATCTCACCTGTAGCAGATCTGTGTCAGAGATACCATTGATCATAGTATGGGGTATGAATAAGCCCAGTGTTCGTTGTGAATGACGCTGATAAACATCGCAATGCAGCTGGTTGCGAAAGCCTGTTTGTTTTTAAACCATGACGATTTTGTTGATTGCGAAAAAAAATGTTCGCACTTTCGCTGAGTGAATTGTGAATGTCGCTGCAATTGTTTTTCAGACCTTTGTCTGTGTGTAAGTAGGTACATTGTTTTGTTTGTTTTTATGACTAAATCTATACATAAATAAATAGTATCACAATAACAACGTTATATTGAATGCATGTGCAAGTATATACGGTAGCTGATGTTATAAGGAGTGACATAGACAGTAAGCTCTTTATGCTGCAAAAATTCACAGTTCCTGTGGGTATATTTTTGTGAATTTGACGCGGGCAACAGCTAGTCTAAGCTAATATTTAAAGTTTGGATGTAGGAAGTAATCTTAGAAAGTTCTCAAACGATAAAAAAATAACCCACAAATAAAAACGGGTTATTGGGGGAAGCCACGAGAAGTATTGTGCGGGGCCAGTTCCTCCCACTCTGTGGAAATTTGGTTGTCTGGTCCTGCTCAGGAAGGCGGGGCGCTCTGCGGACTCGCCGTCCGCTTACCGGCCCATAGTGCTGCTAGACGAGGTGGGTAAGGTGTTCGAGCGGATAATCGCTGCCCGCCATTCGTCAGCCACTTGTACAGAGCGGGGTCGGATCTGGACGATAGCCAGTTCGGCTTTCGGCATGGGCGTTACTTCGGTCGGTCCTGGTGGCGTAGAGGGAGAGGAAGATTTCATTCGCTCACCCGATCCGGAGCAGACGCGCCGGCCGTCGGTGGAGGGCGGACCACGCCCTCTTCCAGCCCCCCTAAATGGGTCCAGGGGCGACGGACACGGGGATTTCCTTCGCCCCCCCACACATTAGGACCCGAGGTGGCAGCGCGTAGTGTTCCACGCGCGCCACTGTTAGACGTGGCGGGGAGATGTAACACCTCACTCCACCCCGACCCGAGATCGAGGCCCGCCGAGGCGGGCCGGCACTAGCCGGAGGTTACAGAAGTATCGTTATTCCCGCGACGCCCAGCGCAGTTATGAGATGGAACACCGCGGTGGTTTCAGTACGAGTCTGAAAGACACCTCCGCCCCCCCGAGTACATCCAATGAGGATTTTCCAACCCGGAACAAAAAAGAAGGCCACGGGAAGAAAAGCTAGTTCTGAGTATAATTATGGGAATCGCTAGATTTCCTCGACAGATCAATATAAAAATAAAGTGCATGGACGAAGTGACTATAAAATAATCTACGGTAGAAATTTCCTCTTTCTACTTACGTTTATACACCGACCATAAAATTCTTACCCATAAAATAAAGTTTATTTTATGTTGTAGGAAGATTTTCTTTTATTTATGTTCCGAGGAAATACATTGTGTGTCGATCATCGCAAAAACGTCACATAACAGTTTCTTATCGTAAACTTATCTATATAATTATGTAAGTAGCTATATTATGGCACATATTTTTTGAAAGGGTTAACCACCTTAGGGAAAAATTCACTTGCAACGTGTATTAGTTAACTTAATGTTTTTCTGACTACGTCAATCAATCGTACTAGCCATTGCCAAACTGGTCTCGTATATATTTGAAAGAGAGTTACCGCGGCCCTGGCTCAAGCAACTGAAGGACCACGCGTGGGTTTTAGTCGGTAAAAGTCTGTCACGTTCTCCCGCTTCACTAAGAGTGGGAGAAGTCTTTGGGTGATTTACCACCCAAAAAAAAAAAACCTTTACCAACAATGTTGGTGTTGGTTTCCAGTCTATCAGGCAGCAGCTGAATACCAGCATCTTACAATATCTACCTATCCGCAGCCTAATTGCGAGATGAAAGACGTGATATGAATTTCCGTCTATGTGATTGGTCGATTGATGGCGGTCGAACCCTTTCCCTTGCCGAATTCACTTTACCAATCAGGCTGCTGATCTCCACGACCTTGTAACTGGGTGATATAATCTGACAACCCTGCTGTCTTGCCAAAGGCGATGCCCTTTCGAAAGACAGTAAGCAAGACTGGTATCCGATTTTTCTGATTACGAATGACTACAACAAAAATAAATATCGCTTTACAAAAGTTAACAGAGTCCCTAGACGTGTGTTTCATACGATGTCAGCGGCGGCGATGGTCAGAATGCAAAAATGTAACGATCACGTGACTTTTCGATAGGGTTTGACATTCCCATACATTTTAGTCATTTTACAAGCTTTTATTTAATTATTAATGTTTGTATGTATGTAAGTGTGTTTGGGTCAAATCTTACAACTGAAATTTAAAGCAATTATCCTCCAACGATTAAGATGAAATTTTGCATACACTTTTAGTTTGGATGACAATACATAGTTAGGTAAGTGACGTCATCCTAAATCCAATATGGCGGACGGCCCAAGATGACGGACTAGTTATTTTTTGTTCACTGCTATGATATGGGTATCAAATGAAAGGTTTTGCTGAGAAGAATACAAAATAGCATGTTAAAAATAAAGAATAATTTTAATTTCAATCGCTATTACAAGCTTTCTTTGATAGTATAGAATGTCACTTGAGCGGCATGTATTTAAAAATTGCATAACATTTTAGATCCGCGAGCTATAAAAATTAATCCACAAAACCTGTCAGCTCTAAATTGTGGCATGCAAAAATATCTTCCAAATGTTCACACAAGCCGTGAACATGCACTACATGACACAAAAAACGTCGAAAGTAACGAATTCTCAAAGCGTGACTAATAAACTTGTCCTTCTGAGCTTCTGATCAGTTCAACTCCATGCTGGCAATACTACTTGGCTTACTTTTCATCACTGGCAACTCTCCCTTAGCCGTATTGTGTAACCGTGGGTATGTACGCGTCTCAGCTAGACGCCACGATGCGAAGTAAGAGTGTAATTAATTAACTAATTTATTCTACTCGGGAACACATGCGAGGGATTACGTAACCGGTCTGTGAAGCTAGTAACGTACGGACTACGGAGACACGGAGAATACGATCGTACAGTCGAAGAGACAAATCCATAAACACCACGAAGTTACTTTAACAATACTATTTGTAAGGGCCAAAAGTATTCACGTTTACAGTACCAGTAGGTAGATACTAGAAGTTCTAACCAGATTGGAGTTCTCATCAACGTAAATTGAGAAAAACACGCGCAGATTTTGTAACACTAAAATTTTATAAGATTGTATGTCAGGTAACCTACCCAAATTCGACGCTTACCCTCAGTTTCCCAGCTCAAAATTATCGCAGAATTAATGTGACAAATTTTCAAGCACGTGTTAGCTGCTGTGATTGGCTGTTGAAAAAAACTGAGGGTTAATCATTCGAATTTATATATTTTAGTTACCTTTCAATTACGAAAAAAACCTTCATTTAATAAAATAAATGTTATGCTCAAAAGATCTGATTTATTAAATGTATTGTTGAAGAACTTTTGTCACTGATTGCACATTACACTCTCGTCGTGTTAAACCACGTTGAACTCACTCACAATCATAATTGAAGCAACATTCCGCCTCGAAAATATTCTACAAATCTTCACGGGCATATAATTGCTTGTACAAATGCACACGATAATGAAGATGGTGCAACGTGAGATTTACAACAGATTTCTGAACTGAGATTGTAGTTAAGAAAGAGTCCAATCCTACTTTAATAATACCCAGGTTTTCAGGCTAATGAAGAGTTTGCTAAATATCTAACTTCAAATTCATAAATCAGAAATGGGGATTTAGACCCACACGTAAAAGATGGAATCTGATAATTTGTAAAGCAAACATTGAAATAAATTGGACATTTTTACGTGACCGTGGTATTAGTTTAACTTTGACATAACTGTAGTTGCTTTTGTTAATAATTTCTTTAGTTATGCTTCAGGTTAGCACAGATTTCATAATATTATTCAGCATCTTGAACAATCCCTATGTGTAGAAAGATCATGGTCACTCAATAAGTGAGGTTACATAGCCAATAATTATGAGCAGACGTACAGTTGGTACTCATTGTTTAATTAAACATCTCTTCAAAATACTCTTTGTACATTTAATTTACCATCATAATAAATAGTTGGGACAACAATGGCGTCCTGTCATATTTTTAACGGCATTCGTGACTTGAAATACTACTTTTGAATAGCTTTAGATGTAGTATTATATTATCTGTGCTTTAGATGATTCTTGTTTTACAATCGAAGATTTGCGTCAAAAGTTGCGTAAAATTCTCATTGCAGCTAACGCACGATGTAATGTTTCAAATATAAAATAAATTTGTCGAACGAAGCCATAAACAATTTAACAGTAGGGTGGAATATTATTTCTAGTTGTTAGATACGGATATTTCAAGATACAAGATACCTAGTATACTCAGTATAATACTAATAGGACGTGTGGTCCTTAAAAAACTTCTTTTAAGACTCTAGCTAGGAACTCATCCCATAATGTCCGTTATAGTTAGTACACGGAGAGAATTCCCCTGATATTTCATGAACAAACAATCAAGAAAACAATTCCCCCTGTATTATTAAACCACACACCACTCCGGTGTGAGTGGAAGCCCGCGGGTGCCACATTACCAGGTCCCTAAGGAATGCAGCTTTGCAGGAAACGGGCAATGACCGGCGACCGCCGAGCCAACCCATCGTCGCGAACAAACACTGGACGGACGCTTCTCGTTCATATATTTGCAATACAAATGACCATTTACATACGGAATGCTGAAATGAGACCTCCGTTTTATAGCTTTGCGGTAAAGTTGACAGTTAATTTTGCAGGTTAGGTCTTGGCTTTTGTCTATAGATTTAAGTTTTAGATCGTTTTAAGACTATTATTATAGTGTTAACGTCAATAGTTTGTCATATGTTTGCTTAACGCCTTGCAGTGTTTATAGTATATTATGCAACTAGTGAATAAAGGACGGTTTTAAAGCGAGGGCCATAGATGAATCACGAACAAGTGAAGGTTTCTAACAACTGAATCACGACCGTAGGGAGTGATTCATGTAGATTGAATCACGAGCATAGCGAGTGATTCAAGTGTTAGAATCCTGAGCGTCGTGAGTGATTCATGGCCCTCGATATAAATCCGTTTTATTCAAGAGTTGCATACAATATTTTATACCATGACTACGAGAAAAAGAAGGATTTAAGTCAATAGCACAAGGAATAATAATAAATAAATAAAAGGTTTATTACCTTAAAAATTTATAAAAAATGAGAAGCCTCAGGGATTCACACTTTTTGTAAATTGAAGCTGAGCTAGGTAACAGCACCTGTGTTTCAGGGGCCAGTGACCACCTCCGTACATACGTTACATAATTATAATTAATGAAACACCAATGCAATTAATATTAATTTCTTAATAACAATTAACACATTTAATAGAATTACAAATAAGTATTCACTAAACATTTTAGACCAAAATCAAAATCATTATCAAAATCCTAAATATAAACAAACTCAAAATTAAATCGACGAAGGAGTTTGAAATTCGAATATTCTTTACACAAGAATTTTGTATCGAGTAATTTATGCGCAAATAGGTTGTATTGCATTGAGATGGAGGTCAAATATATGTTGGTGTGTTCTAAATTCAAACACCAAAACAGTGATTAAAAGTGCTTTTTATTCACTGTTTTCAGTGAATAAAATAACCTTTTTAGAGGAGGAATGGTATAAAAGTCTTTTAAGCCCGTAGTCTCAGCGAGAAAATATTTCTAAGGAATTTTTAACAGTTAATTTATATCTAGGGTGCTTGATTGCTATTAGCCAATTCGTCAATTAAGTCGCAACTGGTCCAGTTAACTGGTCATCAAGGACGTTGTTAATAACTACGATTTATAATCGAAAGTAAACTACGTCCTAAAAGGACTGCATTCCGTCACCAAAATAAAATTGTATTGTGTTTTGGGAATTCGGAGGTCTTTTCAGTTGTAAAAATCAAATTACCCAAACCAAAATGTATTCTAATATAACTGTTTGTTATGTTATCGCGGGTAAAACGGCAAATTCATTTTGATAGTATCTGTTACAGAGAAAGCTTAAACACCGAGGTCCTTTCTCATAGACAAAACATTAAAAATAAAAAAAGCCCCTAAAACGATGAAATGGTCGCCCTTTAGCAACCCACTAGGGATTTATTTCCCTTTAAAAGTTTTTCAAATCAAATCAAGTCAAAATGTTTATTGGCCAGAAATACATAGTTTTAAAGGGATCTTCCCTTTAAAACTAAAATTGTCTTTATTCTGCATGCAAGGAAGCGTGCAAATTATTTATATGAAATTTGTAAATATAAAATGAAATTAAAAAGAAGTCATAACAATATTAATGCATTTTAATAAATTAAATTACAACTGTCCATTTAAAAATTAAATTATAATCAACCCACTCCGAATAAGTATCTACAGTTTTCATAAAATATTTAAAAAAAAACGATTAAAAACTGTCAATTCATTTATAAATGAAAAATTTATTTATAAATGAAAACATCAAAATCAACATTTCAATATTTTTATATAATACTGACATTATTATTTAGTCATTAAACAATTATTTATATTTTATATAAATTCCTAAACACTGTAGAAAAAACAATTTAGTAGCCACACTATCAATTTTGTTAACCGACTTACCAAAAAGGAGGAGGTTCTATGTTCGACTTCTTGTATGTCTTTTCGCCGATAATAATTTTTAAAATCGGTTCACAATTGACAGAGATCGTCAATTGTGGACCGATTTAAAAAAATATTTTTTGTTTGAAAGAGTATGTGCCGAAATTCGTCCCATTTTGATTTGGTGAGGATCTGATGAAGAACTTCGGAGATATACAACAGAACTCTTTAATAAATAACGGCAAATCTTTCGGGATTGCTGCAATCACATGTATGTTTATTGTTTATACCATTTCATAACATAACATAACGCCAGTACGCTCTAAAGGGGTACGCAGATGTGTACAGTTCACCTTGGTTCACTCTCATTTCACCGGTTATGTTCAGTTTCATGATATTCGGGTAATCTATTCTGGCATTATAGGTACCATACTAATAAACGCCTATTAGGTAGGTACAATTAAAAAGTGAAAAATAAAAAAACTTTTTTACAAAAAAATACTACCGACTTTCAAATAAGGAAACTACAAAGTGATAAATAATTTTATGTTTGGAAGTCGGTGTCATTAACGCAAAAAAGTGGTACTTCCAAAAGACACCGACTTCCAAAAATAATTAATAATAAATAAATAATAATTCCTTATTTGGAAGTCGGTAGTATTTTTTTGTAAAATAGTTTTTTTTTTTGAATCAATTACCCTATAATAAATTAAATTCCTTTGGTAAGTTATTATAGATCAATATACAAATGTCATATTAAACACATTTTTCTTCTAAATGTATTTATAACAAGGTGGATGATACAATAGTTTGCGAAATTTTTCACTTTTCTGCCTTGTTATAACCTCTATATATTGCTTTGTGCTTCTTTGTAAAAACGCAGATATCTCTTATATAAATACTGGACAGTGGAAGAATTTTACACTTTTGAAATAGTTTACAGCTATCCAAGAACCATGTCTTGTTCATAACTCTGATGCAACGTTTCGGTAGCTTGAAAACTCTGTCGGTATCGGTCAAGTTGCCCCACATGATTAGTCCATAGCTTAGGACAGATGACATGACACGTAACCATGGTAAGCCGAAAGAGCAGCTTCGACAGAAACGTTTTGTCTTAACTTTTTCAAGGCAAGTTTTTGACAAATACGTTCGACATGGATTTTCCAATTTATATTTTTATCTACGATAAGTCCTAAAAAATTAAACTCCTCTACTAGTTGTACTTTTTCGCCTTAATACTTATTATCTAATGATAATAGTTTCATATTATAAGAGTCAATTTCTATTAATTTTGTCTTGTTTACATTTATATTTAAGCCATTATTTTTTATCCTGACACTTTTTTAATAACTGTAGTATAATCTGCGAAAAGGATACATTTTTGCAAAGTGGCCTCCTGAAGATCATTTATATAAAACAAGAATAGTAGAGGACCGTGAATGCTACCCTGAGGCACACCACACATATTTTTTATAGCGATTGATTTATATTTCTTTTTGGAGTATATTTTTTGTGACTTTTCTTTTAAACTTTAGATATGTCTCCGTTCAAGGATCCATGCTGACGAAAGCTTGAAGTTATATCACTTTTACCATCCACAATAACATGGAGTGTTTGTACCACATCAAGAGTCAGGTTGTTTTCCAATCTTTACGAGTATCACTGCGCATGGGCCGCAACCTGTTTCATTTAACTCTCACTCACGCACTTTGATATCTATAAGAAGTACCCTCGCTTTATTACACTTATAGTAAATAGAGAAAGTATAATAGGCATAATACAATAATTAGTAGGGTTCCATAGTAAAACACCTTACATCCTCCTTACTCTAGTATTCCGAAGGATTGGACAGGGTCATACATATCTACCCTCATTTTTGCTACCTGGAGTCTGGATTTGTGGGTAGGCATGTTTTTTTATATATCAATGGTAGGCAAGTTCCATTTTGACACTTTTAAACGTTATCATCACCATTCGCTTGCCCGTATCCTACTTAATTTGTCATGGTCAGTGCAAGTTTTTGTTCTTTCATACTCCTCAATTTATTAGTTTTCATCTCCAGTAGATCCCTTCTAGCCGCATCATATCACATCCATTAATTCTTTGGTCTTTCCTCCACCTATTATAGAGCCATCCTGATTCAAATAGACTAATCCAATTACTGGTAGACTTTTCTCGCTCACCTCTTATATATCTCGCACAGCTATGGTAGAAAATTAGCACAACTGGAAATAGTCTCTCCCTAACGGCGGCCTAAGAGACTAAATGTGCATTTAAATTAAATTCCTACAGTAGAATCTTACAATAACTCAATTGTTAAGCCTAGTGTACACGGTCCAGGTAATTTAGGTTGCGGCTTATGTAACCGGCGTTATTGTCGGAGGACAATGGCATATGACAGGAAATAGTGCGATTACGCGACAATTAAGTCATGTTCTTGTGACAGTGCAGTCGTGTAATGCAAACAAAGTTGTAACTTACTAGATATTTATTAAGTATACCCACTTAGGACTGATTTCAACAATGTATCTAATCGCAATTAGTTCAAACAAACTCAGTTTAACCAAATACAGCGTTCCGATTGGATGAGACCGATGGGAAACTACCAATTGCGTTTGGACTAGAATAAAATAGAATTAAATTAATTAACATAAACATATGGTTTAGAAGATGGTATAAAATTAAATACAGAGCATCTAGTCTTCATCTTTTTCGTGTGAGGATATGGCCACCTCTGGTGTCAGAGTTAATTAGGCCGCCTCTGGGAACCCCACAGCCCTCTGTGGCTATTTTAGACTTACATTAACTATATAAGTCCAGGTTGTCATGTCATCCGTTCCGAGATATGAAAGGTCTCGATGTAATAGGTAAATGGTCACCCATCCGCAGGACGACCTCGGTAAACATTGCTTAACCATATAGTTCGACTGTTATTATTTCGACATGAGCTCAAAAGTATAAGAATATAGTCTGTTGAATAAAGAGTATAGTCTGTTGTGGGTGCTTATTGTAAATCCTGTGATTTCAATAATTTTATTGATTTGACATCGCCTTGGCCCGCGAGGCATGTGAACTGCACCTAGTGAACGTTCACTACCATTTTGTTTTGCGAATTAGTATTAGTATTCCATAATAATTATAGTTTTGTTTATCGAGATGTGTGTTTTTACTTTGATTATGAATCAAATTATCCGCATTACAAAATCTTTGTTTATACACGAATTCTGCTAGAATATGTACGCTGAAATCCGGAAATAATTAGGTATAAGGATTATAATAAGTTTCTTTGTTCCAGTACTAGGTAATTACCTAGTTCGTTGGTAGGTTAGTTAGTTTGGTAGGCTACAATTATAAGGAAGGGATTCATCATCATCCTTTAGGGCTAGGCTTTGGGTCTAGGCTTCGCCTAAGCTTCGCCCATTACTGGTCCTGTGTTTCTTTCATCCAGCGAACTTCCTTGGCCCTCACCAAGTTATCGGTTCACCATATTGGTACATCAAGCAAGACACTGCCTTTACAAAAATTGGTTCAGTAGACTCTTCTATTAAAAAAACGACTTGCAACTTGTTACCTCCACGCGTTCCTGAGATAAAGCTTGACAGGCATCCAGACAACAAAATGATCCTATAAGGGTTCTCTTTTACTAATTAGCCATTAAATACCTTACGCATGCCTAACCCTTTTATACATCCATGTGATGTCACATCGCACGTGCACATTCATTATTTAACAATTAGAATGGCGGAAGAAATACTGATTGCTATCTCAGAGATGTAAAAACTCTTGCGCATCATAATTCTTGCCTACACACTAAACTACTCGTACATAGTAAAAAGAATAAAACGCAATGGAGTCGCTTGCGCAAGAACGTGGGTAATGCTGGAGTTAAAAGTAAAACGTTTGTTTCAATAATTACTGAGAAGTGAAATACGATGGGCTGGATAGATGAAGTGGGAACGTTCGCTTCCTGATGGTGTACACGCGATCCTATAGTCGCCTTTGTGGTTTATATTTTTGTATAGATTAGAGAAATACAGAGTGTACATTTTATGATTATATTATTTAATTTACAAAAATTACAAGAGCTTTCAAAGGGCTACGTTTAGGGTTGTCAGACGCCCGAATAAAACCGGGAAAAAGTTATGCTTTTTGGATGCAGGTCCGGCTCAATTAGGGCTACCGCGTTTGAATTCGCCGCTAGAGGCGCTAGTGCAGAGTGAGGTCTTTGAAATGTCAAATGTCACTGTTTGTGGGCTTGTAATAAGTTTTTTTTAATGCATTTGACTATTTTGAAATAAGCCAGTTATTGTGTTACACGGTTTTATCAACCACTACTTTAACAGATTTTTGGAAAAACTTATGTCCTTCTTGTTTTCCGAAAAAACCAGAACTGTGCAACACTGTGTGATTATCTATGTTAAATTCAATTGTAGTTTTAAGGCTTTAAAAGTTATTTTAATTCAAACTTTGCGTCCCTACACGTAATGACAACTTTTAACAGCTATATTTAAGGACCTGTCTCGCTAGTGGCGCCAACTTGTGAGCACAAAAACAGTCTACCTCATTAGACGGTGTCCGGCCTGCCAAGGTTTTGATAAATTTTACATTTGCCAGTCACTTTTATATAATCACCATTAAAATTGATATTTCAGTAGACGTTAAGATGACTTTATGGTAAAATTAAGGATAAACAAGCAGGCTTGTTTATGCAGGTTGCATAAAATAATGTTCATCATTATAAAACCAAAGACACAAACCAATAACCATTTTTACCCAAAAATTCGACTGAAACCTGGCAACCCTAGAAACCTTCAGAGAATGCATAGCATAGAGAAACGTTTCTGAAAATTATTTTAGATGATCTGTGCTACCTTTTCTTTCCCAGATGAGCTTTTAAGCTTCATTTTGTGCTTTTATTAAAACATGTTCCATTCCTATTTTATTCCGGAGACAAAACCTGCCGTAGGTAATCTAGAAGAATAGGCAGATTTATTATTTTACATTTCCCTCTTTGTTTAAAATTATCCAGTAAGCTTCATATCCTTTTATTTATTGCATCCTCATAATAGCGGTCAAAAGAAAGCGTAATATTCCATAATTTATGAATAATGCTCCCCTATTTGGCTACAAGGAACTAAATTAATGATCTGAGGGAGATAATACAATCACTACGTCCGGTGTACGACGCCGACGCACGGCGAAGTCGGTGTATTATGGTCGTTTTAGGTATGATGTTATCATTTTAGTTGACTTTTATATCAGCCGAGGAGCCCAGGGCATAATAATATGATTTATGTGAGCGCCTTGTCCAGTAACGAAACGGTTTTGAGTTTGTCTGTACATTTGCGAAATAGTGTTAAGTATGTATTACCTAGGTTAGGTACACTTTGGCAATAAGTTAGAAAATAGGTACCTAAACCTGAAATAGTTCATTTTGTTCGGCAATAAATAGGTTTACGTGGCTACGAAGTTTTTGGTCTTCATCTTTTCGTGTAAGTTGTGGCCACCTCTGGAAACCCCACATCCCTCTGACTTGGCTATATCAGACTCACATTAACTATATAAGTCCAGGTTTCCTCACGATGTTTTCCTTCACCGTTTCCTGTGATGTAAGTTTTTGGTAAAGATTTAAGATGTCTAGAAGACTAGACTAGCAGCAATTTAAAACAGTCGACACAGTTTGCAGGAGAAGCACCTTGATCTGCTTATCGATACGAGTGCTTGTTAAAAAGCCAATTTAAATTATTTTGATAATATTTTTAAGCTATTCACTTTATCCTAACTTAAGACGGTGTCGTAGCATTATTCTAAATTCTTCATAAATACCGTTAAATTATAAAGCCAGTTATGTCTAACTAGGCTTTGTACTCCAAGTTCTGGACGGCCATAATTAAAATTATGCACTCGGGTCAAAGTTAAATGGAGTGTCGGAGTCTGCTGTTTATGCAGTTTGAAACTGAAACACGCTGCTGCGTGCAGTAAATAAAATACTTACCTAAATACCTTTTCACATTCAACTTGACACTTGACCTTTGTAACAAAGAATGTCGTTTGGTTCACTATTGTCACTTGCCACTGAGTTATACGTGGTGTAAAAGAATGGTGATAGCAATTACAGATAAGACAGTTATTAGACTGGTCACGAGAAGGTATTTAACACCTTTGACACGATCTTTGATTAACAAGTACACACAAAGATTGAACATAGAAAGGCTGCTTTTAAATTCCAACTGGGTTGATTATGATTAAGTATCTTGTCTAGTCATCAAAATGTAAGTTTTTCGTGGAGATGACTTTGACACAAAGTCAACTTTGTTAAAATTAAGCCATATGAAGCGGAACTTTTGAACGTCAAAAAGGCGAACGGCAGGCTTGTATGGGAATTTCGTACCGCTAATAAAATTTCGTGTTTTGGGATATTTTTTGTTTTAGTTGGTAGTTAATATGATAGATAATCCCTTTTTAAATACTTAGATTTTTAGAACTTGGGACGTAAAAGTTATAACCAGTTTTATTTTTTAAGGTTATGTACTAGTGTGCCAATGTAGATTTTTACATATAGGTAAATGTTACATATTGTTAAATAATGTGTAAAGAAAATGTTATAAATTTTTTGTTGCTTTCTTTAGTGGTTTTACTTACCATTAAGTAGGTAGATTGAGATGAGTATCGTACCTACTTATGAGATACCTATATGCAGCAGCGGACTGCAACAGTTTGATAATGATTATTTTGATTATATTAAATGTTATTTCTATTTCTAAATAATTAATTATCATTTCAATATTTGTGTTATTTTACATAAGGCAACTTATATAACATAGCTGTGTTTAGTGTACGATTTTATTACGTTTATTTATTAAAATCTTTTTATTGACATTATTAATTAATCCGAAGTTCTAAAATATTAAACTTACATGAAAATAAATGGCTTAGTTGCCTTAACAAGTGGTACAAATTCTATAACCGAACAACAAAAAAAAGTATGCAGTACAAAATCTGCCGTTCACCTTTAAATAAAAGAAAAATGATTCTACCGTCCATTCGCAAAGTTAGATTGTTATGAAGAAGAACGGTCAAGAAACTCCACAATTACTCTTTAAAAAAAACTGTGTGTTCCAATATTTATATACATACATTAATTTATATACGACAGGATGATGTACCTAATATGACACAACTATACTACATATAGGCACAGATAATATAATACTAGCATACTAATGCCTCAACCCATACGAAGAAACCGTGCCGACGTACCTAGCGTTTTTCACCTGATTATGATGATTATTTTTATAAGTACTTGGATCGCATTCGGTTCCATTCCACGGCTATAGATTGTGTTAGCAGCGACTTGCAAGTAAAAAGCTTTGCGTTTGTTCTGCGTTCGTGACAATTTTTATCTTGAAATACAGTGACGATTTGTTTTATTGTTTTTTTTGCACATTTTTACAGTTTCATGGTACCAATACAATACAAATTTAAACAATCGAGTGACATATCAACCAAATTTTAAATATGTTAACCAATGGTTTAAAATTTCGGTTAAAGCGTTTATTACTCAATTGTTAGTCTAACAAATGGTCAAATATAAAACGCTTCAACATATTTGACCATTTGTGAGTCTAACAACTGAAAAAAATGGTGTTTTACCGAAATTTGCAACCATAGGTAAGCATATTTAACCATTGGTTGACTACGGATTAAAAAACTGGGTCTGCACCTGTAGCCAAGTTAACAATCTACAATCGATAACTCAAGTAGAAAACGAATCAATGTATTGAAATACCACATCTGAACGTTAATTCACGTGGTCAGACCATACAAATAGAAGACGTTAACGATTGTAGAAAGAGATTCGATACGAAACGTTTGTAACTTGGCTGGGGGATGCTTCGGTAGCAGCGTAGCTTTTAAACTTATTTCAGCCAGCCTTGTTATTCTGTAAAGTACACATCTCATTGTAAAAACCCAGTTGAAGTCAGCTATCAACCCGAATGCTAGAGTTTCACGGCTCACTTCAATCTCATTTCAAAATAGTTTTCACAGTGACATTTTTACAGGATAAAAGGTTTAATGTAATCGAAATTAATCTTAAGGCGATATATACGCCCCAATGTAAACGCAGTACTGGCTGTGCGCCCGCTCGATGCCAAAATATTAAAATTGAACCTCCTTTTGAACAGTTTTGTTTGCAAAATATTATTTGATTTACTTATGCTATGTCAGTTATGAAGAAATTCTAGCCATCAATTTTTCTGTGTAAAATTTATTTTGGAGGAGTATCCAAAAGTTGCGAAAAATATCGTGTTGCAATTTTTTTTTTTAAAGCAATTCTATTTGTTATACGAAAAAACCATGTTAAAAAATAATGTACAGGAAACAATAATAAATATTTATTTTTTTCAAACCTTTTAACCTAGCCGTTACTAAGGAGTATGCTTTAGAAAGTTACCGTTTTACGGCACTAAAGCGCATGTAGGCCCTTAATTTGGTTGATTGATTCTAATGAAGCGATGATTGTTTTAGCCGCTACAAAATCAGTCATTAATTTTCGCTAACTGTAACTTGATTAAAATCGAGAAAGTCGTGGAATATTAAAATGCTGTTAGCTGTTACAACAAATAAACCAGTATTATCTATTGCCTGCACGACCGTCACTTCTCACTCAGGTTGTCGTAACATTAAAATACTCCCTTGACATTTCGTAACAGCGCCACGAATTCACGACTGAACTTATTCTGCCCTATCATTAATAATATACCCACAATCAGAACTACGTAATTTATCAATGGCATAGTCAGGAAATGTGGCTGATTTAATTAATGATTCAACAATTTGAAAAACGTGACGACCATAGTGTAGACTAAACTACTTAGATTGGTCCTATTACATTTTAGAAATTGCCGTTACGACTGCAGTCCTTCTATTTGAACTTGGAAACAGAGAAAACTGAAGCAGTCGATTACTGCAGAACCTAATTATGTCTTTTTTTTAAACCAATGGTAAATTCCTGTGCCCAGTAGTAGGCGAAATGGATCTCTGGATGTTTTTGGTGAATGCCTCAGTACCTAAGCACGTGTTGTCTGCTGTGATTGGCTGTTGAAAATTCTTTAAACCAATCACAGCAAATAACGCGTGCTTGACAGTTTTTCACATTAATTCTGCGATAATTTAGAGGTGAGAAACTCGGCCTAAGTTCCGCAAAATTTAAAAATTATATTCTTCAATAGCTTGCCATACGCCATTAATGTAGAGTAGGTATACTTGTAGTACATTTATTCTGTCCATGCTGCGTTCGCAAAAAATCATCTCTACTCAAACCCTTTGAACTAAAACGGTCTTCGCCAAGTAAAAGACCACCTTTGTACCTCTTAGGTACTTCTTTCTAGGACAGTTACGTTGACAAGGACCTGTTTACGCACAAGGGTTAATCTATACTCATAAATACGAAAGAACTAGATATGTTTGTTTGTTTGTAATCTTTTCACGACTAAACGGTTGAACCGATATATATGAAATTTTGGTATGGAGATGTAGTATATAGTTTGTCACCCTGGGAAGGCCAGAATATTCTTTATTTTATCACAGTTGTGTGTATCCCTTGGGAAGACAAAACACGTTATACGCAGGCGAAGCTGCGGGGAGAAGCTAGTACGTTATATTACAAGTAGAACACAGTGAACGTTCCCGAGTGCCTTGACACAGTTCGACGAGGTTCATTCATAGGCAGGTGCGGTACAACGGACCCCTTTGAACTGAACTTGTTTTATGTAGGTAGGTAGATAGGTAATTTCGTGTATCTAGCTAGATACGTGGTAATTATTATGCCAATGATTATCTAGCTCAATTGTAATTATTATGGTAATGGTTTGATTTGAGTATAGAGTTGTTTGGTAGTGAATAGTTGTTGACATAATTATTATGCGGATCTTAGAGGTTTTGTGATTTTTTCCAAAGTGACCACGAAATCTTAATAACAGCTATTTGGTGTGTGTTGTTTGGTAAAATTGAAAGGCAGGTTGGAAAATCTGATGTGGAAATGGGGTTTTCAGTGTCCAATTGCCTGTAGGTACGCATGTGGAATCTTTTTTCGTTTTTGTTTCGTTGAATTCAGATGCTGAAAGTCCAAAAAAAATGATGTTACCAAATGCTTTGTAATAACATTTAACTGATTTAAAAGAGTCCGTGGAGTTTCTTGTAAGTTCTGCTCCACAGAGACCTACCGACGCTGAAAATTCAAATGTACCTTTACATTAAATGTTTTTATTGAAATAAAGGATTTTGATTTTGATGAAAGTGGATCGTAGTTTTTACTTCTTCCTCTAAAGAATACAATCAAGATTATCTAAACCCCGGTAAGTTGCCTTTTGAACATATCCACATTCCTGAAAACCTGAATTTATTAGTACGTTTAGGTACCCACAGCTAAACAGAAATTAAATTATAAATGGAAAGGAAAAGGAACACCTGAACCCAGCTCAGGTCATAAGGAAACTGCCGCATTACACATTTACGAGGGAGGAAGATATCTCGACCCCACAGGAATTTATGACGATGAAATATTCAACCTTGTTGGCACCTTTACATTTAAGATTACCTGTTTTCGTAATTCAAATCTGGTTTCACTTAATTTCAGCCATGTCAATGTTGTCAATTTTAATTCAACTAGCTGTCCCACGCGGCTTCGCTCCCGTCAACTGTCTACCTACCCTACCCTACCTACCCCACATACATGAATTTTGCGTAACTTTAACCACTTACGCAGCGCATGCAACGAAAGCTCTCAAAAAGGAATAATTCTTCCCGTTTTTGCAACATTTTTCATTTATGCTCCGCTGCTATTGGTTGTAACGTGATGTTATATAGCCTATAACCTTCCTCGATAAATGGACTATCCAAGACAAAAAGAATTTTTCAATTCCAACTAGTAGTTCCTAAGATTTGCGCGTTCAAACAAACAAACAAACTCTTCAGCTTTATAATATTAGTATAGATTTATTTTCAAAAAACCTCAACCTCTACGTCTACGTTTTTTGTTCTTTTATATGAAAAATAACTCATCTGTAATAGGTATTTTAATTAGAACTTGTAATTGACACAAAAAATGTTATAATACGTCTGTAAGTATTTTATTACGCTTATCTTGCATAGTTTAACATTAAAACTATTTTTGTTTTAACACGGAGTTCAACAAAAAGACGGACAACAACGGAATCCAAACTACTCCACTAATTTATTTTACTACATTTTAATTTTATAAAATAAAAAATCTACTAATGAGATCGTAACAACAAAGCGCTACAACGTACACATAACATTTATAAATTCTGTTTCATTTGAAACACAAAGAACGTGATGTGTACTCTAAAAAAATGTATTGCTACAGCAATAAACATACACACAGACAAACATACGTATATTACCCACGCAGTACGCACGTATGGGCAAATAAACAAATGCAAATACATTTTGTACTTTCCATGTAAGGCTGTCTACATACATTCTCCATCTTTTTCTACGTAATCAAAGAATTGCTATACTTAAATGAAAAAGCCTCTTAACCAGCTTCCATTATTGCGGTGCCATAAAAACAATGTGAGAACTAATTTCTATGATGTAGCAGTTTTATTCAATGGGAATTTTGCTCCATCGATATTACTCGCATTATGTCTAGTGTAGAACGTTTTTATTTCATTTCAATAATGTTTCTAAATGTTGAAGCTACGCATATCCCCGAGAAAACGTGTCTAGTGCTTCCCAATCTACAGTGGACGTGGTAAAATAAGGGTTCCCCCCGCAAATGTCAAAATAGTAGAGAAATCTGAAAGGGGACATGCGCAGTAGGGATCCGATCAATGCACCCCGTCGAGTGCGCGCGCCACCCTCGCCCCGGCCGCCGCTATCTACGCAGTTGCCACAAAAACACCAGCCAAAACCTAGCGCACTCAGCGGATCGCCCTTGAGCAACAAAAAATATACAATCAATCGGCTCATCCGCCTGTTAGTACCCAAATAATGTTAAGTGAACGCGGGGCGCCTCCTCCAACTAGCGTGTGATTCAGCTCGTTAAGGACACCCACACCTTCCGAGCCGTCTGCGGAACGAGGCAGTGTTGCACCTAGTCAGGTCGCCGTCGCGTGACTCACCGGATTATCCAGAAGATTTCGATCGTTAAATTCGCTACGATAGTGGAGTCTTGAACCGGTGTCGGTGTGTAACCGTATAGGTAATTAGTGCAAGTTCGGATGCCGGTGGTCCGGCCGCGTGCCGACGTTCAGCCGGCGCCGGCGGGCGCTACCGAGGAGTGAGCTGGCCGCTAGCCGCAGGGATGGACGACGGAGACACCATCTTCTATGACGACGACGGTGAAGCGCAATGCGATATGGTACGTGATACTTCTATAGCGTTAACCTTGACAAAAACCTTCGATAATCCTAAACAACGCAATTAGTGCGCTACATGTTGAAATTATTCCGATGCTTTCAATGTAAAACTGTAGATTAAGTGGATTTCAGTGGTTATTAAGTGAATTTCAGTGGTTATATAACGCGGAAACATCGCTAAGAATGTGTGCACAAAATGGACGGTCTGGCAGATTTTGCAATGATGCAATACCGTGTAGGTATCTTTTCGATATCGGAGATCAATTTCTTCTGCGGTTTTTGTAGCACATTAATGGTCGTTTAATAGCATCATATCATAACTGACAGTGTCATTGATTTACATCGAGAGCGCTGCATCGTTTGAGACCTTGAAACTTGGAAGCGCTTGGATTATTCCGTGACTGTTTTGCTTCAAAATCGTAAATTTAAAACTACTGAAAATCAACATTTTTGCTGAACATAATATCCCATTGTTGTCATTCATGCAATGTAAACAATTATTTTTAATTCCTGAGATTTATTACTTTAGCTGCCAATTTTCTAAGCATTTCAAAAGAATATTCGCGTTCTATAAGAAATCGCTCAGTACCGTTATGGCCGTTTGTACCGTAAAAGCGAAATCATGTATCGCCTAAACATTCAACGAGGCATTTATGTGGGAACATGTAGTTAATTGGCTCTAACTTTAGAATTAGTCAATTAAAAACATATTCCTACCTTGTAACAATTAATTAATTGCCTTTCCATGATAAGCAGTTTGGTAACTTTGATTGCACTCTAATTACTACAGTAAACATTACTAACTACATAAAGAATTAAGATACCAAAGTTAATGATAGAGACAAATGGAAAGATGGAAGTGAGGCCTATGCAATGGAATACGACAGGCCCATAACAACATAAAAATTAAGTAAAAGCATCTGATCAAATCTGATGAAAAAAGAGTATAAAGAAAATGATTAGATTAGTTTCTACATACTTGCCTAGACTTTATTAATTACTGGTCAGGTATCTGTTATATTTTATTACTCGCTAACTACTAGTTTCCAAAGAAAATCCAATTATTTTAATAATAAAATATTCGTTTTCATTTTCATTAGCAGTAAAATCTATCGTTTTGGCCGTCTCTGCTGTTACAACCGATGCCTGCATAAATTAGATTTATTTTTACCACTATGACAAAAAATTAAAGACTTTGACAGCACATCCACCAACCAGGACTACGCCGAGTGGTGGATTACTACTCCCTCAACTATTAATAAGGAGAGGTCTGAATGCTTTCGAATACTCTCTATCGAATTCATGTTGTGGTGACTACATGAGTCTGAGATAACGTCTAATAGAAAGAAAATAGTTTGCGCTGAGACAAAAATGTATTTACGTCGCCGCAACATTGCTAAGTATTCACAGCTTACAGGGATATGGGCAAGGTGGCAGAATATAATGATGACAAACCCAAATTTCACGAAATCACGACACAAAATGTTTATTCCCACACAAAAACACATGTCATCAATAACACTGCAACAAGTTGAAGCACATAACCTAATATTACGCAATCAGAGTCATGCAGGTTCCTCACGGTGCAGTAATCAATCATTAAACAGACAAATGGGCACAACGTCATCGCGGTTCAGAGAAAGTCACACGAAATTGCTGTATTAATCTTCATTATGTCGAAGCACCCACGATTCTTCACTAATTGTTAAGAACAATACGTTATTACTTTTGAACTTACACCTTCATTTTTTTGGTCTTTCAATGCGAGGCCTATTGTTGCTTTTAATAATCGCCATTTTTATGTCAGAATTGTTATTATATTGCGTCATGAACTTTCAAGTTCATATAGGAGCTCGAGGCCAAACAATAACTGCCGTACGGGTCGGTCTTCTGCTAAGCAACTTCTACCGTGCATTCGGAAAAGTAGCTTGTTATGGAGAAGAACGCACACGAAACACCATACTTACTCTTTTAAACATAATAAGTGGTTTACAATATGTACATACATTCATAAATTCATATATGTGAGGACGATGCACACAGAATAGCACTACATACTATACTACGTACAGGTATAAAGTATTAAAAGCATTAACAGGTAAATTCATTAATTTGATAAATAGGAACATGGTTCTCACATACTTACAAATATTGCAAACATAGGTAAAATACTTAATTCAACAACAACGGAACAGTGAGTGAGTCAATTTCATGAACGAACAAAAAAGAAATATAGTAACTATAAATAGGTAGTATATAAATAAAAAAAAAATGATTTTGTCTATACGAAAGATTGTCCTATGCAGCAGGACCAGCATGTTTCCAAGCAAGCAAAAAAGTTAATCGCCATCTTTAATTTAATAATTGCTCTGGTGGTAGTAAGGTTATTTTGAGTGTGTGTACGGGACAGATGTATTTGACTTTTATACATCTGTCCCTCACGCGCACTTAAAATAACCTTATTCTAAGAGCTTTTAGTCACCACCCTGACATGAAAGTTCATGAAAGCTAACGATTGGTTACAGGTGATGAGATAGTTGATAAGTTTAAAATTGCTAGTTCACTTTTAGCTTCGTGTCATTCGAACGAAGTTATGGTTTATTATAATTAGTTTCACTCACGTGGGTATAGCTCGCAGCCTTGAATGATAAACTTCATTGCTTCCAATGTTTTCACTTTGTTTGGTTAAGATTTTATTGTTTGGATTCGATTAAAAGTGTTGCTGTGAAAATAGTGAAGCGAGATTTTATAGCCAGTTCTTAATTTTGCCGTATAATCATTATTGACCGCAGATTGATCATTACTAGCGACACTACAGTTGGTGTAATATGACAGCGTGTGTTTTTCAAAACCAATTGGTTCGATAAAAGTTTTAGTTTTAATATCAAAATCAGGCCCGCGACTTCTTTGAGTTTTTTCACTATTTCTTGTAATTCGGATTTTTGCATCCTAAGCTTTTCGTTGAAACTGATAGAGGCCATGTTTAAACGAACTAATTGACCTTTTGTTTTATTAATTACTTGAGCAGTAATTATTACATTCATTTATGTATTGAGAAATCCATTCAATTCTCCGGATTATTCCTTTGTGTTCTTAGTTATTATTTATTATAGCGTCGTTGGTCTTGAAGATGCAATAACTATTCATAATGAGATGGTTTCATTCATACAATATCAAATTAATCAGACATTATATCTAGATAGGTATCTGCCAGCTACCTTTAAAATATTTCATTTCTGATAAGGTATTTAGGTATTTATTTGATGACTAGCTTTTAACATTGGATTCTCGCTGTTTTCATCTTGTTAGATAGGGCCTTATTGGTAGATTAAGCTAGTCAAAACAATGATCTGTCGGGAATAATCGGGTTAGCGTTTGTCGGGATTTAGACTGTCGGAATTACGTGGTACAATCACTCCTTAGGTATCAAACCTACTTTTCAGCATAGCTAAACAGTGAACGACCTAAAAATATTTGTGTCCATCTTTGTTTTCGACAACCATCGTCTCTTTTAACTATTAGGCGTGAAATCAGAAATATGAGCTTCACTTAAAATTTTGTCACTTGATGCTAATTTCAAGTCGCCTAAGGACGTTTCATGTGCTAATGAAAAGCTATAAATTTAAATCACCATTAAATAAGGCATTATGTCTTCGTTAACACCAATTGTTTTAGTGTTAATTACTTTAAAGTTAAAATGTTTTACAGTAAGGTTATTTATTGACTGTCAGATTGACACACACAAATAGCCATGTTATTTGATGTTATAGGTAGCCATTGTGTAGGACAAAGATCTAGCAAGCTATAAAACGCGCGAAAACCGTAGTTTAGCCCGCGTTAAAAGTGTTTTTTATCCCAAGGGAACGTACTGCCGTTTTAATCTAGGTCACCAACCCGCACTGGGCCCGCGTGGTGGATAATGGTCCATTCCCTGTTTATCAAAGAGGAGGCCTCCGCCCCAGCAGTGGGAAAGTTAAAAGGCTAATGATGATGATGAGTCTAGGTCATGGTCTACCTCTTTGCCAAGTTTTATCGCGATATGTGAAGTCGTTGAGGTGTTATTGATCAACAAGCATGCATACAGGTTTTCTCTTTTAAAACAGTTACAAGTAAGTAGGATGACATAATTTTGTGATTAGAATATACGGATTATTTAATTTGTAAGATTTGTTTCTGTTTTGTTGCGCTAGATATCTCTTTTTTCCACCTGAAACCGTTGATGTTTTGAAATTTTAGAAGACTGTCTTTATATAGAATTTGAAGTTGAAAAGTGCTAGTTCTCAGCCTAATTTGACCAAATTCCATCGCTTACCATCAGGCGAGATAATGGTCAAACGCGAGACTAGCGAAAAAAATGGCTTATGATTTTGTAAGTCAATGTAGGTAAGTAGAAAATTTATTTCTCTGACTTTGAGAGAGAGAGAAATGAGTTAATGTTAAGAGTAAATGCGGTCGCAGACATTCGACTGAATTTCCTAAGTAAAAAGTCATAATTCGAGGTTTGGATCTCGTCTATTTCCTCGTCCAATATTAGACCAATTTTAAAGATATTCCATAAACTGAATTAGAAGTACTTTGCCCCTCTGTTTTCCTTTTTGATGATACATTATCTTTAGAAGCACTAGAACCCTCAAAAGATGCTCAAAATTGCGCTGTCAACAGAGGCCTAGTGTACAGATTTTACAACTTTAAATGAAAATCCGGCCAAGTGCGAGTCGGACTCGCGCACAAAGGTTTCCGTACCATTATCGCAAAAAAAGGCAAAAAAATCACGTTTGTTTTATTGGAGCCCCACTTAAATATTTATTTTATTCTGTTTTTAGTATTTGTTGTAATAGCGGCAACGGAAATACATCATCTGTGAAAATTTCAACTATCTAGCTGTCACGGTTCATGAGATACAGCCTGGTGACAGACAAACAGACGGACCGTGGAGTCTTAGTAATAGGGTCCGTTTTTACCCTTTGGGTACGGAACCCTAAAAAGGAAAACATAGGGGCACAGTCTATATCACTTTTTCAGTTTAAGCAATGGCTTTTAAATTGGTGCAATATTGGAGGAGGAAATAGGTGAGAGCCAAACATTGAATTATCACTTTTAATTTGAGAAATTCAGTCGAATGTCTGCGACCGTATTCCCTCTTAACGTTCGTTCGTTTATTCAGAGTCAACATCTGTAACTACACAAGTAAAGTGTCAAAGGTGCTTACACCCAGGACGATTTTAGCGGCACTACGTTTCAAGTTTTAGCAATGGCTTTGCATTGTAAGTTATGGTGAACGGCGATGGCCTTTGCAACCGTGCGATTATGGTGCAATTGCATTCTAATGGTGTACCTATGATCATACTTTTGTATGCATGTTGCATCAACATTGTTTTCTTATGGGGTCTTTGGATTCTTCGGAGATTGTTATTTTTTATTGTTTGTGGTTAAAGTCACGCAACCCAGTAACTAATTTCCTTATTAATTAAAATTTCTTTAAAAAAATGATATTTGAACCCGAATCTCTTCAAAGTTAGAGAGAACAGGCTCCTTCTGGGTAAGCTCACTCCATCGTCGACTACGTCTCTGTCACCTCTGACTAGAGTCATGACATAAAATAAAATAATAAATACATGAAACGTACTTTGTTTGCCACTAAATACAATCAAATTATAATTATAGTACAGCGATAAATCTGATGGGAATAAATTAGATACCTGTCTAGTTACCTAAATCTTTTGCTGTCTAGCGATGATTGCTAACAAAAACTATATTTACGTTGTCATATCTACGAATAGCGCCGTGTCCGAGCTACCAGAGCACTATGAATAGTAAAGCACTATAATATGCACACATTATCGTTGCAAGCCACAATCTCGAAGGCGCGCGGTGCCTGCTAAACACCATCAATTTATTATTACAGCTAAGAATGTAGAAAGCCGTTATCTGGGACGGAGCGATGAGGAACTGGAACCATCTAAAGGGCTCAAAATCAGTAGTTTCACAGTTATTGATATCTAGGGGTTCTAGAAAAGGTAATATGCTATCAGCGATGAAACTGGTCGAATAGTCAAGATGTAAAAGATTGTCTACGTGAAATTCGGTTAGCGCTTTCAATCCTATACTTAAATTTTTGACTTAGACTCAGTTTTTTGATCTGTAGTTAACTCAACCTAAGGTTAAATATTCTAACTGATTGGTATTTCAATCAATAACGAACCATTTAAGCATTGAAATCTGCTGGTGGCTTTATATTCAGGTCAAACGTTTGCAGCCAGGTTGATATAAACTAACTAAATAAACTAACGCCAAGCGACGAGTGGGTCGTTCTCAATGTCACTCATGTCAATCTCCTTGAACTTGCTGACCACCTCTAGCTTCTTCTTCATCATAAGCCAGCCGATGTGAGAGAAGAACAGCCCTCGCTCACGGTTGTGAGGATCAGAATCTGTGTCACTGTTCTTATGGTGGACGCGGTGGTTGCGGACCCATTGATGCAACGGGTTCTGATAAAAAAACAAAGGAAATTTATTCGTAGCTTTTATATAAAAAAGGTTCTTTTTTAATCAAGCTTTTATATGGAAAACTGCGCTGTCACGAGAAACAAACATGTGTGCAAAATTTCATCTCTATCAGACACTGAGATGTGCGTCAAATTTAGGACCTCCAGCGCTTTAGTGCCGTAAAACGATTACTTTCTAAAACGTACTCCTTAGTAACAACTAAGTTAAAAGAAACGAAATAAAAAAAATTGTTTCATGTACATTTTTTGTGAAAAAGATTTTTTCGTGTTGTTAATAGTTTTGTTTGAAAAAAATAATGAACATCACGATATTTTTTCGCTACTTTTGGATACTCCTTTAAAATATTTTTACACAGAATTTATGGCTAGAATTTCTTCATAACTGAAATAGCATATTATGTAAATCAAAGAATATTTTGCAAACTAAACTGTCCAAAAGCAAGTTCAACATTGATATTCTGGCTCCGAGCGGGCGCAAGGTCAGAACTGCGTTAACATTGGAGAATATATGCGCCTTAACTTGCAAGATTTGATTACGGACACCCGGACAGGTTAATCTAAATAAAAGAAAAACTCTAATTAGTAAACTACTATTATTTTGTCCAAAAATCTTGATGGATAGAAAAATAAACATCGGTCTGTTGCTTCAATTTCTTGTAATCAAAATTACAGTTTTTCTCATTTACAGTTCCGAACATTTGCATATAAAAGTATCTACTGCCGGTAAAACGGTGCATTAAACTTTATGTTCGCACCGCCGAGCTTTGCACCCGAAATGGCCTAAGGCAGTCTAGACTCCGCTATGTTTTACGATGCACTTTGAAATTGCCGTCTGCAAATAATAGAAAATAAATTTCTGATATTACCTGTGCAGCAGATGCAAAGCCGAATAATATGAAAGCCCGCAATGGTGTGGAAGCTTTAAATGCTCTGTGTGCCCATTATCTATGTGCTCCACCAGATACGCCAAACCCACTGAACCCAAACATCGCATACCTACGCTGAAAACAAAAGATTTGTTTTGAAACTCTTTGATTAATTACGATGCCGATGAGAGAGCTATCCGAAACGATTCATGTGTGCAATGTGATTTTGTTAAAAACAAATCTAAATTAATTTTAAGCCATGATGAAATGTACAGTCAAGGGTCAAAAGTGCAGTCACACTCTACCAAAACAGCAGCGACAATTTTTTTTTAAGTAAATGAATTTCATCTTTTCACGGTTAGTAGGTATAATCTATACTTTAATTTCTATACAACATATTTAATTACTTGTGGATAATTTAACTTCTTCTTCAAAAACTAGCCGTTTGAGTTTTCGGCGAGTAAGACTGCACTTTTGACCCCTGACTGTACCATTCAGAGACTTACCAAAAGCATCAGTCTGCCTTTTCAGAGGTAACACTAGTACATGGTAGCCAAGCGCGATGAAAGTCGTCATCCACTTTAGTTCAGTCTTCAATCAAATCCTCTTTTCTACTTCTCATACTTTCAACAGAATAAAGCACCCCTTTTTAGTCTTCGCCATTTAATTTATAACATTTTCTTTTATTCCTTATCACCGTCTACGCCGATGACGTGTAAAACATTTTTGATTTCCGTTTGCAGCCTTTTTTATTAATAAAAAGTATCTAAATAATGAATGCAAATAGAAAGAAAGAAAGAAAAAAGTTAATTCAAAAAATCTAAAAACCCGACTGTATAAAAAGCGAACAAAAAGACGTAAACAAGATGAAAATCATGCTGTGCAGTCGGATGGTACATTTCGCGAGCTATCTGGCCACCTTAGATTTTTTGAATTAACTTTTTTTATTTACAACTTTTTAGTTCTTTTTTTAGAATTAGGTATATATAAGTGTTATATATTTTTGAAATCACCTCTTAAAACCCTTTACTTTGATACCCCACACGATAGATTCGGATGAAAAAAAAAATTGGTCCCCCTCAATATGGCGCCCAAAATCGGCCATTTTTCTATTATCCAATTTTAATGCCAGTGACACTCGCAGGGTTAAGACGAATCGATTGACGTAAGAATCATCAAAATCGACCAATGCGTTTGGTCTCTAGAACGCCACATAGGAACAAAACATACTTACATACATACATAGACTGCTAAACACATTACCCTCCTTTGCCAGTCGAGTAAAAATCAAATAATGCATCAAATAATACTATATATTATTAAATAATCAATTCTACATGCTAATTAATAAAGAAATGCATAATGTACCTACCTATTGTCATATTTTTGAATAGTTACATACTTACTTATACTAACTACTGTTATGTAAAAGAAAAGCAAAAAAAAAAAACTTGGAGTCGAACATAGAACCTCCTCCTTTTTGGTAAGTCGGTTAAAAAGTACGATTTCCGCGAAACACAACTACCAAAAAAGACCCTGTCTCCTATTATATATAGGTATTTTATTGAGTTATGCAAGCAAAAATTTACTGAACATATGTATTTTTGCTCTTCTTATGAAACACAACTTACACGTGTTTTAATTTGGCACCAAATAATCCCATAACATAAGACTTTTTGTATAGTTTGTAAAGTTCATAAGGTCTTGGCCGTGTGGCTAGCTGCCAAGTGCATGCTAGTCGCATTGCACTGCATTCGTTCATCTTCTGTCGTCTCGCGTGGGTGCTAACTATTTGCGGTATGAGATCATGATAAGGACTTGTTCCTTAAGGTTCCCCTAGTCGACGGCACGAACTATTTTGTGCGCGAGGTTAAAATGCATTTTATCTCATCCGACAACACGTGCGAAAGAGATAGATGCTGTGATGAGCAGTAAGAAGCTAGTTCACGTACGAATAAGCACTTTTGCAATTTTTTATCGAAATGGTTTATGATTTAGGCCGAAAACGAGCGCGCGAAATTTTATAAACAGATCTTTGGGAGTCTAGATATCATGAAAAAACGACTAAAAGTATATATATTTTCAAAAAAAATATTTGCGTTGTTGAATTACTAATCTATCCCTGTATGGAGGCCTTTTTGCAATTTTCCTTCTTCTTATGGTATTTATTTCCGCCCGAAGATGCGTTAAAATTGGTGTTGAAATATGGAACTTTCGACGCTCATAACTTTCAAATATTTTATTTTTTTACTTTTTGTTTCCATACAGGGCTAGATAGTGATGAGTCAAATTGATATAATTTTTAATTTTGAACGTGCATCGTCAAACAGTGGAGTAATCGCCAGACTACTTTTGTATTTACTAGTGTAACCTTAACATGACTAGCTAAGAAGCGTCCTACGACTCTAGGATGTGCTTTGTCCTTGTTTGAAGATGCTAGTGGTTTTGGCGTTGTTTTAGATAATATAATTTGGGTATATGTGGTTACCGAGAATAGATATACTAATAAATTATTTCGCATAAAAACATAAACTTTCGCATCAATTTGCTCTCCAGAAACTGCCAGGCCCTATAAGGCTCTGCTTGTACTAAAATATTACAGTTCTTTAGCTATAAAACAAAACACGACGACTATTGAATACAACATTGTTTTACAACCCCGTACAGCCATAGAGATAGAAGTTTATTGATCGCACGTCTCCATAGCCCTCTCCCGCCGCCGCCGGTGACATTGTAAAGCTGTCGAGCGCATACTTCACATCACTAGTCACTTTACTTTTTTTATTATATGTGACGTCTCGTAGTTCAATCACAGTGATTGGCGATCTTATGAAGACTAAACTAGAGCCTCCAGCGAGACACACTTTTGCATCGGAGTCAGCTGTTTTATACAAACGCATAGACAGGGGAGGGTTGCGAAAGCTTCCATTTTTGTTTTTCGAACATTTGCAGAAGTGAGGGGTTAATGTCCTTGAGTATAATGCTATGGGTAGTATTCATTGTGTATGTTTTAGTTCTTTATTGAAAATATTCTTTCTAAAGACAGTTCGAACTAGTATTATTATCGGTTTTGTGTGTACAATGACTGCGTACATCGCCATGATTGTTGCTTAGTTTACTTGGTACATAAGCATCCTACTTCGTACTCATATTATAAATGTCAGTCTGTATGATTGGATGTTTTTTATCAATCATGTCTCAACTCTTGAACGGATTTCAATTCAAATTGACATGCAGGTGGAGTGTGACCTGGATTTGAATAACAGTTACTTGCTGTTCGGGTTGTTCCCTTGGTATAATTGCCGACTCCTTTGCTAATTAATATGTTCAATCGTGTCTTTAAAAGCCTTGAGTTAAAATGATATCCAAAGCCCCACCCACAGCCCAATCGCAGATGCCAATGCAGGACCAGATAAGGCACAGAGGTGCTGTTGATAGAATATAATTAAAATTTCATAAATAAATAATGAGTATCATTGATTACTTCGTTACATTGAAATGTCTGTTAAGAGTTTTCTACCCACTCATACTAAATTGACCTTTACTAAACCGATCCTTTATTACTGAGCAGGTGGGTAGCAGTTGTAGCTATGGTACTTACTGCAATCTGCAACGGGCATCGCGTTCTCTAATTTAGATAGGTCCATCGCCCAAAATCTTTTTAGGGTTCCGTGCCCAAAGGGTAAAAACGGGACCCTATTACTAAGACTCCACTGTCCATCTGTCTGTCTGTCACCAGGCTGTGAACCGTGATAGCTTACAGTAGAAATGATCAAATACTAAAAACAGAATAAAATCAATATTTAAATGGAGCTCCCATACAACAAATGTGTTTTTTTTTGCTGTTTTTTTGCGATAAATGTACGGAACCCTTCCTGCACGAATCCGACTCGCACTTAACCGATTTTTTTGCTATTCAAGTGATTATTATTCGTAAGTGATTATTATTATTTCATTTATTCATTTTATATACATATTTTTACATTTTTAAATATTATTCTATAAAAAATATAATAAAAAAACATTTAAAAATACAAAAATAGGAGCCCACCGGTATCGGGAACAGGGTCCAAGCTACCGGTGGTCAGGGCTCCTGAGAGAGGAACCTCCTAACGATACGCGCCGTGTCCAGGAGTACCGCTTTCTGAATCAAGCCCTTGATCCAGCTGCCCAACGAGAGCCTCCTCAGATGTTCGTTGAGGCTCTTCTCTATTATGCCATTGGCCGTCACGACTATCGGCACAATGACTGCTGTATTCACATCCCACATGTCGACAACCTCGCGAGCCAGATCAAGATATTGCTTTTCTTATCTCTCTCAGCCTTCACGAGGTTCTCGTCTTGGGGGACCGCTATATCAACAATCATTGCGCGACGCTCTAGTCGGTCCACCACCACAATATCAGGCTTATTGGCAACAATAGTCCTGTCAGTGATGATAGACCGATCCCAATACAACGTGACATTGCCATTTTCGAGAACTGGGTCGGGCACATACTTATAGTAAGGCATTTCCGATTATTATTACACTTATTATTATTATTATTAGCGTGCTCCACCGTCGACCACATCATTGCTTACCATCAGGTGAGATAGTGGTCAAGCGCGAGCCTATAACAAATAAAAAAAAAAGTTAATATAGGTATATAATAGATACTTTCATCTTGTTAACCAAAACTATTCATAGTTCCTGAGCAGAAAATTCATGATTTGAAGCTTTTCCACAAACGCTGTGCCTCCAGAAACTGTTGAAACATAACAATTGAAAAAAAAACAGTAGATTAATAAGACCACAAAAGCAGAAACTAGCATTATCTATTAGTTTTTCCTGGAACCTCGCTCCCGTTGCTTATTCTACAGGAACAGTATTTTTCGGCATAGAAAGAAGTCGAATTAGATATTAGATGGTAAAGCTTTCAATTACTGAAGAATTTTTGTAATCGGCAGCGCAATTGCGCAAGTGCGTTTGTAAAGTGTGAATTCGACAAGACAAAGTGTTTGACACCATGAAAGATTATGTCACATTCTCTTTAAATAATGAGGTATTGCCAAAAATTTTTGGACTCTTTCGAAAAGAGTATCTTCACCAATCAAAGGGTCCAATGTTTTTTGCTGCAATTAATACTTCCTCATAATATTATTACCTTCTACTAAAAAAACAATGTCTCCTCTTTGTTTTAAAGGTTTAGATTCTCTATCAAGGCCGTAACTCAAAGAGGTAGTATAGGAAAATATGATAACGTAACTGCGGTCAGTCGTCCATAACGGTACACAGGGATGCGTGTGCGCACGTTGCAGCCAATCGTCCACTTGCGGCCAACTTTGCGGTCAGCGCTGGATTGCAGTCGGCCGGCTAGCTATCATTTTATTAAAACGCATTAATTATTAAATAGCTGATAGCGTGGGATACGATACGTGTTGGGTTGGGAAGCTGAAGCAACTTAGATATATTTTACTATATAAGTATAGTAATAAGTACTTAGTCGGCTATGTATGCATCCTGTTGGACCCATTGATTTAATTAGGGTTCCGTACCGAAAGGGTAAAAACGGGACCCTATTACCAAGACTCCACGGTCCGTCTGTCTGTCTGTAACCAGGCTGTATCTCATGAACCGTGATAGCTAGACAGTTGACATTTTCACAGATGATGTATTTCTAAAAATACTAAAAACAGAATAAAATTAATATTTATGTAGGGCTCCCATTCAGCAAACATGATTTTTTGCCGTTTTTTCGATAATGGTACGGAACCCTTCGTGTGCGAGTCTGATTCGCACTTGGCCGGTTTTGTTTTGGTGACCAGTATTGGTGAATATTTTTAAATGGTCAATATTACGGCCCGGAATCATCCGCTTTTGTGTATAAACCTCCTTTCTTCTGCCATACTTCCCATTTCTGTGCGTCCCTCCTCCAGGTGTGACCCGCGATTTTGACACAGTTCACTTGTTCAAAACTGTGTTTCAAAATCTTGTAAGTTTTCCAAATGAAAGCAGCTTGTGAATGTCGCGTGTGTAGGCTTGCCTACATTTTAACGTGACAAACAAAACTCACAAGGTTACCTCTGTTTGTATGCTTATCATAACAAGTTACTACAATAGGCAGTTTGAAATAAGAACGTCTATTGTTATAAAACTAGTAGAAACTTTCGCCGTTTCTTTTGTTATGTCTTTACGAAAGGGCTCACAAATAAATGATCTAAATCTCAGCGTGGTTGTTATACAGAATCGTATTTGTAAAGCTATTGCTCCATTGTATGTAGAAGCGTAATGACAGCAATCTATACCGTCAGATACATAGGGTATGGAGACAGGTCGGCGGTCATTGATAGAGACGGCATTTTCAACACTTTCCATTCAAAACAATTGTGTCTTTGAGCATGGGCGTACCCAGCATGCCAGGCTTTTTTAAGGAGTTGGGTAAAATAAAGAAAACTATTTAAGTGATTTCAGTAGCGGACTAAGCCAGTGGATGCGGGAAAACTAAATGGTATTCCTTCACCGGGACGTAGAAAAGCGCTAAAGAGGGAATGTAAAATTAAAGAATTAGCTAGGCGAGTTTCTAGGATCCCATCACGAGAATTTGAGGTTTTAAGGAAGTGCCCCATCCTACCCCACTGGGTACACCCAGCAGTCTAATTGCGCAAATGAATTCGACAAGGTAAAGGGTTTGACCGCCATCAATCGACCAATCACATGCGAGATGAAAGACGCGATGTGGATTTCCGTCTGTGTGATTGATGGGGTCAAAACTTAATACCTTGCCGAATTCACTTACGCAAATAGGCAGCAGGTCAGTGAGTTTCACCGATTCAGTAGAAACAGACGACAGCCAGTGACAATATCTCAATATGTCTGTGAAGGCTGAAACTTGCTATTGCACACATCATCATCATTTCAGCCGAAAGACGTCCACTGCCGCACATAGCCCTCCCCCAGGCGTCGCCATATTTACCGATCCTGTGCCTCTCGCATCCAGCTAATGACACACAGATATTATTTATGACTAGCTGATCCGGCGAACTTCGTTCCGCCTAACAAATTTCTAAAATAAAAGATTTTTCGATAATAAACGTAGCCTAAGTTACTCCTTATTACATCAGCTACCTGGCAGTAAAAGTCCCGTCAAAATCAGTCCAGCCATTTCAGAGATTAGCCGGAACAAACAGACAGACAGACAGACAAAAATTGTAAAAAATGTAATTTTGGTGTATGTATCGCATATACATGTAGTAAAAAACGGTTATTTCAATGTTACAAACAGACACTCCAATTTTATTTATATGTATAGATGTATAGATAGCGATACCAGTCGTTGCTAGCGCGGTTCTTCCGTGCTCTGTGGTCTAATATTATTCATAAAGTACTTTTACTCAACCCGCGTACGGTGAAATACGGCTGCCATTGTGAGAGAATTCAATGGTCCACAGAAATTCACAGAATCTTATTGCATCCACTTGTTCACATCGAATATGTTTGTATACAAGAGGTGGGAAAATTCTTGATAGATTTCGAAATAAATCGATGTTATCAATGTAGTAATTGAAATCGGTTAATGAGAATCTGTCCGAACGGATGGTTGTTTTGTGAAACAGTGCGTTGTAAAGAGGAAATGAATTTTGATTGAAGATTTTAAATAAAAGAAGGTGAGGTGATAGACTCGCTCCATTGAGGTTAAAATTAATAGTGCACAACATGTTCTCACAAAGGAGCCATTACGATCGTAAATGTTAACCGACAACCAATTACAAGAGCAGACACACGTTTTTTTATGTTTTTCCAATATGATTCTCAAGTCTTCACCGGTTTATCTAGTTCATAATAACGAAGTAGCAATAGAGAGTTAGGGTTGCCAGACGTTAGCTTTTTTTTAAACTTTTTAAATGTTTTAGAAGAGTTCATCACTGGCAACGGTGAAGGAAAACATCGTGAGGAAATCAGGATTATACTTAATATAAGTTTGAATTCGTCAACCCGTCTTGAGCAAGCGTGGTGATCAATGCTAGTGCTTTCTCTGTATGAGAAGAGGCCTTTGCCCTTCAGTGGGACAGTTACAGGCTGGTATTATTAGAAGAATTCATTTGTCTGTGTTATTTTATGGCGATTCGTCTCGCTGGTCGTGCGCAACAACCACAGACACAAATCTAACTAGATGACGCGACTGTATGTACTTCGCGTGCCAAAAAACGGACTAAAGTTACGACAAATGATCGTAATCTGAGCTTTTCATTTAGCATTATCGGTACCGGAAATCCACCGAAATCGAAAAAAATGCCTTTTTAAGCCATATTGAGTTAAAGAATGTATAGAAAAAGTTGGCCGAAGCATTGGTAATGTTTTCTTTCATTGGTAAGTAAATTTGTTTTTACACTGTTTGTGAAAAAGTGGCACGCTTGGTTTTCATACAGATGGAAGGACTTGCGTTATCTATTTAAATGTATGTCTGTGGCAACAACCAACCGTCAATATTTGTTTGTCTTCAGCTTTAACAATCTGTTGGGAGTTGATTAAAAAACAAATCTACATTACTATTTGGGCGCACGGTTGGCGCAGTGGTTGAGCGATTGACTGCTGCGCTGCGTGTCGCGGGTTCGATTCCCGCACGGAACAAATATTTGTATGACCTACAGATAGTTTTTCCGGCTCTGGGTGTTGTGTATGTGAGTTTATATGTTTGTAAACGCACCCACGATACAGGAAGAAATTCCTAGTGCGGGGCAACGTTTTTTTAAAAAATAAAAAAATAAACATTAAAAAAAATACTCTATCTCTGTCTAACCATAAAGGTTATAATCTATGACTCGAGCCCTGTTTCATTCACTTGACCGAAATTCCTAGCTGGTCAAGTGATCACTAAAACACAATCCCGTCAGCCTTGCTAGGGACCACACGTCCTCCGTAATATTACTGAAACTCATATCCGGTATATAAAAGAAAGGGTAATTAAACTGTAATTATTAAACCGCTTTCTTTAGTATCCAGTCCTTAACCCTAACACAAACCCCGCCATAATGATCCTGATAAAAATTCACACGAAAAATCCGACTGCGAAATTTGATCTCATCAGGTTCAAAGTAAATGTAAGCGATATTATTGATTAATTTCATATCGCTTCCACCACAAAGATTATCTTTGTTATTATTTGTCAAATGCAACAATCTGTTAATTATTTGTTAAACGGAATTTAATATAAACACCTTCGTGTTGATAAACTCCATAAATGAAATTGCTTTAGAATATTATAAGAATACGCCATCAGCACTGAAGATGCCCACAAGATACATTTGTATCTACCTTCAGGTTTTTAAAGTGGTAAAACTTCGATCCTATTATTACTTTTGAAAGTTTTACCGGACTTTTGAAAAAAAGTCGAGACATATTAGTCACGAAAAAAAAAAATTGTCTAAAAATTAATACACGACTATAAAAAATCGCGACCTGAAAAGTATAAAACAAGAAAATATTTGTAAAGGATAGCCGTGGTGAGAATAGAAAAAAAATGTCCAAGTAATAAATCCGGGCAAATTAGAAGCCCGGAGAAAGTACGGACCATAAGCCAAATGTCCGAATTAAGCTGGACGAATCGTAACCCTAGGCTCGACACGATTCGGTTTATATCACAAGCGTCTTTTACTAAGCAAAATTGCAAGTACGTTCACCTCACATGGACGCAAAGCGACCGATCATCGATTTCCTTAGAAAAACCGTGAAAGATATCGCCTGTCGATGCAATTTAAATTGCGTCGCGCCATCAGTGAAGTAGGTACCGAAGGCTTACTTGTCTAATTAACAAAGCTAAAGCCAGAATCTCACACCAAAAATCTGCGATCAAGATACAAAAAAGCGTCTATTTTCTCAGCAGCCCTACGTTTCTCTGAACAACAATCATTAACATTGAATTGCGTTCTAATCTAGCTGTTGGCATACTATGGCCTGTTGTGGCCTATTGCTTATGCATGAGAACTTCATAATGATACCATCTTGATTTGTTCTGACATACACGTGTGTTTATGACGAAACCACGCTATAGCTGCTGCGTTTTATTGAGGCAATTGCGGTCATTGAACCATTGCATTTAATATTTTGGAAATCGGAAAATAATACTATTTCGAGTATTGTGACAGTATCTAGTCAAATATGGCAGTTGGCAACAGCTGTTTATTTTTTCATATTTGTCACCAATGATAAATAGATTAAATAAAGTAGTATTTTTACGTGAGTGGAATTCATCTTCCGTCTCCTTTGTCTTAGGGCACGCGGAAGCGTCTGCCAGATTCTTCCTGACTAAAATCACTCGGTGTTCCTCGTCACTTCTGTCTGGGAGGCAGCAACACATTCATATTCTCCACAATCACCCAGCAGTTAGAATAATCAGCATCCTAAATCGCCGTTGTTACCCAACTGCAAGTAAAGGGTTATATATAATTGCGCGTATCATGTATGTATTTAATATTCTTAATTGCCTCATATCTTTCAAACCGCTAGACGGATTTATATTATTAAGACATAGTTAGATACGTCTTGACAGCCCAAGTGTTCTTAGTTAATGACGTTAATTATTGTGGGGACGCCAATTTTTTCCATACCCTTACCCTACCAGTAGGGTATCACAATGAAGGGTTTTAAGTTTTAAAGTATATTATTCAAAAAAAAATTATCACTTAAAAAGTTGTAATTAAATAAAGTTAATTTAGAAATCAAAAGCCCGACTGCTTAAGACAGATACTAAAAAGATGTGAACAAGAAGAAAATCATGTTGTGCAGTCGGAGGCTACATATTCGCGAACTGGCTGGCCACCTTAGCCTTTTTATACCAATGAATAGGAACACGTAGCTTCGTTCGTGTTTCTTCGAAGATATTTCGAAAAGATCGATGACCGCTATTGCCACGCTAAAACGACACAACTATAGCAATGCAACCTGTTTCATTCGATACCAGATACTCGATCTTTGAGTAATAGTTGAATCGATTTTGGGTAACATTGGGAGGTAACCTAACCGGTTGGTATGACCATATGAGTCAGTCGGTTTGGGTACGGAATTTTGGGTTCGGTGTATTTAAGGAAAGATTATAAAATATGGAATTATGAAGTGAATCTATTCAGTAAGTAAGCACTGGACGTAGGATTAAAGGTTTTTTTTTATCAATAGGCTCGCGCTTGACTACTATCTCACCTGATGGTAAACGATGATGTGGTCGACGGTGAAGCACGCTTGCCTAGAAGTAACCTATTCACTCTTGACTTAAAAACCCCTAGATTGTAGCTATCGGCAAACACAGACTTCGGCAAGGAATTCCACTCCTTAGCTGTACGCATAGTAAAAGTGTCCCCAAAACGTTTTGTGCGTATGGTTCTGTTATAAACCATTTTTTTTTATCTGACTAGTGTTTTACACAGATCAACATGTTTGTTTGTTCATATGTTTATAAAAGGTAATCTCGTGAGATGTAGATTTGATTACGAAAGCTCTTTCTATGACAGAAAGTAGAGTTAAGCTACCTACTTTTGTCCCGAAAAAAGCAAAATTCTCGAAAATTGTCGTGGGAACGAAGCTGCATAAAAAGGTAGTCCTACTTTATATTATCACACTAATAAGGCAAAGGATTCTAACTTTCGGCTAGATGTTTGTTGCTCACTCAAGCCAGAACTGCAGAACGGATTTGGATGAAATTTAGCACACAGATAGATTATAGTCTGGAATAGCACAAAAGATATTTTTTATCCCGGTACAATGTTCCCTCAGGACGTTAACTAAAACACTATTCACACGAATGAAGCCGCGGGCAGGAACAAATAAACGAAATGAGGCGCTTCAGGTTAATAACGAGAAACAGTTTTAACTCTAATACCGACTGTAATGATTTATCTAATAACTGCAATCTCTTAGTAATTCTACAATTTAACGACTCTAACGGCATCTAGAGTCGTGACTTAGACTAAAAGTGCTAGAAAATCTGTGATTTATCTACATTAAATACCCATTATAAGAATAAACTACCTTTTTCCTGTGCCTATCCTACGGATTTCCTTTACGATAAATATTAGGTACTGTAATGAGAGTATTACCTCCTTACCTTTTGAGAGTCAACCTCTACTTCTTTGTAAACTGGCAACAGATACTTGTTTTGGAAGGTAATCATATTTTTCACACCACCTGCTCGACAATGTCCAATTATATATCATGCAATCTCAACGTAAAGTAAAGCATTACCTCCCAAGGGAGGTAAAGTTGTATAAAACTCCCAAGGGATTAAAGTGATTTGAATTTGGAACGTCATTTTTCAAATTTGTGTGGAATCTCTAAGTAAATATATGCCTCTTTGGCATTGTAAAGATATTTGATCGAAAATCGAACTGGCGCCATAAGCAGAACTTAAAACAGGCGCGATTTCAAAGAATGTGAAACAAAAGAGTTTGATGCTGTGATTTTCAGTGAATTTTAATATTGAACAAAAAATGTCAAGCGATAGTGATTCTATTCCATAGTTAATAAAAACAGACCATTTAAAGATTATTAATAAATATACTAACGGAATATTCAGATACGAAAAATACTATGACGATTTTGTTCAATGAAGAACAACAAAATTAGGAGACAAGACTGTGTCGGAATCCGTCCTTTTACTTTCTTTCCAACATTTAGCAGAAACTCGAAAGTCAAGCAGCCTATGTTGATTCTTTATTTAATGCTCAGATGATCTACAATAAGCATCAAACACAATATTCAAATCAATATATACAGTAGCTTTTTATTGACTCGGAGAAGGTGTGAAAAATATAATATACTCCACTGGGATAAAGCCTGTCTTTGTCTTGCGCAGCTTGAACCCCTCGCTTCATTCAGGACTCTACATTACTCCCGAGCAGCCCGTGATTAAAGAAACTGCTTTAACCTCTTGGTGCATAATCTAAGAACGCTAGGATCATTTGAAGATATTTTTGTGTCGCTTTTCATGTTACTCCTGTAATAGCCGTTTCAGACAAAGCTCGTTGATAAAATAATATAATTTTAAAGTTCTATTTACTTTAAATTAATTCCTCATAGTACCCACTTAATTATCATATTCCACTCAGTGATAGTATTAAATAGCTTTCCATGAGTTATAGTAGTTTATGCAATGGTCATTTAATAGGGGTTATTAAAACACGAGCGTGGGTTTGGCATGAGGCGAAGCCGAATGTGATAATAATTACACGAGAGTGTTTTAATACCTAATTATATGCCGTTGCATACACTATTTTATCTTCACTCATACATTTGCAATAAAACAAAAGTGGAAACGGAAAAAATATGTGGTATGGCGGGCAATTTAGATTCTCGTTGCGCATGACTGCGCAGCGCGCGCCATAGACAATGACACTACCTTTCTACATTAAGTCAATCAGCCTATAAGCGCCAATAAATTAAAGAGAAGAGTGTGCTATAAAAATTAAAAAGTTATTTTATGATGCAGTTGATTGAAAATCGAAGGAAAATGTTGCACTGTAATGATTTTTTATCTACACGCACAACGTAATGTCGCAAATATGAATTCAAAAAATATTGTATAAACTCGTACTTTATATTCGTGAAAAGATAAAATTTAAAAAATATGACCATATAAACGTATGTACGTGTTTATACAATTTTTTTTGAATTCATATTTGGAACATTACGTTGTGAGTGTAGATAATAGTATATTATGCAACTAGTGAATAAAGGACGGATTTAAAGCGAGGGCCATTGATGAATCACGAACAAGTGAAGGATTCTAAAAACTGAATCACGACCGTAGGGAGTGATTCATGATGATTGAATCACGAGCATAGCGAGTGATTCATGGTCCTCGATATAAATCCGTTTTATTCAAGAGTTGCATACTATATTTTATACCATGACTACGAGAAAAAGAAAGATTTAAGCAAAAAGCACAAGGGATAATAATAAATAAATAAGTGGTTAATTACCTTAAAATTTTATGAAAAATGAGAAACCTCAGGGTTTCACATTTTTTGTAAATTTAAGCTGAGCTAGTGTGTTTCAGACGCCAGTGACCACCTCCGTTACGTTACATAATTATAATTAATTAAGCACCAATGCAATTAATATTAGAATTACAATCTAAATATGTATTCACTAAATATCCTAGACCAAAATCAACATCATTATTAAAATCCTAAATATAAACAAACTCAAAATTAAATCGACAAAGGAGTTTGAAAATCGAATATTCTTTGCACAAGAAGTTTGCATCGATTATTCATTTATGCGCAAGGAGGTTGTATAGCATTGAGTTGGAGGTAGAATATGTATTGGTGTGTTCTAAATTCAAACACCAAAACAGTGATTAAAAGTGCTTTTTATTCACTGTTTTCAGTGAATAAAATAAGCTTTTTAGAGGAGGAATGGTATAAAAGACTTTACAATGCATGTCCTCGAAAAGAGCGTTTTCCAAGCGCCAAACTGTGCGGAAAGTGTCGCTTTTTCACCAGTGCTTTTTACTTTTCTGTATTTTTTAAATTTTTAGCTCCGTCGTCAGCCAGACGCATAGAGTTTTTATTGAGAAAAGTTTTACAAATTAGTCAAGTGCAGATTATCATTCATAGAATAGGTAAAACATATTTAATACCTACTTCATTAAAGGCGATATTAGATTTGATCTATAAATTAATTTAAAATATTCAGTAAATTTGTTTGGAAGAACATATATTTTGCTCGTGCCTTTTTGAGTTACGACGTGAAAGCTATTTGCACTTGCGCAGTAGATATGTCCGAGGAACTATTAGTTAATCTGTGGATATGCTGAGCGCGCTTGAATAAGCCCGCCATTTTATTGATTTCTTGCTTTGTTCAGATATATTTATTTTTTCTTCGCCTAATCCATAGTAAAATGTTGTATGATACACGTAGGTACGTAAGATGATTCCCGACACGTGTCGATTTATTAAAAAAATGCCACTCATCGGGCATCTTCCGCACTTGTAGTAAAAATAACTATTTCATAATCATGTTTTCATTTTATAATTCGAATCAGTTCTTCGAGAGTTGTTATTCTTTTAAAGACTTGCTACTAGTATTATAAATGTGAAAGTTTGGACGGATGGATGGATGTATGTTACTCAATCACACCAGAACGTTTGAAGGTATCTGGATGAAATTTGGCAAAGATTAGATTATAGTTTGGAATAGCATTATAGGCTACTTTTTATATAAACTCGGTATAATGTTCCTTTGGGATAATAAAACACTTTTCACGCGGGTGAAGCCACGGGCAGAAACTAGTATTTTATAAACAAACAAACAATTTTACATTTTATTATTAGTTGAGATATTGCAAAAGAACCGTAATAAAATACCGTTTAATTAGTTAATGATAACTATAACGTATTACAACGATGACAATCAATTTTGCGCATTTTTATACTTAATATTTTAATTTTATTTCATGGGGTTCAAGTTATTTATGTATTTAAGTAAATAAAAATAACTTGTATGACTGATTTATTAATTCAACGTTGCTGAAACAATAAAGAGTTTATCTAATATTATCTATTTATTTAATTTACATTGTATGAAACTAATTTGATAATCAACGCAATGATAGTCAAAACATTAGTAGCGTGCGTAGCGTGTATTTGAAGTCTTTAAACTTTATTTTCAAAATACTTAGGTACGCCTAATTCTAATTTTACAAACATTAGAGGCAAGACACAAATTGTTTGGCAAAACAAGCAAGCTTTTACACTCAACCTCAAGACAGACAAGGTTACAATACAAACCACGAAATGAGAGTTATAGAGCTCAAACGGATCCATAAGCCTCCAAAAATGTCCTGATGGCGTCATCCCACAAACATTACTGTGTCCGCGTTGCACAGCCATTGTCTTGTTTAACACGACGCATTAGGTATGATCGATCTGTCAAGATTGTACTGTTCTATGTAGCCATTCAATTTGTTTTACATAATATAGTTGTCCAAGTAATATTTTAGTGTTTAGACAAAGTGATGTAAGATTTCTAGCCAGATGCGTAGCTAAACTAACGGTATGGGCTGTTTCTAAAAAGCTTTAAAATTTTAATACTTTCTATGCAAGATTCACTGTTATTGGTTATTTTTAAAAGATGACGAAAATGTTACTGGAACATCGAATTTTTAAAGAAATCGCAGTTGCGTCGCAAACGTTCGATAAACAATTAGTTAATCGCAGGAACCCTTTTGGTTTTTAGTCTTTGGTGTCCCACAACTGGTCAAAGGGTTCCCCCATGCCCTTCCAGAAATGATTTTCCCTCTCCGTCTCGAACCATTGTGTTCTTCTCCTAATGTTATCTGATCTATTTTGTCTTCATTAGTTTGTTTGCAACCACTGTCTGTACCTCTTTCCACAAAGGAATGTAGTTTACAAATCGGCGTGATAGTCTATAACAAAAGGCTCACGAAGTCACGATTCAAGAAGTATTCTCCAAACACGTGTCAAGCTTTCTCTGAACAGCATTTTCCGAGAACAATTTACACATAAAGTGGAAAAAGTTGACCTACAATCAAAAATCTAATTTACTCATATAAAAGCGCCTTGACAACTTTGTATTGTACTTGACACCAAATAAAATTATGTTTATGTAATCAATATCACGGTGTTTTATTATTAATCGCTTCTATAATGCGCCGTAAATATGCGGCTTTAGTATAAACAGCGCTGTATCTAATATACTAATTAACCTTTGGCTACAGTTCAAGCCTATTTATTGTACCTATGTCTACCTGTTTGTAAAATGCGCGCGAAACTTACCTAGGCTCACACGCGACTTGATGACCTACGCGAATCTAGTTAACTAAATGTTAGCTTTGCATTCTGGCTGACCCTCAAAGAATCTAGCAGATAGGTGACTCGGTCGTTTTTAGCCTAGTTTGGAAATAAGTTAACTCTTCTGGTATTTTGCAGGCGTTAACATTACAAATTAGCTTTGTGACTGAGATTTTCGTGAAGTTTTTCTCTCGGTTATAAAGGACCTTATAATTTTGTTCTTCTTCAGTTACCTGTAATAGATAGGATAAATGATTTGAACATTCAAACCAGACATACACAGACAAGTTTTTTTCATAATCTAATTAGTTTCCTACTGGCTTTTTCCTCGGCTCAATTAAGTAATTGAAATGCAAAAAGCAACAAAAGTGACCTTTGAAGATACCGCACGAGACCGCACCTATTCTTACACGGTCTTAACTAATTAAATTACTTCTAGTGTCCAGACTAATACGGTAGACATTTTTAAAGCTCTAGGCAGGTATTAAAAGCTTGGAAGACATTTAACAATATAGCTATAAAAGCTAACGGCTGTTTCGTAAAGTTCAAGGACACCTAGCTTCAGTTATCGAGTTATTTTCCACACGAATTGGAACACTCACTTTAGTGAGAAAATTTCGTGTGGGTACTTTTCTATAGTTCTTTTATGTTGTCCTTTTTAACCGACTTCCCAAAAAGGAGGAGGTTCTATGTTCGACATTATGTATTTTCTTTTTTTGTTAAGTGTGTTCACCGATATCACCGTCAATTGTGGACCGATTTTGAAAATTCTTTTTTTGATTGAAAGAATATGTTCCGAAATTGGTCCCATTTTAATTTGCTGAAGATCTGATGAAGAACTTCCAAGATATACAGCAGAACTCTACAATAAATAACGGTAAATCTCTCGGGATTGCTGCAATCGCATGTCTGTTTATTATTTATACCATGTCTGTTTGATAACATAACATCACGCCAGTAAACTTTTAAGGGGTACGCAGATCTCTCATTTCAGCGGTTATGTTCAAAATGCATGATATTCGGGTTATCTATTCTGGCGTTATAGGTACTGTAAAAGGGGGACGCAGCCAGGGGCTGAAAAAAATACTATTGGACTTCTACGACGTATATTTATTCAAACGTGCCGCCCGTAGGTCGGCTCTCACAGAAGTGCCCGCTAAACAAAAAACTACACGCGTTCGATATATTTCTAAATATTCTGTATTCGATTTCCTTCCAAACTTAAAATAAATATAAGTCGCCAGCTTTAGGTGTCAGCGGCCGAACAGGTTGCTCGTCCTATGTGGAAAGCCTCTACAGTACCTTACTAAACAACTTACCTATTAGGTAGATACAACAAAAAAGGGAAAAATAACTAAATTTTGGAAGTCGGTGTCTATAACGCAATAAATTGGTACCTCCGAAAGACACCAACTTCCAAAAAATGAAGTTATTTCGAAGTCGGTAGTAGGTATTAATTTTTTAAGTTTTTTTATAATATCTCATAACAAATAGATTGAATTGATACATTTATACTTCCAGCTTGAAGCGGTACCTTGGATTGGTTACATAGACTTTTTAATCTATGTTTGGTTGTCATATTGATGGTTGGTTACCTTTCTCTAATGAAGAAGTGCCAATCATGCTCATGTTGCTTAGCTAGATACAAATTAACTTCGGTAAATAAATAAAGTTAGCCGACAAAGTCTTCCTTGGTCAGACCATAGCAAATTAACCGTAAATTAAATAAATAAATACGCGAATAATTGTAATTTTAAACGCAATTTGCACGAAGAGTTTTTATTGGGTACTAGCTTCTGCTAGCGGCTTCGCCAAGTTAATGAAAATTATCCCAAGGGAACATATGCCCGAGATAGGATAAAAAAGTATCAAATGTGATATTCCAGACTATAATCTATCTCTGTGCCTCATCCAGATCCGTCCAGCCGTTTGTGCGTAAAGAAGTAACAATAATAAAAACACTCAAAAAACTTTCACCTGTTTGATTTTTTATAGTTTACCTTTTCATAGTGTCTTTTCGTCGATACAAAAGTGTTTATGTTAGCCATTAGCCATTTAGGTACACCGTACACCTACCTTATTTTTATAATTACAGGGTAGTGTCCAATTTAAGAAAGGGAGACACAGTAATGCTACCTAATTACTTTCAGAATAGCTTCTTATTACTTACCTTGAAGGTAAAAGCGTAGCCATTCAACATTTTATCCAATTTTTTCTTTTCATGTCTCATTCTTAGACATCCAATTTTGTAGATAATAATAGAATTATTTTCGGAGAAAGCTTGAAGTAGGTAGGTAAGCTTTTTTCGGGCATAAGCACAACCTTGTAGTTGAACTCTGACCTCTAGAATTCTAAACCAGTGGACATTTTTACAGACTTTTGTGCCAGAGGTAGTAGGGACCCCATAGTACTGACTGACTCATGATTACTAAACTAAGAATTTGTAGAATAATATTAGCCTTAGCCTGAAAACCTTTCAAACTTTGGAATTACACTAAGGTACTCAATTCATAAAACGGTTCTATGCTATTTGTTACATAAACAATGCTTAGGCATACAGATTTAAGCAACCTCAACACATTAATTACGATATCACAAAGGCAAACTATAAACATTTTTTTTTTTTAATTACTAAACTTCTCCTCTCTTCTTCTCTAGGGTCACTCTGAGTCGAAGGGTGCAAAGAAGCGAGAGAAGAGCGCGGGGGGCAACGGGAACGGCAAGCCGAGCCGAGGAGTGGCCACGTCCTTCGGGTTCCGCCGGCGCCCCGCCAGCACCTCGCGAGCCGACGACAACTCGCGCAGGAAACAGAAGGCGCATGATAAGAATGGGAATGGAGGTAAGAGATAATTGCTGCAGTTAGAAAATAGGTAAGAAAGAGTTGCATTTAAGCAAGGGACAGAAAAGAGACACACAGGGCACCTGAGGACAATAAAGATATACACATAGGGCAGAGGACAAAAAGAGATTTAAGTTATATCTAGGGCTGAAGACTAAAAAGAGAAATACACATAGGATAGAAGACAATAAGAGACTTCGATACAGACAGGACACAGGGCAGAAAAGAGTCTTACACTTGGCAAGCCGAGCAGAGAAGTGGTCACGTCCTTCGGGTTTTGCCAGCGCCCCGCCAGCGCCAGCACTTCGCGAGCCGACAACGAAAACTCACGCAGGAAACACAAATAGGATAGACAATAAAGAGACTTACCTAATAGGATAGGGGATCGAAGAGTCTAAAGTTTACAAAAAGCTAGGAGCGAAAAGAGTCCTACTCATAGTATAGAGAACACGGACAGAGCCCGTGGCCACGTTCTTCGGGTTACGACGGCGCAGCGCCCCGCAAGTACAATCGGTCGCGAGCCGTCGCCAACTCACGCAGGAAACATTAAGCTTATACCGAGTTTTTTAACGTAGGGAGTACGTTAAAAAAACTCGTATCGTTTACGTGATAACGTAAACGATCTCTTAAGTCGAAATGTATATAAAAAAGAGGTTTCTCCTTACCGTCACCAGACGGCGCTTATCCATTTTCAATACAAATTGACGTTTACGTTAACGCGATTGAACGTGAGTCAAAACTCGCACTAAGGCCTCTGAAGGATCATGATAAGAATCGGAATGGAGGTATGGAGGGATGAGGCAGAAAAAAGAATCACGTACAGCACAGGACAGAAAAGAGAACTTATATGTAGGGCATGAGAAGGATAAGGGGACCAATTAGGGTAGCAGACTGTATAGACTTTCACGTAAGAGAGATGACTTAAAAGAGAAATATACGTAGGCCGAAGAAGAGAAAAGATATTAACATTAAGCATTAGCAAACTTAGCTTAGAAAAAGGCTTCACCAACTGATACTTTATTTGGATATCTCAAAGTAACTTTCATTAAATTTAATTCAAGAGAACTTGTTAAGATCTCTTGAATTAAATCATGGTTCATCCAAACGACCATCATTGCCTTCGAACAATCAAGCATCAGAAAATGTTAATTAAATTCAAATATTTTTATAATCTTTTTATTGTACCTACAGCTGTTAAACAATGTTTTATATGGTCCATCAAATGGTCGATTGTCTTCGATCAAGCATCATAAACATTGTTGATTAAATCATAAGATTTTATATGAATCTATTTATTATACAGTTGTTAAACAACCTGTAACTGAATGAAATTTTAGTCTTCCATCGCTGTGATCGAAGTACATGTATGACATTAAATAATAACAAGGTAATTTATCACGACACATAAACGAAAACGAAAGTATTCTCAAACGTGTACAGAAAATTAGCAATAAGAAACCCGCAACTTTAATTACAAGTTGCCATAAAACATGTTTGTAGCACGTAAGATGTCCATACTTAATAATCAACATTGCACGACAGGTTCCACGGAGGATTTGCGTCCGGAGGAGGTGCTGTCTGGCCGGTCCACGCCGCTGGCGCGACCGCGCAAGGAGACGCCCGGCCAGCCATTACGCTCCACTAGGTAACAAACCAGATCACACTCGCACCTTTACGTAATTATCGAAAGTGATCGCGTTAGGGAAATAAGAATGACATAAGAAAAACGTGAATTACTTATTCATAAATTAGAAAGTTCTATTCTATTTCAAATTGAGAATGCGAAGGCACACAAATTACAAATGCGCCTGATGTGTACAGCAAGAAACTTATTGCCTTTACAGTTTACGTAGGCGTTTTCATTTAGTAGCCGCTTTAATATGGCTAGCAGGCAGACTTTCCGTAAATAAAAACGAATCAATACAAACAAGAATGCTAATGTTTACTGACATTTATTGCAAAACATTCTTAGAAAGAAATAAATTTGAATTTTGCGCTTTTTGCTGATTGAAATACAGCACTTCCTACTGATGTCTGTCTTATTGTTGTCTCATTTGTTAGGTTCGGTTTCAGGCAACAACATGCTAAGACTGCGAAGGTCGGGGACGTGAGTGTGGCGGCTGAGCAGGCCTTCGTAGCACCGCATAAGGATAAGGAGACAACCTTCAACAACAATGCATTAGGTGAGCATCTGTGATTTGGTTGGTAAGCTATTCATTATGTCATAACATTAACATACAAACACTAATTAGCGAATACTAGTTATTTAGAATGATTGAATGAAAAAAATGCGGAGCTCGTGGCTAAATAATAACAGCCGCACTGATCGATCATCAAGGTTAAGCAACATACCGAATTTCCTCCGTGCCTCGGAAAGCACGTTAAGCCGTTGGTCCCAGCTGTCATTTGAAGATCTTTGACAGACGATACGGGTAGTCAGAAGCTTGAGATCTGACACCAGTCTTGCCAAGGTGGGGTAGCGTGTTACCCAGTTACTGGGTTGTGGAGGTCAGATAGGCAGTCACTCCACGTAAAACACTAGTGCTCAGCTGAATCCGATAAGACTGGACGCTGACCCCAATATATTTGGGAAAAGGCTAGGCAGATTGAAGAATGATTGAATGAAGTAGATACATGCAGGAAAACATTCTATAGACACCCAAAATAACTTGGAACTAAAACAAAAATAAAGGCATAATAATTAAATCAAGCAACCTGCACTGTGGGACGTCTTTGCAGGAAGGTTCAATGATGGACGGAGGCCTGGTTTCTCACCGCTAAATTATCGCAGAATTAATATGACAAATTGTCAAGCACGTGTTATCTGCTGTGATTGTTTGAATGAATTTTCAACAGCCATCAGCCGGCGATTATTCGTCGATTACGTTAACAGCCCGATAATCGAGTGTTGAGAAACCGGGGTTTATGCCATAAGTACCACTCTCTACTAGAATAAAGTTGTAGGTTCTAGTACAAAAAGTGTTGAAAATATAATATGGCAAGTGCATTGTTTTGGCCGTGGATTATGCATATAACATACTATACATACATCCTGCCTGTATAACAGTCAACAAGATTATTTTCGGAATGACTTTTGAAAAAGTTCTAAAATAATAAAATTATAGTATTTCACATAGAGGAAGTTTAGCTGAGGTGGACTCAGCAATGGGAATGTTATAGCTTGTGCCACAGGCTCCACAACAACCATTAATTTTGTCGGGATGAAAGAACTTAGGTATAGTCACGGGGTCTCAGCGATAACAAAGAAAATTTGGTTCAAATAAATGTCACTAGATGGCGTGATATTCACTGATTTGTTATGGAGTTGTGTGTAAAATAAACATTTTCTGGAATTGATCATAAAAATTTCATTTTCTTTATTAATCAACTCTCCTAGCCTAAGCACATAATTAGGGAATATTGGGCTCTTAATTCACATTTCAAAGATTACTTTAACGGATCATTTAAAATTGTTTCCAATAGACAGCACGGTTTTAAATTTCTGAGGCATGCCACTCGATTTTCTAAATTTGTATTGTTACACATTTTGGTACAATGAAACTGTAAAAACGTGCAAAAAAAAGATCTATAAAACACTTCGTCACTGAATTTAAAGAAAAGATATTCACGAATCTAGAAAACCCTTTTACTTGCAAGTCGCTGTTAACACCATCTATAGCCTTGGAACGGAACCGAACACGATCGAAGTACTTGTAAAAATAATCATCTTAATCAGACGAAAAACGCTAGTTACGTCAGTTAGTCAGCACGGTTTCTTTTTATGGGATGAGGCATCTGTATGCTAGTATCATGTTATAATATGCTAGTATTATATTATCTGTGGTATAGTGTAGTTTTCTATAAATGAAAGATTTTCCGTAAATCGGAAATGGATTAGTACTTACAGAGAATGCTACAAACATACATACCAAGAAACAATTATACCTGTTTATTATAAAATAAGTTGAGATAATATAGTTCGATTAGTACCTATCTAACGTACTAAATGCTTGTTTGTCTAGTTGCTCCTAAAATGGCATGGTTAACGCCTTACTTTCGTTATTGATTTGATCGAACATTTTATGAGAAAGTGCATGTGGGCGGGATCAATATTGAGTGTATATAGTAATCAATTTGATGGTGTCATTCGCTCGAATTAGATTATATATCGATATCGCCTTTTTATGGCTTCTGAAATGTGCTGCTTTCGCAATTTGGTAGCTACCAACTAGACAAGTCTTACCACCGATTTCAAAATGAAGAATTTGATGTTGAATAGATATTTGCCAAACTCTACATTTGACCTGGAAACCTGGCAAACTTTGGCATTAAAATAGGCTTTACATCGTCCTAAACTCCAAATAGGTATTCAATTCAGAAACCGGCCCTCATAAAGCGATAAATCTAATGAAGTTATGAAACTCACAGATGGGTCAAACACAAAAACGTAAGAAAAAGTGTTCAGGTTACATAAATTCTAGATGTACATTATATTTGAGTGCGTATGTATTTTTATTATTTAAGATTAAGTTGTGCCATACTAGATATGTCATTATTTTATATTATAAGAATAAATAATTATTTTATTGCTCTCGTTCGTATCAAAATGTCTCCTACTGTAGACTGTTCGGATCCTTAGTAACTCAGTTTGATAGATCTTTAAAAATATTTCAGTAACAATAAATAAATTATTTTAATGATATAAACATTTTAAAATTAAACAAGTTTTCATATTAGCGTAGACAAAAAATCAGCTGTCCATATTTATGAATAAAAGCAAATAAACATGTTGTTCCGATTTTTGTAGTCTCCTACTGTAGACACGTAAAACTTGCACAATTTTAAATATTTCGAACGCACCCAATATTTTTATTGGGTTTTGTTGGCATCACTGTTTCGGTCGTCGTTCATTTGTTTGTGGCTTTGTTATATGGCGTCTGCGTTGGTGAAAAAATATTGGTTTTTAAAGATACACAAGATTTTGGTCGTGTTTTGAAGATCTTTTCTGTATTGTGTGTTTAATGGTAAGTAGATATTTAAAAAAATTAAAAATTGCAAGCTTCTATGTGGATTGGGGATAGGTTTGCAAAATCCAACATGCTTTCATTGTAACCTCAAAATATTTTAAGATATCTTAGTTTTTTTACACTATGTCATTCCTGTAGACATCTTTTCTGTAGGTGCATGGGTCTACAGGAAATACTGTTGTCTACAAAAGAGACGTTTAATGACTTTTACTATGGCTGAAACATCCTTTTCTCTATAATGGCGCATGCACACATGCCGCTGGCTTTACCACCCGCCTGGCCACCAGGCTGGCCGCCACATAAGAGACATGCATGTGACCGGCAGATGGTGTAAGAAGCATCCTTAAACCTTGTTAAAGGCAATGTATGAAAATGATGTATTGTTACAGTAACTATGCCACGGGCAAGTAGAAGTAGGATTCAGCTTTCTGAGGAAGAGAAAAAAAGGCGCAGGCGTGAGCAAAAGAAGCTCAGTATTCGTCGTGCACGTGCCAAAATGGATGAAGCAGCATTAGAAGAAAGAAGAAGACAGGATAGGGAAAGATATAAGCGAAAAAAGGAACAAGGTAAAATGAAAACTATTAGAGACTACACCCCTAGAGAACAACGACAAATCAGAAAAATATGGAGAGAAAAGGCCAAATTAAGACGTCAGAAGATAAAAAATAAAATAAGTGCTTTACGCTTCCTTGAACAGAACTCACCACCATCTAGTCCCTCTAGTTCGCGTATTAATGTTGGCAATGCTATTGTCAAACGCAACGCGCGAAGATTAAGACTCGAAAATACCTACCTAAAAAAAAGAATACTTGAGCTGGAATCTAAAATGGCAAAGTACCGTATGAGAGCTATTAGATCTTTTAATAGAAAACAAAAAGTAAATAAAGTCTCTGAAAGAAAGTATAAGATAGTGCAAGAAACAAAAAAAGCAGTAGAAGATTTTTTGCTTCAAGATGGAAACAGCACACTTACATCAGGGAAAAAAGACACTATAACAAGAAAAAAAATTAAGAAACAAATACGTTTTTTGAATGATTCTCTTAATAACCTACATAAAACCTTTGTGAATAAGTCTGGTTTTAACATCTCGTATGAAACTTTTCGGAGATATCGTCCATTCTGGGTCTTATTTCCTAAAGTTGACGCCAGAAACACTTGCTTATGTACCATACACGCTAATAATAGTTTTATAATTCAATCTCTTCATAATGCTAAAATGATTCCTTATAAATCTATATCGGACTTGCTAAAGTACTTATGCTGTAACAATACGCTTAGCTTGACTTGCTTAGAAAATAAATGTTCCGGTTGTAAAGATAAAACTTTGCAGTGTAATATTTTTGATGTTAATGATACTGTATCATTTGAAAGATGGGTCACAAAAAGCGTTCCTGTGGTTATTAAAAATAATCCAAAGCAGTGTCGAAAAACGATTAAAGAAAAGGTGAAAACCACAAAAAAAGTACTATTTGAAAAATTAATATTAAATTTACCTGCTTTAAGAAAACACGTGGGAAACATGATTCATCAAATTAAATCTATACAATATGTTAAACAAAATTTATCTACCGTTGAGGGATTACTACACGTAGACTTCTCGGAAAATTATAATTGTAAGTATGGACAAGAGGTTCAGTCGGCGCATTTTGGTGGATCAAAATCGCAAATCTCGTTACATACAAGCGTATACTATAATACAGATTTAGAGCCCCCAAACAATTATATAAACAGTTCATCTTTCTGTACTGCATCGGAGAACCTGCGACATGACCCAGCTGCTATATGCGTCCACTTAATTGCTATAATAAAAAGAATTAAGGAGTTGTCCCCTGATTTGCAAACTTTACACATCTTAAGCGATGGTCCCCTAACTCAATACCGCAACAAGTCAATGTTTTTTTTTATCGCAACGTTATTAAGTAAAGAATTTTCTATTAGATCCATTATTTGGCATTTTAGTGAACGAGGGCATGGGAAAGGTGCTCCCGATGGTGTTGGAGGGTGCATCAAGCGCATTTGCGATGGTCATGTCGCAAAGGGTAATGACGTGTCTAATTTAGATGATTTAATGGCATGTTTATCTGTAAATTGCAAAGGTATACAGGTTTTTAAAATCGACGAGTCGAGATTTTCTGAAATCGATCTACTTTTGAAAGAGAGTGCTGTACGTCCTTTCAAAGGTACGCTCGAAATTCATCAAATAACATGGCATATACAAAATCCTCATGTTATTCATGCCCGGCGATTAAGCTGTTTGGATTGCGCAGCCAATGAAATATGTCCACATTATGAAATTGGACAGATTCAAATACAATTTAAAGCTCCAAATTCTCATACTAATTCCGTATTATCCAATCATAACTTTTTTAATATATCGCCGGCATCTCCTCAAGCAGGGCCTTCCAACAATCGCAATTCCTCGTTTGAAGCTTACTCACCTGCAAGTACAGGAACTAGTAACGCTACAACTGAGCCAATATCACCTGGTTTCTCTGAAAGATTGACACCTGATAATCCCATTGAAAACTTATCTTTACAAAGTCATAGACCTATGAAAAGCGCACATCGCGGTCGTATCGTCTTAGACGACTCTGAGTCTTCCGTAGAAATGACGCCAAAGAAACGCCGATTTCCTTTTATAGTGGATGATTCTGACGATGAAAATATATTTTAATTGATTTTTTTATACAGAAAGGACGTCCAGTCTGAGGAAATTTTCTTTTTTTTATATTTCAAGATACCTACTGTAATTTTCGATCATTGTTTGTTTACTTGGGGAGTGATTAATATTTTTAGCGTTATAAATTATGTTTTCCAAAAGAGTCATAATTGTTTATTTACTTAATAAGGTGCATGTTATCACCTGTACACAACTAGGTCTTTTCTGTGGAATTTCTACAGGAAAGATGTCCAATCTGTGGATTAATAAAAAAATTTTTTTTTTTTCGAGAATACCCGAATTTTCAATTATTATTTTATGTTATAACGAAAGTGCATTTTATTTTGAGCATTATAAATTATTTTTTGTAAACAAATCATAATAATACCATTACATTATAAAGTTTATGTTATTATCTGTAGACAACCAGGTCTTTTCTGTGGCCTTATAAAAATAAAAATTGAGATTTTTACAGAAAATATGTAAGACTGATCTATTTGGATATTGTTAAGGATTATTAGAGATTATTACACAAATAAAGGCTGATTTTCAAAACCATTCGTGAAGTTTTATTTTTTGGAATTTATGAACTACTCATTTTGTGTTTGACCCAGATAAACCATTGAGGCAGAATATTTTACGAGACTGACATTTTTTAATCCTATGATTCTTTGATCGATATTTTTTCCAAGCCATTAATTTTTCCGACTCATTTCTTCCTTTGGCGGCGTCAGCCATTTCTTTGGTTAGATATCACGTGAAAATTTAACTTTGTACATTCTAGGTAGGCAAATATCCAATAGATACCCGTTTAAGAAACCTGATCTAAGACTTACACCTTATACGATCTACGATAAGTGTCGTGTACATAATCCGATTATGTAAACGGTTGATTTGACGGTATTCCGTATAAGGTAACCAAACGGTTAGGAAAACAAAGCCTTTTAACATGAAAGTTATTAAACCCCTTACCTCAATGGCGAATTGCCTCTACAGAGCGCGGGAACTCATCAGGCTTTAATGTTCTTAAACAAGAATCAAACACACGTACCCAATCACATTATATCTGCAAAGCAAGAGTTTGGATTTTATCGAATATTATTAAGCCCTGCAAACTGCATTCCTATTAACACCTGCATATCGTTTTCTGCATTAGTATAGGAGTGCCTAGGAAAAGGCTAGGAAGAAGAAGTAACGTAAAACCACTGTTTTACGTTACTTCTTCTTCCTAGCATTTTCCCACTTTAGGTGGGGTCGGGTCTCCTTATTACACGGCGCCAAGACGTTCTGTCGAGGGCTGTCGGGTCAGGCAATTTCTCCTTCTGGAGGAGCTTCGTCATATTGGTCCACCATGTCAAATGAGGTCGTCTTCGGCCTCTTTTGCCTTTAGGTAGGCTCAGAGCCGTTCTCACAATGTGTTCTTCTGTCCTTTTCATGACATTTTCATACCATCTCAGTCTACTCTCCGTCAACTTATCCTGTATTGGAGCCACTCTTATAGTGCCTCGGATGTATTCGTTGCGGAACCTATCCATTCTCGTTACTCCTCCAGACCACCTCAATATATTTATTTCTGCGGTGTTTAGTTTTTGGTCATGGCTGTTTTTCACAGCCCAGCATTCGGCACCGTACATCATTGCCGGCCTAATCACCGTCTTGTATACTTTGCGTTTTGTGCGTATTGGCATTCGATTGTCACACAAGACTGCTGTCATACTTCGCCATTTTTGCAAGGCAACATTTACTCTGTGAGCCAAGTCTGCATCTACGTCCCCGTTTTCGGAAATTACTGAAAATTATTTATATTGTTTCAGTTTCTGTCGGTACTGGTGTGTTGTCAGGGTAAAAGACTCCCTTAGCTATGTTGTCTCGGCTTCCACCGAAATGACTAGCGAGATTATCAGTCTTCGTTCTTCTTACCCTGAGACCAGCATTTTCCAAGGCTTTCACCCAACGGCATAGAGTATAAACTTGCATATCTTCCGCATTACTGGAAACCAGAACGTTATCGTCTGCTTAGAGGAGATTCCAGGGAAGTGGGGCCTGGATTACTTTGGTTATAAGATCCATCATGAGGTTAAATAAAAAGGGGCTCAGTGCAGAGCCTTGATGGACGCCCACCCCTACGGTGAATTCTTGGCTCAGACCAGCCGCGCTCCTAACTTTCGTACGTACATCACGGTACATATTTTGTATGCTACTTACATAGCATTCGGGAAGCTGTTGTGCCCTAAGCGCTTGCCACACTAACGGTTTTACGTCACTACTAGAACAATGCGCATTCACGACCTAATTCGTTCGCCAATCTGACGCTGTAGCTTTGCCAGTGGGCTATTGACATACAAAACTCTACTCATATTTAACCTTTGCACTCTCACTCTGGAATGAGGGAATAGTCGTTAATACTTTTTAGTTTTGCGCTTGAATGTGAATGGCTACAAAAATATAGTATCGGAGGAGTATCAAAGAAATGATGGGTGGATAGCCATAAAAGGACTGTATACGGAGAAGTTTGCAGAATCATCACATAGTTGATTTGTTGGTTTTGGTTTCTCATTAAAATTGATTATATGTATGTATTTGTCTAAGTATACCACACTAAAGGCCAAAGTTTGTGAGTGTGTGTGTGTGTGTTTGTATGTTTATTACTTCTTCACGCTCGAACGGCTGGACGGAAACACAGAGACTTGGCACAGAGATAGATTTTAGTCAGGAACAGCACATAGGATACTTTTTATCCCGGGAATATGTTCCGTAGGGATAATTTTCGACATTTGTGCGGGCGAAGCCGCTGGCAGAAGGTAGTCATTATCATCATATCAGCCGAGAGACGTCCACTACTGGACATAGGCCTCCCCCAAGCGCCGCCACATTGATCTGTGAACAGACGAACGGACGACAGACCGTCTGCAGTATGTCGTGTGTTAAAAATTGTGACCGCAAATCGTGTCGTACACGCACACACTCACATGCACACACTCACACACACACTCACATGCACACACTCACACTGACTCACAGCTTACCCCCTTATTCACATCTTTTTCTTTTTCTTGTTCATATTGTTTTCTTAATTTTTTTCGAGTATAATCTGCTAATTTAGCGTTAGTACTGTTTACTTGATAAGGGTAAGATAAATGTCCAAGCGACAGTAAAACACTGACTCCTAAGACACAGGGTATCCTAGTTTAGGAGGCAGGGTTTAAAAAATTAGTACGCCTTTCACAAATTGTGTAACACGAGCTAGATATTAAGCAAAAAATGTAAGGTATTGGTTCAAATAAAGAAAGATATTATTATTAATATATTTCATTACATTGATAACAGCCAATTTGCCCCATGTTCCAGATAAGAAGAGTATAAGTCCGGGGTATCAGCTGCCGTTGCAGGCGACGCAGGTGTCCTCCACCGGCGTGACGACGGTCGTGGGCGCAGGCGGCGTGCCCAAGACGCACAGCAAGCAGACCGTCATACTGACGTATCAAACACAGCAGATTCCTGCGCAAGTAAGTTCATTTTTTTAAAACGTTGCCCCGCTCTATACTGTGATTTTTCAGTTAGTGATTTTTAATTTCGTAGACTAAACTGACAGCTGCCATTGATGATCTTATTTTTTTTTAATGTTGAAAGCGCAGATCATAGTGTTGTAGGTAAGGCTCAATCATAAGTGATTCATCGCATCGATGTGACATGACTCCTCAAATTAATTTTACTAATTCGTGTAAATAAATATTTTATGAACATAAACGCAATATATTTAAATATAACCGCATTCACACACATAGTACATACATTTTTACAGTTTAGTCTACGAAATTAAAAATCAGACTATAGGAATTTCTTGTGTGCGTCTGAATGGCCAGTTGACTGTACCAGTTCGCGTCAGACTGGTGACCAATATTGCTGCCTATTTGCTATTTTTACTGACTTCAAAAAGAAGAAGGAGGTAACCAATTCGACACGTATGCATGTGATATTGATGGAACTGCACAATATTCATATTCATATCAATGATTTGAAAAAAAATACCTGTACACAGAAAAATACGAAATTTATTTACCCTTAACTCCCAATTGCTCCCCAATTTTTTGTTTTTAAAATAACTTGTTTTATTTCAGACTTTTTAGTTTTATTAATGAACGAGTTCTCTAAAAAAGTTATGTGGTGAAATATTATTTATTTTGCTATCAAAGTTACGCGTATCTTAAATTTGTGCCAAAATAGTAAAGTGTAACTTTATCAATATATTTGAAATGGTCTATTTAAAAGCTTTCTTTTGATACCCATATTGTAATGACAACGAAAAAAAAATTATATCAACCCCCTTCTTTTTAGAAGGAAGGCATTTAAAAAAATTTTATAGCCTTTGTTAATCCCGCAATTGAGAAGAATCCAACGACACCACTTAAGTTATAATCCGTCAAGTCATTTAAGTTTTAGAGCATGCTATAGATATGGACATACTTAAACGATTACATACTCAAATAATTACTTACATATATACGCTCGAAAAACATTACTCTCCTGCAGTCGGGTAAAATCTTTTCACGGACCAAAAACGTAAGATTTGCAGTAGCGTGCAGTGTCGCGCCATTTACTATACCGCACAAGTGGCTGTGGAACTACGCGACGCGTCACGGCGCGTCAAAGTTGGTAAGTTGGTCTATTTTTTCGCGCAGTGTCGCTACGCGTAGTTCCGCTGCCGCGTAGTGCGTTATATCTCATACAATTTCATACAAAGTATACCTTTTTCGTCGTGTCGCGTCGCGTCGCTCCGCCGACGCTCCGCCGACGCTTAGTTACGCCTAGTGTGGTCTGACCTTAAATCGGTTCAGCGGTTTATCTAAGCGAGAAAAGATAACAGAGACAGACTGAGTTACTTTTGCATTTGTAATAGGATATCTATAATTACCTATCTGGTTTTGCTTATCCCTTCAGGCTTCAGGAAATTAAATCAGAATGTCATGACTCATGATGCAATAAAAGCAAAATCCTTAACTACGAGTATAAATAATAATGAATTGAGTGATGGAGTCCTAGATAAAAATATGCTGCACTGCCTGCATTGTACCTAAAGAATGTTAGTCAAATTCAATTTGACTTGCACACATTTTATTTTAACACTTTTATGTCTTGGTGGCCCAGTGGCTAGAACCTCGCTTGTCGTGCTTGAGGTCGTGGGTTCAAATCCGGGCATGTACCAATGTGACTTTTTCAAATTCATATGTACTTTCTAAGTTTATCTTGGACATCACAGGCAACGGTTAACGAAAACATTGTGAGGAAACCTGGACTTATGTAGTTAATGCAAGTCTGAAATAGTCAAGTCAGAGGCCTGTGGGGTGCCCAGAGGCGGCTTAATTAACTCTGACACCAGAGGTGGCCACACTATACACGAAAAGAAGAAGATTTTAACACTAGCTGTGCCCGCGGCTTTGCGCCCTTCAAGGCGTCAGCTGCCTAGCTTATGATACCTATCCTACCTACCTAACTACCTATTTTTTTCTAAGGCCTTTCTTCCGCGAAACAAACACCGCCATTCAGAAAATGACGTCAAATGCACAACGCCATCTATCGAATATGAAGTTCAACTGTCCGAGTATCTGAATTGCGTGTGTTGTGATATTTAACTTCTTGAAAACTTTAAATTCATATATCTTTTGATAGTGTGAACTGATTGTGATGAAACAAAAACTAAGTAATACTTTAAGTTACGCACAATTTTTATGTATAAAAGTTATCTACATTGATTTCGTCCATTTTACGTGATGCGTGCACAATCTAACAGACAAACAGATAAACAGACAATAATACCAAAACTGCTGCAATTCGATTATTTTTATTATCTTTTAACACCCTGACTTTGTGCCAGGGTGTTAAAAGATATGTCTGACTATTTTTTTTTGGAAATATTTTCGATGTACAAAAACTATTTATCTACAAATTTATTGTTTATGATTGAATGTATTCATTGATTGACAATTTTGTATTTTGATAATGTGACACTCTGGCCAGGAAATCTAAACCACACGTATTTTTTCACATTGGCTTTCTCAAAAAGTTTTCATTATGCTGGAAATAGACCTCTGGACCATGTAGTCGTACAACATTCATCTTGATAACTTTCGGCCAACTGCTATTGAAATCTGAAATATATTGATATCTAATTATTTGCATCCATTCCTTTCTTCATCTGACCTTTGTCCTTTTTATCACATTGTCTTCCAATCTTATTCCGATTTGTTCATTTCAGGAACAGCGGCCAACTAAGAGCGTGCGGATATCAGAACCGGCCACCACCCGGGGTGCATCCGTGCCCCGAGTCCAACAAGAACCTCAGCGGGGCCCAGGTCCTGGGAAGTATACCTTCCAGACCACACAGCTGCCGAGACCTCAGTTCCCAGCTGTCAAGACTATTGATGCTAAGACTACCAAACAGGTAAATGGCCTATGATTTTAGCAAAAAAACCCCTACACTGGGCATTTCTCCAATAATATCATTGATGCCTTTATAAATATATAATACCCCGATACAAAACCACCCAAATCAGAGTTAAGCTACCTGAAGTTCATAAAATTATAACTAGTGGCTCTGTGAGCTGTAGACCTCACCTGGTCTTTATCGATTCACATTTTTTACTAAGTCGACAAAAAAATCCATACCTATAATTAACGAAACCGCTCACAAAATTTCACGAGAATCGGTTGAGAAATGCGGCCTATAGAGAAGAACAGCCGGACATACAAAAGAATTTTTGCCCAAGTTGAAACGGTGACGCTTCGGTAAATAGCGCTTCGCACTCGCTCGGTCAATAAATAACATTATGTCTGTATAACTATATAGTATTACATTATCTGTCACCATATTAATTGTATGGCCATTATGTTCCATGCGAGACTCGAACCCGTGACACACAGTCTAGTAGCCAATCGCCCAACCATTGATTGAAGGTTGAATTCACGAAGCAGTTGCGATGTGCCACCTGCATGTAAAAAATGCGAATTGATAGATAATACTACTCTGTTAATAGATTGAGACGTTTAGGACTTTATCTACTCTCAGAATGTAATGTTCCAAATATGAATAAAAAAAATTGTATTAACACGTACTTTATATTCGTGGAAAGAAAAAAATAAAAAAAAACCATTACAGTGCTACATTTTCCTTCGATTTTCAAACAACTGAATCATAAAATAACTTTTTAATTTTTATAGTACACTTTTACTTTTTAATATATTGGCGCTTAAGGGCTCATTGACTTAATATAGGAAAGTAGTGACACTGCCTATGGAGGCGCGCGCTGCGCAGTCCTGCGCAATGACAATCTAAATAGCCCGCCATACCACATATTTTTTCCGTTTCCACTTTTTTTATTTCAACTGTATAGTGAAGATATGTATACAACGGCATATAATTAGGTACTAAAACACTCGCGTGTTATTATTATCATAAGATAAACCCACGCTCGTGTTTTAATAACCCCTTTTATATGACCATTGCATAAACTACTATTATCTAATAGTTTATGTCCTACCTCAGTACAAAGAGTAAAACTTTAATCATCACAATACAAGAGGCGAGCAACAAATATGTATTTTTCGGCAACTTATGAACATAAGTAGCTGCATCATTTGTGCCATAAATTTGTTGGAAAAACATTAAGGAAGTTAAAGTCATTAAAGGGATACTGATAGTGAATGAAGATAAAAATAAATATGAGAGCAGGTACATTAAACATTAATAACTGAAGATCCAATTCGAAATCAAAACACCACCGCAATATATATGACGACACTTTTTCTCATTTAGCATTTTTTAATAGACGTTAAGTATTCCATAAATTACATAACAGCTTCCTGGACAAACGATAATAACCTTTATAATTATACTACAACCGTTTGTTTTCCTCTGACGCTGAAACTGGGTCACAACTTGTCTATTTCAGACTTGTCGTAGTGATGCCGGTCGCCGTATACTCTAAATATCGTCGGTGCACAGTGCATCTCGCGTAGACACACACGAGATTAGAGAAACGAAGATCTTTATCGACCAAACAGATTTTGTATGCAAAATGTTTTGCTCTACTGCTTCAAAGTATGACTACGTATTCGAACCGCAACTATTTAATCACGTATTATTAAAATAGTGCATTCTTTTCCAATGTTTTTAAAACAAAAAATGATAGCAAGAAATTCACAAACAAAATTCCTTTCCCGACAACATCAAACAGATCCACGTTACTTGCATAATTGAAAAGTTAACACACATACTCGTACATACATACATAATGTATTTTGCAATGTACCGCGTTAAAAAGCAAAATTAATTGGACGTTACATTTTCCCCTCGTTCTGGACCGTGACAAGACGTGTTTGTAAAAAGTTTTATTTCATTATTCTTTTTGATGATAAAAGTCGAAATTATATATTTTAATTAGTTGTTAAATTTAATAATTGACGAAGAAACTGAAAGAAAGTGAGTAGTTTATAGAGTTTGTCGTAAGATATGTTTCAGCTGCGTGTCTACGTGTGTAGTCGGGATTATTTTTAAAGCTACAGTTTGGTATGAATACGGGTCATTTCGACATCTGTTCGCGTAACATTAGGGATGGTGCTCGGGTTCATTCACAGTAATGCACCTCAGCTAGAAACACGACATGGTCACTATATACTATTTTAAGTGAGTGTGTGAAAGTGAAGTGAAAGGTGGTCACAATGCCTAATAAGTGTTTTTATCTTCAGGTGGTGAACAACACTAGGAAGTCTGGTGTTACAGACGGATGGAGAGAAGGTAATGGGTTTTTTTGATTTCTTGCATATTTACACTAAATTCCATCTCATTGGGGCATGGGGTCCCATGGGGCAGACATAGGCAGATACTACAGAACCTGCTACAATGCTGTCCTGTCATGCCTGGTTGAATGGTAGAGAATTCCTTGTGGAGTTGTGGCATTAAGTTCGCCTATGTACTACTATTACGAGTATACATGCAGTTTAAATAAATAAATAATCATGGTCATACATTCATTATTTACTAAACCACTGTTTTCATAAGGGTCTTAATGACTAAAAAAATATTTCAATTTATTGTGGACACGCTTGGGTGAGGCCTATGTCCAGCAGTGGACGTCTTTCGAGTGATATGATGATGATGTTGATGATGATTGTGAATAGCTGAAAAGTTTACAGACCATAGATGGTCTAGGAAAACAGCGATCGAGACTTTTTATCTCACTGCTTAACTTACTAGCAGCTACTAGCGTGAAACTTTTTGATTACACAATTTAATTTGGTTTGATTACATGCATAGGAACGTTTGCAATGAAGTTATTTTATGCTAGAAAACGCATACAGTGAAACGTTAAATTGTTAAAAGAAAGGGTTCGAATTTATAGAACACCTTTATCTAAGCAAACCTTTGTTCCATTTTGTTTCGTTCTGGCTGTTTGAGAGCAAAAACTTTCAGAAGCCATAAAAAAATATTCTTAAAAATTTTCTAAATTATGGTTAATGGCTATTGATAAAAGTTTTTGATAAAAGCGGTCAGTATAACATGGAATAAATCGAGTGCAACCTTCATGGCCAAAATAGATTGCAACTTTGACTTTTTGTTTTATTAGAGTTCCGTACCGAAAGGGAAAATGGTAGCCTATTACTAAGACTCCACTCTCCATTTGACTGTCTGTCACCAGGCTGTATCTCATGAACCATGATAGCTAGACAGTTGAAAATTTCACAGATGATGTATTTCTGTTGCCGCTATAAGAACTAAAAACAGAATAAAACAAATATGTAAGTGGGACTCCCATACAATAAACGTGATTTTTTTGAGATAATGGTACGGAACCCTTTGTGCGCGAGTCCGACTCGCACTTGTTCGGTTTTTAAATATTTATGTGTCCAATACCGAAATATAAAATCAATAACAGATTGGTGAAACATGAAAATGCACCACACAAATTCGCTAGATTAAATTACAAAAATGCGTGGGATGGCTCAAATGTGTTGCATTGTATATCACGTTTTACCCCGCTTATGAAGAAAGCGGTTACTTAACAATATTGCTAGATAATATGCATTTTAATCGACTTACAAAAGCAGCCTACTGCTCGTATCCAATGACTACTAAACATTCATAAAAACATTGTCATTTATGAACTGACTTTGAATAATTAAAAAAAAAAAAAAAATTTATTATTTTTTTACTCGCGGCTTTGCACCCGGGGCCCTGCCCTCAGAACCTGTTCGTTTTTTCTGGATAAAAAGTTGCCTATGTCACTTAGGAACAATGTAGCTTTCCAGAGGTAAATCGGATAAGTAGTTTTTGAGTTTATCCATTACAAACAATTTTACAAACAATCAAATGTTTCCTCTTCATAATATTAAAGCAGATTATTATAACGCATAAAGTTGTTTGAAACACGACATTGTGTACATAACCCATTATTACGCACAACTTTTACGAAGAGACAAAAGCGAAAAAAAAATATGAAACACTGTTCTAAACGTTTCGTAAAGTTATGTTAGAACTGTTCTCCCCAGGTGCACAATCAGCAGTATCAAGTGATTCTGGGGTATGGACGGGTGGGGAGGGCGGGGGAGATGGCTCGCCGCGTATGCGCCGTCGCCCGCGCAACCTCGAGATGGTCATGCGCAACTCTCACTGCTTCCACCTCAGAGAGCTGCAAGTTTCAGACCTTGATATAATGGGTAAGTACTTTTCCACCATTGGCCATCGTGGTGAAAGGATTGGCCAATCAACAGAACGTTAAAGAAAGAAAGAAAAATATTTATTTGTGACCCGCACAGGAGACACTAGTTAAGCAACGCTGCGCTGATATTCTGATAGGGCCCACTATTGATGCCACGGACACATTCAATTTAAAAAAAACGTAACCTTCAGTTACACCGGACGTTACAGAAGGTCGGATGGTACGTCGCTCAGGGAGGCTCCTTTCATGCACCCCTTATCACTTTGAACCGCTGATAAAGACCATATTTCCTAAAGGAGAAGCAGTTGACAACTTAGGAATTAATATTAAAACAATTAGAGCAAATAAAAAGAAACTTCGGGGAGGTGTAATGCTCAGAAGTGCACGTCTTTCGGCAACGCAAAACTTCTGTTTGCGGGTCTAGCTCTGCTGATGTTGTTAGATACTAATTACCTACTATAATTATAGCATAGCCCAAAAACGGCTCATTAGAATTTAAAGGTCGAATAACTATGATGAAATTTAAATACTAATTAAGTTACATTATAATCCAAATGCATTTTAGAAGTTAAAATAATTATAGGTACATAACGAAATGACTTGTCACGATTTGTTCACAGATGACGCTCTAATAACCGGCCAAGCAGTAATCCCTCTTCCGAAACTGCCAAGTTCCTTTGACGACGAGCTGACTCCAGAGTACGAGGTCACTCCAGCACCCACGTACAAACCCCCATCACCCATTCTACCAAAACCATCTCCAGTGTCAGAATCGTCTGGGAGACAGAACTCTCCCATGTCGACTCTTGAACGATACAGGAATAGGAACCGACCTTCCTTGATACAAACAAACCTTGATGAGGAGAAATTCGTTCTGGATAGAGCACAACCTGAGAAATTGAATAAACAGGTAAATATATCTAATAATCAGCTTGTAATGTTGTCACTGCTGGAACACAGGCCTCCTCTGTTCACGGTGAGTGCCAACGCGTGCCCGTGTTCCCGCCATAGGCAGCACAGGAGGACACCGTGGAATTTTAGTGGGTTGGAGTCCCACATAACAGCACTATCTCCCCGTGGTAGAGCAGTATGCATGATTTCTCAACGCAAAAAAGGTCCCTTCTCTGGGAGAAGGAGTGGGCCGTAATTCACTACGCAGCCCCAATGCGAGTTGAATGTTGGTAGATGTCAGATATCTTCGAATATTTGGTTCGAGAATATGCCACGATGTTTTCCTCATACATAGGTATTCAGTCATGAATCTCGATTTCATAAAAATCAGTCAGGCTTCTATCAAGCGAGATAACAATACAAACTTAAGGGCTTTCTACCGCTTTAGTGCCGTACGACGGTTACTTTCTAAAGCATACTCCTTAACGGCTAGGTTAAAAGGTATAAAAAAAAAAATGTTTATTATTGATTCATGTACATTATTTTTGAAACAAGATTTTTTCGTTTAACTAATAGTTTTGCACGATATTTTTCGCAACTTTTGGATACTCCTCTAAAACGGATTGAATGTTTAAAAATATTTTTACACAGGAAAATTGAATTGCTTCAGAACTGACATAGCATAAATAAATCAAATAATAATTTGCAAACAAAACTGTTCAAAAGAAGGTTCAATATTGATATTTTGGCATCGAGCGGGCGCACGGCCAGTACTGCGTTTACATTAGGGTGTATATATCGCCTTAACTAAATATATAAAAAAATATATTGCATGCTACCTAATGAGGGCAATGCCTCACAATAGACAAAAGAAATCGTTAAAGAACCTATAAAAACGTGTTAATAAGAAATCTGATTTATTGCCTTACACTTTATTGTTGAGAAAGACTGAAGCCCAGAATAGTACTAATTATTTCATTCGTTCACTTCTAGAACTCATTCGTGAAGTCTTCAAGCGGCGTGGTGTCTCCAACTACGGTGAACTCTTCTAAGGAGTCCAGTCCATCTTGCAAGAGTGAGGAGAGTCACTTTGGTAACAGCAGTGCCTGGCAGAGCCACGCGGCTGGCGAAGCTATGGCCAACAGGTACGTCCATTGTCCAGTCATTTAAATGACACCGTAAATTTGTGAATGTCTACAAGTCTACAAGTGAGCGTCTTTGTTTCCAACTGCTGCCTCTCAGCTTTAAAAACTTTCAAAACTTTGCACTCTTGTGAACCTGAATTGATAGGGTAAGCTCGGTCACCGTTGACCACTTCCTTTGCTTTCCATATGCGAAAATGTGATCAAGAATGGTCCCTCTTAATAATAAAAATAACCTTGTCGTTCCAGCCACGTCCATTTCCAGGACAACATATCTATAAGTATATGCACAAAGAGGCTTTGTACATATACTTATAGAATATTAGTATTATTTTTCGTATATTATTAATATCCGTATTATATACTAATTCAAAACAGTATCTTTAACAAGTTTATTTAAAAAAATCCCGGCACATTTTCATACTACATTAAATTTGTCTAGTAGTACACACGCTTCGATCGACAATCTATTGAACGCGTAATTAAAACACGATATCTTGCAAAATATACCGATTCAAACAGTAAAACGCCCGTTTTCCGTTTTTCTATTTACCGATTTTCATCAAACATAGCCAATAACACTCTCGATAAAGAAAAAATTCAAAAAAAAATAAACTAAATCAAAATCGGTTCATCCGTTTAGGAGCTATGATGTCAAAGACGGATACACAAATAAACAAACACACAGGTACACACGTGAAACTTATAACACCACTCTTTTCCGTCAGGAGTTAAAAACACGTTCTCTTTCCAGATCACAAGACGACGTATCACTAGCACTGAGCGTGTCCAGCTGCGAGGACGAGAAGTCTAAGCTGGAGAACAAAGAGGTCGTGGCTCCTAAAGTGGTGGAGCCTGAGATTCCGAAGAAGACGATAGTGATCATGGACGAGCCCACAGTACCACACCCACTGTTGATGAAGTCACTAACCATGAGCCAGCATGACGCGCTCAGGAGTACCATGATGGGTGAGGAAACTTAAACTTTTAAAGCATTACATTTTTTATCGTAAACTAGCTTCTGCCAGCGGCTTCGCCCGCGTGAAAGTCGAAAATTATCCCGAGAACACATATTCCCGTGATAAATAGTATCCTATGTGCTATTCCTGACTATAATCTATCTCTGTGCTAAATTTCATCCAGACCCGTTTAGCCGTTCTGGCGTGATTGAGTAACAAACCTGCATTCTCACACACATCCATCCAAACTTTAGCATTTATAATGTTAGTGAGATAAGATGGGCTCACACCACTATCTCACCTGATGGTAAGCGATAATGTGGTCGACGGTGGAGCATGCTTACCTAGAACCGCACCACCATGTCACTTGTCATGTCACCTTGCAATAAACCCTGTAGGCCGATAAATAGAATAAACCTTAGACAGTGGTCAACATCTGCCAAGCCTTTTCTCTGCTGTTTAAGGGTCAGATTCTACTTTCCAGTCTAACCGTATGTACAGATGGAAACCAGAGTTTTACATATACCCATGGAGCAACTGCATATCTTACTAAGCAATAAACACTTTGTCATATCAAAAAAGATGATTTTCTGAGAAAAGCTGTTTTGTGTGCCGTATTGCAAGATGCAATTTTAAAAATAGTAACGACTAGCTGTCCCACGCGGCTTCGCTCCCGTCAACTGGCTATCTACCTACCCATCTAAACCGTTTACGCAGCGCACGCAACGGACACTCTTAAAAACGAAACAACCACAAACAAACTCTCATTTTTTTTCCATTTTTGCTATATTTTTCATTTATGCTCGGCTCCTATTCATCATAGTCGTCATAGCGTGATGTTATATAGCCTATAACCTTTCTCGATAAATGGGCTATCCAACACAAAAAGATTCTTTCAATTCCAACCAGTAGTTCCTGAGATTAGCGCATTCAAACTAACAAACAAACAAACTCTTCAGCTTTATAATATTATAGTATAGATTTATCTTTGTGTTGTTAATTGATTGAGTTTATTCGGAACTAACTAATGACAGTTTTAATTAATCTTAATTGTGAATTTAACTTTTGTGTCTTGTTTCTGCACAGGTTCAATGACAAGTTCAAACTACAGCACGACAAGCACATGCACAAACCAGAGCGGCGACCATCACAATCTAACACTCACCCTCGAAGACTCCAAATTCGATCTATCAGCTCTAGAAACTTCCACGCAAAGCATGTTGGACGACGAGACGTCGCCTGCAGACAGCCTGATCTCCTCTACCAGTACCAGTGACTCAAATAATGAGCTGCAGGTGGAAAGGGACCCTCCTTCCATCAGCTCGGCGTACCAGACAGCTAATACCAAGACTAGGTCGCCGGAACCGATGCCAAAAGATGAGGATGATCTGGATGGGGAGGCGATGCAGCCTGTGAAAGAAGTCGTGATGTAAGTGAATGTGCTTTTCTTTAGAATTAGCTAGTCGTGCAAATTGTGAAAACTCGCTAAAGCAATCAATATTATAATATTCTTTTGTAACGCTTAAATGTTGTCAGTCAATCTGCACAAGAAGGATATTTATTTTTTAAAGCCAATGTCGATGCCATGTATGTATCTTCTATTATGGTCCACTCTGCAATCCGACAAACTTTATCAGAGGCTTCTATTGCATAATATTTTAGGGTTCCGTACCCGAAGGGTCCAAACGGAGCCCTATTGCTGTCATTCGCCTGTCCGTCTATCTGTCCGTCTGTCTATCGTCTGCCACACAGGTTTTACAGCCGAACGGTTGGAGCTACAAACTTCATATTTTTACAGTGAGTGAGTGTGACTGAGTGAGTATTGTCAAAAAATGTTTTTAAAGGGTCCCATACAGGTAGAGCTCGTTGGGTAGATAAACATTATATTTTTGTTTTAAAAAAGATTGGATAACAAAGGCATTTGAAGCCTCAAAATTCAACTTTTTTTAAGAAATTTCGTTTCGAGGATTATTTTTACTTCCCATTGACCTAGTAACTTGAAATTTGGTGGTATTGTTTATTATTATGTATATTTTAGTAACACATACCAATATTTGCATATACCAGATTTTTCTTTATAGTTCACTCATTTTACCTATTAAAACGAACTTGATTTTGCGGTTTAGTACGGAACCCTAAATGTGTGAAGTCCGACACGCACTTGGCCGATTCTTTTATAGTTTGCGGGTAGGCTGCAATACTCTTGTTTGTACCTATTGCAACTGATGTTACTTCTCTCTCTACAGTGAAACATCCAGAATCAACGGTGGTAGCGGCGATGGCAGCAAGAATCCAACTCCAGAGTCACCAGGTACACCAACACATGCATCCGGGTCACTCTCACTGTCCGATGGCCGGGATTTCTTCGATGACGAGATCGCTGATCAACCAGCTTTACTCTTCAGGAGTGAGTATTGCTTTTGGTTTAAACCCTTGAGTGCCCGAAACGTGGATCCACGCAAGACACATTGGCTTTGTTGGTTCGGGAATAACGACATTCAACCGGTTAAACATTGGGCCTGATCCTCTTTTTAACCGACTTCAAGAAGGAGGAGGTTCTCAATACTGCTGTTTTTTTCACGACTCGACTGCCCAAAAATGAGTTTTCAGGGTTCATGTATGTTTGTGAGTTTCTTTATTCCGCTATAACTTCTAAACGGCTTAATTGACATCAATGTATGTGGTATCGTTAAAAGCGTTGCGTCCCTGGTTACATGGTTCATAAAAAAAACGGAAAAATATAAAATAAAATAAAAATACTTCCTATGGTTACTGTCATCGTCTAGAGCTTGCTTAGTATATAACAAAAATATATAACAGAAGTATTAATATACATTCGTTCACTAATAACATAACCAAAAAAAATTAATAAATATAACAGTAGTAGTATAATATTCATATCCCATTGAAAACTTACAAAAAAATGTGTCCGTTTGCAAAAATATCTTTCTATCACTGAAAGATATGAATTAAAATATAAATAATTTTTTTGTTCAGATTTTTAATTCTCTTTTTGACAAGGTGCGTTTTTTTTTAATTTTATGTTTGTTACCTCAGAACATTTTACTAGTTAGATGAACTGTTTTTGATGATTACTTTTTTTATTTGAAAGCTAGTGCTTCTCATGTGGTCCCATATAAGAAGCCAGTTGTATTTTTTTTGTTAAAAATGTTTTTTCATGTGAAAAACAATTTTGTTTGTGTTTAATATTTACTTTTGTGGTTCAATTCAGTGATTGAAAAACTAGAAATTCACCGATACCTACATGTATTGAAATAACAGTGCAGTGATGTAAAAGCACCCCATGAACAGACTTATAGCCTTAATTTGTTCCTCAACGAGGTGCAGTGGCAAAGTTTTTCTACTTTAAGGAAGCAAAATTAACAGGTAATTAAAATAGAACAGACAAAAAATAAAAAATTATGCTGGCCCTGGCACTGTGCCAAGAGTTAAGATAGATGTTTGTTTCCACATTCTAAATAAACGTCACTAAAAGAAATATAATAACATTCCCCTCAAAATAATCTATACTAATACTATAAAGCTGAAGAGTACCTACTGATTGGAATTGATAAAATCTTTTTGTATTGGATAGTCCATTTATCGAGGAAGGTTATAGGCTATATAACATCACGCTAAGACCAATAGGAGCGAAGCATAAATGAAAAATGTTGCACAAACGGGCAAAATAATTCCTTTTCGAGAGCTTCCGTTGCGTGCGCTGCGTAAACGGTTAAAGTTACACAAAAATCATGTATGTTGTGTAGGTAGGGTAGATGGGTATTTAGGTAGCCAGTTGACGGGAGCGAAGCAGCGTGGGACAGCTAGTAGTGATATAAAAGAGCTGAGATTTTACATTTTCTTGTTGTTCTAGAAAACGGAGACGGCAGCCCTTCAAGTAAAACGCTCGAGTCAGACAATAGCAAACAACTGCGTAGGTCAAGGGAACGCATCACCTCCAGTCCACTGGTTCAAAGGAATCGCAAAAGTAAGTCATAATAATAATTTGGCTAAACCAACCACAAAATTGAATTCGAAAAAGGTTGAAAAAAAAGTTATGCTTTCCTCATAACTCGATCACGGCTCACTCAGGCAGGCTAAATTCGACTGCAAAAATAATAAATAGATATAAGGCTTAAAAACTTGTTTGTTCTATTTCAATGCCTATAAAATAATATTCTGATATAATTGTTTTATTTTTTTGTGGTGTTCATGGGAAGTTTTGACAATGGCCAGATTTTATTATTGTCTCAGCTCCTATATAAATACAGTCCTGTAAACCGAATTTCAGTCACGGCGTCGAATTTCATGGGAGAGTGGCCATCCAGAAAGAGATATTATTGCTGTCAAGTGTATCACAAAGGTGCACATTTCAAATACTGAATAATTTAAAAAAAACACTTCCATAATATCGAAAAAAAAAACAAACCAAATCTCTTTTCTAATTTCAAAAATTGTGTTCCCATCATTTGATTCACACTGCATATTTTTTATCTGTGCTTTTCACATTGGCGGGAACAGCTGACAAAATAGAATACATTCTATAATTTTTGTTTTCAAAGTAATAAAATCTACAGAAAAAAATATATTGAAATTAAAACCTCATTTTCATGAACGGAAGCATTGTCTGGGGGTTGTTTCAAGTTGTCTTTGACTTGTGGGTACGTTTATTAATAACGTTTTATTGAACATAGTGTGCGGTTTGCGGAACGGCGGTACGGAGCGGACACCATCGCTGGACACACTGTCCAGCCTCGCGTCTGATGATCTGATGATGGATCAAGACCTGGCGCAGTCCATCACCAGCTTACAGAGCGTTGATGATTATATTGAGAGGTAAGGAACTTCACATAAATAAATGAATACCTATTGATTAAAAAATCTCATTCTCTTTTCCAGTTTTCACACATAATTTTTACTCTAAAGATATGATTAATGATGACTCTGGTCAGAGTTCAATTAGCCAATTGATTTTGATATTTGGTAAATAATTGTTACGTAGGGATGCAGGTGTAGTATAAACACAATATTATTCTTTTAAAAATCTCGTAGACGGAACTATTAGTTTTTAGGGTTCCCTACCTCGAAAGAAAAAAACGGAACCCATATAGGATCACTTTATTGTCCGTCCGTCCGTCTGTCTATCTGTCAAAACCCTTTTTCTCAGGAATGCGTGAAGGTATCAAGCTGAAATTTATATCAAATACTCAGGTCTACTGTACCTTGCTGAAAAATCAAAGCTGTGAAAAAACAAACTTCTAAGCCAACGCAATCAAAAGAAACAGCCATTTATACCGCAAATTTCCGCAAATTTATGACACTCGCAAGGGATAAAAAAACGTACAGGGTACTTCCCGTGAACTCAGAATCTTGAAATATGGTACGAAGCAACGTCTTATAGCACAGAAAAAGGAATAATTGCGAAAACCATAAATTTTTATTTATACCATAGAATAAAAATATTTTTAATAATTTTAAATTTACTATCCCTTTCCTCAAGAACGCGTAGAGGTATTAAATTGCAATTTATATCAAATACTGAGGTCTATAATACCTTTAAGCTGAGGTTTGTACGGAACCCTCGGTGCGCGAGTCCGACTCGCACTTGGCCGGTTTTTATTAGATACCTTACCTACTAAACCGCAAAACTAGTGTGGTAAAGTATCGATTTGTATTTGGATAGTTTGATTAGGCACATCTACGAATACTTTAACACCATCTGAGACGGTTGACTCACCATTTATGGTGAGTCAAAGAAAGAGGAATCAAAGCATTATTGCATTATTATGCAATATAATGCAATATAATGGTAGGACAAGGGAGGGTACCAACATCGAAATAGTTAAGAGTACATCCACCGTCAAGAAGGTACCTTCTTGCTCACACTTAGTTAGTTTAAAAAAAGGGGCTAAGCAGAATTCCTTGATATTATTCCATCAAAATATTCAAGGTTTTTCTGCGAAGCAATTGGAAATAGAACTGTTTTTAGAAAAAACAATGTTTGAAATTGTTTGTTTTACTGAGCATTGGCTGAAAGATCATGCAATGCTAATTAACTATGAAAATTATACCGTTGGCAGTTGTTTTAACCGAAATATTATGTTGCGTGGAGGTTCACTCATATTAATTAAAAATGGTATTAAATCAAAACCTCGTAAAGATATTGTAGATCTATCAGTCGAACATAATGTTGAACTGTCCTGCGTTGAGCTGGATAAGCATGTTATAGTGTGGGTTTACAGACCCCCCAATTATGGAAACTACTCAATATTTGAATCAGTGATGGAAGATGTTTTGGCAAAACTTGCAACTGGTAATAAACTAGTCATAATCTGTGGTGACTTTAATATAAATATTTTAGAAAATAATTCAGAGAGCAGTAGATTATTAAATCTCTTCAAATCATTTAATTTGTCACGTGTTTATGGAACCAACCCGAACAACTGTGACTACTGCTACATGTATTGATAATGTTTTTTGTTGTTGCGACTACTTAGACAAAGCCATTATAAATTGTCTGCCTTCAGATCATAGTGGGCTACTGGTAACCTTTGAGGCCAACATATCAATACAACAAGTGCAGATTCAATCCAGACCAATAACATCTGGTAAATTAAATAAATTTAACAGCACTTTAATTAGTAAGTTAAGTGATCAAGACCTCACAGTGAATGATGGTAATATTTTATATAAAAAGTTTTCTCGGTAGTTCAAACAGAGTTCAATAATACCTTTAAGAAGAAAACTAAAACTATAAGCCCTAAGTTTTTATTCAGTGACTGGGCGACTAAAGGACTCAGGAAAAGTAGGGAAACACTTCACGAGCTGTATGGCCTTAAGCCTTATATTAACACTAAAACTTTTAATAAGTATGTTGCTACATATTCAAGAATTTTTAGAAATACGTGTAAAGTAGCTAAGGCTTTATACATTGGCAATAAGGTTAAAACCGCAGAAAATAAAATCAAGACAGTTTGGAAAATTATAAACAATGAAACGAATAGGAACAAAAGAAATAATACTGATTACACGCTTGAAACTACACATGGACTTATTAGAGATAACAAAAAAGTTGCTCAAGAATTTGTAAATTTCTTTACCAGTATCCCAATTAAAACTACTGAAACCTTAAATTCTTCGCCCTCGCTTGCTTCTGGTTTATTAAACGCTAACATTTCAGCCTGCCCGACTGAATTTAACTTTTCACATATAAACCCAATATCAGTAATAAAAGCTTTTAAGCAAATCAAGATTAAACTGACCAAAGATCTATGGGGGATGTCCATCAAAGTTTGTACCTCCATTATTCAGACTATAGCGCCGTACTTAGCTTTAATTTTTAATTTGTCTGTAGATCAAGGAGTCTTCGCGGATCTAATGAAACATAGTAAGGTTATACCACTTTTTAAATCCGGGGACAGTAAAGACACGAATAATTATAGAAGAGTATCGGTGCTGCCGGTTTTCAGCAAGATATTTGAAAAGATAATGCTAAATCAAATGCTCATTCATTTTAATACGAATAACATCCTACACGATAAACAGTATGGTTTTACCAAAGGACGTTGTACGACCGACGCTGGTGTCACCTTATTAAAACACATCTTTGATGCGTGGGAAGAGGCACAAGATGCTATAGGTGTTTTCTGCGACCTGTCGAATGCGTTTGATTGCGTTAATCATGTAACATTACTTATGAAACTTGAGCATTACGGGCTAGGCCAATCAGCGTTGAGTTTAGTAAAATCTTATTTAAATGATAGACAGCAATTAGTTCAAATAAACGGTGTCAATTCGTCCGGTTAACCGTGAAAATGGGGGTACCCCAGGGTTCAATTTTGGGTCCTTTCTTATTCCTAGTCTACATTAACGATTTACCCCATCTATTGAATAACAATTTAAACATGGTGTTATTTGCTGATGACACTTCTTTGATTTTTAAGATAAATAGACGTACGAGTAACGTTGACGACGTAAATGACGTCTTGCGACAGGTTCAAAATTGGTTCACGGCTAATAATTTAGTTTTTAATGCTAAAAAGACTAAGTGCGTAAATTTGCCTTGCCGAATGTCAAAAGTACTGATTGTGACATTATCTTGGGTAGGGAGAAGCTAGAATTTGTCGATAAAACGGTATTCCTGGGGATCACGCTAGACTCAAGGTTGCAATGGGGTCCTCATTTAATATCACTTGCAGGGCGGCTAAGTTCGGCAGCTTATGCTGTTAGAAAAAATTCGTCAGTTTACTGATGTAGATACCGCGAGGCTAGTCTATTTTAGTTACTTTCATAGTATAATGTCTTACGGTATCTTACTATGGGGAAGGGCTGCAGAAATTGAGTCAATTTTTATTCTGCAAAAACGAGCCATCAGAGCGATATACAATCTTCGCCGGCGCGATTCTCTAAGGGAACTGTTTAAGGACATTAACATCATGACGGTACCTTGTCAATATATTTATGAAAACATCATGTACGTTAGAAAAAATTTACATCTTTTCAGTAAAAACGGCGACAGACATAATTATGTTACTAGAAATAGGGACCAATTAATCCAACCAGGTTTCAGGCTGGCTAAAGTAGCATCATCTTTTTGGGGTACTGTATAAAATGTTACAATAAAATGCCGCCCCACATTCTAGAACTGAATGAGACGAAATTTAAAACTTGTATAAAACGCACACTATGCAGGCAAGCATATTATAAGTTGGGGGATTACATCGCTGATAAAAATGCTTGGCTAAATGCTGGTCCCGCTCCGCAGCCATTAGGGCGCAAGAACAATTAGTGATGGGCAGAAAAGTTTTGAAGTATTGTTGGAGCTGCTGAAGACTGTATGAATATATTTTTATTGTATAAACTCAATTTCTTTTAGTATTATATAACTGCACAGCACATGTGTGAGTACTATGTTCCGACTGTAAATCTACCTATGTGTCGTTGGTTGACTTCTGTGTGCCCTGGCATTTGAGTGTGTCATGCTCTCTCTAATATCTCTCTGATGGTGGCACATGTGTTGGATCATTCGGTTCCCTCCATAATGGTTGAGCTGAGTGGTGCCGATCCATGCGTCATGTTCGTGAACGGGCGCCATCAGTTGGGATTGGTCATAACTTAGCTGCCTCGGCCTGTCATTGCATTTTTATGTTGAAATTGTTTGTTACTCTAGACGCTTTTACGTGCACGTCTTTTTGCATCGTTCTCACATATATGTATTTATTTTTTAACAAGAATGATGTAACCAAAAACTTGTAATTGAAACTGATGGAAAAAAGTGTCCGTGGAGTTTCTTGCAAATTCTTCTCCATTGAGAACTACTGACGTTTGCGAATTTGCAACTAGAGTCATATTTTTTTGTTGTTTGACAATTCAAAAGTACTTTTAAGGTTTATTTGAAATAAACTATTTTGATTTTTTGAATGCAATATATTGCCGCGAATCTCATCAGTTTTAAATACAAACATCACTGTCATATTTAAGGTAGGAAAAACAAAAAGGTTTAATCAGATGCTCATCCTGTAGGTTGGACAGCTCACTACGCAGCGGCCTGAACTCTTTAGACGAGAGGCAGCTTCGCCAGGAGCTATCCTCATCCAAGACCGCAGTGCGGCAATGGAGCCAGTTGCTGGAACAGAACAATATGCTGGACCGGCAGCTCGCCGCCATGGCGCAAGGGATAAACGCTTCCGACTCGCTTACAGCAAGCAACAACAGTCTTTCCAACATCGGGTAAGTCGTTGCTTTTTAACTTTAAAGTCTTCCGCAGACTGGCACGATGCAATAATACGACAACGCGTAAACACAAATTGTTTTACGGATATTTTATCTCTAAATCGTGTAGCACTGTCGTGACGCCTGTATGTGGAGGCCTTGCTGTCTTTATGAAGACAATGGCTTAATGTATCCTAGGTTTCAACAGGATTATTTAGATTCAACATACCTTTGCTACATTAGGAAAGTAAGCGTGTTGAGCTAAGAATTGGCAAAGTCAAATTGCAAATTGAATTGGTCGCCTTAATCGAGGGTCTTCGGATATACCCAATGGAGAACGGTTCGCCAAAGTAAGCCCAGAGGACCAAACATATCCACGCAATTTATAATGTTCGGTACGAATAACGAATACTCTTCTTTGAGGCTTTGACAGCATAAAAATATTAAGATTAGGGTAGTTGACTATAAATTAGTTTTTTCTTGGTCAGGTAGATTAATTAAAAATGTTAGACACGTATTTTTTTTTTGACACGTAGACATATACTGACTACGATACAGTGCGTTGAAATACCGTGTGCTACACTTTATACTAACAAAGTGACGTCACAAGCCTCCACTCCTGAACTTTGATGCGCTTTATCTTTGTCAATTTTTATTTATTTGTTAAATCAAAAAAATACGGGTCCAATATTATTCGATAATCTCACAGAAGGGCTAAAAAATATTATCCTTTTTTTACCCAGGAAACATCTCTTTATGGTTTTTTCACACTGATGTACCCAAATTTAACACCCATATGAAATATGAACACTTAAAAGTTAACCACTACAGCTCAGCTACCGTATTGTTTATTCTTAAAATAGAAAAAATCCTACATAAACTGATTACATGTCATTATTACGTAAACACAATACCTAGGTACATTATGTAAAAGGCTCCGGTCTTTGTTTAGCGTCAATGAAGCGTCTACTAAGAGGCACGTGTGTTGGGGTGTCACAGTTCACTGGGGGGAGAGAACTGCTAGTGCTCATTCCGGTGCAATTAGTCTCCATTTCGAGCTAAATTTTGATGAATAGACAGGTTTGCGGGAGAGAAATATGATTTGTTAGTTTCTTTTTTCTTATTTTGTTCAGACCTCAGTATTTTTGGCAGCAAAAATCTAGATATGGTATCTGTAGTTTATTTTATCTATTTCAATAAGGCATGCCAACAACCTATTCGCAATAACATTTTATAGATTAAAATTTAATAGATATTCCTGTGCAAACAGGTCAGGTATAAGAATGCACAGCACTCACAGATTAGGACTACGAAATCTAGTTATTTTACGACAAAAATAAAAATGAGATACATTATTAAAATTAGAATAAGATCACAATTGAATTAGTTAGAGTAGTTGTCAAAAGTTATCCAAATATCCACCGCAAACGAGATCTATGTCGTTAAATTGTTCATGAGTAATTATAGCTTGCAAAAAAACAACTGTCTAAAAGGTTGCAGCTGTTAAATTTTTTTTTTTTGTTTGTGTTGTCTTTTATCAAAATGTAGCTAATATCACTCGCATAACGAGCAAGCAGTTTAGTGTTCATCTCCACAGCGTACGAAATGTATGAAAAGCATTTTTTTTTAAATTTGGCTATAACTTTTTCGTGATAGTCTTTTTTTAAAGGGGTATCTTCATAAAAACACTCAAATTTTAATAAGCTATTCAATGACGTAGATCTTGTCTGTGACTTCATGTTTTTTGCCTAATCTTTATCCAAATCAAATACAAGTTATAATCGCTTCTAATCGCGATGAACAACAAAACAGACTTAGACAGATAATTCTAGATACTAGAAAGGAAAGTGGGTGCACGTTGATGAATCATAGAATTCACAGATTTGCACTTGTCTGTGAGTAACAGCTAAACTGCTATTGTTATAATTGCGTTAGGAACATTGGAATGCTTAGGCACGGGGTCCCAGCTCTAAGAAAGAATATTTGGTTCAAATAAATACCAGTAGATGGCGCGATATGCACCGATTTCTTATTGAATTGTGTGTAAAGTTAACATTTTCTAGAATGGAACATAAATATTGTATGTTCTTTTATAATCAACTCTCTTAAGCACAAAATTTTGGAATATTGGTCTCTTAATTCACATTTCAAAGATTATTTGAACGGATCATTTAAAATTGATGCCAATAGATGGCGCGTTTTTAAATTTCTGAGGCATTCCACTCGATTGTTTAAATTTCTATTGTAACACATTTTGGTGCAATGAAAATGTAAAAACATACAAAAAAATATAATAAAACAAATCGTCACTGTATTTAAAGAAAAAATATTCACGAACCGAGTAAACCCCTTGGCTGGTTTTAGAGTCATGCTGCCCGACGGCGCTGTCGGTCGCCGCAAGCTCGTCATTCGTCGAGTCTGACGGCTGTCAGCACTGAGCCGAGCGACTCTACCAATGACGAGCTCGCGGCGATCGACAGCGCCGTCGGGCAGCTTGACTCTAAAACCAGCCTTTTACTGGCAAGTCGACTCTCTATCGCCGTGGAACTGAACCGAACGTGATCGATGTACAAAAAATGATCAGTTCAATCAGACGAAAAAAGCTTGTTACGTCGGCATTCATGGCCTCTTCTTCAAAGAACGGTTTCTTTGTATGGGATGAGGCATCTGTATGCTTATATTATCTGTGGCTTAGGTAATATATAGGCACGGAAACATTTTGCCTCTGCTACCAACCTTGTTCTGCATTACATCATACGACTGTAATCTCAAAGGTTAACATGAATTTGTAATCATATTGCATTTTACTGATAGTAGTAATGGCTCGATGATAAGAAACAACCCTAATAAGTAATATTCATCAAGTTTAATGAAATAACTGAGTATACTGTGTAAAAATCACATCAAATAGGAAGCTGAGAGAGATCAGTCACGAATTTTAAATAACATAAACTGTGATATAACTAAACCCAAGTTCTGCAACTTTAAAATTTTCAGCTATCAAATAAAATCTAATAAATCTTTTTTTTTGGTTCTATAATGAGATTTCGTCCTGTTGTATTCAAAATTAACTCAATTCCTAAAGTTCAGGTTAGTTACAATTACTGGTAGCAAGCCGTGTGAAAAACGTCACCCATTCTTAAAAACTCGTTTTTACAGAGGACAACTTAATTTTTCTATTTTAATACAACAATAGGTGTAATTTAAACTAACAAGAACTAACTAAATGGATGTTAGGATTTCTCTATGCCAATTTTTTTGCTAGAATCAGAATAAACGAATACCAACTTACCAAGAAAGAACATTACCGCGATCGAGTTAGTATAAAAACTCTCGCTTAGGACACAGCTATGCCTGATATTTCTAAAATTCATTTTATTTACGAATACCTAGACCCATATCTTAATGTTGACAGTAGATATTGTTCATGTTCTAAGACACTGAAACAATCAAACAAAAGGCATGTTGACAGCGTTTGAGCACACAAAGAGTGTCCCAAGAATCACATCTGAACAAACAAACAATACTTGTAACCTGGATGCTTCCTCTATAACATGTTTGAGTGCCTTGTATATTTTAAATATCAATATTTACAAATTCCAACTCCATTTCATAATGACATGTAAAGAATTTAATTAATGGGTGCTCCAATATCCGCTACTGTATACAACTAAAACGACTATTGTAATTTGAATAGAATCAGATATTTGTAATAGTATTAATTAACAAACACACTTATTTATAAAAATCTCGACACTGTTTAAAACACACTCTATCCTCTATCTTTTTCCTTAGCTCATTCTATATTCAAATTTTCTCTATAGAGAATTCGAATAAAGAATCTGCTAATCAGCCAGTTGAAAAAAAAACCCAGTCACGCAGCGTTTTTGTGCTACATGACAGAACACTGCAAGAGTAACACAAATTATCACACCACGATCACAAAAGCTCGCCATCATAAATCTGTTAATAAACAGTAGGTATTTGGTAACGTTATTTTAGGGCTTGAACTTTACAAGAATTCAAGCGAAAACATGTTTTTTTTTATAATTTTTGTTCCTCCTTGTACTCTGCATAATATTTTTTTGCAAAACCATCGAAACAAGAACAATTTACTTACAATCTAAAAATTTACAAAATATCTCAGAATGATTTTCTTACTCTTAATTTATATTAAAATTTACCTGAGATGATTATTATTCCATAGGTACAGGCTAATCATTTACGTCTACCTATGTATTAATAACTACGTAAGGTAAATTTATCACAAAAACAAATCACTTTTAATCTAATAATTGTAATAAATCCTAGAAAATCAACTTTTTGTATAATTAAATCAGTCATTCATCAATCATCACCTATTTATTCTTTTTTTTTGTTTTTACCTTTTTATTCATTTTCACCAAGTCCGTTGTCGTGACGAGATCTTTGATTTTGATTATTTATATTTACAGCTATTGAATGTGCTAATATTCACGAATATAACACACCAACAACCATTGGTGTAAATGAAATTCGATAACTATGCCGACGTCCATACAGAAACATTTTTGATTAGGTTTGACCGATTTGACTGTACCAAATTCAAAGTTGTTAGTATTCGTTTGCACATTAAATTTAATTATTTAAAGAGTGGTATTCGTTAGGAATAGAAAATAATTATGAATTTAAACAAGTACCAGTGTTATTAGTTGCTAGTATTAGAACGGAATAAATCGCAAAAATGTTACGCACTTTCTACTAAGTACTGTGTTCAACCTTAAAAATCAGGAAGCCTTTGTAATTTTAAGCCAAGTGGCTCCTTTACTTATCGCATTAGCTGCCCTACCATAATGTACTGTAATGGAATCTAAATACAGCATTACGAACTCCACCATTTAGGAGTAATGTAAGTACTTACTGGTCCAAAAATAAAATACATTTAAGATACGAGGCAGTAATTACTTCAAACGCACTAGTAGATACTATCAACTGCAAGCTAGAGTTACAATTTGATGTAGTCAAAAGCTGTATTTCGTAGCACTACGGGTTATTTTCGTAGGTCAAGTGGGTTACCTAATGTGGGGTTGACCGTACCTACTATAATTTAGTCAATTGCCGGGCTACTGTTCTTGAACCGATTTGTTCCAAACTCACGGCGTATTAACATTTAAACAATAAGGTCGGGTCAATTATAAAATATTTTCATAGTTACTTTCGGCTTATTTTTTATTGCAAATATCAAGGTGCGGTTCTACGTGATTGTTCCGTGTTATAACGTATTATGCTGGCATTACGTTCGTACCTTATATCTACTAATAATCGGTATTCATATCTAGAAGTCAGGTAGTTTTTAGTTTTTCTGTTATTTTTTTTAAATTAATAGTGCAGCAGTGACGTACGATTTTGTTCATCTTTTTATGTAAAGTACAAAAAATTTAAACTTGTAGCAAATTCTAAACATAATTTTTAGGTCTTAGGTACATAAAGCAGCTCTATTCTCTATCGCCAAATTCAAATAAGAAGGTAGGCAGGAATGTATCTTTAACTAGCCACAGATTCCTTGCGTACATTTGCACATGCCCAAATAAACACTCGCACAAAAGGTATTTGCGCAAGTGTTCGCAAAAATTGAAACAATGCCAAAGCACCGTTCCAGTTCCAATTATCAGATTAATTGTGTGGGTATACGTATGACCTCCATGCGCCCGCGCCGTTGCGTGACACCACAATAGATATTTATGACAATGGGAATGGTTTCCTTGCGTCTTGCAGCTGGGGGCCAGGTAACCTTCCTTAGGATCTTTGATTACCATGCGTTCGTAACAAAAGTAACAACAACAAAAAAAATTAAAAAGTGTTGTGTAAAGTTATTTCTCTTAGCAATCAGCTACGAAAACTTTTTTCGTAGACTAAAATAAAAAAAACTCCATTTTCGCATTTTTTTAGAAACTACAGGAAAAACATCGTTCGTATTTACATAGGCACAATCTTAATTGTGAAAACAGAATCTCAATCTGTCAAGTCAAGTAACGAATAACATTTCGTAAGAATTTCGCGGTACGGCCATCGATTTTCAAGGTAGATTTTACGGCGAGCTTTGTGTCGAAAGGTCCTTGCTCCATGAGGTAATCAGATAAAGTAGCAAACCGCGCAGCTGGCTCGTGGAGTCGGGGAGTCGGGGAGCCGGGGCTTCGGTTCATCTCGCCGCATGCCACGCCGAGCCAACCGGGATGTTAGTCTGTAACTCGTCGCGCAAGCGGACGTACGTAGCACGCAGCACGCGCGACACGTGCCCGCGACCTCGCGGAACACGACACGATCCGATCGAGATTATTATCTTCCTCCGATATCGAACTCACGGGTCACTGAACGATCGTAATTCAAGTATTAATGTGCAGCTGCGGTTAATCGCGCAGTCTTCTTTCAATGTTTACGTTACGTTTAAATTAGGATGCGTCAGTGCCTAGCGTGATTAAAATCTGGGTAACGGCTCCCAAGGATGGTTGTTATTCCTAACGTGCAGTGCGATACCTAGGTAAAGTTGGTAATTCAATTAACGAGGCGGTAACCCTATTCTTAGTACCTATATTTCCCTCGTGGCTACAGGGAACTGGTTATAAAGTGGCAACAAATAGATACTATTCAAAGTAATTGATTCGAACTGTTGTGTGCCTAGTTATGATCACAATGCAATGTGTTGAATATGGTTATTGACCCTACAAATGCCTACAATTAACAGATATCAGTAGTATGCAGTATCAGTGTCAGCAAAGGATGTTAATTTATACATTTCCTTTCGTAAATTACACTAAGTGATAAGCAAAATGTTTGACAACAACAAATAAGTTAGCAATGACAATAAGCCGGTTACACAGAAAACTTACCTAGTTATTTTGGGGGAATATTATTATAAATTAGGGCAAACGTTGTTTGTTAAATATTCAACGATAAAACGAACTTTGAAAGCGTTTATTGAGCTGCCAACCCTTTTGCATATTTTAAGAGTATTCATTGGATGTAAAATATACCTTACCCTATATACCCTTATAAAGATTATTAAGCAGGTACCTACATGTTTTTATTGATCACAATATGAAACTGCCATCAGTAAACATAAAAACGGAATCAAGTATTTAACGCCTACCCTCAATCAAACAAAGTTGTTTGCAACATTATCTTATCACTATGATAACCCGAGTGAATTCCGATCTGTTTATATGGATTTAGCAATATATATTGCATATTACTCATACACAGGACATCTGCAGGTAGTTTGTAAATGTCGTTCTACATTTCTGTTATATAAACCTGACGATAAATCGTTGTCGTCCTTGTCAACACGTTATTAAATGATCTTAACTTCCATAGAAATAAATAGTTTGTACACAGACTTATGTACTAAATATGTCTTGTGCTCATGCGACGCACTGGACAATATGCGAATGAGTCTCCTATATCCAATACCAGAAGACTAGGCTCATATCTCCTAATTTCGTTGTCAAACTCATGAAGAAGATTTTCAACGAGATTGGTGAGGAGTAAGTTATCTAGGGGACCACAAAAGATCCCATTGGGTCGAAGTGTCCGAGTTATTTCTCAGCCCCTCCACAAGATAAGATAAGATATGTACTAGATAAATAAATTACTGGTACATAAATTAAAAATATTCGAAGTAACAAATCTGGGACCAACGAAATTGATATTTCGTAACGTTAAGAAAAATTTCTACGAACTTCTTGTTTAATTCACAATACATAGAATGTTTATCATTATTTCAAATAGTAATAATACTAGGGATCACATTGCCATTGTCTGATCTGTAAAGAATTTATTGCCATACAATTGAATTGATATTGATACATAGTTCAATGTGCCATTGTTGTCCAAAATTCGTCGCTATGGCAACATTGAATAGCTTTGCTAAAAGCTTTTAGTTTGGGCTCGGCTCGATACCCGAATGTCGGAGCTTTACAAAATTATTATTTTAAAAATACCTTACTGTAAATACATGTCTGAAACTTGTGATTTATATTATGAAGAATGTGATAGTGCCGGCAATTCGTGAGTGTTATACTAAAACGTTGTACTGTAGCTATAGAAGGCTAAAGAAAAAAAAAACATTCTTAAAAACTGGTTTATGCTCACGTTAGTTCATACATTGGTATACTTTATGGTGCCAGCCATTGCAAATTGTACCGTTTCTTAAAGCTTCGTTGGTAATTAATGCTTACATACATAATGTATTTTGTATTTTTTGTCCATTGTAAATAGTCTTGAGTTCATTATTCGAATTATTTTTACATGCTATTTAAACTTTCTCACCGACAAACTTTAGATGTAGTTTAAGAAATTCTTCCTAGATATTAATGATTTAAACATGTAATGGATTCTGTTATTGCTGGCCATTTGTAACTACTTACCATTGCATTATCCACAAAGATGACTTTCACGCTAAAGTTCCATTCATAATATGCATAAAAGAAGACATTCTCAGCACATTAGGTATGTAAGTAGCTTTCACACAAATCCGACCTTAGTTTCATCATAAGTGACCGTTCTCTAAATTATCCATTAGCTCCATTATGATAACTTTCATTCTTATAAATATATTGAAAACTTACCTCAAAACATGCTCATTATTTTACCCTTAGTTGACATCATGAAGGAATGTGCGAGTAATTGAATTACCTAAGTATCAGATTACCTCAAATTAAGTGGAGAATGTTGTAGTGTCGTTTAATTATACTAGCACTGAGTAAATACCGAGGTCATGGGAAAAGTTCATTGCGATTTTCGCAAGACTAACAATTTACTGCAGTGAAAAATTCATTAGATTTACGCAATCGATTGTCGAGACCAATCGGCGATAAATCGAAGCGATCTTGCTGAAGAAATTAGCATAAAGTTGAGAAATGTTTCTTGACAAAATTAACTGTAGAGATTAATGGTGACTAAAGGCAGTAATTCAAGAAAAAAACAAATAAGGCACTCAAAGATTTCGAAAGAACAATCTTAAAAGAAAATCTAAAGTAAACTTGATTCAGAAGCGCTTTACCATCAGTTCATCAGCGTCTTACATTTAAGATTGCAATCGTTCAAATCACCATGTTTCAAAGTTTCGTAATTCACGTCACTTGTCATGTTTGAATGGCATGTTATTACATAGTCAGCCAGTAACTGTGACTGGCAACGGTGTCTGAATAATTTCCCAGCACACACCTGCTCTATTGCCGATACTTTTATATTTTAATTAATACCGGTATCATGTCCGCGTTTGCTTTTATTAAGAAATCACTCTTGTCCCTAATTGCATATTAAATATTATGTGAACGGTGCTAGTTAATCTGGTTAACGTTTACTGACACTTCGCGAAGACTTAAGAAGTGGGAAGGAAGCATTCAAGCGATAGGTACAAGGACTTGTAGTACGTTTAACGTAATAAGGATTGTGTTCCATCAACATCCTTTCGTTCAAAGTCTATACAATAGTAGTAGTGCTTTGTGAATGATTAGTGCCGGTCTTCTATCTGTCGTCTTTGGTCCCAGTAATATTTCAATTTTGTATCGGGAAAGGTAACATCTGCGATACATCTGGTATTGAAGATACACTTAGAAGTGTCGCCTTCCTCATTGCCACAAAAAACGATAAAAGATCCCACATAAATAATAGTTTCTGGGCATCAAAACAAATCCTTCTTAAGGAATGCTCAACCTATCTTTGGGGGCTCGTTTACTTACTGTGAAATATACTTTCCAGTCTTACCTATAATGTATGTAGATAATAATAAAACGAAACATATCGTCTAAGTCACGCAACAGGAAGTTGCGTAAATCAGTGTTATAGTGACAGTAGTGAATAAAACCAGTGCTGTGATGACTATGGAAAGGCCCACCATGACGGAGAAGGAAGCTCCGGTCAAAGGGATTGTGGCCCAAGTGGTCACCATGCTTAATGGCCAAGCACAAAGGTACGTACTTCCACACTTTCTTAAAATGATGTCGAAGTAAGGAAATTTTTGATTATCAATGTGGATGGTTGATGTCGAGAAAGAAGACCAAAGAAGCGATGGATGAATTGTGCGAAAGATTATACATGGCCAGAAAGACGGTGACTATGACTACCTATTGAGATGAAAGTAAATAGGGACGAATGAAAGAACAAATTAATTCAAAAATTAAAAAAAATCCCAAAATATTTTTATTTCATTCTAAATAATTTATCTAGTAATAGTAGACACGCTTCGATCGACAATCTATTGAACGCGTAATTATGACACGATTTCTTGCGAAAATACCCCAATTCAAACAGTAAAACGCCCATAACTTTAGAACGGCTTAACTGATTTTCATCAGACATAGCTAAGAATACTCTCGATAAAGTAACCTTAAAAAAAAACGAAAATAAAATCGGTTCATCGATCGGTACCCAAATACACAGGTACACACGTCAAAGGTGTAACACCCCTCTTTTTCCGTCAGGGGTTTAAAAGAAATCCTGTGACGATCCTAAAATAAATATCACCAATATTGTGTAAAACATTTAGATTCAAAAGCTTTTCCTGGAGTTTCTTGGCCGATTTTTTCAGAGCGAGGCATTAGGTTCAACTTTCTAACTGACCGACTCATTATTGGTCCAAAAGTACATCATCATCATCAGCCTTATAATGAGAACATTTAGGCTGGGACATAAGCCTAGGTCCTCTCTTTGAGATGGAATGGGCTGTAATCCACCACGTGTGCCCAGTGCGGGTTGGTGAATGTCACATGTCTTCAAATTTTTGGTTCTAGGACATGCCGGTTTCCTTATGATGTTTTCCTTCACCATTTTGAGAGCAGAGGTCATGAAATAATTTACACAAAGTAAAGTGCCTGCCTGGGTTCGACCACGACCTACAACTTGTAACTCGCCACTTACCATTGAGCCACCTCTGCTCTCTGATTCAAAAGTTGTATAGGCCAATTCATTAATGGTATGAGTTTATGTAAATATTGGTAGTGCCATTCAGAAGTATTGTTATCTCACTATTCTCACTGCATTTCGTAATCGATGCGTAAACAATGTCGAACATAAAACAAACAATTAGTACTTAAAATTGTATGTTTTCAAAAGCAGGACAAGCTTTCTCCCTGTAAAATTGTTGCGTTTAGTTTCCTTTTGTACACTTATAATTGAGATTTTTTAAATGCTTACGCAATGATGATACTTTGTATTTTTTTAGGATCGGTGACTAAGGTATTTATTATCATGTGTGTTCCTATTATTATCGTAAGTGTACAGGAAAATCAACATTTTGACGAATAATAATTGTCTGGGTTTTTTTTCGGTAACCACAGAGTTCTTCCATCGATTTTATTATTCTCTAGCTTGCAACGAACTCCATTTAATTATAATTCTTTTCGGATAACTGTTTTTTTGCTGTCACGTTTAAATGAATTATATATATTCGATTCAAATCAAATTACAGCTATTAAATCTCGCCCATACGTTGTAAAATGTCTCCTTCGAGTCTAATACCCATTTAAAATAACACGACAGAAACGGTATCGATTAACTCACAAAAAACTTGAGTGTTGATGTCCCAAAGAACCGTTGGAACTTTTTACAAAGTCACAACATTACATAAAGTCATTAAAAAAGTTGAATAGGCCAATAATTAAACGTAATCACCAAACTGGGTTCTCAAATTATGTAATAGTTTGAATGAAGATGAACAATGATGATCTCATATATTTCTGAAACAACAAGTAATTACGATAAATAAATAAAGTGATATTACCTAACTGTCCCATTCCAATAAAATACAGCATTCCATAATTTACCGTTAACGCGTGACGTCATATTTAACTGTGTTCATAATCCCATATACAATACCTAAATAATATTGATACTTTCAAATGCCAATGACATAATCTCTGACAAATACTTACTAAAACCGGTCAAGATCGTTGCACTACACGACCTGAACTACACCTTGTTCGAGAACCTCGTGCGTCTACATTTTCATGTTAAATTCCGATATCATGTGTCTAGAGTCTTAGATTAATACGAAAGATAACAAAAGAAATTACCCACAAAAACAAACAAGTTAAAATGGCTTTATTCAAATAACTGATAACGGATCTTTACTACATAATATTATTAATGCGTAAGTCTGTTTGTCTATCAGTTTCTTACCTTTTCACGTCTTAACGACTGAGCGGATTTAGATGAAACTTGGCACACGGATATATGATGTCCTGGATTAGGGCATGGGCCACTTTTTTTCCCCGAGAATATGTTCCCTTGGGATAGTTGCCTACTGTCACGCACGCGGGCTACTTTTTATCTCGGAGTAGTTTTATTCCCTTAGGATTGGCTTTTCTTGACTTAGGAGTTTGACGCGGGCGAAACCGCTGTCAGAAGCTAGTAGTAACCCACTAAAACAAACAAGTTATAATGGCTTTATTTAAATGTATAATCTTACACAAACGACAAATCTTCAGGTTCTAAAATCAATAGTTCAAAGCCTATCTTATTTAGAACTAAGGCACGATTTCGTAATAAATCGTTGTAAATTGGAAACAACATTTATGTGAATCAAGGTTCTCTCGTGGGATATAGTTTTGGAGGACCTGTGCTACTTACGCCCACTCGCTGGCTAGCTATAAAACGACACATAAAAGGCCATAGATTTAGCTTCGATCATTTAGCATGTTCATTTATCACATTTTAATAGTTTCGACGAGATGTAGGTAGCTGTTAAATTGGGAAATTTACAACAGCTAGGGCTTTGTTCAAGCTTACAAGTACTTAATTGCCAATATTCCTAGTAGGTCCTATGTACAATAAATTATTATCCAAGTTCTGAGTAATAGATCTTCAGTAGCCATTTATCTTAGTTACTTCTGTTAATATTGCACTTAAAGTCGCTATAGAAGGAATATATTGAAAATGTGGATAATATTAATACAAATCTATACTTTGCAAAAACAACTCTTTCTGTTTGTTAAGTTTTCACACCCAAACCGCCGAATCAATTTTGATGAATTTCGGCATAAGGATAGATTGGGTACTGGAGTAAGAAGTAGGAAACGTTTTTATCCAGGGACGTCGTTCCTTTGGGATACTTTGCGACTTTCAAGCCGAGCGAAGCTCCTTATAGAAGCTATAGTTACTCATAAATACCAATGCAGAGGTCTCAAATAATTAACTATGAAACCAATACTTGTAATCGTTTCGTTCAATCATTGCTTGGGTCGCATTCACGAGTGCTGTAAAGTGTTTTATCAATACTTTCAAGCGGAACGAAGCTGCTTATAGAAGCTATAGTTATCCATAAATACCAATGCAGAGGTCTCAAATAATTAACTATGAAACCAATACTTGTAATCGTTTCGTTCAATCATTGCCTAGTCGCATTCACTGGTGCTGCAAAGTGTTTTATCAATATTTTGTACGGAATACGTACAAAATATTGATAACACACTTTGCAGCACCAGTGAATGCGACTGCTATTTTACCACTATGTTACACTTCCTAGAATGGTTATCGATACGTTCTATATTATTATAAAAGTTTTATTATCCTTATCATGTATTATTATTTTCCTCATAAGTTTGGCAATTACGAGCTAAACTGTAAAAGTTAACAACCTCAGGTGCGTCGGTGCCTTTTAATGTACAACATAATGAATGATAGGTGTGCTTACATAATAATAGCTTTATGAGAACTGAAGTAAAAAATAACCCATCTTGTTTTGAAGACTTCGCGCTCCGTACTTTAATCGATTTGTTGGCGGGTTCGATAACCATAGGAAAACGATTGGAGGAAAGTTATTGAACGTATCTAATGCACAGATTGCGTTAACACAATGTTAACTGTTACGCACTAGGTAATAATGTTATATTTTACGGTAAGATATTTTATAGGAAGTAGCAAAAAAATGGAGCAGAGCACGGGCAATTTTCTATTTGAAATCTTATATATGTGTAGCGGCACTATATCGCCACATATGAACTAATTAACTGACGTCAAACAAAATTCAGCATCGCGCATGCAGTGTTTTCGGCATGATTTGAACACTTAACAGTCCGACAACAATCGTCGACCAGTTGCCCGGACCAGACACAAAACCCGTCTGATCGAAGCATCCTGCCTTTTCTATGGTCGTAGCGGGACTTTACACCTTGTTCCGCATACCTCCAAATATGTAAACAACTATCCCAAAATGGGCATTTAAACGAGCTTGAAAATTGGTTCAGTATGCAAAAGTTTGAATAGACTCATCAGATGTAGTTTACGTTACCTTCAAAGAAGACTTTAAATACTACACAACCACGACTGCCTGTTTCTCATTCGCTAAATATCAAATGGTAAAAGATTCACTTGTAAACTACCACGCTAATGTCACATGCATATTTATGAGATTGGGGTAAAATCAACCCCTTTAGTAACTGCTATGGTAAAGTTTCGCAAGTGCTTTTTATGTGAAAACATTATTTCTGTAGCTTTTGCGTGTTACGTTTCGCTTCGTCTGCATTGCACCCCATGCATTTCCTATGTAATATATAGTGTATAGCAATACATATATCTTATGTCTAGACGTTGCAAAACTTGCTCAGTTAAAAAAATGATGGCAAATGGTAACTTTATAGTAATACACGTTAATGTTTCCGTAGCACGAGATACTCAAGAAGAATTTACATGCAATGATAAAACCCAATATAGTTTTCTGGATTTAAAGTAAATTATAAAAACTGGTCTATAACTTGATATAGCAGTTAAATGTTCGCAACAACGCACAAACAATACACAAATTGCATTGTATTAATTAGTAAAGCGGCCACGGTAACCTGAATCCCCGGTGAGAAAGAATTTGTTCCACAAAATAGATAGAGTACAGAAGGTCGGCTCCATATAGCAGATAATATAATACTAGCATGAAAACGCTGAGAAACAATTTTCAGGGATGTTTCCTGGGTAGAAAAATGATAATTCTATTTAGTCCATCATTGAGATTATCAAATAATATTGCAAACGAATTTTTTGCTTTATCTAATCAATAAAAAATTATAAAGATAAGCGCATCAAAGTTCAGGACTCCCACTCCTTCTGATGTCACTTGTTAGTACAAAGTGTACCAACTCGTGACGTCACACGATATTTTCACGCACTGTATTTATGGTGGGCAGAGTAAAAGAGAACGATCCCATATGTGGCGAAATTTGAAAAGTGTCCAGCTATAGGTACTCAATAATAGTTCCAAAATGGCGCTAGCGTCGGCAAAGGGTGTTAATTTTTTAAAACATTTGTACAATAATGGGGCAAATTTGCGTGGTGAAAGCCAACAGTACGTATAATATGTTTTTATGAAATATTTACTTTATGAAGAAGTCAATCAACACGTAAAATTATTTGTTTGTATACATTTACAGACACCGGCGACATTGCGAAATTTACCCGGTGGCTACTGTAGCACCAACCTTATTTAGTACATTTTCACGAACACTTTTCCATACACAGAGATCATTCTCCTTTACTCTAACCCCCTATAACTGTATTGTCGTCACTTTTTGTTTACCTAACTTTCAAAAGTTAGATAGGGATGTTGACTGAAAAAAAAGTAAATTTCAGTCAACATCCCTATTCTGACGGGGTTTTGTGAATCAATAACTGACACGCTTGGCTTGTATGGAAAGAGTTGACAATGCTGTCTCAACCAGAGTAAGTGGGCAAGGAACGAAATGCTTTCAATAACGTGACACAAGACAAACGTCACACACCAAACTTTTATACTTTACAAGTGTTTGAGCATTCCATGCCGTGATTACAGGACAAACAATACTAACCAACTACGAAACGCATAGCTTATCATTTTAGTGTCTTGTTCATTTTGTTTGCCAGCTTACCGTCTGTGGTTTTCAATAAATACCAATGTTTTTTTTTTCGATTTCGTTTCATAGGCTTGCTGGGCCTGTTTTCGTTCATTGTATCGAGTGAGCCTTCTGTACATGTCTACTCTACAGTGGTACTATATCGTTTGAATAGAATCGCCTGCGGGCTGCGGTCGCCTCGAGGCCACCTCACGCCGTCTGCGTTACTGAGCATCATTAATTAAGAAATGAATTTGAACTTATGGCTTCTGGTATTATTCCCGTAAGAAAACTATAGCGTGGTTATAATATGGAGCATAATAAACGTTGGTAGTTTGCGAGCGATCATTAAAAACTTTGTTGACTAAACGGAATATAATAATGTGTAAATTTAAATCCAAATCATGCCTACGACAACAAGGACTGCTTTCTGAATGGAGCTTTTTTGGAGATGAGGAATTTTCTAACTCTAGTTTAATTCAAAAGTTTGACAGATTTTTAGGCTGGATTTAGACAAATAATGAGCTTCAAGTTTTTCATTCAGAAATCGAAGCTATAAACATAAGCAGTGTTAAAAATACATTTTGTAGGTTCTGAGTTCTAATTTTGATGAAACATGATCGTTTTAATCGCCGCGTATTAATTATACGAACAATACCGCACTAACCACACGATTCGGTTTCTCTAGTTGCACAAACAGTAGGCACTGATTTGATATATAATTTAGTGCTAATACCATTTATATCTGCAGCATACAGAAATAAGACCAAGATTAAGAATTTGCATTACTTTCATCCGAAAACGTCACAATCACGAACTTGCTTAAACATTTTAGATATAAAAGTAGGTAATGTATTTTTCTACATTCGGCAGTACAACACAAGCATCTAATGAAGCATTAAATTATTATACCAGGAACATTAATATTACTTAGCAAAACTATTCACACCGGCTAGTGTGAAATATCGGGCGTGGCGCCTAGTTAGAACAAATTAATGTGGAACAGCAGAATGTACTACCATTGTTAATGAATATGATTAGTAAGTTGGAAGTACTTCATAAATATGTATGAGTCCTAAAGTTCTAAAAGCCTCTTCGGACTGGGCGTTTGTCCAGCATTAACGTTAACTCTGGCCCCGCGTAGGCCTTGTGTTGCAGTTGCGTAGGTCATGCGTAGCAATCTCGTAGGCCTTGCGTAGCAGACGCATTGGCCCTGCGTAATAGCCGCATAGGCCCTGCGTAGTAGCTGCGTAGGCCCTGCGTAGCATCTGCGTAGGCCCTGCATAGCATCTGCGTAGGCCTTGCGTAGTCACTGCGTAGTCCCTGCGTAGCAGCTGCGTAGGAGTAGGACTGGTGTAACGCCGCTTAGGCCCTGTGTGAAAGCTGTATAGGCCCTGCTACTTTTAGAAATAGATTCCAACGAGTAAGACAAGACCCTATTGATAACGCCATTTTCAGTAGGTGGCTGTTTTATTGAGTTATTCCTCTATTATGTTCCTTGGCGACGTTTCTACATGTAATTTTCTTGTTTGGAAAAATGAGATATGCTTTTAATTAAAGAACCGACATTAAAAATTCCGTATTTATTTAATAGTGGGTTTAAATAAATACGGAATTTTTAATGTCCCCAGCACATAAAAAGCTTCAAATAATATATCTTCGCATTATTATTTATTCCCTTGCTACAAGGGAAGCAGGAAACAAGCTGTATCGTAAAGCCCACAGTCTAATTAGCTGGCATCGTTATAATGGAAGTAATAATTAGTTGGACATGTCTTGGCTCTTATGCGGGCGTTCCCCCGGGTTCCTTGATTACTTGGCTGTTAACGCAAGCAATGCATGATCACGTATTTTGTTACATCCTTCACTTGTTATATGGACGATATTTGCATACGTTATGTGCCTAAATAAACATAAATTATTACATAGATATAATGTTTCTTGCCTGTAATTGAATCTTTCTAATTGTATTTCTGCTTTTTCGACACTTTTTTGACATTCATTTGCTTACGTTATGTGTCTAAAACAGAGGCATAATATACATAAATAATCCATTATTAAACAGATACTGTTTCTTATCCGAATTTGAATTATTTCTAGGTAATTGAATTTCAGCATTTTCTCGGCCGTCGTATGTTAGTTGGTGAAAGAGTGAATGTAAAATTGTAAAGTATTCTTTCTCTTTGTTAATTTTATTATATCAGCTTCGCGTTTTCTAGATTTCTTGGTAATTAGTGCGATAATTACTTTGTTTTCTTGTATTGGGTAAATTGTAATGAACTGCTTAGTTGTTCTAGTGATCGGAAGAGCTACTGCTGAGTATGAGTTCCTGGATCTGTTTCTTGGGTCGGGAGATGTGTTGTTCAGTTTTTTTATTGGGTAAATTGTAATGAACTACCTCACTATTCTAGTGATCGGAAGAACTACTACTGAGTACGAGTTCCTGGATCCGTATTTCGGGTCGAGCATTTGAATGTGTTTTTGAGTATTTTTCACCTGGAATTTCTTAATAGTAGCCCGGAGTCTAGAGTAGTGATCGTTTAAGCCCGCCTTCCACTTAAAATGAGTTATGAGCGAAAACAGAGGTAACGAACTGAGTGAAGACACTTCACTAAGAAAGAGCTTCAGCATTTCCACAGCCAGCAAATTTTAAGGCCCGTTCAAAACTAGCGTGCGACGCCATGACACAGCTGTATCAAAATCAGTGTCACCGCACTTTCGTGTCTCTTTGAACTCGTTTAGTCCGCTCCGCTCACTCTTATTCAGTGGAAGCACTTTTATGCAGTTCACCATTGCGAGTTAAACGGACTCCGTACGGAGCACGTTCCGCTCACAGTGGAAGGCGGGCATTATGGCGGTTTAGGACACCAACATAATTGGTGAAATATTGGTGCACCTCTGCGAAACCCTTCGAGATATACAGGTTGGGATGTTATGTTTGTAATGTACTCACCTAACATTTCCTGTTCAAACTTTGTATGAGTATTATACGACCAACCAACCATACTTAAACAAAAGTCATTATACAAAACTAGTTTGTTTTTTGTATTTCTGGCATTTGTTTCAGAATGGTAATTGTAATTGTACCTAATTGTACCCATGGTAAGTTACCGTATTTTTAGACAATTGCGTTTCGCTTGGCCGCCATCGTCGCCAGCCTAAACCGTGACCGACACAGCTTTGATTCCATTACCGCCCCTTAATACCTGTCTGCAGGTAAACAGTAACGGAACTTACTCCACGGCTCATTAATTCACGAAAACAGTATCACTTTTAATAGTTAGTCCTAGATTATATTATTATTGCATTTGGAGCGTAATTTCTACTCCGCCAAATAAAGTTGAGCTTCATCTATAAATAAAAACGGTCCGATAATAAACACACGATTACTCCCTGGATACAGATAACGCGATTATCCTGTCATGCAATAAAATGAAAATGTTCTGCGAATGTTGTCAGTTACAAAAATGACGTCACACTCGGGCTGAAATCGATTATGACGTCACCATTCGCATTTTATGTTTTTATAAATGAGCGAAACGTTAATATAACATTAAACATTTCGTTTTCATTTGTAAACGTTTGCTCAGCTGCTGTGTGTAGAGGGCGAATATAGAAATAAATCAGCTGAGCCGAGGGTGATTATTGAACGGACTCGCGCTTGCGCGGTGCGCCGCTCCCGCTACTCACTAGCAGATGGCAACCAGACCGGCGACCCTGTGCAAAACAAACAAACGCGTCGAGACATTGACACTGACCTATAAGATCCCTGATCATTATCACACCCTCCGACCATTCCTCCGTCCGTACATGTGAAATAGTGTATAGTGTTGTGTAAAACAGCGTTAATTTGTGCATTTTACGTGCTATAAATTTTGACCCGGTCGTTACGGACACTATCTGTATAATGACACAAAACAAACATAATCACGTGCAAAAGAAAGTGCTTGTGGTGGCAGTGCGTGGTCAGCAAGCGTGACGCTCGGTGTGACGACTCAGACATTAGAATCGCTCGTTCAGCTTCTCCCTTTCCGACACACCTCGCTGCGTCATTTGACATGCCCCTGTTGCCAAACTAGAAGTCAGTGTACCTACTCAGTGCGATATCATTTCGCGTTATGGTGCTGTTATGGCAAACATTATGATAAACAATTCATTGAAACCGTGCCGTTATCACGGTGCGTAGACTTGTAGATTTAACCGTACAAATAGAGTGTAACAAAAAGAAAACTGCGTGATGATTATGATCCGTTCGGCATGAATGGATAGGGTCGACGCCACGAGATCTGATTTTTCCGGGTGAGCTGGTGCGTCGTCAGCGGCGGTGGCGGCGCCGATAGCGCGGGCGGCGGCCGCACTTCAGTTGTCCGCGTGCGTGCGCGCTGTGAAAGTCTCCCGCGCGACATGCGGTCAGTTTCGGCCACGTCTACGAGCGCCGGCCCGGGTGGGCCCGCCCAGCATCTGGGGGCCCGCCGCCAGAAGACGGACCTGCACGTCGCTGTGGCCGAGCCCGCCGCCGCGCGCTCCGCCAGCCCTGCCCCTAGCCTGCGCAGCCAGAGGGCTAAACAATACAGGTGGCCAATAAATATAACAAAAATATATAATCATTGCGTGTGTCCGGTGTGCAAATATGGATGAAACGTATTATTCTACAAGAATTAACCATCAGATATAATAATTCGTATAAAATCAAGTCGATATCGTATCTGCTTGGTGAAACATGAGTGTTATCTTACGATATCAAGTGGTTTATGTATCACCGAATGTCGTGTTTTCAAAATTCTGTGTTTATGATACTATTATGTGGGACATGTACTCACACGTTCTACATTCGTGAGACTTGTTTTGAGTCAAGAACGACTGATCTGCTTCATTTTGCAGTCGAGTTTCCTAATTAGGTCGTAGTCGAATGTGATTTTATTCACAACCTCGTGTACCTATGAGCAATATTGGTGCTGTTTCGTGTGCATTGAAAGGCCAAGTAACCACCGCGGCCGCAGCAACATCGCAAGGCCAATGGAGAGGCAGTGAGTTCAGAGTTACGCTAGCTGAAGCCACTGATAAATTAATGATTCATAAACAAAACGGTGTTTTTATCCTTATTTGTTTCAATTGAATATGCCATAGCATCATTGTAAAAACAATGATGACTGGACCGATTAAATATCATATTTATGAGCCGTTTTCTCATTTACGTGGCTGCGTAGACCGTCTGTTTTTACTGCATTTTGTTTCGTTTTGTTTGTTCTACCTTTCCTATACGCTCTATTGGCTAATGATTTCATAACCGGATGTTATTGGTTTCTTTCCCAACAGCACCAACGTCACATTATTGTGGTAATCCACGGTATAACAACGTGTATTGCACAATCAAACTTTCCTTTGTTTATTTGTTTTGGTCTATTGTCTTGTTTTCCAAGCTGTTGGTTGCTATCTTTTTTAGAGCTCTCGACATAACTGTGGGCAATGCTTCTAATTACTGCTGAACATTCATGTACAAAGAAAATATACGATCTTTAATAAAACCGCTGTTTCTAAACTCACTTGCTGCAATCGTGTTGAGTTCAACAATTAATATTTTAATAACAATTCATTTTACACTACTACTGTTATAAACACAGATAGTAGATAGGTATACCTAATACAATTGTTTTTAAAACAAAGGGAAATCAATAATAATGACTGAATCGAACTCTAATGAATCATAACATCGGCATTAAGAGACTAGAGACCAGACCTTGACGCACTAACACTAACTAGAAGATGGCAACAGCTATGTGAAACTACATTCGTAGCAACTTGTAGAATGTTGGTTTTCCACGAGCTAAAGGCACGCATCATTTTCAGTGTTCCATTCATAGGTATAACTAGTCCGGAAACAGACTTAGGACTACATTCATTAACTAGATTGAGAACATAACTTCTATCATATACCTAGTTATACTTTCAACAGGTGTAACAACTGTATCATCGCTTGTCGCCCTAATTTAATTAATTTGAGTAGGCGGGTCGGCTCGCCCATCGTCATGACCCACAAATGGAATCAGCAAGCCATTACTCTGCCCATTAGCTTTAGGGGATTTTCATGACCTACCTTCTTACTTGCCGGAAATGCTGAAATGGCTGAACTATTTATGTCTTCGGCTATGATTTAGTCAAAGGCGATTGGTTTTCGTTATTTATAGTGACATCTGGAATTTATAAATGATGTATCTAAATGATAACAGCTCTCGTCTGCACCGATAAAGCATTAATGACAAGGTGAATACTCGATTTGAGATCAAAATAAGTACTCGTATCTTTTGCTTCAAGGAAAATAGTGTGTGAAGGATTTTGCCTTCGGATCTCGTTTTCCGATCGGTTAGATTAAGCTGAAAAATGTGCACGGCTACCGCCCTAAATCGGATTGATGAGGAGACGAGCGGTTGCCTTATTTCTAAAATTGCCTCAATTATAGACGGAAAATGTACATCCATCTCACCAAGAGTAGCTAGCCCCACCCCGCTGCAAGCATAATGACTGGACAATATTTTTAGCCTGTCACCACACGCCATCAGTTTATCTATGTGAGATGTATATCAATTTTCTTTCATGAATATGAGAGAAGGCTCTGCAAAATACTTGTACTTAAAGACAGAAATCCCTGGAGCGTCTTATAGTCCAAATTTGGGCCATACCTGTTTAAAATTATAGCTAAACACGTTAACTGTCGACAAAAACTTTCCTAATGGGGCCTTGTGGAATAAAGTTTGGTGACACTGAAGCTTTTCTTTCAAGCCATGTCTGACAACATTGACCGCGTTTCAGGCCTGTGTTCAAAACTCTCTTTTGCACCGACGATGGACAGCAAGCAATAACGTGTTAAAGTAGTCGCTTATGGCTATAGTAACAAGACAATGTTCATTTCCAGGGCCAGTTTGCCAGTTCGCACAGCGCGGCTACTGCAGCGCTCACGGACGCAGACGCCGTCAGACGCAGGCATCAGCGATGGCAGCGCGTCACCGGCGCCAGCACCCGCCTCGCTGCTGCAAGACGTGGTCGACATCAAGACACTGCTGCTGCAGCTCAAGCGGGTCTTACAGGAGGTCAGTTTGACGGTAGCTGTGATGCTATGCATGTATGTGTGGATAAGACAATAGGAGCGAAAGCGGGCGTTGGTATGGCACATCAGGATTTAGAAAATGTTGTGTTGTCAACAGTCGTCAAACACATTTGTATAACCCCTTGTTAATAAACTAGAGTATAGTTTGTAAATCGTAACTTTTTTGATGATTTAGTTAAACATAACTTTACTCAATAAGTGGGATAGAATTAAGAACCTCTTCAATTCAACGATTCTCTAAAACTTATGTGTCATAATATACGACCGACGATGGCTGTACCTACTCAACACTGTTTACGACCACTCCAGTAATTGCCAAGTTTCCATTCTACCCTATCCTTAACATTCCTATAGTCTCCATTCAATAACTTTACCATAAAACGAATTTCCATAATACACTGGCCACTAACAATGCTTACGTTTTTCTAATGAGCCAGCATTTTATCTACTCAGTCGAAATAAATAACAGTTACGTTCCATTTTAATGCAACAGCTAGACATTTGACAGAAGCCAAATAAATATGAAAAATGACGGAGCAATTATTTTACCTCAAGACTCACTTTCTCAATTATTTCGTCTCTTATATAAGTTTCTGTAGTCATTACAATAGTAATTTAACGTTCTTATTTCTTTGTCTGTGCGTGTGTATGTATGTCGTGTCTCAAATGAAACTGTGTCTATCTAACTAAATGATCTGTTTCAGTGCGCACGCATATTAATAATTTGTGCTACTGCAGCTTTTTGCTGTGATCCATTTACATTCATTGATCCCATTCAGAGATAGTGAATCACATAGTTTAGACCAATTAATTATAAGATTTTACTTTCATGTTCTCTCTTAATTACATTAATTTGCTGAAAGTTGGTTTCAGGTTAATAAGACTAAGCTTAGAATTATTTTTATGTAGACAGAACCATATAGCGTAATAATTAAATTAGAATCATTACTCGATAGAGAGAACTAATAATTATAATGTATATTTTTATAGTTATAGCTTACACCTTAGGGAATGATAGAAATATTTTATTGTACCCTAAAAATCAAGATTTATACCTAGCAAGCAAGTTATATTATTATTTCTTATTTCTGTAAGAACATCAACTATGTCCGCCACAATAAATCACGCGCTTTACTACAGTAACCTAATATTATAAGTCTATTTCCTTGTATCGATGTATAAGTAGTTCGCAATTACATGTTCCCACTTGTGCATAACGAAATAGCATGTTTTTTAGTTCATTTAGCATATTATTAAGTGTATCTACTCACAATTAGTAGCACTGTGTGGCAGCATAATCAATTTTATATATTTTTTTATATTGTTCTGAGGTAGCATGTAAGTAGAAACTAGGCTCCCTCTTAATTTCCATTCCATAATTTCCCATCCCAGGCAGTTACCTACAGTTAACTCAGTGCACAGATTTATATCTTGACTAGTTACACTAGATAGAAATCTGACAATGACTGAGTACTATTGAAACGCTTTGGACTAAAAACAGTATGTTTTTGCCGTTGAAGCCATCCTTGATATTAAATAGAATTATAGTCTCATTATAGTTTTAATTTACTGATTTTGATTTCCCTTTTTATGTCAGTAGTTTTCTGTATTTCGATGTTTTAATTTTTGTCTGTATTTCGCACCGTTGTCCACTGAACCGTGATCCGATAAATTTCACTTGAAAAGATTTAAAGACGATATGTAAACTGTGCATAGACATGGTCACATTTCAGTGGGCACGAGTTGTTTCACTAAATAGCTTGTACTTGGCACATTTAATTTGTTTGGCGTGTTGTAACGTATATGTTTATTTGGTTGCAACGCCTTGTTTGCCGCATGCAGCCCGGGGAGGAGCATCATTCGATGAGTGTAAGTAATCCTGCCTTCGCAATATTGCACCGAACTGCTCTTTGCTATAGCAATGTTGGATGGACAGTCTGGGAAATATATTGTTTAGCAGCTTGACGCGTGCCGTTCATGCGAATGACGGTTTTATAAAGAATTGCAGTTGTAATTTGAATACACGTACAAATAAAATTGATATCTACTCAATTTGCCAATCAATCTATTTCCCCAACTGTACCAACTTTTAAATAAGGATCCACCTTATTTGTGCCTTCCTTTTTCATTTGCTTGTAAGTAAAATGTATTAACAACGCTTTAAAATGCATTATCCTTCAACTTTATTGCAACGAGAATAGTATAAGCTATGCATAATTAAAATGAGATTACTTCCTGATATAATGCGAAGGTTAGAATGCAAACAAAACTGATTATTTATTTATTTGGATTAAAATCACTGGGTTTGATCACACCGAGTTGAATTTGCAATTTTCACAGTAGTTTCTGTTATTGAATTCAATTTCTCACATTTGTTGTCTAACTAACGGTGGGGATGTATTCAGTTAAATGACGCAAATGCATAACACATCAATTATCTTGTTGTTTCTACATCTGAAAGTTTGTAATAAACAAAACGTCGCTCGCAATTACACAACATTAAGTTTTATATCCGGACTCTGTTGTAAATAACTTTTCAGGAAAACACATTTAGATTTTTTGATTTAAAGTGAGATGTGGTTAACTCATGCCTTTTTCTAGGCACAAACTACAGAACTCCATCTGCTACGATCCATACATAATCCTTTTGCTTCGTTTACGTTAAATCGTACCAAATAGTCACCATGCACGACGGATTTAGTTAAACTTAAAAATAAATATAGGTAATAACAAATGCAATATATTAGGGTTGATATTCGTCGACATTAGAACTGCATCTTTTATCGCTGTTTAGACTTTTAGAGGATTCTTTTATTAGACTAAAATTGTAATATTTTTTTTTGCACCTGTTGACACACTTTTGACAATAGAAAACACTTTTGATATTCTGTTATTGGTTCTACGAATTTTGGCAGATAAATAACACTGAACTTATCATTCAATGCATTCAATTCATCTATTCGTTTCTATAATTTCTACTCACAAAGAGAAACGAATTGACAAGATTAGATTTGGGTAAACGACCAAAAAAAATGAGTAGGTATGATGCATTAGGTATTGAATGAGGTCGACGACAGATGACCTCGTTCAAATAGAATTTAGTATACTTATAGGTAGTCCTAATCCCCAGTGTGCGTAGGTTGTCGAGGTTTGGCAAATGGTAATGACGCAATCATTCTAAGTACAGAGGAAGGTACATTAGTAACATAACAATATACTTAGTTGAAAGCAGAAAATGAATAGACGAAAAGTATTTTTTTACGTTTTGAGACAATTAGGAAACAAAATAACAATAAGTGTTAGAAACTCGTAAGATTAATGAATGAGATCGAATTGAAATAAGTAACGAAGGAAAAGAAGTAGATAATGTTGTTGCTTAAGATTTTAACAAAATGCCCTTGACACTGTAACGAAATCTACCAGTAATACAATACCGTAGTATTCAATACAGAAGGTCGACGAAAGCTTACGTTCAATGACACAAAATCGACATTAGCGATGAAGATGGTGATTGGCGATTTATGTAGCGGAAAGAGTACTACAGAAGCAAATTTACGAAAGACATTATCAAATTAAATGTTAAGTTTTTCTGTAAGTATATTTAAAAGCGAAAGTAAAAGTAAAGCCACTTAAGGATATCAAAAAGAAAATTAATTCCGATTCGGTCCCTAAAGATACTCGACACTCGTATACAACGTCTGTCTAATAAAAAGTTGTTTGAAAGATATAAAATTAGCATATTCTGAAAGCCCTTTACCGGGCTTTACTTAGCTGAGGAGGCGTTCCTAAGAATGCATAAATAATGGACTGTTTTACTCTATAAAAGGGGTTAGTGAACACCTGAGTCAAGTTTTTCAACTGTGACTGACGTGGCCGTGGATGTTTTGTTCTTCAGGGACTAATTTTAACTAGATACTTTTATGTGTCATGAGAAATTCTCGAGCACTTAGATACTTTGCCAGTTTGTCAGCCTTTTACCTAAAACGATGCGGCTGAAATTTAAAACTTTGCTTGGAACGCCTTACGTTCATAGTTTCAATCACTCAGTTCTGCTATCATAATTATACGTACCTACTACAATAATCTAATTTTCGACACGTTTAATGAGGAGTGTAATATCTGCATTATCTTGATCAGCATTTGGTGGAAGGATCTTTTGGCTTGTTTTTCTATCATTTTCGGTGAGAGGAAGATTATAATATGATCCGTATGTGCAGAGCGAAACTCTCGACCCGTTGCTGGCGGCGTGCGCGGAGAGCCCCGCGCGCGGCAACGGGCGCCGCCCCCCCGCCTCGCCGCTGCACCCCGACGCCTGCGCCGAGATGCGCCGACAGATACTGTACCTGCAGGTAAGAATAAACGTGGAATAAACCACAGATAATATAATTCTAGCATACAGATGTCTCATCCCATACAAAGAAACCGTGCCGACGTACTGTTCTGATTATACTGATTATTTTTTGTACATCGATCGCGTTCGGTTCCGTTCCGAGAATATAGATGGTGATCTATCTATTGCCGTGGAACGGAACCGAACGCGATCGATTTACAAAAAATAATCGGTATAATAAGATGACAAACGTTAATTACTTCGGCACGGTTTCTTTGTATGGGATGAGGCATCTGTATGCTAGTATTATATTATCTGTGAATAAACTAAAACCTCAAAGCATGTGGCGAGGTAACCGCATGAGGGCAACTAACTGCATGCGGACAACCCACCGAATGAAGACTAAAATCCACAAGAGCAAATGTCAACATCGCAGAAGGATTGAACGTGGAATAATTTTTAATACTGTTTTGTCTCTGTACGAAGCTTTTCATCTAGAGTTTAGTTCACTATCGTTACCTTATGTTATTTCAACATGCCCGTTCTAGCATCTAATGAGATAATTTCCGATCATCGAGCCTTGTTTAGAAAATTTACACACAACTTGTAAGACCTTCCAATTATGGCAATAGACCTACTTTATAGTACACGCTTAAACTACCTAACTCTTAGATTAAGATATTTAGAAAATCTACTTACAAACTATATACTACAAATTATATCTACTTTTGAAAAACTGCACTGACTTTATGACCCACATTTATATGAATAGAAATCGGTCAACCCATTCCAAAAAAAGATTTATAACTTTAATTAATTCTATGGACAGCAGAAGAATGGTTCGAATTAGTCATCTATCACTTTGCGAAAGTTGTGAGAACAATGGGGAAACGAGATACAATGCGAATGCGAGACGATGTGCAAGCAATCTCTCAGTTGACACTTGAGATATGTGTATTTTACCCCATTTGCCTTTTAAGTCCTCTTAAGTGAAAACAATTAACTCTCTATGGAGTTAGGTATCACTGTTGCTTTGTTAGGAGCAATCAAGGATTAAGTGGCAAACTGAATGCATTGGCATCTAGTTAATTTGATGGGTATTTGAATCTATTGTGCGCTGTATCACGTTTAAATCAATTGCTGTTTTCAGTTTTTGTATTCGTTCTGTTCATTGAGGAACCGCTTTATAGAATAATGATAACTCTTAAAAGGCATACCGCAAATTGGAGAAGACAGTAAATTTTCAGAACCAAGCATATATTAGTGTGTCTAAACGACAAAGGGCAACCCTATATCCAGGATCTAGGTCTATTGGATCCATCAGCGCAATCTATCGTAGTCCACTGCTGGAACAAAAGCCTGTCCCAAGCTGTGAAACAACAACACCACTCTCCATCTGATTGGTTACTTGACAATAACTCCAAATTTCCACCTTCAGAGCCAGCTAGAAGAACGCGACCGGTTGGTGCGCGTGCTGCAGCAACAGATGTTGCGCATGGCCGAGAGCCACGAGCCGCGACAAGATGACACCTGCAACGTCGCCACGCAGACCGACCGGGTACGTAGCAATGTTTTAGTAAGAGAAGTAGGCAATGAGTCGGAGAAAGAATTAAATGCGATAGTTTTTATTGAAAGTATCACACATGTGTAACTCGTCGAAAACGCAAGACATGGTGTTGTTTTTCTGCTTTTTAATTTAGTTTTATCACCCCTCCATACACAGGAAACACCATCCAAAATATTTGTTGTCTGGCAATATATCTGTTATATATAATATCCACAATTCTACATGTAACTGCACTTTTTGACGAATTATGTTTAGAAACTGGTCCAAAACACCAGACTGAGCATTTAACTTTTTCTCTGGGAAAATAATAGTTTAAGCATCATTTAGTAAACATTACTGTCTATAGTGAAAATGCGTGTGTTTCTATTTCAGTTGCGGCCGCCGATGAGCTCGGCGTTAACGAGTTCTGACAATTCCGGATTAGTGAGGTAACCGCATCCTAAACATTACTGTACACAACACTTGTATTACACACTCCGAGTGCGACACCTACTGCTTCAATATTATCTCATACAGCTACCTCACTTTCTATTTACTTAGTCATACTAACATTCCTTTCTCTATTATTATTAGCATTTATACCACCATCTATCCAATATTTTTATTTATTGTTTTAGGTTTATCTTCGCTACAATAAAGTCCATTTTTCATACACTGCACTCATCCATCATCTTAATGTACATACCCCCCACCATCCCTTTGTATATGTCACAATATAAAGACCATTGTTCGTCACTCGTACATCATACCGTCTCCAAGAGTCAGACGTTAGTGTCAAATCTTAACAACTCCAAATGGATCATCATATTCAAAGACTACATGAATAAAAAAATGACATTCGCACCCACATCCATGTGTAGAATCACTTTAACATTGTCTCCCTATTTTACTGGTATTTTTATTTGATTTATCATAACTATGTATTTATTATCATGTAATGAGGAACTGATCACCGTGTATCATCTATAACAGGGGTCACCAATAATTACTTTCATTTGGGTCCGTTTTTTATAATAATATGACCGTCGCGGTCCGGTTTAAAGCCCACTACATCTCGGCCTATAATCGTCACATGTTTTTATTTGTTAAAATTGAAATTATGAACTTAAAAACAGTAAATATATATATAATATCAATGAATGTTTTGATGAGATGATTCGTCCGTTTTCACAATAACGGCAATAAAGATAAAGCGCGGGATGAAATATTAAATTACGTACTCAAGTAAATTATATTGTACAGTTTAATTAAGGTCTACACAAAATAGGTCGCGGTCTGAATCAGGACCGCAGTCCGCAATTTGGTGACCCTTGATCGATAATTAGTCATCATCATCAGGTCCAAAATGTTCATTTTGTTCTAATTTCCTCACATGCTGCTTTAAATTCCGAATTGGATTTTCATTGAAAACTCTCGTGATGTTGGATGTTGGGCGCGGCAGTTTCCACTTGGGTGGCGGGAGGGTTCGTCCGTCGGATCAGGTAGCGTGGCTCGACTGCTTGCTCGCTGTTTGCCTCTTGTGTTCCGTCCATGTGTTGTGCTTACTGCATCTCTTGTACCAGACCAAGGACGATGGCGTGTTTCTGGTCTCAGATAGGGACATCGACGAATATTGCTACAAATACATCAAGTGACCACGTCACTGCTAGTTTGCATGAAGAATAAAACTGATGCGGTAGAAGGCAGAAACTGTCCAAATTGTAAATAGATTTAATGTGCCTAAGCGTGACACTAAAGGGCTTAAAAAACAATAATGCAAGGTTTTTGATTGGTTGTGATAGTGAGAAACTGATGGTGCTAGAACTGACATTGTAAAGAGTCTAAGCATGGATAGTCAATGAGTTTGGTTTGCACACTGCTGGCACGTATCGAGTAGGCGATCAATTGGCTTCAGAAAGTTAGTGACGATTGTTTTGTGTTGTTTGACTATAGGTAGCCGTGTGGTGTTCTACACTTATTAGTCCTGTATTGTAATATAATGTAACTTTAAATTTACTTTGATTATGAAATATGTCTCTGTGTTGCACGCTGCCTCGACAGAACTTAAAGGTGAGGTTTTATACAAAGTAACAACAAAAAACTTTTTTTTATCATCGTTGTCCTTACTTTCGATGAGAATCATTAACACTTTAACGCTAAATAGAGCTATATAATCTACCCAAGTCCCGATTTCATATATACCTTTGTGTCCGCAGTTGGAATGAACAAGCTAGCGTGAGGAAGCTGCCGTCTTACAGTGAAGCACAAAAGACTAAGAGACCTGTTACCAACGGGACTGTGAACAAATGCCAGTGTGGTGTTAGGAAAGTGAACGGACATACTAATATTAACGGAGACGAGAACCTTTTAGACAAGCGAACGGACACCGTGCACCTGAAGACTAACAGCCGTGTCGGGACTAAGTATTTACAAGCTCTCGCCAACTCCGATAATACTAGGAGATATATCAAGAGGGATTCCTCAGTCGGGGATAAGTCAGATCGTAGGGCAGCGCTCTACACCAATAGATCTCGTTCTATAGAAAACTTTCAGAACCAGTTCTCCAGCACCGAGCGAACGCTTACAAAGAACATCGTCATCGAGGAGACTCCTCTCATCAAGCATCACACTTCGTACGGAGACTTGTACAATGGAAGGATTAGCTCCAAGGAGAGTGTGAACCGGCACAGCCCGAGCCTCACGGGGCAGTCCACGGACACGGACTACAGTTCTGACGGAGGCTACAAGTCACTCCCGTCCTCCATCAACTGCAACGTCTCCCCCAAGAAGGTCAGCGGCATCCCGAGGAGGTCCATCGAACAGAAATTCCTTTCCACTAAAAGCGTCAAAGCCAGTGCTATATGACGTTCTAATAAATTCCGTTTTTGAAACAGTTCCCTCAATGTTGTGATATATTATTTTTTTGAATCGATTTGTTGGGCAGAATTCAAACAGTCAAATAGTTCCCCTGTATGAAAGTTTCGCTTGAATGTTACTTATCAATTGTTTTAGTCCATCTGTTTTGAGTGTGTGAAGTCTGCCCGCAGGTGCGGCGTGGTGTGACTGCGAGAGTGACGTCATCCGTGACGTCACTAGGGCGCTAGAGCAACGCTTGTTCGCATTTATTTCCACTCATCATGAAGCTAATTAGTAAGCTACGTTTAGTTGAACGATGCCAAATTATATCGATCTTATAGTTTGATCTAATATCCTAAAATCATTCGATAAGATTTTAGTTTGACGTGAAATTTAAACATTTCGTAAACCGATGCTTAGTGCATATTATTTTACTGTAATCAAAACGAATATTGACCTCCTGTATTATACAGTTAGTGGACAACCTTAAACGGGAACTAATTTTGTAGATTTAATTTACAAATTTGTATACAGGCGATAAAAGTTATCTTAGATTTTCTATGGTAGACAAACTAGTAAATAAAGCTGTAATATGTGATAAGAGTGGCTGTAAGACCTTTATATTTAATTTATATCTTCCCTAAGTATTAACTACTTGTGTATCGAAAGTAACATAATCAAAAACTTAACTTATATGAACGACTATTTATTTGCTATGTCAAGTTATTTAGACAGAGTAGGTATCAAATAGGTACAACACTCGCTTGTAAGGCATTTTAAATATCCAAAAGTCATTTTGAAGCATTTGTCGATCAGTGTTATTGTAATTGTTAAATTTAGTGATATAATTATCTTCTGCAGAGCCTAAAGTTAAGTATCCTATATTGATACCTAGAACGATTACCTACCTATGTATTTTAACAGAAATATATTTCAATTTATTGTGTACTTATGGCTACTTATATCTCTCCAATATATTGCGCTTTCCTACGTTAGTTGTGTAAGTTTAAGCCCACTAGCTTTAGTAAAGTTTATTTAATTTAAAGAAATTGAAGTTGTTTCAATAAATAATTTTAATTTTCTTTTGTTTTCTTTATTTATTACACCCCTGAGATAGCTATCCTCCACTCGGATCAAATAAAAAGTCAAGATGGAACGTTGCAAACAACAAGGTGACGTCGGTTAAAACTACGCATTGCCGTTTATATACATAATTACACGCACTCACGTATAACTAAACTACGCCTTAGCTTGTCAGTCAAGCTCTGAGATCAAATAAAAAGCTCGACTCGTCTTGACTTTTTATTTCATCTGAGATCCTCCATAAATTATAGGATTAATAGGAAACATCGTGACGAAAGCAGCAATGTCAAAATTAATGCAACAACTGCTGCCTTATTGCGTGAGTAAATTCGACAATAGACGGAAATCCATATTGCGTGTTTTCATTACGTTCATCTCGCATGCGATTGGTAGACAGTTCAATCTCTTTGCCTTGCCAAATTCACTTATGCATTAAGGTTGCTGCCTTATTGCGTGAGTAAATTCGGCAATAGACGGAAATCCATATTGCGTGTTTTCATTACGTTCATCTCGCATGCGATTGGTAGACTGTACATTTTCTTTGCCTTGCCGAATTCACGTACGAATTAAGGTTGCTGCCTTATTGCGTAAGTGAATTCGGCAATAGACGGAAATCCACATCACGTCTGTCATCTCACATGTGATTGGTCGACTGTTCATACTCTTTGCCCTTTGCCTTGCCGAATTCACTTACACATTAAGGCTGCTGGTTTCTAAAGTAGATTCAGAAAAAAAAACATAAATATTTCAGGCTGTCATTAGTTCAAATTTTGTTGCCTTGGTACCTATGAGATATCAACAGGGTTGCAATTATATGAGACCAAGCATATATAGGTACCTAGCGGACTCCATGGACCCGAATTAAGGTAACTTCTGAATTCACGTGTTGTGTTTTATGAGTTACTAAATAGAAAATTGGCGATGCACCTCAAAGTAGAGTTAGACAGAAAATCTGGCTAGACCTGGCCGACCTAAACAAGGGACGCAGGGAAACAATAAATATTGCAGAAGCAAGGGGAAGCCAATATCCAGCAGTGGATGATTGCGGGCTGAAACGGTGATGAAATAGGAAATCAATATAAAAGAAGGTACCTAAATAAAGTTCCCTCATGTTAGCCTAGGTTTGATTACTATCAGCGTCGGAGGAAGGGCGGACCTTCTATGGAGAAGGGGCGGACGAGTTGTCTGACAGCGAGTCCGTTGTGTCGGTAGCCAGTTCGATGGAGGTCGAGCTGGGTTGCCGATCTCAATCGCGGAAGCGGGCCTTCCTCAAGGAAGGGTCCGATGGCTCGTCGGCGTCGGGTTCGGCGAGGGAGCCTAAAAAGAAGGCAAAGGCCAAGAAGACGCCGACGGTAGCGGATACCCACGATGTGGGTCTGGCAGATGCCCAACGGAAGTTGGACCTGGCTCGCAAAACACAGCTCCAGCAAGACCTGGAGGAGCGGGTTGCTGCCAAGGAGCAACAGGCACGAGTCGCCCGGGCTAAGTCCGGGTACGGTGCGTCCCGCGTGCTTTACGCGGACCACTCTCTTGCAGAGCTTGAGCGGATGGCGGTGGAGGATGAAGAGGAGATAGTGTTGGTCGCCTCAAAGTCCTCCAACCTGAAAGGGACTTTTCAGAAGTCCCTTAAATGCAGGGCCGCCAGCATGCGGTGTATCGTCGGGGAGCTGGTGCAGCGCACGGCGAGCGAAGAAACGCGGCAACTGCAGGCGAGGGTCGATCGCCTGCAGACGGAGGTCAGCCAGCTGCATCAGAAGCTGGCTGAAGCCACGGCCCAGCCAACCGTGGCTGAGTCAAGACCTGTGGCAGAGGGGCCCGCCTCCTCCAACCTTGAGGATATCATCCGCAAGGTTATAATGGAGGAGAGGGCCTTCACGAGGGCCTGCATAGCGGGCATAGAGGACCGTCTCCTGCCGGAGAAAAGCTACCGGCTGCCTCTTGCGGCGGACAAGAGGAGGGGTGAGCCGGGGCCGACCTCACAGAGGGAGGAGGACCCTCTTCTGCCTTCCACCACCCCGACCAACCAGCAGGGCTGGACGAAGGTGATCAGCAAGGGCAAGGGCAAAAAGACGTCCCTGTCTGTCGTCCCTGCCGTCCCCGCCACCGCCCCTCCGAGCCAGTCGCAGTCGAATGCCAAGGGCAAGGGGAAGGGAAAGGGGAAAAGTTCCCCCCCACCCGACCCTGCCACCACCCCTCCCAGCCAGTCGCAGTCGACTGGAAAGGGAAAGGGGAAGGGGAAAAGTTCCCCCCCAGCCGGCGCCAAGAGGAAACTCGTTCCTCCCAAGACCGCAGCCGTCGTGGTGACGCTCACCGCGGAGGCTGCGGAGCGCGGTGAGACCTACGCGTCCGTCATGATGCGGGCGCGTACCAATGCCGATCCCACCAAATTGGGGATCGGCAAGGTCTCATGCCGCCGGACGCAGGCTGGGGCTCGGCTTTTCGAGTTCCCGGGTGCAGAGGGCTGCAAGAACGCGGACCTCTTTGCAGCTAAGCTGCAGGAGGTCATCGCGGACGCAGCCAAGGTGGCCAGGCCAGTGAAGTCCGCGGCCATAGAGGTGACCGATCTAGACGATTCGGTCACCAAGGAGGAGGTGGTGGCGGCGGTCGCAGCCATAGGGGGCTGCGATGTCGCAGCGGTCCAAGGCCGGGGCATCAGGCCCGGCCGCGGCGGCATGGGCACCATTCGCCTGGAGTGCCCGGTCGCCGCTGCCAAAGCCGTCCTCGATAAAGGACGGCTAGCTGTCGGTTTCAGCTCGGGTGCAGTCCGGGCACTTGAAGTGCAGCCTCTGCGCTGCTTCAGGTGCTTCGGCATAGGACACACCCGGGCCCTCTGTCCGTCCAACGTAGACAGGACGGACAGCTGTTACCGCTGCGGCAAGGAGGGGCACAAAGCCGCCTCCTGCAAGGCCGCCACGCCGCACTGCGCGGTATGTGCCGCCAGTGGCCGCCCTGCGGGTCACATCATGAAGGGGAGGAACTGCAGTCCTCCCCTCAAGAGGGGCAAAGCGCAGGCGCCGACCCGGCCTGTCGCTGCCACCGCCGTCCCAGACGCTGGGACCACGGCGGCTGTTGAGGAGGGGGGTGCGATGTCCGATTAATGCATAGAGTCGAACATCGCATCCTCCAGGCGAACACCAACCACTGCAGAGCGGCTCAGGATCTGCTGATGCAGACCGTGGCTGAGTGGTTGGTGGACGTGGCGGTGGTCGCCGAGCCGTACTCGATACCTGGCCATTGGCTGGGTGATCGGGACGGCTTGGTGGCGTTGGTGTCGCGGCCCGCCACGGACTCCCCTCCCCTCTCGCTTCTAGAGAGGGGACCGGGATACGTGGCCGCCGCGTGGGGAGACATAGCCCTGGTGGGAGTCTATTTCTCCCCAAACCGCCCTCTAAGGGACTTCGAGAGTTTTCTCGAGGTCCTTACGGCAGTCGTCGGGAGGGCGGCACCACGTCAGGTCGCCGTGTTGGGCGACCTGAACGCAAAGTCGGTGGCCTGGGGCAACCCAGCCGCCTGTTGCAACGTCCGGGGACGCGCCGCCGAATTTTGGGCGGCTTCGTGTGGCGTCTCCCTCCTAAACAGGGGGAATGTTCACACGTGTGTGCGGCAGCGGGGAGGGTCTGTGGTTGACGTCTCGTTTGCCACCCCCGTGCTAGCCGCTCGCGTTGTGAACTGGCGGGTGGAGATGGTGGAGACTCTGTCGGACCACCGCTACGTGCGGTTCGACATCTCCATCCAAGGCCCGCGGGGAGGAATGGCCCGCTCTGGCCAATCTCCTTTCCCGCGGTGGGCTCTCACCCGCCTGGACCGGGAGGCAGCTCAGGAGGCGGCGTTCCTCCAGGACTGGCTCTCGCCCCCTGTGGAGGCCCTGGACGTTGACGCCGCAGCGGTCCAGCTCCGCGGCTCTCTGACCGAGGTGTGCAACGCCAGCATGCCCCGGTCACGCCGTCCGCCTCCTCGTCGCGCCGTGTTCTGGTGGACGGAGGAGCTGGCGGGGCTCCGGGCCGCCTGCGTGGCGGCCAGAAGGGCCTATTTGCGGAGCCGGCGGCGCACTACCCGATCTCAGGCCGGGGAGGACCGCCTCTACGCCTCTTACCTAGAGGCAAAGGCGGTCCTCAAGTCGGCGATGTGCGCCGCCAAGGACTCGGCGAGGGCCGAGATGCTGGAGGGCCTCGATAGGGATCCGTTTGGGAGGCCGTATAAGGCGGCGCGTAACCAACTGCGCCCCTTTGGCCCCCCACTAACGGAGACCCTGGAGCCGGCGTTGCTGGATGGGGTGGTCCGGTCCCTGTTGCCGCGCAGGGCCGACTTCACCCCACCAGCGATGAACCCCCCACGGGGGGTGGTAGCTTCGCCGGAAGAGGAGGTCCCTCCAGTATCGGCGGAGGAACTTCGCGCGGGGGTTCTGTCCCTCCGCGTGAAGAAGACGGCCCCTGGGCCAGATGGCGTCCCCGCACGGGTGGTGGCCATCGCGGCGTCCCTCATGGAGGATAGGTTTCGGGACCTCTTCAGCGCGTGTCTTAAGGCTGGGAGGTTCCCGAAACAGTGGAAGGAGGGGCAGTTATGCCTCCTCCGGAAGGAGGGACGCCCGGTGGACTCCCCCTCGGCATACCGGCCCATCGTTCTGCTCGATGAGGTCGGTAAATTGTTCGAGGGGATCATCGCCACCCGGCTAAATAGCCAGTTGCGGGAGGTAGGGCCGGACCTGTCGGACGCCCAATTCGGTTTCCGACGGGGGCGTTCGACGATCGACGCGTTGGCCCTACTCAGGGGCCAGGTGCAGGAGGCGTTCGAGGCGGGGGACGGAGTGTTGGCGGTGTCGTTTGACATCGCCAACGCCTTCAACTCCGTGCCCCACTCGACCATATTGGAGGCACTCCGGTACCACGGAGTGCCCCAATATCTGCGGGCGATCCTGGCCAGCTACCTGGAGGACCGAGAGGGCCTCCTCGTGGACAAGACGGCCAGGATCAGACGTTACGGTGCGGAGTCCGGTGTTCCACAGGGGTCGGTTCTAGGCTCTCCCCTGTGGAACATCGGGTTTGATTGGCTCCTGCGGGGAGCCCTCCTCCAGGGCACGAGTGTCATCTGCTACGCGGATGACACTCTCCTCACTGCCCGGGGGAGGAACTTTGGGGAGGCGGCCTGTTTGGCCTCGGCGGCGGGCGGATCCTTGGTCGCAGAGAGGATCCGCCGCCTGGGATTGAGGGTGGCGCTGAACAAGACCGAGGCCGTGTTCTTCCACGGGCCTCGGCAGCGCTGCCCTCCAGATGCCCACATCGTCGTGGAGGGCGTCCGAATTGAGGTGAAGGCCCAGATGAAATATCTGGGCCTAGTGCTGGACAGCAGGTGGCGCTTCGGCCCGCACTTTAGCGGGCTGTCGACGCGCCTGCTGAAAGCCGCGGACGCACTCTCATGGCTCCTCCCCAACCTCGGGGGGCCCAAGGAGCGATGCCGGCGATTGTATGCCGGCATTCTTAAGAGCATGGCCCTGTATGGGGCACCCATCTGGGCGGACTCCCTCCAGAGGAGGGAGAATGCAACCGCCATCCGCAGGCCGCAAAGGGCCATTGCACAGCGGGTGGCGAGGGCCTACCGCTCAGTGGGTTTCTCGGCGGCGTGCGCTCTGGCCGGCACACCTCCCTGGGAGTTGGAGGCATGGGTGCTCGCCAGAGTGTACGAGTGGACGGCGCGGCGTAGGGCGCTGGGCGAGCGCCCCGCAATGGAAGAGCGGGAGGCCGTGCGGCGGGAGGCGAGGGACGCTATCGTCCTCCATTGGGCGGAGGACCTCGCCAACGCCGCGTTTGGACGCCGGACGCTGGACGCGCTCGGGCCAGTCCTGCAGGGCTGGCTCGAGCGGCCACATGGTTTCCTCTCGTTCCGTTTGGTGCAGGTGTTGTCCGGACATGGTTGTTTCGGAACGCACCTGCACCGGATCCGGAGGGAGGAAACCCCGGCGTGCCATGACTGCGGCGCGGCGGAGGACACGGCGCAGCACACCTTGGAGGTGTGCCCAGCTTGGGCTGAGCTGCGCCGTGCCCTGACAGATGTGATCGGGCAGGACCTCTCACTTCCCAGCGTGGTCTACTCCATGCTGGGGAGTGAGGAGGCCTGGGCGGCGGTTGCCTCCTTTTGCGAGGTCGTGATGTCGCAAAAGGAGGCGGCGGAGCGGGCGCGGGAGGACGATCCTCTCGCGCCGCCGCACCGCAGGCGAAGAAGGGGTGGGAGAAGGCGGTTGTACGATCGTCTCCTCCCACCTCCTGGTGGTGACTAGCGGGCGACAGGCGCGGGGGCGCCTTCGCTCGCATTGCACGAGTCACCACCCTCGTCGGGCGGGAACGGCCGAGCACTCGCGGTCGTTCCCGGGCCCCTCCACTGAGGGAGGGGCGTGAAGGCCCCGCTGTAAAGGCGGGCGGTCGTCGGCGGGGGACTGGACGTAAAGGCTCTGCCAGTTTCCCAGTCCTCCTCCAATTAAAGACGATGCGGGAGTGCCGCTGGGTTATTTTAGTGGGTATACCGGATTCATTCCGGGGAGTCCCACATACCCCCCCCATTCCCCCAATGGGTGGGTATGCGTAATGCATTTTTTCCCAGCGAGATCAAAAAAAAAAAAAAAAAAAAAAAAAGGTTTGATTACTATGAGGGTGGCGCTGAACAAGACCGAGGCCGTGTTCTTCCACGGGCCTCGGCAGCGCTGCCCTCCAGATGCCCACATCGTCGTGGAGGGCGTCCGAATAGCGGTGAAGGCCCAGATGAAATATCTGGGCCTAGTGCTGGACAGCAGGTGGCGCTTCGGCCCGCACTTCAGCGGGCTGTCGACGCGCCTGCTGAAAGCCGCGGACGCCCTCTCATGGCTCCTCCCCAACCTCGGGGGGCCGAGCGGAGGGTGCCGGCGACTGTATGCCGGCATCCTACGCAGCATGGCCCTGTACGGGGCGCCTATCTGGGCGGACTCCCTCCAGAGGAGGGAGAATGCAACCGCCATCCGCAGGCCGCAAAGGGCCATTGCACAGCGGGTGGCGAGGGCCTACCGCTCAGTGGGCTTCTCGGCGGCGTGCGCTCTGGCGGGCACCCCTCCCTGGGAGTTGGAGGCATGGGTGCTCGCCAGAGTGTACGAGTGGACGGCGCGGCGTAGGGCGCAGGGAGAGCGCCCCGCCGCAGAAGAGCGGGAGGCCGTGCGGCGGGAGGCGAGGGACGCCATCGTCCTCCATTGGGCGGAGGACCTCGCCACCGCCGCCTTTGGACGCCGGACGCTGGACGCGCTCGGGCCAGTCCTGGGGGCTGGCTCGAGCGGCCACATGGTTTCCTCTCGTTCCGTTTGGTGCAGGTGTTGTCCGGACATGGTTGTTTCGGAACGCACCTGCACCGGATCCGGAGGGAGGAAACCCCGGCGTGCCATGACTGCGGCACGGCGGAAGACACGGCGCAGCACACCTTGGAGGTGTGCCCAGCTTGGGCTGATCTGCGCCGTGCCTTGATTGATGTGGTCGGGCAGGACCTCTCACTTCCCGGTGTGGTCAACTCCATGCTGGGGAGTGAGGAGGCCTGGGCGGCGGTTGCCTCCTTTTGCGAGGCCGTGATGTCGCAAAAGGAGGCGGCGGAGCGGGCACGGGAGGACGATCCTCTCGCGCCGCCGCACCGCAGGCGAAGAAGGGGTGGGAGAAGGCGGTTGTACGATCGTCTCCTCCCACCTCCTGGTGGTGACTAGCGGGCGACAGGCGCGGGGGCGCCTTCGCTCGCATTGCACGAGTCACCACCCTCGTCGGGCGGGAACGGCCGAGCACTCGCGGTCGTTCCCGGGCCCCTCCACTGAGGGAGGGGCGTGAAGGCCCCGCTGTAAAGGCGGGCGGTCGTCGGCGGGGGACTGGACGTAAAGGCTCTGCCAGTTTCCCAGTCCTCCTCCAATTCAAGACGATGCGGGAGTGCCGCTGGGTTATTTTAGTGGGTATACCGGATTCATTCCGGGGAGTCCCACATACCCCTCCCATTCCCCCAATGGGTGGGTATGCGTAATGCATTTTTTCCCAGCGAGATCAAAAAAAAAAAAAAAAAAGGTTTGATTACTAAATTAGAACCTGTAATCGGGACAATATAAGAAGTCCGATGACGTTTCTCATTTTACATACCGCGATAACTTTGTACATTATGTACGACCGATGAGTAGTGACTCGTCTGAAGTAAATGCCAAGTGGTTGCCATTGAGGTATGGTGGTTGCGCAGAATATAGTTTACGAACCAAATGGCGGAATACATGCACGAATGTAAATGCGCGAAAATTCGCAAAATCTATGTTCACACAGAACACGACTCATGGGTCGAACTGTACATAAGAAAATGAAAAATAAAATTCATAATCTATAGCAAAAAGTATCATTCGCAAATTCGCAAAGCAGCAATTTTAATTAGTATTAAGTATTTTTATAGCTGCCAAATCTGACTTATTAGATTGCCACGACTTTAAGTTCCTGTGCCTTCAAAATGGGCAAAGTTATCCCTTTCCTTGGGTTTATGTAAATTAATACAGGTAAGTACAAGGTATGTAAAAAAGTCCTAACTAGGTAACCAGGTTGCAGCGACTGTTGCACTTTACTATTCCGCATTTTACGTATCGATATCAAACCGAGTTACGTACCTACTTAGCGATTATCAACTCTCCATTGACTCAACAGTCATAGCTGACGACACAATCACCTCGTTTCTATACTTAATTATTGATTTTACAATGACTTGTGGAGAACATTATTAGTGTTTATATTTGGACCTTGGACGAGTAGATACTCGATAAGACCGGGAATCACGTCTTGTCGGTCGGGCACGGCTGTGGCCGGCGTGACTGTATTGCAGGGTTTGCGCCAGTCACTCGCTACCCGCATCGCGCATGTGCCGCATCTGCCGCGCGCCATTTTGAAGTTCACATTTGAAGTTTAACAAGTTCGTCAAGTTCTTCTGACGTTCTGACAAACCGAATCGGACTTGTGTGTGACTTTCATGACTTGAAGCTGATAAAATTAAAAGGTTGGTCTATTTTTATCTTAGCTAAATTCATTCTCATCATTTACCGTTGATAAACGAGAGTGATTAGTCTGGAAACTAATTTTCAGTATCAATTTCAGATTTTTGATTTGTTTATTTTTGAGTTCTGTCAAAACGTCTGTAAACCAAGGACAAACAAGTTTACATATACCAAGAAGGTTTTTTACTGATTGGATTGACATTGATCAGAATCAATATCGTCCCGTTAAATAAAGATGTCCATTTAATTTATTAGGTAGGTACACTAAGTTACAGTGTCCTATACCATATACCTACTGAAACTCCGAATCGTATATTAGATATATTTTTCATATTTAGTTATGTTTTGCTCCACTTTAGGTGATAGGTACGTCAATAAGTATATAAATTAAAACCGTGTTACGTATTACAAAGGATGAGACAGTAGGTGATAAGTACGCTATCGCATGCAGTAGGGTCAGCACAGATAGAGAGGAGTCAAGACTAGCATGGACGTCCGTAACGTCCGCCTTCTAAATAAATATATATTTACGTACATCTGTCTGACGTGAGGCGATGCGGATATTCTGCAACCCTTGCGTCAAACCTTAGTTTACAGCAATCTGTAATCTATATTTACGCATGTGTGGAGTGCCTACAAACGCAGATCGCAAGCTATTTGAACGTTTTATCTGTCTCACTACAAATAAACCGTGTTGAATATTACAGTAGTTTAGTCTAAATATTTTCTTTTGATATTTTAATTTACTTAACTCAGTCTGATATTTATTTAAATTTTTAAATAAATACAGAGGCCATCCAACTTAGGGATATTCATTAGCAGTTTTTATGTTATTGTTTATTTCAAACAATGATAATAATTACCCAACAGAGCTATTTAAAGTAAATAATGAATTCATGAGATCAGACTTCACTTCGAGGTCAGTTTGAAACAAATCGACAAAAACCTTAAATATTTTAAACCTTTTTCATCTATTTTTAATTATTTCTTCAGTCCCGTGACTAAAGTCAAGTTACGTACCTGCGGATCATAGCCTAAAAATGATTAGGTACTTCTTGCCGTGGTTATAACTACGATGTCGCGACGTAAATCCTTATATTTAGTAAACAACTAATCCCAATAGAATTACCGTTATCACAGATTAAGATAACGTCTAAGTATGTCATAATCATGGCCGTTGACCTTTCATATTTTTAATAACACAGAGATAAAACAAACAATATTACAATAACTATATAATTCAAAACTAACCAGAATAAATTAATGGATGAATTTCTTTCTTACATAACAGTAAACGGTAAAAGTAGATCTTGAATTTGTAAACAGTTTACATAAACTCGCTTTCGCTTTATTTACCCAAATCGGAGTACTTGAGCAGGTACCAAAATACAATCAAATGTTTAACATATAATTCGTCTGTGTTTACAATGAATGTTTTGTCTTTTGACTCTCATTGTTATGGCTTGGTGTACTTAAAGGAATATTATGATCTGGAATTTTACTGCAAACTTAAGATTTTATGAATGAACACAGCCCGCAGGTAGGTATAACCTTTCACCAATCACCATGTTGAGAGTTGGAGAAAGCGAATGCTGTGATACTGGTGTCGTTTGTCAGTTATCTACGGACCGTAGTGGACAAATAGTGACCTTAGCGTTTCAATTAATAAATTGTGGTTACGTTCAATGAAAAACAATTGGTGATTAGTTTATTGTTTGCTATTGTAAAGCGGATTTAGATTGTGTTTTTATCTTCGCTCTGTTTTTAAGAGCTTTTTAAAAGTGGAAGGAACGATAAGTGGACAGTCAAATTGTCTCTCATTTTCGGAATGAATGTGGTCTGTTAGAAGGGGTCTGTTTTCAGACCCTACATGAGAACAAACTATGTATGTGAGATAAGAGGTTCATACTCAGCCTCTCTGCATAAAGCCATAGAGATTGCGTGAAGATGTGTGTGCATCTAGAAGCGAGACCAAGAACAGGTTTGAACATTGATACTATAGATTATATCAAGATCTCAAATAGGTATCTATATATCTAGGTACCATTTAGTGCCTTCATTTTGAATTTAAACAAGACAAAATCTTGAGCTGAGAAAGAACTGACATATAAGTAAGTTCTTTGTCAGCTCGAGATTTCGCCAAAAAAATTTGATAATTATAATATATCCATTTTTTTATTTAAGGTTAGGCATATCTATGCAATGTTTACATCATTATCCACAGCCCAACTTCACCCACAGCTCTCTATTTTTAACCGACTTCCAATAAAGGAGGAGGTTCTATGTTCTACTGTATGTTTTTTTTTGTATGTACACCGATTTCCCCGTCAATTATGAAAATTCTTTTTGTGTTTGAAAGAGTATAGTCCCGAGGTAGTCCCATTGTCACTAAGTCAGAATTTGATGATGGGATCGAATGGAAATCGAGGGAATTCCTCATATATTATAGGCATACTATAGCGATTTTGGTATTTTCATCAACAATACAGTCATTTGCACTCAGAAAGTGTCATTTGGTAAAGTGGAACTGATGAAGAAAACCATAGATGGAACTAATTAATGATAAGTAGTCACAGTATATCTGAAATAGTTAACCTATGATGAAGCAATTACTTATCAATAAAGTGTACTGATAAAAATGGTACCAATGAATTGATCTGAAGATGAAGCCGGAGGGTAGCCACTGAAACTCTGAAACTAACTTTGGGCTTATTAGAATCGTCATAAGATGTACCTACTTCGGCTAATTATGGTAATTTGAGGTATTTAGGAGGTATGAAGTCGGTGCCGAAAATAATAAGTACCAAAGACACCAACTTCGGAAAAGATGTTATTTTTCTCATTATATTGTTTTGTTTAGGAAGTCAATTTAATTTTTTATTAATTTTATATATTTTTCTTGTCAATCTCCACATTCTTTATATATGCGCAAATCCTCATGGATGTCCTTCGCCGCGGGGCAGGCGGAGGTGTCTGTCAGTTTCACGCCAACCTCTACTTCTACTCGCCACAGTAACAATGTCGTCTGCTTGTCTTGCCTTCGGACGACCAAACCAACACTTCTTCCGATTCGGTTCTTGAAATGTTAATTCACATAACAAATACCTTTTATGTGGATATCAAATCATAACAATCTTATTGAAAAGATTCTTGTTCATCCAACCAGATCGGCGAATGTTTTAAAAAAACACACTAGATATAAGACCGAATACTAGGTAAACGATACCGGTAATTTCATAACAAATATCGAGGCTAATATTACGATTACACACGAATAATTGGCTACCCAATTAAAAGTAAGTTAATGTGTGTAATGGCAACATTGAATGAAATGTTTAAGTTTTGATTATAAACCACAATCAAGAAAGATCCGGGAAGCAACACAAAACAAGGTTAACCCGGTAGACCAATTTAAGCCAGTCAATGACAATCTCTTATTGGCAGAAAGTATGTCAATAAAACCAATCGAAACATTAAAAGTTACTTACTTTTGTAGATACCAGACAATTATTTATAAATAAATAAAATGATATGGGTTTCACAACTATTGAATGACTAAAAGCAATGCGTTCAAAGTCCATCGCGCGATGCAGTTTAGCAATATCGACAGCAACCGCGATATTCTATTGAATTTTTCGAGTGTGAAAATTATAATTTTCCTGTCGGAAACATGCGGATCGCCAATCGAAAAAATAACCGGTTGTGCGCAGTAATTAAAAAGCTATTGTGTCTCGCGTGGATCTACGTTTTAGGCACTCAAGAGGTTATGAAAACATTCTTCAACAAAAATAAAAACAAGTAAGAAAAGCTAAGTACAACGCACATTGGTATTGAAGAAGAGCAATTTACAATTTACGTGTCCGACTATCTGACGAAAAACGCGAGAAAATTATTTCACGAGGCTAAAGAGTTGAAGAAAAAAAAATTATATATACCGACTTTCAAAAAAAACACTGCAATGTGAACAATAACTTTCTTTTCCGAAGTCGATGTCGTAACACGGAAAACAATAGGTACCAAAGACACCGACTTTTTTGGAAGCATGTTGTTTTTTTGTTAAAAAGTTTTTTCCCTGCCTAAAGAGCCTATGTTTGAAATATCTCAGTGATAACTTTTTTGTTGCCTTATGGGGCACAGCAATGAGGAATAATACCCCACTGTATTACCAACTAGCACAAGGGTTATTGTGACTGATACTAGCGGCCTGATTATTTTGTACTGAGATACCTTGTTGAGTGTTGTATTTTAGTGCTAACTTGTCTCTTTAATAATAAAACAGTACGTATCTAAAATTGCATGTATTCACGTAAACCTATTCATTTACCTATATAATTTAAAGCAAACTAAACAATATCCAACAAAGTGAATAACAATGAATAAATAAGATGTTATAACCCCTGATATCACCTAAACATCTGGATATCACCTATACTAGCACTTATCTTTCTTGCGTTAGCTCTGTAGGTATTTTCTACGTACAGCGTTCGTACGTAAATCATAATCGGAAAATAACAGTATTTCGGAAAATCACAAACAATATTGTTCATCTAATTGTTTTCAATTGCATCGGTTGTTATCGGCAATAAGTAGTTTAGAAACAAGGCAACGAACCGAATCGTATAATAAATGATATTCCACACTCAATATTAAACATGGCATGCTTATCGGAAATGATGACGTCGGGACCTTATCCCAATGATATATATAGGAAATATTTCCACATGAAACTCTTTCGAGTAATATAAACTATATCTTCGTATGATATGTTAGCAAACAGTGGCATATTCTGTAACAATGCCACTGTGAAAACTTAAATGAAGTGAGCGTGAAGTGAACTGTTATTTCAAGCTAAAGCTACGATTATTTGCGGAAAAGCACTGCTGATCGTCTAGGGATGGCCTAGCTGATGGAAAGTGAATGCCGTTACCTAAATTGAAACCTGCCACATCAGTCTGACCGATTGAATAAGCAAAAGTTCGATACGGGACGATAGAAAACTCAGCCTGTATTCGTGGAGGGCCTTGAGCTTTCAATAGCTTCTATTGAAACAGGAACCGTCTCTTTTCATCCTTGCCTTTCATTAATATCTAAGAAGACATTATATTATGAAGTCTTCTAAGATATATAATATAATCGTGTCCTTGGAAAGCGTGGCGATCTATCTCTTGGCAAATCATTAGTGTTGCATCAATGGGTCTACTTTGGAAAAACCACTTGCATAAGAGAAGACCATACAAAGAATTAGAGAAATGAAAGCTTAGGATAGTAATTTCTATGACAGTGACGGATATGGCATCAAAGGTCGGATCGACTTCTTAACAACTGTATTTGCTTTATTTTCGGGCTTCGTAAATATGATCACATTTCTTCCTGCCGTTCTCAGCTTAAATGTCTGCCTATCCGTCAGAGGAGATCCCTCAGATTCCTCTGCATGCTTTTCAACTACAATATTTTAAAGTGTAGGGCAGTTCTCACGATCTTAACCTTCAAGCTTCCAAAAAACATACTTTTCCATATTCCTTCTCACCGCACTGGGTTTCTATCTAATTCTTACACTGTCTCTACTATAAAACTCTGGAACGTGCTTCCCCTTGACATAACAAAAGCTAAGAATAAATTTTCATTTAAGCGTAGAATCCTGAACTTGTCCTCTCTTACATAGCTCGGTCTTCGTCTTAGTTATTATATTTCAATTTCATTTAGAATTTGATATTTATTATAATACTTATTGGTCTATTGATTTAGAAATTATTTATGTATTTTATTACTTAGATAGTACAAATATCCGACTTATTGTTCATTTTTTTTTATTTTGTACTCCTACCACTGTTGTGTCTTTTTTAACCCAAAGGTTGACTGGTAGAGAATGCCTTGCTGCATTAAGTCCGCCTATGTATCATCATTTTACATGAAGTTTAAATAAATAAAGGTGCTGTTGATATCTGCAGCTAGTCTGGTGAAACCAGCATCGCTTTCGCGACTTCTAGATTATTAAAATCACCAACGCGAGAGCAGAAAATACAAAGAATCAGGAGTAATAAAAGCTTGGATATATAACTTCCATGACAGTGATGGTAAGATTACATTTCTATCTTCAGCTAGACGCTGCTACAAGAGCGCTATGATCGCAAAGCGCCGAGGCGTGCGCGAGCGCCTCCTCGAAGAGTTCTACACATACTGCGCCTTCTGGATCGCCGTTTCGGCTCTTCCTTTGCTAGCTTTTTCTTATGTTGGTAAGTAATTTTCTAAATATACACACTTAGTCAAAAAGTATACTCCCTGAATATCTCGCACTAGAGACTTTCTGATCGAATTTTGGTCACGGCGTCCGGCGGCTAATCTCAGCGGAGTCTAGCTATATCGACGCGGAAAGTATTGTAATGATCAAGTCTGTGCACTCCTTGTTGCCTCACTCTCATAGTTCTATGGGTCAATTCGACACGACTGAGAAAGAGACAATGCGCATGATAAACTGTGGGCTTATTGCAGCGACCACGAGATTGTGCAGTGACCACGGTTGGTGGTTTAGTGCGAGCTTTTACTCACACTGGATCGCGCTAGCATAACATCCAGTTGTAACGAAACTGGAAATGCGCGGTCTGGTGACAGTAAGGAGAAACCTCTCTTTTTGTATAGAAATTGACATAATTCCTAATTATTTTATTTTTCATATTTTTCTGTTCTTTCTTCTTGTCCTTGTAATATGTTTGTGTACATACATTATTAAATAAATAAAATGCTAATAAATAAATAAATAAGGGAACGTCTACGTTAACGCGAGCGAGCACGAGTAAAATCTCTTAATAAGCCCACTGTTTCCACTACCAAGTAAGTACTCTTAAGAGTCTATAAAAAATATGCTACCGGTAGGTATGGTATGTGTTCTCACAAAACTATAATGAAGAAGAAAAGTAATTTGAAAATTAGTTTCATGTTTATATCTGCTAAAACAGCTCAAATAGCAGCTAAAATAGCTTGCTTCACCCTAACTAACGCAATAATTCCAATCTTAATAACTGCTCTTAAAATGATTTTATCCCATTATCATGGATTCATAATGATGATGAGATTAAAAGATTATTAACACGTACTTACAAAACTTTTAATAACCTACTTTTCCAGTTGTACGAGTAAGCAAATACCTCTGGCTGAAGCTACTGTCAAGCAGGTATCCACAATTGGAATTCATCTGGACAGACACAGTTCGTTCCCTACTTGATACACATAGAAACCAAGGAATCATTAATGTCTTACTTTCTGTAAAAGGTATGTATACATAAGATGCCAAAGGTTTTGCTTCGCTCTACGTAGGGCCCGTAGATATTATAATTAGGATGGATGGCATCGATCAATCAATTTTTGCTTGAGGTTTATTATAGCAACAAGTTACGTTACAAGAGTTCATAGAGGCAGCATGTGTCTGAATGGTAAATAGGAATGTAAAGAAAGAAAGAAAGACTGGAATCTGATTCTTAAGAACAAATGGTAATCGAATTAGACAGCTGCCACTTACTAATTAATTTAAGACTATTATCTTAGCACTGAACTAATTTTACTTTCCCAGGCACTCTAGACCCAGAACAGCTAAAGAACCACCTAACAGAACACGTGATAAATAAACGCGACAAGAATGGCGGACTCATGTTCCCGAGGCTGCGACATCAGCTGGTATCCCGCTGGGGCAACTACGCGTGGGATGCCAATGTCACCTTCAGACTTGAGAACCACTTCATTGTGGCCGGCGCTGTATATCGAAGGAAGCAGGTTGGGGAAAATAACATTCAGGTGAGATTATTTTTACCTACAAAATTATGACAGACTAAGCTTTAAAACTGTGATAAGATCTCTCTGCTAATCTTATTTAAAACTAGGGTACCCTTTGATGTAGAAGAACCATTTTGCTTCAGGTACTTATTTCCTGTAGAGGAATGCAATAGCCAAGAGTAACTTCGCCAATACAGAATTGTTATAAATTGGAAATCTTACATGTTATGTCCATCAACTCATATTCAACTATTCAAGTTTTTTTTTATTTTCAGGAATACGTCAGCGACATAGTATCAAAATACTTCGCAAGCGATCAGTCTCCATGGCAGTACATAGTCATACCATGCGTCTCAACAGAACCGAAGTATTACATCCTAGTTCGCGTCCATCACCTCCTGTTATCAGGAAAGAAGTCCCTGAATATTGGCGACTTACTACTCATGGAGCAAATACACCCATCAGACAGAATTAGCACTTCTCAAACAGAATACACGCAACAAAGCCCATTGACGAAGTTGTCTCCAACACCATCAGCTATCCCAGAGCTATGGGGCAAAGTCAACGAGAACCTATCAAACGCTTGGAACGAATTCGTGTCAGAATATGATCCTGTAGAAAGTCCCAGGGCGTTGAAGACTTTGCCTGGAGCCTTCCATGTGGCAGGTTTAGTGTTGATAGCTACAGTGAGTGCGCTGAGGGAGCTTAATAAGAAGTCCAATGGAAGAGATACGACTTCGGAGGCACCTGTGACTGCATTGACGCTTTTGGCAGCAATACAGAGGGAGTGTAACAGAAGAAATCTGACCATACCAAAGGTATCTAATTCCATTTATGGATTATGCCTTTAAAGACGACGCTGACCTAGCTAAATTTATTAAATAGAACTTACTAAACCATTCAAAACTGTCTCGAAGCTTCTCTAAAATCTCGTGTCTAAAGTAATATTGTTTGATCCACAGATAATCCTATCACCACTTATAACAGCAGACCCTCGAAAATGGCCAGGCAGGGCTGTCGGCGCAGTGTGGTCTTCTTTGAGTCAGTTTGTGCGATTACCTTTCCGAATTCGTAATGAGCTGGTGGCATTAAGCGAGTTAAGGACAACTGGTCATGCGAGACAGCCAGATACCCTGACGTGGAGGTATGCTGAGCTGGCACAGCTTTGCGTGGGTGCTGTCAAAGAAGCGTGGAGGGGGGCGCTGGAGGTCTATCGAGCCCCTGCCAGACTGTGGACTGACACGATCGGAGTTGATGATGGACATAAGCATCTGTTGCAGACTGTTTCGTTGTGTGGACGAAAGGTACTCGTACGGTCTACTTATAGTTTAAGAAAGAACAGAAAGCTAGATATCCATGTATCTATTTTTATCTGAAATTATCATGTAATTGCAGGCAGAAAGAGAAAGTTGATATTTGATATTTCATTAAATCGAGATTAATGTTGTGAAAAAATTAATCTGGATTTTGACCAAACAAAACTCTGGCAATTCTGTAGGTTTTCAGGTAGCTTCTATAACCAACATTATCTTCCAGGTTACCGCATGGTCCAGGCCCGTCCCACGCGCAGGAGTGGAACGCGCAGCCAGGGCCCTAGACGTCTCATCAACAGACATCGCACTCTATGCAGCTACGGAAGCATTAAGGGCTTTCTTCGAGAATTCGCAGTCACACCCACCTGAAACTGTCCTGACGACAGCTCGAGCCGCACATGAAGACTTCCTCTATACTTTTGCTGAAGGACCCGGGAAGAGTTATAAGAAGTCACAAAGTGGAGGTAAGGGAAAAGCATTCACGATAATGAGACCGATTGCTGCGTTGGATCTTCATTATGGGACACACATTTAGTGCCTTTTAAATAGAAAGAAATAGAAAGAATCTATAATAATATACACCATATTATGATGTCATCCAATCTCTCAGTGTTGCAAAAACCGCCTTGAATGCATGAAGGCACGGAAACCATTAGCATAACATGCGATCCAATGAGGAAATTCACTAGTCTCTTTTTACAGGCATGGTCTGCTTAGCCCTCTCACCGGGCGCTTCCCCCCGCCGAGTATGCGCAGCAGTATCCCGCGCATGCGTACGACAGCGCGCTCTCGCAGCGGGCTGGGCGGCACAGGCTCGCTGCGGGGCTCTGACCCGCGCACTTCCTTCTCCCCTTGCTCGCCTGGTACTCAACGTGCTGTCAAGACGGTATGCGCTGTCGTATGCGGAGATTGATACCCCGCCGCACGCGCCGCCGAGGAAGACTGTGTGGGGACATGATGTGGATGCTGTTGTGTATTGGAGACCGCCGCAAGCTAATATTAGTGAGTATATTGCTTCATCATTATTATCTTTACCCTATAGCAGTAAAAAATAGAAGAATCGTGCCGCATTAGTGCTCGTTTCTGGAGGCGCGGCGAGTTGCACTTCGCGTCGGGTTGTGCGGGTCGCAATAAATTTAAACATAATTTATGGCGTTGTATGAGAGTGTTTGAGGGGAAGCGATTTTACACACGATTGCTTGGAATGCAGGCAGAACCCGCGGGTGGTACCGCCGCGTCGCACACGACGTTTATCTCGACTTTGCACGAACATTGCCATTGCCATTACGGACATACGGCGATACCCACTACTGCTCCCAAAGCGGCGCTCAAAGCGGTACCTTCTGCCAGATTTGCGCACTGGGCAAACTTTAGCCACCGTAAGCAATGGATTACGACATCATCGACATTTTGTTAGAAGATAATTCAATGACGCCGCGTTCTACGCTACACGCTAGAGGACCCGCAGCGGGCGCAGTGGCGGGCACCGCTACACTTCACGCCCCGCTCAACACACCGCGTCTTAATAAACAACATCGTACATTGCCATAACTATATGTTTCTGCTTGCGCTTTTGATGACGCGGGCCGCTGTACGCGCCGCGTCTCCTTATACAAAAATAAAATCCGGACAAGTGCGAGTTGGACTCGCGCACAGAGTGTTTCGTGCAAACAGCTACATTCACCTACATAATATGGTAACTAGGTTAGGAACTACCATATAGGTCTTCGAACCAAAACCTATAGGGTCCTTCCGGTTGACCTAGAATTGTCAATTTTGTTTAAAAGCAAGTTCTTACAGCACAAGTGAATGGAAAATGCCGAGAAATAAAAAAAGTTGAAAATTGAGGTAAATTTTGGTACTCACAAGTTTTCGCGAAAACTCTAAATTTGCCCATACTCGTATCTTTTATCGTATTTACTCAGTACCTTGATTTTTATACACCTAATAGGGACTATAGACCGATATATATGTATCTGGTATAAATTTCGAAAATCGGTGGTGACACACGGACCGACAGACAAGAGAATGATCTTATAAAGGTTTCTTTTTTACCTTTTGAGGCAAGGAACCCTAAAAACGTCAGGCTCGCCGCGAGACGCCACGCTACTAGCGCCGCGCGACGCCCCGCGGCTCCAGAAACGAGGTCTTACTAAGTGGGTCACAGTCATATCGAGATAACACATAAAGATCTTGACCGCTCTGTCAAGTCAAGAGTACATCTACTAATAAGTTAGAAGATAGGAGTCAAAGCCCCTTCAATTATAAACCAATGACGTCGACTAAATATTTGGCGATGCTCAACTCCAAATCTATTAACGATAGTTGTATCTTGTTTAATCAATATTCCTTTTGTCTCCAGGTATGTCCCTAACAGTAATCCAGTACGCAGACACAGTGCGTCTCGCAGTGATGGCAGACGCGCGGCTTGTGCCTAGTCACATCATACCAGCCACTCGCTGGCCCACGGCCATCGAGCAGCTGGTCGCCAAGATCGACCAAGAAATAGCCAAGATCACTGCAAGAGCCCACCTCGCTGCCGGCACTGTACCACAGATTATAACTCCAGAGGAATTGCCTAGTACAAGTATGAAAACTGCTGATGAGGAGCCAAGAGGACAAAATCCAGAAGATTCAGTAGATACTCTCAGGCCTCCGTCGGTTACAGCCGTCAGCCCACCTCCTATGCGAAGACGCATAGCCAACTAGTTAGAACATAATTAGCTTCTAGGTAAGCGAAGTAAATTCAGCTCTGAAATGGACAGAAGACCAGCCGAGGTCAGATCCGAAATGGGAATTTACCAAAACGAGATTGGAGAAAAAGAAAGGTGGAAAGCGAATGTTAAGAAACGTCAAGTTTATGTTAAATGACTGAACTGCTAGATTTAATTAAATATGTACCTAGGTATCTACTGTGACAAATGTGTTTATATATATTTTGTTGACTTTGAATGTACCTACCGTAATTATGTAAGTTCGTTATATCTGATGTAATTAACTAATGGCAAGCTGTGATCATGTCAATGTCAATTGTTAGATATGAATTATTATTGTTGTTATTAAAAGTAGAAAATACTGTATTTGGTACTTTACGTTAGTAGCTTATTAAGAATCCTACTTTCATTTCATTAACTGTTTCCTATTTTATGTTTCACCATGAAAACTTTCCAATAAGCATTTATTTTATTCTAAGTGGATAAACATTATAAACATTCGCTAGAAATTGATTAACTAATTGGTTCTCGTAACCCTCCTTGTGAAGTGAAAACAAGCAAAAACGTGAACTTGTAGTGCATATTGAATATCCGCAACGCCGGCCGACTTCGATGTCCCGAGTGTGTGCTGAGATACCTTCAATTCCTGCCTATCCAGGTGAGTGTTTATACTTTTTCTCAACGCAAGGAATCCCAGGGTTGAGAATGCCAACATCGGAGATTGTAATTGTTTCTGCGGTCGAAGCCCAATCATTCTTTTTGGTGCCTCCTGTGAGGAGTCTACTTACCCTCACATTCTCTTATTAATCATAAAATCTCGTTGAATGAAACATATTGCGTTGTAATATCGTGTATTCTTATTAATTTAAAAAAAGTAACAAGTAAGAATCACGAGTTAAATAAATATATAAAAGAATTTCTATATACAACGCAAAAGGTAGGCGTTCAAGTCGGGTTCCCGCAACGTGCCAAGCTGGCCAGCGGACCACGATTGTACCTAACCTACCCTCATTGATCATTATTATTTATTCAGAAAATTGAATCGTATTTAAGGTTTGAAATGAAACCTTAAATTAAATAGGTATTTCCTTGTATGACTATTTCTTGCAATAACTGATGTTGGTATAAAGCTAATAGGATAGGATAGTTTTGCTCGAGAAATTACCTACCTACATTTTATTACGAATAAAAGTGATAACTTAAAAGTGACTAAATCGTAATAGGTATTTATACCTACACATTTAAAATCATAACTGGTATTACTTGCCAACCCAAAGTAGGTACGCATAATAGTGCCTAATAAAGTATATTTCGCTTTCAGTTCGGATAGGTACTTACCTACCTACGTTCTTATCTCATTTATAAATCGTGAATACATAAGTTAACAAATATGTCTGATGAAGTTGAATTACAGGCGTCCCTTAAAAGATGCGAATATGATTTCAAGTGTATGCAGATTATCTACGATTTGTCTAAAAATGTCTTGCAAGATAATTCAAAGCTGAGCAAATTGATCAGATTAGGGCTGCTTTTATGGAGTCTATCGAAAATGTCAATAGATTACAGTTAAAGTTAAAACCCAAGTCAGAAATAGATTTGAGTGCGAAGTTGTCATTTGATGATTTGTATTATGCGTCTATCGAAGTTGCCGAAACTTTGCTTGCGACGTCGCTGCCTGCGCCACACGCGCCTGCAGTCGCCGATCCGTCCACACATAGTCGTCGAGATGGTTCTATTGTTCAAGTGAAATTACCTAAATTGCAAATACCGCATTTCGATGGTAAAATAGGAAACTGGCAGACCTTCAAGAATAGTTACTTACATCCCGCTTATTCATGACAATAGTTCACTTTCGGACACGGAAAGGTTTCATTATCTGTTGTCGTGTTTGTCTGGGTGTGCACTGACCTTGGCCAGGGGCGTACCTATAACCGCGTCGAATTATTCCGTAGTTTTTAATCTTTTATTAGATCGATATGACAACAAGCGCATATTAGCAAATACGTATCTAGAAAAAATATTTAAATTAACGTCTGTTAACAAGCCGTCACTTGAAAATTTATCCGAACTGACCAATGCGTTATATGAAAGCGTTAATGCGTTACGTGCTTTGCAAATTGATGAGCTAAGTGAATTTATCTTATTTCACATTGCACGCGATCACTTGACCTTGAAACTAGTAAACGGTTCGAGTTACAAAATACTCACGAGATTCCTAATTTCAATGACTTAATTGTTTATTTACAAAATTATATAAAGATTCTGGAAGTTAGTCAACCTGTCTCGGTTTCGACTACTCCATCGAACTCTTCTAATAACAATAAACAGTTTCGTAATAAGGGTCAGCGTAGGTCATCATCATTTGTAGCATCTACGAACCAAAATAATAATAATGCCTCGCGCTCATTGGCTTGTTTATGTTGTAGTGAAAACCATTCTATTTACCGATGCGGCAAGTTACATACTATGACACTTGAACAGCGTCAACAATTCGTTAAGAAATTGAACTTGTGTGCCAATTGCCTAAGGCCCGGTCACGATAATAATAATTGCAAATCTAAAACCACATGTTTTGTTTGTAACGCGAAACATAACACATTATTACATGTGGAAAATAAAAGCCTTTTAACGTCTTCTGTTAATTCAAACGAGAATAACGAAAGTTCCGCTAAAGTTACTAGCACACTTACTTGTATTATGTCACAAACTTCGAGTCCAAATTGTAGTACGAAGATTCTTGGCTCAGCGGTAGTTCGTTTACGTCACGCGGACGGCTCGCTCCAGTGTGCACGCGCCGTTATTGACAGCGGTTCGATGGATTCTTTCATCACCAGCGCGCCGCCTTAGTATATGTATAAGAAAATGTTACTTGAACGTTACTGGTCTCGGGCAGAGTAATGTTTGTGATATAAAAGGCTATACTTTCGCTTCAATAATACCTCATTCTTGTGAGTCGCCTAAGTTTGACTTACCTTTAGTAGTTTTACCTAAAATTACTTCCATGCTGCCTTCTTCAACGTTACCGTTGCACGTCAAGGAGCATTTTAAACATCTTGATCTCGCCGACCGCGACTTCGATAGATCCGGTCCGATCGATCTACTGTTAGGTGTGGAGTGTTTTGATCAAATATACACTGGCTCACGTTTCACTCCCGGTCCCGGATTACCTTGCGCCTGGTCTAGTGTATTCGGCTGGGTGATAAGTGGTCAATATTTTCATAACACACCACCTAACAATATTCACAGTGAATCCGTTACGTCACTCCTCGCGTCCTCTTGCACGCTCGAAGATATCGTTCAACGGTTCTGGGATTCTGAAGAACCGCCGAAATGTAAAATTTCCGGTCCTGAAGATGATCTCTGTGAACAAATGTATAAACAGGATACCTACCGTACACGTGAAGGTCGTTACGTGGTACCTATAATGTTAAAGAAGGATGCGCCTTCTTTAGGCGATTCGTCTCGCCAGTCTTTTAATCGCTTTCCCAGCTTAGAAAGGCGGCTTATTAATCAGACCGAATTGAAAGCTGATTATAAGGAATTTATGCACCAGTACGAAGAACTAGGACATATGCAGCCTGCAGATTCTTCGACTACTGATCGTTATATAATTCCACATCATTGCGTCGTGCGTCCAGATAGCTCTACGACACGACTCCGGGTAGTCTTCGATGCTAGCAGTCGGACTACAAATAATCTTTCTCTGAATGATGTAGTTCATGTTGGACCGAAACTTCAAATTGACATCGTAGATTTAGTTACGAAATTCCGACTTCATAACATTGTCTTCACTGCGGACATTTGTAAAATGTACCGTCAGATATTGATACGTAGTGAGTACAGGTGTTATCAACACGTTTTGTGGCGTGACGAGCCTAATGAGGCTTTGAATGAGTATGAGCTTAATACCGTGACTTATGGAGTCAGCAGCTCCCCATACTTAGCTATTCGCACTGTGCGTCAACTTGCTGAGGATCACGATTCTGAATACTCAAGCCGCGCCGCTCAAGTTCTTTGTGAAGATACATTAATGGACGACATCACTACGGGATGCTTATCTCTTGATGAAGCGAAACAATTAAAAGAGGATGTTACCTCGTTATTTTCAAAGGGTCATTTTGAACTTCGTAAGTGGAGTACGAATACTCCAAGTCTTTTGTCTGATGTTCCACCTGACCATCTTCAGACTTCCAAATCCTTCGATGATGCTGGAAATGAGTTTGTCAAGATATTATACGGTGGAATCCATCGTACGACAATTTCTCCTACAAATTTTCAGACTCGTTTGACGTTAAATTTACTAAGAGATCTATCCTCTCTATAGTGGCCCGCATTTTCGACCCACTCGGTTGGATCAGCCCGGTGGTGTTTTCTGCAAAGTCGCTTTTACAAGATATGTGGCGCTTAAATTTAGGTTGGGACGAAGCTATCCCACCACATCTAGCTACGGTGTGGCATTTAATAGCAGCTAACTTATCTGATTTGCAGAATATTTCACTACCGAGACTGATTATGCCCTCTAGTCCTGCCGAAGTGCATTTGGTAGGGTTTTGTGATGGTTCACTCAAAGGGTATGGCTGTTGTGTCTATCTTTGTGTTGTTGTGGATGAAGTTACGACAGTCATTAACCTTTTAATAGGTAAATCTCGAGTGGCTCCGTTAAAACCGACAACGATAAATAGGCTTGAGCTAAGCGCAGCTGTGCTTCCAGCACAAGTTATGTCACACATGCACAACTTACATAAAGATAAAATTCACATAAATTATATGAAGGCCTACTCGGACAGTACCACCACCCTTTCTTGGCTCAACACGGCACCTCATTTGCTAAAAATGTATGTAGCAAATCCAGTCGTGCAAACAACCGATTTAATTGGTCCCGAATTTTGGTTTCACGTGTCCACTGAGGATAACCCGGCCGACTGTTGTAGTCGCGGTGTTCTCTGTTCAGAATTAATTGATCACCCACTCTGGTGGAGTGGGCCTTCTTGGTTGCAAATGTCGCCTAATAAATGGTCTTGCAAACGTACATTGCTCGTAAATGCAGAACTGCCGGAATTAAAAACTTCTGTTCCAAGCAGCCTACACGCTACGGAATCTGATAACCCGCTTCTGACGTTAACTTCTAAGCTTTCTTCTCTGACAAAGATTCAACGAACATTGGCATGGTGTTCCCGTTTCATGTCAAATGCAAAGGTTGCTTCTTCAAATAGAAATTTCTTCGCCCTTAGCCGTCTGGAACTCGATAAATCAATGAATATGCTAGTCAAGTTTACTCAAGACCATTATATGTCGTCTCACGTCAGTCAAGTGAAAAATCATGAACAATGCGACAAGTCGATTCAAGTCTCCTTTCTTGGATGAAGATGGTTTATTACGAGTGGGGGGACGCATCGATGAGGCTAATCTATCGCCATCTGCGTTACATCCTCTTCTCTTACCAAAATTGAGTCCTTTGTCGAGGCTGATTGTCGAACATTACCATCTAAAATATCTGCATTGCGGCCCTCGGACTCTGCAGTCCCTAATTCAAAGAAGGTTTTGGATAATTGGGTTGAGACTACTTATTCGTGCCGCACTTTCAAAGTGTGTGCGTTGCTTCAAAGTAAAACCAGTGTCCAGTCAACCCATGATGGGCAAGCTCCCTGCCGCTCGTCTTGAGCCCTCTCGATGCTTCCAAACCACAGGAATTGACTTTGGTGGCCCATTTATTATAAAGGAAAGTCGTCGACGTGGAGCTAAAACCTATAAAGCATACATATCTCTTTTTGTGTGCTTGAGTTCGAAAGCCGTCCATTTGGAGGCCGTCACTGAGTTGAGTTCAGAGGCATTCCTCGCGACTCTGGATAGATTCGTTTCCCGTCGCGGAATGTGTGATACAATCATTACAGATTGTGGCACCAACTTTGTACCTAGGTGCAAACAAATATCTTAACGAAATAATCAGCGAGCTTCGCAAACATCAAGCTGAAATATCAGATGGTTTGGCTATTCGTCAAATAAAATGGAAACTTAACCCACCAGGTGCCAGGTGCCAGGTGCAGGCCAATAGGTCTGCTCTCGGTCCTAGGAAAAATTTTCGAGAAACTTTTAGTGGGCCGACTACAGTGGCACTTCCTCCCAACACTACACACAAAACAATATGGCTTCATGCCACAGCGCGGAACCGAGGATGCCCTCTATGCTCTAGTGGGCCACTTACGAGCCGAAATCAAAGCCAAAAAGATCGTGCTTTTGATATCACTGGACATTGAGGGAGCATTCGACAACGCGTGGTGGCCCGCACTCAAGAAGCAGATGGTAGCCAAGAATTGTCCAGCAAATATCTACGCTCTCGTCGCCTCATACCTCGAAGACCGGAACATCAGGGTCAACTACGCCAGAGCGACTAGCGAGAAGGGAACCACGAAAGGATGCGTCCAGGGCTCAATTGCCGGACCGACGTTTTGGAACCTTATCCTAGACTCACTTCTACACAAAATGGCTAGTATGGGGGTATACTGCCAAGCCTTCGCGGACGACGTTGTTCTGGTTTTCTCTGACTTCACAGCCGGTCCCCTGCAACAATCGGCTAACAGCACGCTAGCAAAGGTATCGGAATGGGGCGTCCAAAATAAGCTACGTTTCGCCGCGCACAAGACCAATGCGATGGTGTTAACGAGAAAGCGAAAGTACGACGTTCCGGTACTTCACATGTCGGGCACGCGGCTTAGCCTGGTTGAGGAGGTGAAGCTGTTAGGTCTCACGATAGACTCCAAACTCACCTTCAATGCGCACGTGTCTGCGACCTGTAGAAAGGCCGCAGACATCTATAATCAGTTGGCATGTGCGGCGAGGGTGACTTGGGGCCTCAACGGAGATATAATCAGGACGATATACGTGTCGGTGATAGAGCCCATCGTGATGTATGCAGCGAGTGCGTGGGCCCCCGCAGCTGAGAAACTGATGACAAGGAAAAAGTTTGACTCACTGCAGAGAGGATTCGCGCAAAAAATCTGCAAAGCATACCGCACGGTGTCTCTGACATCGGCACTTATCCTGTCAGGTCAACTCCCCCTAGACCTCCGAGTAATCGAGGCGGCAACCCTTTTCAAGATCAAAAAGGGACATTCCCAAGAGTTCATACCGCTGGGCCGTGAGCTGGAGCGCAACGTGCACCATTCTAAAAATCCCCACCCAGCGCAACTCACAACAACCGATTATGAATGCCTACAGAATTTGACTCCCGAAACCCTGGCAACTCACCAAGCATTCGGCCCCCAGATATACACGGATGGCAGCAAAATAGAGGGGAAAGTCGGAGCTGCCCTAACTTGGTGGGAAAATGGGACGGAGTCAAAGTTCAGCACCTTCGGCTTGGAGCCTCACAACACCGTCTTCCAATCGGAAATGTACGCTCTCTTCAGAGCTGTCAGGATGGCAAGAGAATCCAAGGCGGCCTCCGTAAGCATCTTTAGTGATTCGAAATCGTCACTGGACCTGCTGAGGAGACCGTCTGTCACTCACCACCTGGCACTACAAATCAAGAGAAGCGTCCGTGAAATCAGAGAGGAGGGCAGAGAAGTGAGGCTCTTCTGGCTTAAGGCCCATGTGGGAACTGCCGGGAATGAGAGAGCGGATGAGCTGGCCAAGGAGGCAGCCCTAACAAAACTCACATCTGACTACAGCAGGGTCCCCGTATCGTTCGTGAGGAGGAAGATACGGGAGGGGACTATAAGAAAGTGGCAAGCGCGGTACGAGTCCTCGAGTACAGGATCGGTCACGAAAGTTTTCTTTCCAGACGTCCTAGCGGCAAAAAGAACACTCAGAGACGCAGTGCTCACACCGGTCCATGTACAAATCCTTACAGGACACGGAGGATTCTCAGCATATCTCCACCGCTTCCACCTCAAAGATAGTCCCTCGTGCGTCTGTGACACGAGCTGCGAAGAGACAGTCTGGCACCTGCTTTTCGAATGCCCAAGGTTTAGCCAAGACAGAATGGAGCTCGAAGTAAAATTCGAAACCCAGCTTAGCCAGTCCACACTCCATACCATCATGGGGAGACCAGCTACTAGGATTCCATTCTTGGCATTCGCGAGTAAAGTCGCCATAATCGCAGCAAGGGCCAACAAAACGGACGTAACCTTGCGAAGTCGACCACACACTCGAACACACACAACCACAATAACAACCACAACCATACAAACAATTACTACAACCACACAAACAACAACCACAACTACACAAGCAACAACAAGCACACCATTGACTGAAGCACAAGTTACACACACACACTCTAACCAACGGCCATTACCAACGGTAGCAGCAGCGGATTCAGTAACAGCCAGCCTACAACCAGTCTCTAGCATGACTACTACACAATTCCTGGCATGCGGAGAAGACGGGGTCCCTGGCATCCGACTGCGAGGCGTCGCTCTGTTCATGAACAGGGATCAGGAGAGGTTGGGCATAGGCTTCTGCATAGGCTCAAGTCGAGCTGCGGCCCGAATACACCTTTCACCGGGTATTGCCGCCCTGATTAACGGAAGCACCACCAAAACGAGCATAAAAGGCAGCAAGTATGCTGCACTACCTCAAGTGGAAGTGGCCACTCACCGATGTCGTGTAATGCGATTTAAAGGGAAAACAATCGCATTGCTAGAGTGGGGGGAGGCTACTCCATTTGGTCAGGCAAGCTCATTGCTTCAGAAGATTGGGGAGGCAGGAGACTACATGTCATCCGCGGCCCGAATCATAAGCGTGGACGCAATGGTGGTGGGAAGAGGGAGAGGAGACGTCGCAGACCGCTTTGGCTGTCTAAAGGCTTCAGAACATCATGAGGTCGTTGTCTATGAGGACAGAGGCGAAACCCTGAGTTTCCTCAAAGCCCCCAGACAACCAACAGCCAGCGCGACGAGCCCCACAACAAGCCCCACCACTCAAAGCGGATCGGAAAGGGCCCAGCAGAAGACAGCAGCCGAAAAAGCTGCAAAGGAGCAGTGCAACACCACAAACCCGGAGGACAGGGCCCGGTCGAGGAGTCGCCTGAAAGCTTTCGGCACTTTCCTCAGTGCACTGCTCCCAAGCACTAGCCACGCATCACCATCTCACAAGCAGGGGACAGCACTGGAGAGGTTCTTCAGAAAAACACCAAAGGAACCAACCCAGCAGAAGCCTAAGCCAACACGAGCCGACAAAGGGCAAGTCAGCCCGCCGACCCTTGCACTAAAGTCGGGTACCACGGACCACGTAAAGAGCGCGTTCCTCGAGTACGTAGCAATTGTAAGAGCGACCAGAGAGGTCAATCTTACGACATGCAGGAAGATCCTGCAGACCTACCAGAGAGACACAGAGGGTCTGTTAAGGGTACTGCTCGAGGAAGCAGGGGCAGCGGTGTACGACAACGTCACATGCCAAGTCATCAAAGGGGAAATGACGGGGTCGTATATGGCAGCCTACAGCGCGAGGAGTGGTTTTGTGGCCCTGGACAAGGAGGAGACGGAGCGCTCAGGCAAACTTAAGTTCAGCGTGCCAAATGACGATCCGATAGTGGTTACCGCCAAATGTACCAAAATCATGCCGGATGATAAGATCCTGGAAATGGCACAGTCCATTTCGGGAACCTCAGATATCCCGGCATCGCAGGAAAGCTGGGCGGTACCCAATATCAGATGGATTAACGGAGTTCCGGGTTGCGGTAAGACAACCTGGCTGGTAAAGCACTTCGACGAGGACAGGGACGTGATAGCCACTACGACAACAGAAGCTGCCAAAGATCTTAGGGAAAAGCTTGCGCGCCGCTTAGGAGACCGAGCAAAGACCAAGGTGCGCACTATGGCCTCAATCCTAGCAAACGGTTTCAAGAGTCAAGACAAATGCTACCGTCTTACGGTAGACGAGGCTCTTATGAACCACTTTGGGGCCATAGTCATGGCAGTAAAGTTGTCTGGAGCAAGCGAGCTTGTCCTCGTCGGAGACGTTAACCAGCTTCCATTTTTGGACAGAGAGAACCTTTTCGAGCTTAGGTATACCCGTCCAGACCTGGTGGCTGGCATCACCCGGGAGTTTCTCTGCACACACCGCAATCCAATGGACGTGGCGTTTGTACTGAGTGAGATATACCCCGGTATATACTCCTCCAAGTCGTCGCTGTCGCGGGTCCACTCCCTGAAGGTGAAAGGTTACACAGGGGCGCAAATACCGAGCACTGCCCAAAACACCCTGTTCCTGGTTCATACGCAGGGGGAGAAAGCTTCTCTTGCGAGCCAGGGATTTGGATCCGGCGAAGGGTCGCGCCTGCTAACCATACACGAGGCTCAGGGGCTGACCTACGAAAGTGTCATCATCGTCAACACCAAGTCCAGAAGGCTTCAGGTCCACGACAGCATCTCCCACGCGGTAGTGGCGGTGTCCAGACATTCAGTTAGTTGCGTCTATTACACCGACGACGCCGATGACGCCACAGGCCGCTTTGCTAAGAGGGCGATGGATGCGCCAACTAAAACGGTCGTCAACTACAATCTTAAGACGGCCATGCAGCATCGAGACGTGGTCGTCATAGAGGCCTTGCTCACGCTGGTGAAGTCCCTGGTCAGCAGACATCACCAAAACGCCACCTAACAAATTCTATCCAACAACTCTAACCCAAACACCTCCCCAAACCCAAACCATCATCCTGCCTAAATCCTGTAATGAAAATATACATGTAAAGCTGCATGGTGGAACGAGTCAGTCATACTCAGCTTAACGTCCTAACGACGGGGTTCTAAAACGGGGACCGTCGGCCGGGACTGGTCTGCTCGCACTGCCATGCATCTCCCCCGAAAGTGTACAAATAGAAATAAGTAGACAAAATAGTAAATAACATAGTACATAGCATTGTATCAATAGAAACCAGTAAACAAAATAGTTAATAATATAAAGATAAGTAGAAAATAGAAATATAAAATTGTAATGCCAGTGAGTAATAAAAAAAAAAAAAAAAAAAAAAGAACCCATAGTATTTAATGAAAGATGAACTCACGTAGACTTAAGTTAGTTAAGTAAGACTAGAAATAATGTCCGACGTAGGAGTCCAATAACTGAAATATTATGAAAATTTATTAAACAAATAAATACTGTAAAAAAGGGCGCGGACGTCTATGTCCGCGGTAGAATATATGAATAAAAAAAAATAAAAAAAAAATAAAAAACCCACCAGGTGCACCACATTCCGGTGGCATATTTGAAAGTGGCATAAAGTCTACAAAATATCACCTTAAGCGTGCAGTTGGTGCTCAAGTTTTAACTCTGGCAGAGTTTATTACGATTCTCGCTAAAGTGTAAGCTGTGTTAAATTCACGCTCGCTTTGCACTCTGTCTCCAGACCCGCAAGAATCGAACGTTTTGACTCCAGGACACCTGGGGTCCTTTAGTTTCACTACCTGAAGAACCTGTTAGTGAATGCTTATGTCCACGTTCTCGTTGGCAAATGCTTAAGAAAATAACTCAAAGTTTTTGGCTTGCTTGGCAACGTGATTATCTGCATACGCTTCAACAAAAATCTAAAGGGTTCAAAGATACACCAAACCTTAAATTAAACGACTTAGTCCTTGTTAACGAGCCTAATCTTCCACCTTTACTATGGAAATTAGCTCGCATAGAACAGATCCATCCGGGATCAGATAACATAGTCAGGGTTGTGACTCTCCGAACTGCAAACGGTAAAACTATGCGCAGACCAGTAGTTAAGGTCTGTCCGCTACCGATTAATTAACTATTATCTTATCTTATAAACTCGAACAATATTGTTTATTGATCAGTATTGTTCAATTAAAATAGTTTAGACGCTTAGGTAAGTATGCTTAATTTTATATTTCTCGAGCACTGCTAGTTGTACTCTGGCAATCCTTTAACTTGCGAAATCCTGGTCGATTTCGAGTGGGGGGAAATGGATAAACATTAAGCCTATCCTTCTAAATATCCTATCCAATTTTTTTCACTTCCTAATTTAAAATTGGCGCCATCCCGCTGGCGCCACGCTAGCGCCTCACTGCGGTGAGAGTGCGAATTAAGACTTGAAAAAAAATGGCGATGAACAGACAATTGCTCCCGCGCTGTGTCCGTTTAAAAAATGGTTAAGAAATACCCAAAAGGCTTCGCTAGAAATTGATTAACTGATTGGTTCTCGTAAACCCCCTTGTGAAGTGAAATCAAGCAAAAACGTGAACTTGTAGTGCATATTGAATATCCGCAACGCCGGCCGACTTCGATGTCCCGAGTGTGTGCTGAGATACCTTCAATTCCTGCCTATCCAGGTGAGTGTTTATACTTTTACTCAACGCAAGGAATCCCAGGGTTGCGAATGCCAACATCGGAGATTGTAATTGTTTCTGCGGTCGAAGCCCAATCACTTAGAAACCACATATAATAGTTATTTCTCACACATATCAAAAGATAATTGCTTGCAGTACAAGGTCCGTCAATGCTATTAATAATAAAACTTCAAAGCAGTTTAGTGTGAAAACTTTAATGACAGAACAAGTGGAATCCAAAAAAAGTGGAGTGGTGGTGTCAGAGTGATAAAGTTTAATAATATCGTGCAATGTTCCATAATCATATCTTTAAAGCGTATAATGATAATATTGATAAAATACAGAAGGTTCAGAAGGATTTCAAAGAAATTCAATTGATTGTACTGAGGACCCAAGCACAAAATTGTGGTGCGACATCGCACCGTAAAAATCTATGTTCTTATTGCTGCTTCGACTTATAACACACTCGTATACACTGCTTAGTCCAAGCGCTACTGTAATAGTTCTTAGCTCTGCTTCGAGGTTATGATTCGTAACTCCTAGGCCATGTATCGTAGGGTAATTGTAAGTAACAATTGATAACTGATACACGACTACGATTCGTAACCCGTAGGCCGTATAGCGTTGCGTGGTCAATGCGCTACGGCAACAGTTCGCAGCTGTGCTACGAACTAGCAACTCGTAAGCGTAATCCACCAACCTCGTAGCGTTGCGTAGTAGGTGCGCTACGGTAACAGTTTATACCAGTGCTTTCGTAGCAACCCGTACAACTTGTAACCCGAAGGCCTTGTAGCGCTGCCTAATCAAAGCACCACTACGATAACAGTTCCTAGTAGAAATCAACGAATAAAGATTTTGTAGAGTTTAAAGACCTTTATGTAAATATAATAGTGTGAGTAACTTTATGACGCAATACTTTCTAGCCAATATCTAGGCCTCGCCCGTTGCGAAAGTGCGCAGAAAAGCGAAATATGAGAACGACGTTTTCAGGATCTGAAAGTAAAATTCTCAAATTTAACATGAGCTGTTAAGGTTTTTCAACAGCCAAGTTTTCATAAAGACAAAACTAGTAAGAATAAAAACTCTCTTAGTAGTTTTGTCTTTTATGAGAACTTGGCTGCTTTTATTGAATTTGTTTTCGATCGATTTCTGAAAACGAATCGAAAAAAGATAGTATTTAAATGGAGCGTTATTGTGTATCAAAATACTTTTCAAGACACTCGAAGATTGGCTCCTATAACACCGCTTTGAGGCGCGTATTGCAGTTTATTTCACGCGCAATGCGCTTTTTTTCTATTTCAAACATTTGTTGCAAATCATGGTGTTTATAAAAATTTAATTATTTTTTTTCGAGTTAGTGTGTTGCAAAACGTATTTTGATACACGTAGGCATTTGTGATTAGGGTCTTTAAAAAATTTACCAGTTACATCAAAATTAACTACTTATTATAAACTTACCGAAGCCATAGTAGTGACTCCCACATCCACTAACCCGCCGGCTTTCACGTGGATCGGCTCCTGAACCTTGATGAGGAAAATGAGAACGGTTCTGCGATTCTTAGTGTCCATGTACTCCCACGGCACTTTGTAAACTGCATCTTTTAATTTTTCACTCTGTAATATTCATAGAAATTTAAGGCAAAAAATGTAGCAAGTATTCGCTCATTTTAATCGACTCTTACAATCGACTTTAGGCCGATTTTTTAATATATAAAATATAAATTTTAGTGATTCAACCATTTAGCAAGGGCTAAATAGTATCTCTAGAACTAAGAACAAAACACATTATGATATTTTCGTATAGAATAACTGACGTAATTACCATGGTGCCGATACTTTCAAAAATGATGGAGAGCAGGATCAATTCGCCGAACATAATGAAGGTAAGCGGCAAATAACGCGTCAGAGCTGCAGCAGTCTAGAAAATACAGCAAAACAGTCAACTATAAAGGACTATGCTAGAAACATAACTGACACTAAGCACAATGTCTTTTTCTTGCCAACAAAAATTCCACGGAACAGAAATTTCTGCTCCGTGAAAAATTTAGTGTCGGTTTTTATTTATTTATTTAAAATAGCACAGCCACATAACATGCATTTCACATCGACAGAGAAAGAATTGAACAATTACAGAACCAATGCACATGACAAGTACGGCGTACATAGCACTTATAATGATAACATGGCCGCGCAATGCATTGGCGCATTTTTTTATTAATAAAATCCACCAACCCGCATTGGGCCCGCGTGGTGGATTACGGCCCTTTCACAGAGAGGAGTAGGCCTGTGTCCAGGCAGTGAGAACATTGAAAAGGCTGGTGATGGTGATGATAAATAAAATTGGTCAATTGCTCTAGGTTGTTTTGAACACGGAAAAGCACATGCCACGAAGCTTATTTCTCTTCGATTTCTTCCTGATTTATTAACACTTTGTTGTGTTGATATCATTGATTGGTAAAATCACTCACCATCTGAGAACATTCAAGAAGCAGCAGACAGCCGGTGATTTGATGGAAAGAGTAGTAAACGAACAGCGCCATCCCAAACGCATCCGACATGTTGTTTGTAAAGCTAAAGAATTAGATTCGAATACAGTATTGAATTGTTAAATAAAGGCTTTTAAAATTAAATAAGCATACACCGAGTTCCAGTTTGCCCAATGATTATAATATGGCTTGCGTCTTAGTTGCAGTCTGGTATACTTACGTAATATTATTCGCTGCATCAAATTGATTCTCGCGATTTGAATTTAACCATTATTGTAAATTCAAAACCTATACAAAGGGCTCTTGCAATTTAGACGTTTGGTGTCGCACTGCTGCGGCGCCGCAGCAGTGCGGTTGTCGTACTGCACTCGGGCAGTTGATTTTTCCAAACAATTTATACACCAAGAAGAGGCCGGTGCGGTGCCGGTGTCGTGCACGCACGTCGGCAGGACGAGTATGTGTGTGCATAAGCTGTAATGAAAAAATCAACTGGTCGTGTGCAGTACGACACCCGCACCGCTGCGGCACCGCAGCCGTCCGATACCAAACGTTTAAAATGAAGGAGCCTTTACTCTTATTAACCTATGCTTTTCAAACTACATAATTTATCTACTAATAGACACGCGTCAATCGGAAATCCATTGAAACACGAAATAATAACATGATAAATGAATGATATGAAGTTTCGAATGTCTTTATTGCGACGCTCGCCAGTTCGAAAACACATTGACTCGAAAACCGCTATATCGAATGACGTCGCGAACTCGCTGATTCGAAAAACTGTTTGACTGGTACGCTAGTATGAAAGTCTTGGTATCGAAATACACTATTGCGAATGGCATATTCCGATCTGAATTTGTCTAGGGATCGAACTCGCGACCCAGTGATTACAAAGAACTACCTACGCTACGTTGCAGTAGTAAGTTACCGCTTTTTCATTACATGCTTTACTTGTTTCTTCATGTGATATAATTATGCACGCAAAATTTAAAAATATTTTTTAGAGACATCTTAATGCTTGTAAACTGCGTTGCGAGCATTCGGCAATCATGTACTGTACCACAAAAAAAAAGAAAAAAAAATAGGATTCCTATGTAAACTATATATCACAAAGTTTAAAAAATAATTATAAGAAAGAAATAAAAATTGAAGAGCTTATTCGGCATATTTCAAGCAAATATAAATTTACTGTCTCTGTAGAATGACCCAAGTACTAATATTAATCATTTATGCTTAGCGGTATAGACAAACAGCTCAGTGTCAGATTTATCATTGTAGCGTAGGTAGTTCTTAGTAATTATGGGTCGCGAGTTCGATCCCTAGTCAAATTCAGATCGGAATATGCCATTCGCAACAGTGCATTTCGATACCAAGACTTTCATACTAGCGTACCAGTCAAACAGTTTTTCGAATCAGCGTGTTCGCGACAACTTCATTCGATGTAGCGCAGTTCGAATACGCATAACTTTTGAACAGCTGAACCGATTTTCATCACACTCACGACAAAGTCATCTTTAACACAAACAAAAAATTTAATCAAGACCGGTTCATCCGTTTAGGAGCAATGATCCCACAGACAGACACACAGATACAGACTTCAACCTTATAACACCCCTCTTTTTCAGTCGGGGGTAGAGTAAAAATAAAAGTTGAGCATGAGTCATGCTCAACTGACTCAACATACTCACCATATTATGACCAAAATAATATGTTGAGTAATACGTACGTAAATACTTAGTTTATTTTAATGAAAACTTACTTGACGATAGTCATGTGATACTGTATGCAATCCCTCAATTTAACCGCAACATCATCCAGTTCGCTCTGTGAATACATCTCCGAGCCTCCTCTCACGCCCCTTCCCTCTTCCCCTCCATCATCCACCACCTCTGCAGCAGGTCTCGGAAAATGCTCCAAATTATAAATGAGAATTTTAAAATGTCCCCATAAATGGTAGATCATCAGACAGAGAAAGAGATCAAACATCGAAACACTGCTTCCACACAAGAATGTGCCGTACCTACGAAGAGAAGAGGTGTATGTTATTATTTTTTTCCTTTTGGCCCATTCTTATGTGAGTAGGTATGTATGTGCTTGCATAATGTTCACGAACGCCATTAGGGTTATCAAGATGCAAGAGAACAAGCGAACTGGTGGAGTGGTCTGAGCGACTAACGCATAATCTGACGAAAGTTGAAAGCACACGACTGTAGGTTATTGCAGCAATTTGGAAGATAAGTATTGAGACTAGCGCGTATGAGATTCGTGTGAAACGCGTAGATGTGGTCGGTATTTAAAGGCTCCAAGTAAATATGCTACACGGCAACCAACTTGGACAAAGTTTAATAACATACAACACTAGTTCTACATTTATTGAATTCAATTTGAACATTACCATCCACTCACAGTTGCTACAACATAGCCTTTGAAGTTCGTCTCATAATTCCAAGGATAAAGGCAAGAAATGGCTTGTTCATACATCCCGCTCTCCAAGTTGTCAAAAGTCTTATAATTGCCCGCACTGTAGTTGGCGTACATTGGTATCAAGTTGAACATGCAGGCAGCGAAGAGCAGCATGGAACTTAAGTATACAGTGGAGAAAAATGACAATAGGTGTACAGTTACATGCACCTGAAATAAATAAAATAATTAGTTACCTTTTTATTAATGATCTCAAGAGAAGAAATAGTATATCATACACAGCAGTGTATGAATATCGGTTGAAAGATCTTCCTAGCATCGTTAGGAGGGCAATCTCTTTCTCAAGGAATATAGAGCTCCTACAATATGGATCTCTAAAAATATATACTCACGTTCATAGCAAACTCAGATTCGTCTTTAATATGAAAAAGATGTATTTTTTGGATAAACTCTTTTGCCACCATCCGGTATTTTTGCGATAGGCACAAGGTGAAGGCTCGTGACTGCGAAAATATATATTAGACATGTAAATATATTTTTAGGCTATCAGACAAAGCGTTAGCAAAAAACGGAATAGTGGAAAAGGCAGAGCGATGCTTCTGCCCTGCAGTAACCAGGGTGTATTTGACACCGACGGGGAAAGAAGTTCTTCTTTCTGGACCGTTAGGATATATATATTTTTTTATATAACTGCATATATCCATATTATATTTAGAATGACGTCACTTAGCTTACCATGCATTGTCATCCAAACTAAATGTGTATGCAAAAAATCATCTTAATCGGTGGAGGATAATTGCTTTAAAATTCAGTTGCAAGATTTGACCCAAACACACTTACATACATACATAGGTACATACATTGCAAGTTAATTAAAAGCTTGTAATAAATTGATACAAGTGCAGGCGAATTTTGAATAAAACAAAACGTTAAACTTACGGTACACAACGAATTCATTAAAAGCACAATATACAACTGTCCCAGTTCTAGAAACTCAAATCTGTGCATATTCTTTTTCAGATAAGCTAAACCTAATATAAGATATACAATTGACAGTATGGTATTATAATACGCATGACCCCATCCCTCGATCCTTAGTGTTTTCTCTCCAAGAGCCTTGCCTGGCCAACCGCTTATGATACGAAGTACAAGACGTAGGAACTTCATGTATTTGTAATCCAACGGGCCGTTAATACCACTGAAAAGTTATATAATTGTTAGGTAAATCTTAATAATATTTGACATGCTATCTCACCACCACCCTTGGTGGACTGGTACAGAATGCCTCAGACATTAAGTCCGCCTTTGTACTTTTATGTTGCATGAAGTTTTAATCTATACCAATAATATAAAGAGTAAAGATTTTTTTGTTTGTTTTTTGTGTGTTTGTTTGTACCGAATAGGCTCCGAAACTACTGGACCGATTTAAAAAATTTATTCACCTATGGAAAGCTACATTATTCTATATAAAGGCTATAAATTATTTTCAAGAAAATTAGAGATCCTTATGAAAATTACAATAATGTAACCCAAAGTAGCAAAAATTTGCCTATAAAATTCATAATTTGATAGTGGCAAGATTGGTGGGTAGGTAGGTAGGTAGGGTAGATAGGTAGGTGATAGGTAGATTGATAGCCAGTTTGATCTACAGTATTCTAGAGATTGCCCAGTAGAAATCGACATTAAAATGGCAAAGCTTGTAATTCGAACTTGCAGCTTCGATAAACGTTTGCTCGCTACGCACCACGCAGTTTTTTTTTAGAGCAAAAAGTGAAAAAGTGCCTACATTACCCAGTTTTTCGCGATATTTCGAAGTTGCAAATTTGGAGTCACACTACCTTTACTATCGCATACAACATACTAAAAATCCATTACTACATGATGCTTTGCGATTTTTACATTTTTAGGTCTCCGTACCCAAAGGGGAAAAACGGGACCCTATTACTAAGACTCCATTGTCCGTCTGTCTGTCACCAGGCTGTATCTCAAGAAACGTGATAGCTAGTCAACAAATGTTTAAGTGGGGCTCGGCACGGTTTCTCTGTATGGTATGAGACATCTGTATGCTAGTATTATATTATCTGTGACAAAGGGGAGATCTTTGCCCAGCAGTGGGACATTCTAGGATAATTAATTAAAACGTATCCGAATTGATACCCATCCCATCTCCGGTTTCGGTAGTTAATATAATTCCACAAATTAACGATGATAATAATAACCAGTAATATTTACGTACACAACGGGCTCTCCTGCAACGGCTTCAAGTCTTTTCAGCATTTTCAGGCCGTTACGTTTCAGACGACCAAAGCAACTTCAGTAATTGCACGACAGTCTTTGTCGCAGCAATGTTATAGAATAAAATAATTTTCTAATAAAATGTGAACTGAATATAGTTATTACCAGCGTTATTGCGATGTCCTCGTACATTCACTTATTAAAGATAATGATAGTAATAAGTTAACACCTAATTGGAGCTTGAAAGAGAATACAATATCGTATGCAATATTTTATTCTCTAGAAACAAGAAATTCACACCGAAACGCAACGCGGTAACGCGTATCCCCATTAGCATTTGCGCTCACTGAAAAGTGTACCTTTCCATGTAGTCAATAAGATCTATAATATATCGCTAGCAGCGTCGCGTCGTATCACATCTTGGAAAGTAGCCCTAAGCATTACAAATGCTATATTCACATCGCGTGGCATCAGGCACGTGCAAATTACATCAGACCTGTATTCCCCAAAGAGATGGACAGAAAATTTATCTTATTACCCGACTGTGCGAAGTAAAGGAGGGTATTGTGTTTATCAGTCTATGTATGTATGTTTGTGCCTGTGGTGTTCTAGAGAGCAAACGCGTAGGCTGATAATGAAGATTACGTTAATCAATTTGTCTGAACCTTGCGAGTGTTTAGATTTTTGCGCCATATTGTGGGGTCCCATGTTTTTTTTCTTCTATACCCATCGTTTGGGGTATCAAAATGAAGAGTTTTAAGACATAATCGCGAGCTGAATGACCAAAACCATATGTATCCTCCGATTGCACAGCATGACTTAATTGTTGCTCACGTCTTTTAGTTCGCTTCTTAAGCAGTCGGGTTTTTCGAATAAAAAAAAAATAACACCAAAAACACTTAAAACACAAGATTTTTGTATGGACATAAAAAACACTTTATATGTGTAGAAAACAATATAATATTTATTTTATTTGTCATACATTAAGTACTATTTCTTTTTCGATTTCTTCTTCGCACTTTTCGTAGCTGGCAATTCTTTTCGCTTCTTGTCTTGTGGCGTCTTCGAAACATCTTTATCGATCTCCATCTTAGATTCCTTGGCCTCTTCAACATCCATGACTTCGACGCTGAACCCAGGGATGTGTGGTTTCACTAGTTCGAAGACCAGCTTCTTGTGTTGAAGGTTGGTGCTGTCGAGGCTAAGTCGTACTGTGAGCTCGTCAAACGTCCTTAGTACTACGTCACCGCAGGTTTGTGTGTGTTCCTGAGGACGACATAATATTGTAGTTAAAGATGGTGTCAAAGGCCTGTATACAGGGATGAGGTTTTTTTAAAAGGGGACATAAGGAAACTTTTGCTAATCGGCAATTCGCCATCGGTACATGGTGGACATCCCACCCATACGCACTAAACGTTTTGAGAATACTTTTTTATACCATATAAGATAGAAGGAGTGGAATTCCCTGCCGGAGTCTGTTTCCCGATAGCTACAATCTAGGGGTCTTTAATTCAAGAGTGAATAGGTTACTTCTAGGCAAGCGTGCTTCACTGTCGACCACATCGTCGCTTACCATCAGGTGAGATAGTGGTCAAGCGCGAGCCTATACTAAATAAAATAAAATATTTATATAATAATAGAATGATTCGATCCTGTATATACCCCCATGTTCGTTATTAGCGACCCCGAAAATCATAAGACTCTCCAATCGCATGCCATTTGTTTCGATTTTCGGTAGCTCTTATTCAACTGCTACCACCCACCCTGCAAAGATCATCGCTCCACCTAACCTGAGGGCATCCCACGTTACATCTGCCCATTCGTGGTCTCCACTCAAGAACAAGTCTAATCTAACGGTCATCAGTTCTACTATATGCTAATATGACCGGCCCATTGCCCTTCATCAGCTTGCCTATTCTCTGAGCTATTTCGACAACTTGCCTTTATTGTCCAGCCAGTGTAAACTCTGGCGGCAAGCTCCTACACCTATAAAAGAACTCTACTTGTACTGTGACCGCGCAAGTTATACCATGTCCAATGCGATGTGGTTGCATCAGTTGCATCAGTTAAGGATCAGAACGCGTCATGGCTTTTTTTCATTACCACAAAGACATTCGCGATATACGCGTTAAAAAGAAGCCTTTGTGAGCTATTTTTTTCGTTCAATATTTGTTATTGACCCCCGAAGGAAATAAGATGGGTGTTATAAATTTGTTGCTGTGTATTTGTGTGTCTGTCTGTGGAATCAGAGCTCCTAAACGGATGAACCGTTTTTGCATTACTTTTTTTTTTTGAAAGGTGACTTTATCGAGAGTGTTCTTAATTATATTTGATGAAAATCGGTTGAGCCGTTCAAAAGTTATGGCCGTTTTACTGTTTGAATCGGGCTATTTTTCGGGCTATTGTTCCATAGATTGTCGATCGAAAGTTGTCTATTACTAAAAATAACTTTAAAAAGCATAAAATAAAAATATGTCGGGGGTTTTTTAAGTTTTTAATCGTTCTGTGAACCTAACATAGACATCGAAATTTTTATACAAGATGTAAAACTAACTTGGAACGCTAATATGTACAAATCACACTTGAAGAAGTACACACAGTGTATATTACATGCAATTATGATCTATAAATTACCGTAACGAAAATTCAATTTCCATTATTGCATTGTAAAATGGCGTTCACCGCGCTCTATCGGACATTAATGACACATCTACATGCCACCTGCATTCCTTCATGATATTGATAGTATGGTAATCGAAAAAGCCGCATGTAGGGAGTTTGCAGATCAGAGACAGCGAACACATTGGCTATCTAATACCGGTCTACAACACTCAAAGAAATTTCTAGGCTCTACTTTCAAAGCCCGGAAATGCATTTGGAATATGAGCAGGGGGCAAATCCGCTACCTGCTTGGGGCCTTTACTGGGCACTTTGGAACCAACGACATGCTCATGAAGATGGGTCTGGCCGCGACACCCATGTGCAGGTTGGTTTTGGGGAACATACGGAACGCATGGAGCACCTTCTGTGCACATGTGATGCACTGGCTGGTAAGCGAATGAGTCTCCTAAGGGTTGGATATCCAAAACCGGAAGACTATAGGCTCATATCACCTAGTCTCGTCGTAAAACTCATGAAAAGAGTTTTCAACGAGATTGGGGAAGAGTAAGGTATCTAGAGGATCCCAATAGATCCCAATGGGTTGATGTGTCCGAGTTATTTCTCGGCCCCTCCACAAGATAAGATAAGATGGTAATGGAAAAATCACTTACCTCTTCATTATAAGAGAACTTCTCAGAAGGTAAGTATAGTGGTCCCTCGAGCCCATACTTCGGTATAAGCACATGCACTGCGTTCCGTTTCACTGCTAACACGCTTGCTGACTCGACTTCTACGCGTTTATTGAACAAGATCTGTAAACGAAACAAAAAATGTTTTAGTTTTGTTTTGCAATATACAGGATGTCCCAGAAATCGACGTCAAGCCGTAAATGGGTGATAGACCAAGTTATAACAGTTCTCAGAAAAATACGAAAAAAAATCTATCTCATGTTTTTAAAAAATTATGTTCACTTTAAAAATTTACTAAAAAAATCAATCCCTGTAATGGTTCTTTAACTCCAATTGCTACAAATCCCATAATTTATCTAATTTTTGTATTATTATGTAATCTTGAATAATGCTTGTGTAGATTTTTGCCTACAATTTAAAGCCAACTCCTCCTACTTAGAAGAAAATTAAACTTTTTCAAAACCAAATTATTCAAATTTACTGTTTCGCCCAACTTTAACTGACTGTACTGAAAAAAAAATGTACTACGCTAGTTTGGCAAGTAACATGAAAGATTGGCGCATTTAATAAGGATTCAAAAATGGTGTAACACTTGCTAGATTACGTTTTCAATAACTGGTCAAATATTTTTTTGTAAATAGCCTCGGTTTTTACACAAAATGTCCATACTTCCTTAAAATGACTTTAGCTTACCTAAAGCTTTGCTAAACTCCGTTTCTAGTTCGATAGAGACGTTACGTAATTTAAGAGCAAAGTTATGATAGTGACTCAACCTTTTTACTTTAAGTCAGGACCAGTTTTCTCATCTTAGAAAAAAAAAAACAAATTATCAGATTTAATTTTTTTTTATTACAATAAATGTTCAAACTGCCTTCCTTCGACGGCAATGCAAGCACGACATCTTCTTAAAAAAGATCTGGTTATTTTCCGGGCAAATCTTCCCCTATTTACAAAGACAACGGCTTCCGTTATTCTTTCCCGCAGCTCGGCTAAATTCTCTATTGTTTTTGAGTACACTTTCTCTTTTACCGCTCCCCAGTAAAAAAAATCTAGGGGATTTAAATCAGGCGAACGGGGTGGCCACAAGATTGTCCCACCGCGCCCTATCCACCTGAGCGGGTATTCTTCATCAAGATGTTCTCTTACTAAACGGGCATAATGCGCTGGGCAGCCATCTTGCTGGAACCACATTTCCATGTAAACGTTCAGTGTCACTCTCTGTCTCGCTCACACTTCGTAAAATGACTCTCTCCGTCTCTATCGAACTAGAAACGGAGTTTAGCAAAGCTTTAGGTAAGCTAAAGTCATTTTAAGGAAGTATGGACATTTTGTGTAAAAACCGAGGCTATTTACAAAAAAAAATTTGACCAATTATTGAAAACGTAATCTAGCAAGTGTTACACCATTTTTGAATCCTTATTAAATGCGCCAATTTTTCATGTTACTTGCCAAACTAGCGTAGTACATTTTTTTTTCAGTACAGTCAGTTAAAGTTGGGCGAAATAGTAAATTTGAATAATTTGGTTTTGAAAAAGTTTAATTTTCTTCCAAGTAGGAGGAGTTGGCTTTGAATTTTAGGCAAACATCTACACAAGCATTATTCAAGATTACATAATAGTAAAAAAATTAGATAAATTATGGGATTTGTAGCAATTGGAGTTAAAGAACCATTACAGGGATTGATTTTTTTAGTAAATTTTTAAAGTGAACATAATTTTTTAAAAACATGAGATAGATTTTTTTTTCGTATTTTTCTGAGAACTGTTATAACTTGGTCTATCACCCATTTACGGCTTGACGTCGATTTCTGGGACACCCTGTATATGAATGTATTTTTTTTTATTTGCTAAATGAAAAACTTATTAACTATAGTAAACAAATATGAAAGATTTTTTTAAATATCTTGATCAGAGACGAATTTAGAAAGCGCCAAAGTTGTGAATTAGAATGAAGTCCAACGTACCACATGACGTCAGATGGCATGATGCTCATCCAGCTGCCATAGAAAACGGTGTTTTCGTTGAGAGGGACAGATATATTTCTTTAAATTGTTATATCTCTTTCGATTTTCGATAATTTTTGATTCTGTTTTCACTATTAGTATTCTATTTTTAGTTTTTTTGTCGGTAAACTGTCAAATAACATGTTTTTGTTTTCATGCATATTCCCTATTGTCATATTATAAAACTAAGCAAGAAAAAGAAATCACTGGCATTGATTCGAGACGCAATAACTTCAGCGCTGGCGTTATTGAACATGACTCTAATAAAATCTGGATTCGATTCTGCCAGGACTAAGTGGATGGTATTGAATGCCAAGAAATATGAGTACAGGGGGATACAAACAATGTGGGCCACAGCGTTTCAATTAGCCGCTAGGGGGCGCTGATGTAGATGATGATTTTTGGCGCGCGAGTTTAAATACCATTTTTTTTATTGTTGTGAATATTTTCCAAATATGGCAGATTAAGATAGGTACGGGATTTATAGACCACTGCTTTAATAGAGTTTTATGTATGGGAAAATGTTATCCATTTTCGAAAAAAAGGGGCTGCTCAAAACTGCGGCATACTCGATTTTATATTGAATCGCAATTTTACGGCATTAGAAATTAATTTCAATTCAAATTGTTTGTTTCTGTGCGTGTTATAACAACGTTTAACAGCTATATTTATGGACCTTAGTTAACAGTGGCGCCAACTGGTGAACAATAAAACGTTAGCCCCCAGTCTCTCCCGAATCGAAGAAAACGTGCCACGCGCAAGAGCTATACTGTATTGTTGACGGTTATTGATGTCGTTGGGGTCGGGGGTATATTCATAGTAACAGAGGCACGGCCCGTGTACTACACCTGTCGGGGACGGTAGTTCAGGTTCTCGCACAACACTGACGGCGGCGCGCCGTGCAGCTGTACAGGCAATATACTGTTAGTGATACATACGTGTGTGTTCATAGTAACAGAGGCGCGGCCTGCGTACTGCGCCTGTCGGTGGCGGTAGTTCAGGTTCTCGCACAGCTTGACGGCGGCGTGAACGTCGAGCAGAGCGGCGTGCGTCGAGTCGCAGCCTATGCTTGCGGCGAGCAGGCGGTGGACTATTACATCTGCGTAACTGTGGGCGAAGTCATATCAGTTTTAAGTTTCATAACAATATGTTGATAATGACCGAATTGGCAGTTAAGCAAACATGCTCTGGAACGGAGACCGCGTAGCGTGGGATGCCCCAGCTAGGTGGGTCCAACGACCTTAAAAAGATGGGTGGGACGGACTAGATGCAAAAAGATGGAGTTATGAGTGTTTTGACGACACAGCTCGGCATTTGTCGACCAGTGTACTGAGTGCGATAGATGGATCTTCATTATTACTGCTACGAGGCAACAAATCGCGATTTGATGGATGACAGGTTCTAAACTTTGAGATGACTTCGCGTGCTGCGCGATAATATTCGCGTGTTGCTTCACGGCAACTTAGCGAATATTTCATTGAAGATGATCGCATAGAAACGCCTGCGCTAGATTTAAATCAAAAGTAAGACCAAAAGAAAACTCGAATTCACTTACCGTCTAATAGGCGAAGTAAAATGCGTATAAATCGGACAGGCGAGCCCATAATGGTAGTACTCCTCAACGGTCTTGGATCCACTGGAGAAGTACTGCGCTTGCTGCATGCACCGCGTGGCCATGATGCGGAGTAGCGTGTTGAAGAATGGACGGCCCGGGATGACAGCCTCGTCTAGAGATTTGGAGAACGATTTGTTTGTGGATACGTCTAGGTCGAAGCCCTGGAAGCAAAAGGAATTCGTTTTTAATTACAACGGGTAGGACATGCTATACCTGTAGGATATATCTTCAATAGAACACACTGCGGAAACTCAGCCATACTAATAGTACTATGTTAGTCTTCGCGTAGCTGTCATCCGACTCGAAGGACCATGTATTGTAATACATGTTGTGAGTTTGCGGCACTTTGACATAACACTAGTTTTCCGGCACCTGATTTCAATATTTTAGTTTATAATCTTACCTGTTGCTTAGTAGCCTTGAGGAAGGTATTGAAGTTAGCCGGCGGGGGCGCGGGATGTCGTCTCAACATGGCGCACTGCGGGAACTCTGCCGCTAGCTTCTCTGCCACGCTGATGTTGGCCAGCAACATGAACTCCTCGACCATTGAGTTTGTGTCTAAGATCTTCTTCGCTGCTACTTCGACGGGGTCGTGGGTTTCGGAGTCGATCTGTTGAGAGGATGTTTATGATTAGGGTTGATGTGATTCCTTGTGGTACAGATGTCGTTTAACAATAGGCCTGTTTGAAATTAACTCAGTTATAGCTAAGTGGCCATCAAAATTCCATTGCATAATAGGAATGGTGATATTCGTCCTGCAGTTTTAGTTTGTTTTACTGGAACATTTAAGAATTTGACCCTTCAGTATACGGCCGACAATCATTTTTGTATTTAGACCTGGGTTCAAAAATTTGCCTGTAAAGCAACGTAACAGTAGGTACAGATACAAATGTGATTCATTCCATCAGATTAACTTGCGCTTTTGCAATTGAATGGGCGACAAAAGTGCGTTTTTTTTTGTCACCCATTCAACATCGGTACTACGATGTCTGCTATACACATAAATATAACGCGCATTCGTTTTTAAACTTATTCTGTCGCGATAACGTTTCTTATGCCAATATGTATTTATAAGTGGTTTGCCATTCACGGCGCTTATCCAGTTTTTAAAACCGGCCAAGTGCGTGTCGGACTTCGCACTTTTAGGGTTCCATACCAAACCGCAAAATCAAGTTGGTTGTTTAAAAATAGAAAAAAGGGCCAAGTGCAAATCGGATTCGCGCACAAAGGGTTCCGTACCACTATCGCATAAATCAGTAAAAAAAGTCACGTTTTTTGTATGGGATCCCGCCCTCACTTATATATTTATTTTATTCTTCTTTTTAGTATTTGTTGTTATAGCGGCAACAGAAATACATCATCTGTGAAAATTTCAACTGTCTAACTATCACGGTTCTTGAGATACAGCCTGGTGACAGACAGACAGACGGAGAGTGGAGTCTTAGTAATAGGATCCTGTTTTTACCCTTTGGGTAAGGAACCCTAAAAATGATATTTCATAGAAAAAATCTGATACATAAAAGTAGTAAAATAAACGTAAAAAAAGAACGTCGTCGTCGTCGTTAGTAAAATATATATACGTAATAATAAACATGATCACCAAATTTCAAGTTCATAGGTCAATGGGAAGTTAAAAATTCTTAGGAACAAAATTTTGTAAAAAAATCTGACTTTGGTGGCTTCTCATTCCTTTGTTTTCTAATATTTTTTAAACAAAAAATGCAGTATTTTTATACTCAACGAGCTCTAAACAACAATACCTCACTTGATAGGGTTGCTCAAATATTGTTATTCGCGTCTTCCTTTTGCTGAATAGGAGCTTCCCCTTGAAAACATTTAAAATTATTTTTTGACCATTTGTATGGGTCAACAAGACGCTTATACTGTGAAAATTTGAAGACTTTAGCTTTAACCGTTTGGCTTAAAACCCTTACGACAGACGACGGGCAGACAGACAGATAGACACGTGAGTGACAGCAATACGGCTACGTTAAACCGATCGATCAGGAGTAAAAACTCGCACATACCTGGAACCTAATCTCAGGCGAGGACAGCGACAAGGCTCCATTGTCCAGACGCTTCCTGTTGAGTTTCTTGGCGAGCGCGTTCAGTATGCGCAGGGACGACACGACGCGGTCGTTGCGAGGCTTGTCGTCGATGGCGTTCTGAGCCTCTTCGTACGTCATCGCGGCTGAAGACTGCAAGTGGTACAAATATACAGGGTTACATGTAAAACACCAAAATCTTTCAGGTGATAGTACTCAAAATTACAAACAATTTTTACCTTGAGACCGACCCATGCCAAGGTTGGGCAGTATTTGAATTACTTGTAATTAAAATACGTAATTGAAATACAAAAATAAAATAGGTATTTGTTATTCAATTACTTCTACAAAATGTATTTTTTAATTGGTATTTCAAATACCTGACGCCTAGGTATTTTGTAGTTAGTATTTCAAATACTTATGGCTTCAAAATACATTTGAACATAAATACATTTAGTGAAATTATTAATGGATGCGTTCTGCCGAATTTTGGGCTTTATAGCTTTCATAAGCAAAAGGCGACCGTTAAATATGTCAATCTTTAAAGTTGGCAACACCTGCACCCTTATTGCATAAGCGAACTCGGCATGCCAAAGGGTTTTGACTCAGTCAATCGACCAATCACATGCGAGATGAAAGACACGATGTGGATTTCCGTCTATGTGATTGGCCGATTGATGGGGTCAAAACCCTTTGCCTTGCCGAATTCACTTACGCAAATAGGCTGCTGCACTGTACGTCAAATTGTGAATTATCTTGTCAATTGTCATTTTCATTCTTAAACGGTTATTTACATAACTTACATCTAACTGTAATTTTTATTTTAAATACAAATAGTTAAAATACTGTATTTTGTATTTCAAATACACGACTTAGTAATATTTTGTAGTTCGTATTATAAATACATGCGAGATTATATTATATTTTATATAAAGCAAAGCATTTATTTTGCCCAGCACTGCCCATGACTAATATTCAGGACTCTTGGTCCATAACCCTATATACTAGTCAAAACAAAATAAGGGCAACTGTATTTTTGCTGTACCATGAAAACAATAAAATAATACGTGGTTTATTTAAGTAACAATAAAACAATGCCGCCGCTCGCCTCGAGCTCGCCTTTGTACATAAGTTTTCCTCCTTGTGTACAATAAAGAATATGAATATGGTATTGGTTACTGTGTACGCTAAGGACAGTTTGAAGTAATAAAAAATATGTATCTATGCGAATTTAAATTTGGTTGAGCAGGGAATTGCCTATCAACAGTTTGCCAAGATGTCCAAGTAAGGTTCGAAATAAAATGGTAGAACTCACCTTAATAACACTTTTGTGGAACTTAGTGTGAATAATGTTAGCATTTTCATCGATTTCCCAGATGCAAGAGAACGCTAGACGCTCTTCGCCGCCTCGCAGCGAACATAGGTTGGAACTTAGCAGATCTGAAACAAATGAAATAGTGAAAACATTTTCTATGCATAGAACTACAGGCCAGTCCGTTACAAGACCTATATTTATGTCTTGACTTATGTGTCATCACAACTTGGAAATGCGAGCCTGATGAAGTTATGATATTCGACATTATAGAATATAGACAAATGTGGAAGCTTTGGGTCGATTAATAGAACTTGTACTCACCAGTTTAAATGGAGCCTATGAGGAGTACACGTTGCGTCATTAAGTTAAACCATTTTCACCCGATTGCCGAAGGAGGGTAATGTGTTTATCAGTCTTTGTATGTATGTTCCTATGTGGCGTTCCAGAGACCAAACGCGCCAAAAAATTGGAAAATAGAAAAATGGCGGATTTTGGGCGCCATATTGTGAGGGCGCAATTTTTTTTTCAAAACTCAAATTATTTAATTAAAAGCGATTTCAAAAATATATAACACATATATTTTAAATGTAACTAACTAAAAAAAAAGTTAAAACAGAAAACGAAATACATTTGGTTTTGGTCAGCTAGCTCGCGAATGTGTATCTTTCGACTGCACAGCATGATTTTCTTCTTGTTTACGTCTTTTTAGTTTACTTTAAAAGCAGTCGGATTTTTCTATTTTTCCATCATGTTATATCTAACAAAATTGTCTTAATAACACCAGTGGTCTCTCATCCCATACAAAGAAACCGTGCCGACGTACTGTACTGATTATTTTTTGTACAACGATCGCGTTCGGTTCCGATCCACGGATATAGATGGTGATCTATCTATCGCCGTGGCACAGAACCGAACGCGACCGATTTATAAAAAATAATCGGTATAATCAGACGAAAAACGCTAGTTACGTCGGCACGGTATTTACGAATAGTATGGGATGAGGCATCGGTATGCTAGTATTATATTATCTGAGATAACACCAACCTGGTACCATATCAATCCTCCTGCCAACGAGATACACAGTAGTAGATCTGCTAGCCGCCTCCTTATCGAGCGCAGTGTTGGGTCTCACGAAGTACGTGACGTCAGCAATATGGACGCCGACCTCGTATCGCTTCAAACCGTTGCTTGTCACGCCGGGAAGCGCCTTGGCGTGTAAGGCGTCGTCTATATCCGTGCAACCAGGAGGGTCCACGGAGCAAATGCATTCGGAACGGAGGTCTACACGTTTCTTTATTTCCTGTGAAGGTTATTTGTTGGTTGTATTAGTTATTTTAATGATCCCATTTTACAGCCTGTTCAACCGATTTTGACTTCTATTGCGTTGGTGATATGACAAATAGCAGCTGTGTTTTAACAGTTAGTTTTGGTAACAGGTTTATGCTTTTTATGCCATCCTTATATTTACGGGATAGAACTCAAAATCGGTAAAACGGACTGAAAAAAATTCTCATGTTAAGTCAAATGCAGTACAGTTTTGCAGTAGGTACTTTTGAAGTATAAAAGATGGCCTCCTTTGTAGTACAAACGTGTTACTAAGATCAAAAGTGTGTGTAATAGAAGTGTTTTTTATTATTTGTTGACACGATTATATATAACTAGCTGACCCCCGCGGCTTCGCTCCCGTCAACTGGCTTTCTACCTACCTATCTACCCTACCTACCTAACCTACCTACCTACCAACCCACCTTACCTACTTACCCACCTACCTTACTTACCTACCAACCTACTCAGCTGCCCTACCGATCAATCTACCTTCGCTACCCTATCCTACATACCTACCTACCCTACGATACCCTACCCTATCCTACATACCCTAATTACTCTACCCTACATACCCAACCCTACCAATTTATTAAACTATTTATTTGTATAAGAAATAATAATAAAATACGAATGTAACCAACTTTTGTTTCTACCAGCGCGAGCGATCTAATTAAATTTTAGAACACAAAAGCTGCTATTGTGATTAAACTATGAAGTGAGATATATTCTTTCGCAGACTTTTTTGTAGTTAATACTGAGTACTTTAATCATGTAGTACATAAATTTTATTTATCATCAATAGTTTTCGTAGCGCACGCCAAATAATGAATTTTATTGGAAACATTTTGCTACTTTGGCTTACATTATTGCAATTTTCATAGAGATCTCTAATTACTTTTTAAATAATTTATAGCCTACGTTACTCGGGAATAATGTAGCTTTCCATAAGTGAAAGAATTTCTAAAATCGGACCAGTAGTTTTGGAGCATATTCCGTACAAACAAACAAATAAATCTTTCCTCTTTATAATATTGGTATAGATTTGCATGTCTTGTTCGATTCCCACACGAAACAAATAATTGTTTGACCTACCTATCGACCTAGCTGGCTGTTAGTGTAGGTTAGTTTTTATATTTGTACCCACGATACAAGACAAAGTTTGAATAAACAAAATTGGGTCCTTATGTTTTTAATATAAATATATAGGATAGAAATATATAAATATAAATAATAGAAATAGACTGATTTAGTCCATTTCTAGTAGTAGAAGTATTATTTGCAGTTTATAAACAAGAGCTTGACTAAAATGTTGCCTCATATAAATAAATAAGTACCTGGACAACCGAGCTCTGCTCGGGTGAAAATAGAGAAAACGACGTTTTCTAAAAATGAAACTTAGCTAGATCGATTTATCGCCCCCTAAAACCCCAGCTTACTAAATTTCATGAAAATCATTGGGGCCGTTTCCGGTATTACGATTTTATATATATATACAAGAATTAGCTAGTTAAAGGTGTTAGATAGATAAATAATAATTTATTTTAATTGCATTACTGTAAAGAACTTCCTGTCATACCAAGGAATAATGGTACATTTTTGTAAGACTCAGTTTATTAGAGTACACTATTGCTCAGAAGAATATCTGCAATGAATATTTACCTCTTCAGGTATAGTCCAGTTGTTGGGCGGCAGACACGCGAGTACGGCTTCACTGAACCGAGCGTGCGGCACATCGTGCTCCAACAATATCACCTCGTTCTCTGCGTCCTTGTCACCTGTCAAAAAAAAACACGTGGCGCTTACCCGTTGGAGTTTTCTGCATGAGCCTTATCTGTGGCAAATCGAATTTAGGAAGAAAAAAATACGCGTATTTCATCATACACGTGATAGAAGTGAAACATCTTATCGTATTAATAGATTTAGTATGAGAGCACAAAAGAGACATCTTTTCCTCTTTCATGTAACGAAATTTGCCTAAACTAAAAATTATCGAATCGCCGCCTAAACAATTTCACTTCAAAAATAAAAGACTAGGATGCTTTGCATCACTAGCACGTCTTTTTGACGTGTTTCAGTGACACTAGACCAGTTTGTTACTACATATATTATAATCTCACCAGTACGTCCAAGCGCTCTAACAAAGTATCCGAGGGGTATCGACTAGTCCTCGGCCAAGAGTCGATTGCGATTATTTACTTTTTTTTATTTATTAGGATGCGTTGCATCACTAGCCCGTCGTTCTGACGTGTTTCAGTGACACTCAACCAGTTTGTTACTACATATAAACGGGTAGTATTTAAACTAGCGAAACTATATTCAAATTAAAGGTGTAAAAAATACTGAATATGACTTACTACCTGAGCGGGTAGCGACTGTTCCTCGGCCAGGAGTCTAGTGCGACTAGGATGCTTTGCATCACTAGCACGTCGTTTTAACATGTTTCAGTGACACTAGACCAGTTTATTACTACATATAATCTCACCAATACTTCCAAGCGCTCTAACAGTGTCCGAGCGGGTAGCGACTGGTCCTCGGCCAGGAGTCGATTGCGACTAGGATGCGTTGCATCGCTAACACGTCGTTTTGGCGTGTTTCAGTGACACTAGACCAGTTTGTTACTATAAATAAACTCACCAATAGGTCCGAGCGCTCTAACAAAGTGTCCGAGCGGGTAGCGACTGTTCCTCGGCCAGGAGTCAAGCGCAACCAGTATGCGTTGCATGGCTAGCACGTCACTTTGACGTGTTTCTATGCGCACACGCGGGATACACTTCTCAGCTGGCGTGAATAAGTGACGGACGGCGCCTGGAGAAGAGATGAAGACTCATCTGATTTTTCAGCTGTCTAATTGACTGACTCTAATTTTTGTGACATTATAATGACAGCGAATATGATCGTATCACGCATATTGGGTGATAAAATATTCTGAAATCATTAATTGTCAGATTACTTTAGCACCCAAGATACACGATTAGATCAAAAAAGTAGCATATGTGCTGAACTTGCAATAAAAATAAGGCTGATCCTATTCTTATTTTGAACATTTTTTATTAAAGAGTTCAAAATTTTAGTAAAATTGCAAGTAAATTTATGCTTATAAAGAACTTACCTGGAAATTTACTCCTCATCAGGATACCACAGTACTGCCTCCATTTCCTCCTTATAATGCCAACAACTTTGCCTGTGGGTGTAACTTCTTCATCACTCTTGTCCACTGGTTCAGCAACCTTGAGAAGCACAGCTTCTTCTTCCAATTGGTCACCAGGGTCATCTGCCTTGTCTTCTAGAACAATGTCACTGGGACGTCTCCATTCTTCTTCAGGGAATATTTCTACAGCTATGGTGTCGCCATCTACTGCTCTGTTTATTCCAACGTGTCCTTGTAACAGTATCTATTTAAAAACAAATAAGAATAAGTACATTGCTTCATCCAATATTGGATAGAATTAATATTATTTTGGTACAAGAAAAGAGAAGCGAATGACGATGATTTATTTCTTTCTTTACTAACTGTGCCCGTGGCTTCGCTCTCGTCAACTTCCTACCCACACTTACTACTTTACCCTGCCCAACCTACCTACATCCCTTTTGGGGAGGGGTTTGTCAGACTCGTACTGACTAAAAACCACCCCGGATTTCCATCTCACATACGATACTTCCGTAACCCCGGCTAGCCTGCCTCTGCAGGCCTCGATTTCGGGTTGGGGGGGAGAGAGGTGTTTGATTCTCCCCGCAACGTCTGAGAGGGGCGCGTGTGGAACACTTTGCGACACCATCTCGGGTCCTGTTGGGGGGGGGGGGCGACGGACGTCTTTTTAGGGGCCCGGAAGAGGGCGCGGTCCGCTCTCCACCGACGCCCGGCGCGTCTGCTGCGGATCGGGTGAGCGGATAAAATCTCCCTCTCCCTCTCCGCAGACGACTGTTTCGCAGAAGGATACCACCGCGTCCCAGGACTCCTCGCTGCCGACCATAGACTCGACTACGGCCGGCAGCGACAGGTCACTGCCTACTTTTGAAATGAGGGCACGGCGCGGCTCCTCCCAAGCGGCACACTCTGCCAGCGTATGCCGCGCCGTGTCCTCCCGGCAGTCGACGCAGTGGTGACACCGGGCGTCCGGCTCCCTGTTTATGCGACACAGGTACTTCTCGAAGCAACCATGCCCCGAGAGCACCTGCATCACCCGAAACGACAGGGAGCCATACCTCCTCCCGAGCCAGCGCTCGAGCACTGACCGGACCGTCTCGATGGTGACGAGGCCGGCGGTAGGGCGTGAAACACCAGGACCTCGCGGAGCTGAGACCGACGGGAACTCCATATGTCGCTTCCTCGCGCCACCGATACAGTGACGCAAGTACCTTCGCCTCCAGGTCCCAGGGCGGGGATCCGGCCAGTACACAAGCCGCCTCAAAGGAGATCGTGCGATACCCCTTGATGACTCTGACGGTCCTCGCTCTCTGCGGCTTTCGCAGAACAGCGATGCACCTACATATCTACCCTAACCAGCTGCAAACCTAACCTTACATACCAACCCTAACTACCTACCTACCATTTATTATTCTTTCCATAAGAACCTTCATCAAAGTATGAGAAAACTTTATAAAAAAGATGAATAGGGATTCTCCATGCAAAGTTCAAATAGTTGTTAAGTTTTCAAAAAATTTCTAATTTTCTGCACAATTTTCTTCATTTTTCTTTATGCCTCCTACAAAGACAGAAAAACTTAAAAAAAAAATGAATGAAATTGGTTAAGCCATCTCAAGTTATGGGCGGGTTATGGACAGAAAGGAGAAGAATAATTACAGTAAAAGGAAATGCTCCTTTTCCATTTTGATGATTATGATTGTTATCCAATTCAATTGCACAGAACTGACCCCATTAAATTAAGAAAGTAGAATTAAGAAATTAACATAACAATACATCACGTAAATAATAATAAAATATATATATATTGATCCTAGGAAGAAGTGGTACCACCCAATACAGCATTACTACATGCTTCCTGGGTGGTTCCAGCCACTGATAAATATTGTAAAAGAACCGATAAAGAAATAAACTATTTTATTTTTATTTTATCACATGTATGAGTTGGCAGAGTTGCACCTTAAATACATCCATATTTTATTTTAAGTTAAGTATGGCCCCATAATTGCAAGTAACTGAATGGTGTTACCGTGGCGGCATTCTGGGCTCAACATAATTTTGAATTATTTAAATGTGTCTTCAACACGCTATGAAGAAGAAGCTTGCAAGTACTCAAAACTAACTTAGAAGATTATTCCTTGACAGAATTCAACACACAAGTGCAAGTGCTTTCAATTTAACCACAATGGTTTCAGTACTGACTCACATAATATTAACCATAAGTATTTATTACTTACAGGTTTTTCAATGCCGTTGACAACTGCAGTACCTTCCAAGAAATTATCCCTCGAGGCACGGTACGTCCCCTGGTACAGTTTTCCATTCCGTACGCCTTCATGAATCTGTGATGGGGTCAAATGTGCCGGATACAATGCATCTCTTGAACAAGTCTCTGGTATCACATTCTTGGACAGTTTGTCTATGAGGCCAATAACACCGGTCACATTTTCAACATAGTCTTTTGCTGCAATGGAAGATAAGGGAATGTTTCATGAGTGATTGTGTGATGGTAACTATGCTTTCACACTTGAATTCACAATTTTGTTATGCTAAACTTCCTATCTTATCTTATCTTGTGGAGGGGCCGAGAAATAACTTGGACACTTCGACCCATTGGGATCTATTGTGGTCCCCTAGATAACCTACTCTTCCCCAATCTCGTTGAAAACTCTTTTCTATATTTAACTATGTTAAATTTAAAATAATAGCAGTTATTTCAACTAAATTATATAATTTTGATTTGTCAAGGAGTTGTACAGTCAGAAAAATAAGAAGAAGAAGCTAATTGCACATTTCAAAGTATCAAATAACAATGTTTTGGACATCACAATAAACTGTAAACTACTTCCCTAAAAGGTAAAAGTAAAGGTTATCTGGTAGATAATATCTCTGTCAGCGATAACACGCCTTTGTACCCATATAAATAAGATTTTCCTGTGAATTTGTATAACTTTTATGGTGTACAATAAAGTATCTTCTGTTCTATTTTATTCCCTATCCATAAAAACACAGCTTTAGACATAAAAACTAAGCCCTTTTATGAGTACACTTACCAGTACAGCAAACTATTCCCTCTTCCTGAGCTACTTTCCTGTTATTCTCATCATCCGTAAGTAACACTATCTTAGGGAACTTTCCGGCCACACTGTTGATACTTAGGTGTGTCTCGTACCAAGCGCATGCTTTGCGAATAGCTCTGTCATTGCGATCATTCTGCTTTTCACCAGGTTCACGCTCAATGTGGGTATCCCTAGTAGAATAAAAGTTAGTACAAAGTTTTCAAATAAAAATCAAAATATGTTTTATTTCAACTAAACCTTATATAGGTAATTTTGAATTTTCAAACAAAATATGAATCTAGAACTGCACATTCGCAAGCATCAGTAGGACAAAGAAATAAACAGGTGTTTGTTAGGATGGCTTTCATTTATTTACTTAATTTAAAATTTGTATTCATCTAGAATGATTTAAAATTAAGAATAATTAAGTTTTAAATTAAACTTACTTGTGGTGTTCATTGACAAATGAATAAAACTTTCTCTTCTTATTGTTTATGATCTCCAACAGTCTCTGATACATTGCAGTATTCTGATGTTTCACTTCTTCAAGGACAGTTTGAAGAATGATCACATTCTTCAATGCATCTTCCTCTAGAACGTCGATTTGGTGAAGCACTATGTTAGTATCCAGGACCAAGTAGTGAGGATATTCAAACAACGTACAGATTGACTCGGGTTTATCATCCAAAACCTTCTCGTCATCTTTATGAGGACATGTGTTACAAGCAGCGGATCCACACAGCAAATCATCACGTAAATAATGTTCTCTGACAATCTGTAAAGTATATATAAATTTTAAACAAACAAAGCGCTATTTGTTTTAACAAAAATAAACATTACAAATTATAACCTTACTTTTATAATATTACCGCGCTTTGTTTTAGTTAGAAAACTTTTTGTAGTCCACATCATTTTTGTTTCAATGGAGTGCTTTGTGGGTAATTATTATCTTGAGTATTTTTATATGCTTAATTTATACTCAGAACAAACATACATTTCGTACAAAGTTATAAAATTTTTACACCACATTTACAATTTTACACAAAAAACTCGATGTTGATAAAGTTGATTACTTGATTAGTTGAAGTGTCACTGAGTGTGAGTGTCACTGTCAACCACCGCTGTCAACTGTCAAACAAAAGATCTCGAGTACTGTCATACTGTCAACATTTAACGGTAATGCAAGGTCTACACCTATCGACTATAGTCGCTGGCGACTCACTGGTGTTTTCAAAATTGGTGTGTGATTATTTATTTTTATTTACAACAAAACAACGAAAAAAAATTTAAATAAAAAAATATTGAAATGACAGTGATGACTCCTTATAATCTTAGTCTTCATTTTTAGGGTTCCGTACCCAAAGGTTACGGAGCCGTATTGCTGTCACTCACGTGTCCGTCTGTATGTCCGTTTGTTTGTCTATCCGTATACTAATTTTTACAATATAAGTTAAAGATACACAGATAAACCAGATTTTTCTTTGAAATTTCCTAATTTTTCCTATAACAACCAACTTGTTTTCGCGGTTTGGTACGGAACCCCAAATGTTCGAAGTCGGACACGTACTTGACCGGTTTTTTTTATTGCGTTTTATAATACTTGCTACCCTGTATTGTTAAGAAAGTAATCCTAAACAAATCGTTTAGACAGAATTACAGGCTAAACGAACGAGCTAAGAGTTAGTAAACTCCTAAAAATAAGAAAATTTCCGAAGAATAGCGGACACTCGCTTGTCTTGTTAATGAGGATCGTTACTGCATTTTTATAAGATAAGTGGCGCATCGTCGGCAAAAGCACTGAAAGCTGAAAACTCTATACATTTTATATCCTATAATTTAAATTTTCTAAAAATATGCCTTTGTGTGCTGTACTAGGATGTACAACCCTGTCGTTCATTTATTGCCCAAAGATATATTTTTTTAAACCTTGCTCCACACTAGGAATTTCTTCCTGTATCGTAGGTGCGTTAACAAACATTTAAACTCATATACACAAGACACCCAGATCCGGAACAAATATCAGTAGGCCATACAAATATTTGATCCGTGCGGGAATCGAACCCGCGACACGCACCGCAACAGCCGGTCGCTCAACTAATAAGTCACCCGTGTCGTCAAATTATTGTATTATTTCCCAAAGATAAAACGGTAAAAAAGTGGGAAAAGGCTATACATATTTTAAAGGTTATGTTACCTACCAGTCAAAGTAACTTTGAATATGTTGCTTGGTAATCTTCGGCAATATCGTGGATCTATTAACGTTTTGGTAAAGTTCTACAGCAAATTCAATTAATTTCAGGAACGTCAATGAGGGCTTTCGTTTTTGTGCTCACCAGTTGGCGCCACTAGCTAGTAAGATCCTTAAATGTAGTTGTAAACGTTGTTATTACGCACACGGAAGCAAAGTCAGAAACAAAATCATTTCTAATGCCGTAGAAGTGCGATTAAATATGAAATCGATTATGCTGCAGTTTTGAGCAGCCCCTTTTTTCGACAAAAAGTGTGATAAAGTTTATCGAAACATTATATTAAAGCAGTGGTCAGTGAAACCTAAACCTATCTTAAACTGCCATTGGAAAATATTCACAACAATAAAAAAGTAGTAAATAAACTCGCGCTAAAAGCCAAAAACTATGAAATTTGACGAAGACCTCACTCTACACCAGCTCCCCTAGTGGCAAATTCCAAATGGGATAGCCAAAACATAAAACTCTAAAGCCAAGTCATTACTTGGCTTCCAGAAGCTTGAGGCCTTTGAATGCGCAAAATTAAAATATCGGTCATATGCTTTAAACCTAGAATACCATTTATCGTTAGTGCAATGTTCTCTCATTTTTCGTGAATTTTCCTACCATAAGTCAAGTAAGAATTATAACATTACAACTAAACAAATATCTTAATCTAGAGCATATCACTGGTGAAAAATATTTTATGACATAGAAGTCTAACTCTAAATAAGATCTGCTTTCTTTCCAGTTAAGCTTGCTCCTCGTTTTTTTTAGTACGTCTTTCAATTGTTGTCACTAATGTTATCACTAACGATGGTTGGCCGGTTTTAACACAAAAATAATAAAATGAACCTGATTTATACAAAGCGAAAACGATTTGACAGCGGTCGTCGTGCCGCTGGTGACATCTGCGCTGAGTTTTGCGTGTGAATCCCCAGTAACACACGCTCTCTTAGGGTCACATTTACAAACTCATTAACGAAACTCGATCGTATGTCAGCGTTCGTCTGCCTAAGTCATAGTTTGTAAACGGCCAGAAATGACTACTATCATGTAGGCTGAAAAATAATAATTTCGCCAGCGAATAAAGTATCGCACACAGATGTCAATTATCAAATCAAATTAAATTAGCTACAATGGCTGCTCAGTACTAAATCTCATATTAGAACCGCCAAGGGCCAAGAATATTGGCGAGTATAAGCTATACTGTATGTAGATCTAATATAAGCATTAGGTTATGGTGATTCTATATTTTAACCACGTTAAGAAATATTAATGTTGACGGTATTTGGCGTAAGCAGACCTTCATCAAAATTATTTTAGGGTTAAAACTGTTTTTGAGACAGGCCCGGGCCACTTTTCGACAATGTGCCTCCTGCTTTTTCTTGTCTTTCAGACTGTTTCCGATACTTAATTGTCCGAATCCGAATGTGACTGACAGTGCTTTGTACCACCGATGAGTCGTGGCCTGTCTTAAAGTCTGAAGTTAGCGCCAAGTGGTTGTGCAGAACCGTAGACATAGACAGATGCAGAACATACTTTACGAATCCAATGGCTGTTTTCTTTACGAGTGTACATGCTACATGCGCGAAAGTTCGCAAAGAAAGCCTATTTTCAGACGGGCCACGACTCATCGGTCGCAAGGTATAGTTATCGCCAAACTTCTTGGCCACCCTGAAGTTGGCTTTCCGATGCGCAAGGCACGGATTGGTGTTGTTTTTGTATGAGATTTCCTACTGCGCAACCATTGTAACCAAATTCAGGTCGGCCAAGAAGTTTGGCGAGAATACACTACTCAGTTACAAAAGTGGCGGGAAAATAAAAATTGAAGTGTCAATTTGTCAAATTGACAATGAAAGAAAGGGTTAGGGCGATGCACTGATATGGGGCGATGTGATTCTGATTGTGATAGCATTGCATAGCGCAGCACAATTTAATTTACTTGTACCTACTGTAAATAATTAAAATGGGTATTACCTAACAACAGTTTTATTTATTTGACTCAAGAAACTACGTACCTGTACAACCTACGGTATGTATTTTGGTAGTACCTTCGTATTTTATTAAGAGAGAGGTTGAACATGCTTTGTAGCGTCGATGATAGTAATAATTTTAATTATCATTGTAATACGATTATCTATGATAAGTATGCATAAATCTGACTATTTGTGTAGCCACTGGATATCAGTCTGTGTCTGTAGGCCATGTTTGTAGTCAATAGAAGTGGCATTACAAATAAAAAAATTGGATTATTGCGGCTCTCGGCGCATTGCCGCAGATAAATATATCAGACTATCAGTCGAGTGGTGAGCGGCGGACGGACGCCGTCTGCCTACATATAAGTAGCGCGCTTATTACGCTCCAACCAGCTATTTTAAAATACAACAGTCGTCAATGCTCAAATTACGCGTTATGAAAGTGATATTATTATAAAAAGGTGTTAACTCTGATCAATAAAATGCCTAAAAGCAATAGTTTCAAGTCACCCCAACAGCTATGGGAAGGTGTATCTTCAAAATCAGTTCACCTAGTAGAAGCAGTTTTCTTCAATCTTGGAGTGCTTGTGGCAAGACATCCATGGAAGACAGTCATCTTGACATTCAGTTTTGTGTTCCTGAGTTGTATTGGATTGATGAGATTTCACATAGAAAAGAATCCTATGAATTTATGGGTACCACCAGAGTCAGACTTCTATTATGACACTAACTGGTACATTGATACATTTGGCACAGGATTCAGACTTCAGAAAGTAATGATAACTGCGGATAATGTACTTGAGCCAGAAGTTTTATCTGCAATTAACATCTTCACTAATAAAATAGATTCAATCCAAGTGAATTATGAAAATCAAGTATACACTATGAAAGAATTATGTTACAAAGTTCCTGTTGTGAATTTTTATAGTTCAGGTCGAGACAAAAGATCCTTGGACATATTACCTGAAAACAATGCCCATTCTAATACAAGTGCTAGTGACAGTGATTTTTCCGACCCCACACTTTGGGTAAATGATGAGTTTTATTGTGACTTTTTAGAAAGTTTTCAATATACTTGCTACCGGTTAAACATTTTGGATTTATGGAAGAATAAACAAGACGATATAAAACAGGCAAACAAAAGTGAAATCATAGAAAAAATTAATAAAATCAAAACAAACCCTACCACAGGTCATCCTACAGATTACACAAAATTGTTAGGTGATATGAAATATGATGAACATGGTGATATTGTGTCTGCTGGATCTATTATTTTGACATGGTTTACTCATGTTAATATGACTAGTATTGATGTAAATGAGGTGGGTAATTTAATTGGTACTGAAGACTGGGTCTCTATCCCATTAGCTTTGTGGGAAAATGATTTTTTAGATGTAATGGAGTCATTTTCTTATAATTTATCTGATATTAATTTGTACTATGAAGCTGGTAGAAGTTTTGCAGATATTAGTGGTAAAGCCATGTTTGATGAATTAGACAAACTATTTTTAGGTATACTGTTGATGTTTTTTTATATACAATTTGCTCTATCTAGGTTTAATTGGCTAGAAGTAAGATTAACATTAGGAAGTGTAGGACTTTTATGTGTAGGATTGGCCTACATAACTGCTGTAGGTTGGTGTTCTGGTCTTGGTATATCATTTGGACCAATTCATTCTTCTCTACCATTTCTTCTCATGGGTCTTGGTGTAGATGATATGTTTGTGATGAATGCCTGTTGGAATAATTTACCTGAATCAGCATCAAAAAAAAGTTTACCAGTTAAAGTAGGACTCATGCTTAAACACGCCGGTGTATCCATTGTAATAACGTCATTCACGGACATTGTCGCTCTACTTATTGGTGCTATTACGATACTTCCGTCGTTAAAGTCTTTTTGTATCTATGCTGCTGTAGGCGTGTTTTTCATATTTTGTTATTCAGTAACTTTTTATGTTGCTGTATTCACGTTAGATGTAAAACGAATTCAGGATAACCGAAATGGTATTTTATTTTGTTATCAGCATAAAAGAGAAATTAAAGTCTCAACAAACAAAACAATATTTCAGAAGTTTTTAGAAGGGTTTTACAAACGCGTCGTCTTTACTATTCCCGGCAAAATTGTAGTTATTTTGTTTACGTTAATCATTACCGGTTTTAGTATACAGGCTATTCTTCATTTAGAACAGAGGTTTGATCCGAAATGGTTTATTCCCGACGACACGTATTTCAAAGATTTTCTCGACACACATGATTTGTATTATCCTGAAGAAGGAAACATGGCCATGGTGTTTCTGGGAGAAATGAATTATAACAAAGAATTCATCAGATTACATGGTATGATTCAAGAATTAAAGAACGAAACATACATCTATGATGTTAACACTTGGGTTGAACACTTCCACCAATACGTTTTACAAAATTATGATCGAGATCTCGTAAAAAATGCATCAGCATTGACAGATCACGAATTTAATCGACATTTATCAAGATTTCTATACAGCTCGATCGGAGGCCGATTTCAAGTAAATTTTAAATTCTCTGAACATTTTGAGTGTGGCAGTCCAGCTACACAAATAGAAGCTTCAACAATGCTTTTTAACTTCGCGAAATTTGGAGGTCCAAACGAATACATACCGGCAATGAATCATGTTAGAAATGTAGTAAAGTCTACAAATATTACTAGTGGTGATGGTTATCGAAGCGTCTGGTCAAAGGTATTCGCAAACTGGGTCACAGATGAAATCATAGCTGTCGAAGTTGAAAGGAACATAGAGCTAGCACTACTTTGTGTAATGGTTTGCACTGTTATTTTGATAACTAATCTACAAATGTGTTTGTGGATATTTGTCTGTGTCCTATTAACAATTCTCAATGTGTTAGGTTGTATGCAAAGATGGGGTATGACTGTGGATATAGTGTGTTGTATAGGTCTAGAGCTGGCGACAGGCTTGTGCGTGGATTACGCAGCTCACGTTGGTCACACATTTTTAACATTGACAGAAGGTTCTAGTTCGGAGAGAGCTTTCAAAACGGTCACATCTATTGGTTCTGCGGTGTTATTGGGTGGAGGCTCTACTTTTCTCTCGTTGTCTCTCCTTAGTATGTCCAAAGCATACACTTTCCAATCCTTCTTTAAAATTTTCCTTTTAGTGATATTATTTGGACTATTTAACGGCTTAATATTTTTACCAGTAGGTTTGTCGTTAATAGGGCCAGGTGCGTACAAATCAAACAAACATAAAAATATGAACGCTGAAATGGTAGAGTTGAATGGAAAACACGAAACAGTAGAGAAACATTTAGAAGATGGATGAATATAAAAATATTGTAAGATTTATTACGTGTGATAAGTAATCTATACAGTTGTATGTGATAACTGATATTAGTGACAAAGTAAAATGTGATTATGGGTTCAATCGGAAACAGAAGATGATACGTTGAAGTATTATTTCATAGTCTTTTCCTAATTGATATGAACGCATTGCACACACGTGAGACTCCTCACGTGCCTGTATTTTATTGCATATCATGTCGCTTAAGATAATATTTAGTATTTTATATATTTGTATTGTTACGGTGCTATGTTAATTAAACTGTTACAATTTAGAAAACTAGTTTTAAGAGTGTCTGGTATATGAAATCTCCAAATTTACCTGATGAGTATAAATTTCAAAAGCCCCAACTATTTACCTACCTTAAAAATAAATATAAAATTGTGAAACGTGGTTGTTTTTTGCCTTTGTTACCGTTGCGTTACACAATTTTGTGTTACACTGTTACCGATTAGGAGAAAATTACCGATTAGTAACACTGTAACAACACTGTAACTCAATGCCACTTTTTTCCCATCAATATACACTGCAACCTATTAGTACGTAATAGGGTTACATTAGCATATTATTATATATAAAATAGCAGAACAACCGACGAGGTGACATCGTTGTGCAGAGCGAGCGAAGCGAGCTCGAGAACTTAGGGCACCAGGGCACCCCGATACGGATAAGTTAGGTTCGAAGGGGATGACTCTCCTTCGTGTTAGGTCATTTTAAACCCTGCAGACAGAAATAGGAGCCCCGCGCAATGGTGATCAGTCAACTTTATTATTTGATATGTAACCCTATTACGTACAGTTTGCAGTGTAAATTGATGGGCAAAAAAACGTTGCATTGAGTTAAAGTGTTACTAATCGGTAATTTTTATTCCAATGGGTAACAGTGTAACACAAATTGGTGTAACTCTACGGGAACAAAGGTTTTTTTTTGTATCTGCAGCATTGTTAATGCTACAGAGGTTTGTTCAATTTCCTCAAACCCCGAGAAGTAAGCGAGCGATCTCTTTTGGACCAAGTGACATTAATAAATTATTCTTTAGGTAATTAATATTAAAACTGCTGGTATATCTGTGGTATTTTGCAATCAATTAATTTTAAGTAGATAAGCAATAGATACGCTATGCGCGTGGCCGCTCTCGTTATACGTAATAGATATTAAAATCCGAATGTGTTCGTCAAGTGCCTTATTACTTGTTAATACGTTCGTTTTGTCGAAGTTTTTCTACCTGAGAATAAATGTTTTGTAGTCTCTTTCTGCAACATGTTTTTTTTTAATTATAACAAAATACAAACAAAAAAAACACAAACATAAACATATTCCCGAAAATCAGATCAGTGATGTTCCAATGGTAACGTCCGCGAATTACAAGTTGAAAGTCGTGGGTTCGAGCCCAGGCAGGTAGCTTTACTTTGTGTAAATTATTTCATCACCACAGTTCTAAAAAACGGTGCAGGAAAACACTGTCTTAGAGCCAATAATTCGAAAACATGTGATATCCACCAACCCGCACTGGGCCCGCGTGGTGGATGAAAAAAGAAAAGCCCCGGTCCCTCTCACAGAGAGAAGGCCTGCACGCACAACAGACCAACTGGGAGTCCAAGTGCGAAAAAGGTCCATCTATCCTATCCTTTCCTTCCTGAAAATCCCCGTAGGAAGTATTAAGATTATGAAAATTTAGTTCATTAATTGGTCGGTTACTATTGGTATGTCACGCGATGTTATTTGCTTCAATTTATGAGCACTAAACGAGTGATTTTTTTAATTGTTTAGGTACTGAATGAACATAATTAACATGATTTCCCGATTAAGTTTAACTTTCATCTGCGAGTCATGGATCTGAGGTACAATCACATACCTATTTACTTCTTATTCTGCTGTTGTATTCACCGAGGGCTTTCACAAACACTTGTATTAAATCCAGTGCAGGTGAAACGCAAACGTTTTCAATCTACTAGTACAGATATAAAATACTAGCTTTTACCCGCGGCTTCGCTCGCAGTGAAGCCTTTAAAAAAACATTTTTTTTTCAATAAAAGGTATCCTATGTTACTTCTAATACCTCCAAGAATATTTGTACAAAGTTTCATGATGATCGGTTCAGTAGTTTTTGCGTGACAACGTAACAAACAAACTTACATTCACATTTATAATATTAGTATGATAGGTGCAGCAGAGTTCAAATTGAGACTCAATACCTAAGTAGGTACCAAGGTAGGTACTTATGTGTAACTGGATGCGTTTCATGCGTTTCGTGCGCCAGTTATTCCCAACTAAAACATTAGGAAGTAGTGGGAAGCCGGCGTTTTGGAAAAATTGTCATACGTAACTGTGACATTCGAAAAGTAGATAATGGCTTAAACACTTATGTAAGTAGGTAGGTAACTGTGGAGATTACCTACAGTGACTTGGTGATTACCGCGGATTAAATATGGCGCAAATGATAATTATAATAGGCTGAGATACACCTCGTATTAGATATTACTATCTAATATTCAACACATATTTTGGACCAATCCGACACCAGCTGACTATGCGATGTTTAGAAAACTTCACAATGCGTGGGATTAGCTGCCACTGGCTTTATAAAGTCTTATCTGGCTTAGTGATATGGAATTGTCAGCATTATAAGAAAAAAACTGGCCAAATGTGAGCCGGACTCGCGCACGAAGGGTTCCGTACCATTATCGCAAGAAACGGCAAAAAAATCACTTTTATACCATTCCCCCTCTAAAAAGCTTATTTTATTCACTGAAAACAGTGAATAAAAGCACTTTTAATTAGAGATGTTATATTAGGGTCATTTTTAGGTAATCCTATTATTGAATATATTAGTTAACGCATATTAGGATACCATACGTATTACTGGCTTTTAGTCAAATATTAGTGAACCGATTCAATATAGCTACTCAATCTAATATGCATATCAGCGTAATTTCGGTAATAGTCTCCATAATAATTAATATGAAATACGAGATTCTACACATTTATTATTCACGTATGACTATGAAAGAAGTGAAACGGTGATTAAATTTTCCTTCATACTTTAAACAGGCTTAGGACTGTCAACGTTGATTATGTTGGCGTATTTAAAATGTTAATCACCTATGTAAAATAATCGGCATCGGCGCTATCATCAATCGCCGCGATCAGTTGCCTCGCTAGTACGCGACCCTATTATTTGACTAATACCTGGTAACCTATTTTTCTATATTCGCATATCCTAATATGAATATACGTGGCTTGTATTATGATAGCTGTACCTATTACGAATATATTAGTCACACCTCTACTTTTAATCACTGTTTTGGTGTTTGAATTTAGAACACACCAATATATTCTACCTCCATCTCAACTGTATACAACCTCCTTGCGCATAAAATACTCGATGACAAACTTCTTGTGCATGGAATATTCTACTATCAAACTCCTTCGTCGATTTAATTTTGTGTTTGTTTATATTTAGGATTTTAATAATGATTTTGATTTTGGTTTAGGATATTTAGTGAATACTTATTTGGGTTATAATTCTAATATTAATTGCATTGGTGTTTAATTAATTATAATTATGTAACGTAACGGAGGTGGTCACTGGCGTCTGAAATACACCTAGCTCAGCTTAAATTTACAAAAACTGTGAAACCCTGAGGTTTCTCATTTTTTGTAAATTTAAAGGTAATTAACCATTTATTTAAATATTATTATCCATTGTGCTTTTTACTTAAATCTTTCTTTTTCTCGTAGTCATGGTATAAAATATAGTATGCAACTCTTGAATAAAATGGATTTATATCGAGAACCATGATTCTAACACTTGAATCACTCGCTATGCTCGTGATTCATCTATGGCCCTCGCTAAATAAATCCGTCCTTTATTCACTAGTTGCATAATATACTATTTTTGTATGAGAGCCCTACTTAAATATTTATTTTATTCTGTTTTTAGTATTTGTTGTTATAGCGGCAACAGAAATACATCATCTGTGAAAATTGCAACTATATAGCTATCACGGTTCATGAGATACACCCTGGTGACAGACAGACAGACGGACCGCGGAGTCTTAGTAATAGGGTCCTGTTTTTACCCTTTGGGTACGGAACCCTAAAAAAGTCAAACCGACTTCAAAAACAAAACACTACAAAGCGAAAAATAACTGTCTTTACCGAAGTCGGTGTCTTTGGTACCTACCTATTGTTCCCGTTTTTCGACTCCGACTTCGGAAAAGAAAGTTATTTTTCGCCTTGCAGTGTTTTGTTTTTGAAGTTGGTTTGAAATTTTTGTTGAAAAATTTCTATTTATCTCTTTTTAGTTTTGGTAGGTACCTCCAATTACAATAAAAGCCATTTATAGCCAAAGTAAATCTCATGACGATTCCAATAACCACAAAACGACTAGGGTACATTATTTTATTTAGAAGTTGAATTTTTTCGCCGTGTAGAAATGCTCATGCATACTGCACCACCCCGGGCAGATAGTGCAGTTATGTGGGACACCAACCCACTAAAACTCCACGGTGTCCTCCTCTGCCGCTTATAGCAGAAACACGGGCACGCGTTATGACTCACCACGAACCCGCTGCGGTTGTCCGTCAACGGACCCTCCTTTGGGCAGTACCCCCCATCACCGGCGCACCATACTGTTCGCCGTGACCACCCCAGGGACCAAACCAGTACATGAGTGCCAGACAACCCCGCGTATGGCACCCTTGGTCTTCTTGTAACGGGTCAAGGTCAATGGCCCGCCACCTAAAATTTTTCGGCCGCAGAGAATAGGGAGAGCGGCCAACACTATGCCGATATTCCTCCTCCCCTGCGGCCCCACCGAGTCCGCCATCAGACGGTGGCGACAGCCTGGGCCGTGGAAGTTAAAGAGGGCGGCGCACCGCAATACCGACACTCCTCTCCCACTGCGGCCTCCAACCCTCAGCCGCGATATCGTATGGGTATGGGAGGTCCCATACTTAATCGCGGCCCGCCTCAGTTGCGATGTCGCCCAGGCGGCACCGCAACCTACTTGCTGGCCGCTACGTTGTCGGCCTATCGGCAAAAGCCTTGACGAGCGGCCCCTCCTCGGGTTCCTGTTCGCTTCACCGTGGGTGACCAAGCCACGGCTACTGAGCCCCCCTGCCTCGACATTGCGGGTACACACCGCGGGGACGGGGTACGGTGGGGGCTATCCATGCCTATTGCAACTGGTGTTCTAATTAGATGGTACCATTTATTTTTAAGTATTTGCTTCGTCATTGTAGGTTAACCATTGCAGATATAAAGAAAGAAAGAGAAATAAAATATTGATTTGTGACCCGCAAAGGAGATACGAGAAAAGCAAAACACAAAAAAAGACAATATTAAAATAAATAATAACCCCGTGCGAGACCAAAAAGGCTTCTATCATTTAGGAGTTCCAGTGGCTATCTGTGGTCTTACGGTACTTGCATGCTACGGTTCATCTTACCCGTTTACTCAAAGACGCCTGGACGGATTTGGAAAATTCTTCTTTTGTTTAAAAGGGTATACTTTCCAGTTGGTCCCATGATCATCAGTTCAGGGCTTGATGATAGGATCCATGAGAAATCGAGGGAACTCCTCAAATATTATAGTCATACTTAAAGCGATTTTGATATTTTCATCAGCAATGCAAGCATTTGCACTCAGAAGGTATAATTTGTTGAAATGGAGCTCCAGTTCAGTATCAGTTCAGGATCAACCGTGATGAAAAAGACCACAGAGGGTCACTGGAATTCCTTAGTGTTATTGTTAGGTATGTCACGGGTATAAGATATCTCGAATAGCCAACCGAATATGATGAAGTAAATACTTATAAATAATTGGTACTTATGAAAATGGTACCACCGAACTGATCTGATGATGAAACCGAAGGTAGGCACTGGAAATCCGAAATAAAACAATGTATCCTAATCTTGTTTGGGCTTATTGGAATCGTCGTGAGTGTACTTTGTCATTAAATGAGTTTCATGGTAATTTGAGGTACCTGCCAAAACTAAAACGAGAAGAGTGAAAAACCTTTTAACAAAAAAATTAAACCGACTTTCAAAGCAAAACACTAGAAGGTGTAACTTTTTTCAAAGTCGGTGTCAAAAAAAGCTTTTTTACACATAAAAAATACTACCGACTTCCAAATAAAAACACTGCAAAGTGAGAAATAACTTTCTCTTTGGAAGTCGGTATCTTTGATAGGTACCAATGTTTTTTCTTTATGTACACCAACTTCCAAAAATAAAGATATTTTTCACTTGGTAGTGTTTTTATTAGGAAGTCAGTAGTATTTTTTTTGTAAAACGTTTTTTTTTATTTTCACTTTTTAGTTGTAATTTAGTGTTTTTTATGTTGCCGGACGTAAAGAATTTCACCATCCCATGTCATCCCGTGGATGTCGTAAGAGGCGAATAAGGGACAAACCAGAGAATGGGCAGCAGCGTTCTCTGTGCATCTATAACAACCATACTGCGATCGCCAATTATGGCAACCCCCCCCCCCCTCATGAATAGCACAAATAAATAATGGCCCCTAGAGCCCGGCAGCCTGCCTATCCTCGACTACGGTAGCGGTCGAGGTTACGGCATGGCAAGGGGTGCTAAAAATCTTCGGATGAGATCCGGCTACACCGACGACTAGACCTGGCAACGTAATACACGCGCACATTTCGGACCGACGAGAAGATCACCGAACTCGAAGAAGAATTGAGCAGGTTAAGATGGAGTATTCTAAAGTTATCTGGAGTCCGGAGAGAGAGAGAAGACTCGATAATCCTCGAATCCGGTAACTTGCTCTATTTCCGAGAGGGTGACCGGCAGTCCCAGGGTGGTGTCGGGTTTATCGTCCACAAGTCCCTTGTGGATAATGTGGTGAAGATCGAGAGTGTGTCGACCAGAGTGGCGTACCTTACTCTACTTAGAATATCCTCGAGATATTCGCTGAAGGTCGTACAGGTCTACGCCCCGACCTCGGCACACCCCGACGACGAGGTGGAAACCATTTATCAGGATATTTCTAGAGCCATACATGGTTTCAAAACTCACTTCACCGATGATGAGTTGCAAGTGGGTCTTGTGACAAAGGTCTTCTAGCTTCCGGAAGGTTAGTAAAACCCGCAGGCTTATTACATATCTTTTGCAAGAGCAAAACGATAGCGATTTTTGCGCAATAATTGCTCTTCAATACAGAAGTTTTAGAGTTGTTGGCGGTTTTTCTTTTAAATAAGTGCATTTGGCAAATAGCGAGCGATTAGCAAACGATTGTGTAGGACCTACCATACCTACACTGCATGTAATTCAGACTTTTATGACAAAGCGTTTGATCGCTACAGTTTTGCTCTTGCAAGCCTGCGGGAATGCTTAACTTCCTAGTAAATAAAAACAATAATTTCAAGGTCACTCAAGACGACACCAAGAACGCATAGCAACGAACACACCAGCCCCTCCCAGAGAACTATAATATACAATTAAAATAAATAGTATCACATGAAAAACATCTTCCAAGCCGGCTGGTCTCCAAAGAAAACCGCAGAGGAATGGGACAAACATTATGAAAGAACTCACCTAATATTATATACATATTTACAAAAGTAGATCAAGAGAAGGAAAAATGGATGTCTTTTGAGGAGGCCTGTACCCGTCCTTAGGTATTCTTGTAGACAGGAAAAATAATACAAATAGAGTAGAATCGAATAAAATTAAATTTTTATTGAATATGTCTATATATATATTGTAACTACTGTTATCACAAAGACAAAACAACTAACTTATCAAAACAACTAAAATAACCTATCATATCATAACAAAATATACATTTACTGCTTTTATATGTCTATAAATAATTACTAGATGCTAGAAAGATAAAGTTATGAGTAGACAAAATGTCCGTGCCCACACAGCTCAAGGGACCCAGTCTGTACTGGAAGGTTCTCAAATTCAAGTGTTGCCTTGGCCAGCAAACAGTCCTGACTTAAATCCGATCGAGCACATGTGAGGACATGGGAGATCCCAGCTGAAAACCTGAGGCATTTGATCAAGAGCATGCACTCCAGGCTACAGGAGTGCATAGCCAAAAGAGGAGGGCATACCCGTTATTAAAGAATAAATAAAGAAATATATTTTTTTAGTGACTTTTTGTTACTTGTGTTTTTATCCTAAATTGTATTTTTACCAAAATTTAAATAAACATGTTTATTAATTAATTAATTTCAACAGTTACTAGCCTACACTATAAACAATAAAGTTGTTTTATGTTTAAGTAAATCAAACAATGTAAATGTTAATCTTATAAAATTTATCGGTATACCTTAATTAGTGTGGCTCTTATTTTAGTTTGAGTAGTATATACAGATATGAAAGCGGTAAAGGACGTCAGATTCCAATTAGGTCAGATTCCATGTATGTCATTTTCCAGCTAGGACATTTTCTAACTAGGTCAGATTTCGAGTTAGTAATGGTTTCTGGTACTCACATTATATTCATCGCACCACGTCTGCCAGACTTCTTTGGAATGCCCAAAGTGATTTTAAAAATGTTTATTTACATTCACAGTTTATTCTTTTTCTTGACATTTTCTGGTGTAGATAACGAATTGAAAGATAAGCCAGTTTAGAACAAAATTGTTTTTTTTTAACTAGAAATATCAAAACACGCATGAGCGAAATTATCTACTGACGGGTCAGAAAGCAATTTCTCAGTTAGACTGTAGTCATTAATTAATCAGGAACACATTATCATCATCCTGTTTCGTCCACGTTATCGTTTGATGATACCTACGTCCTTCTGTTTTTAGTCATCATCCGGACCTATTGGCGGGGTCCATAAGACCGTGAATTAAAGGGACGGGTCCTACGATCGTATTGAGAGTACCTACTAATGTAAAGTACTTTTAAATATTCCGGTTTTAATGACACTGGACAAAGGAAAACTCTTGGCAACTGCATCAAGGTTGTGTAGCAACAATTTACGAGTATGTACAACTTAACATGAACTGAACCATATTTTAAAACGACGCATTTATAAAACCAGTCTACTGGGATTGAAGTTCCTAAGCCGTTGTCATCCACACCGTGTTCTGGTGAACTAGTGAAAGAAGAATTAATAGTGTCGACTAACAGTCCCTAACACACGGTTAGGAATTTGCCAGTCAGTATTACCAATGCCTTGCATTCTTTTAAAATAGATTACTTGAAAGGAATTGAAGCTGATGCTTCACAGACTTCAACAATCCATAAGGAAATCATAGCTATACAGTTACCAGTGAACAGCAGCCTAATTGCGTGTGTGAATTCGGCATGGCAAAGGGTTTGACCCCATGAAAAGTATGACAATTAATTCTCTTTAAATAATTAGGTATTGCCAAAAAATATTGGACCCATTCGTTGGTGGAGATACTCTTTTCGTAAGACTCCGGCAGCTTGCAGGGCACCCCTTCTCCAACCGCTATCGTAAGAGGCTATTACGTGATTACGTCAAGAGGATTACATCGGTTTCCCCTTTGTGCGTTTAATGAGTTCATGATCATCATTCTATTTGTGGCTTGATAGAAAGTGCTGCAGTGCTTCAAACCAATAAAAAATCCGTAATGCCGCTATAGCTGAAATGTCCATACTGAAAAAGTTTTAGTCTTCGCATACTGCGTTGACATATTGCTACTGATGAACCAGAATGCATATCGCTTAGTGTTGTATTGCACCGAAACAAGAAGGATATTGCTAGTTTACAAAAAAGTAAAACCAAAGAAAAAAGGAGAGAAGCACTAGATTTGTATTTTTTGGTTTGGAGGAATTCGAAAAATGTTACTCAAATTTGGAAAACATCATAATAGATTTTGTGCATAAACATTTCCCGGTGAAAATTTATTGCAGAGACTTGCAAGCCATATGGAGACTGGGGAAGAGAATTGATAAGCCACGACCGGTTGTCGTTACTTTCACGACATTTGACAAGAAGATCGACATTCTCAAATATAAAGGATCTTTAAAAGACTCGATGTAGGTACTACGTAAAGAAGATTATCCACAGTCAGTTTTGCAAAAAAGAAAAGAACTACAAGTTTAAGTCTAAGCCGAAAGATAGAAGGGAAACAAAGCCATCATTAAATATGATAAACTTGTCATATTAAAAAATACACCGACACCTACATACAATAAAATATCACCAAAAAAGGAATCTTTCAAAGTCACCAGAGAATAACTCAAATGCTACTACCGAACCGAGATCACAAGTTACACAAGACAAGGTTTTATTATTTTTAGTTAGATACTAACTCTATTAAATCTTAATCTCTAGTTAGGTACTAAATCTATTATGATGCTTTCCAAATTAGAGTAACATTTTTCGAATTCCTCCAAACCAAAAAATACAAGGTTGCGTTGTTTTGCTTGCTTTTCCAAGTAGTCTTTGTTCTTGGTTGTCCACTCTAGACTTAAGAATTTCGTGTTTTTCTTAGAAAATTTTAATTTTCTTCTAAGATATTGTGTATCTTTGACGTTACTTTTTCTGCCACATCTTCTCCGCTTTTAAAAATCATTTTCTTCTGATCCTCAAGATCCCTTTGAATTGAAAGAAGTGCTGCCATAACCTGCTCCATCTTTTTCAAGAATAACTAAAAGTTTTGTTTACGTTTGTTTATGATACTAGTAGTGACCTCTTGCGGACCTTCTAAGAACTTCGATCGACGTGACTTGGATTTTTTTTGGGAATAAAAGTTTGCTTTTATGTGAGGTATTTCACTGGATTGCGTACAAAGTTTATTCGCGTTATTGTTTTTTTTCTGTTTCACTGGTAACACGTTTGCTGCCGTATTAACACTTAACTAGTAAAGTCGCTAATAGTTAAGTTTTTAGCACTGGTTTTTTTGCACTATTTATTGTTTATTTCTATAAACTTCAGTTTGCCCTTAACTTTTGAACACTTATCGTAGTTTTCCAAGATAAATTGCACTTTAACTTTGCGTGTTTCTATTTAAGTGAGGAAAAGATCACGGAGACGATGTTGACAGTTATTATTTCTTTTACCCTCGCTAAGCAGTTACGGAACCCTAATTTAAAATAGCGAGTTCAGTTTTGCCAGGTAAACTTATTCCACCCCAAAGGGCCCGCTTAACATCATACCCACATACCACAGGTTAAACGGTCAACTTCGTGAATGCAGGCTGCCCAAAATCGCTCGCCACGGCGCCTCCATATCCTAATGCGCCGATCGTCATTAAAAAGCTTTACTTTGCACTTGTCGGTGAAAAGCACCATGCCCCATTGGTTTATACTCCAGTCCGGGAGGAGACTTAAACGATTTACACGTTGAGCCCTGGACAAAGGAATTCGAACATATCGACGTTTTGATGTTTGCTGGTCTTAACACAATCGGTTACGGATTGTTTGGTCACTGACACGAGTACCTACCCGTTGTCAACATAGGCGATTTTGTATCTGACGAGCTGTCACTGTGCTTTCTCGGCGGGCACTTAACCGGATGTATCGATTCTCATGAACATTTGTAATGCAAACTCTACCCGAACCAGGTCTTCTTGTAACACTGCTAGTCTCTTGGAAGCGATTCCAAGCATTTTGTATACCTTTTCTAGAAAAACCCAGTTGCAAAGCCACAGACCGCTGCGAAATTTCGTATTCGATCAATGATCTCTTGGTGTCTTTGACAGGTACCAATTATTTGCGTTATGGACACCGACTTCCAAAAATATAGTTATTTTTAACTTTGTAGTGTTTTATTTGGAAGTCGGTAGTATTTTTTTGGAGAAATGGTTTTTTATTTTATACTTTTTTTAGTTGTTTACCCGAATATGAGAAACTTGAACATAACCGATGAAATGAGAGTGTACCAAGGTGAACTGTACACATCTGCGTATCCCTTTAGAGCGTACTGGCGTGATGTTATGTTAAGAAATGGTATAAACAATAAACATTTTAATTGCGACATAGTATCTAAACATGTAAGACTTTTACATCAGCCACATAAGAAAGAGTTTTTTTGATAATACAGGATCAAAATGTCTGAAACAAGTCTTGATTTTCTTTTTTTTTCAGGTATTTTTAGTGGTCATTTAGCTCGTGTTTTATAAAAAGGGACGATATTATTATAATCTCAATTATTCATGGTACAGCGACCCAGGTAATATGATTACGTATACCGTATACCTACCTACATTTATTTATTTAAAATATTTAGGAAGGTATATTTAGGTTAAAGTGGCATTAATATTCGCCCCGCAATATCACAATGACAAGAAGGTCGCGAGTGCTATGCCCTATGCAACCTTACATTTATGTAAACAATTTTTATCGATCAAGTCAACTCAGTGTAGGTACCTGCCTACGTCGTAAATTCAATGATTATGAGGGCTTTACTCTCAGATACTCTCACAAAGATACCAACGGTCGAACATTAGCGAGCCAGGTAGTCAATTAGCCAGTAAATGGAGTAAACATGAAAGTCCAGCATTCTAATTGCGTAAGCTCAAGGAAAGGTGCATGCATGCTTTGTTTGCATCATTATCAGCATTTTATTGTTCCCACTGCTGGGACACAGGCCTCCTCTCTGTGCAAGAGGGAATGGGCCACCACGCGAGCCCAGTATGGGTTGGAATATCACATGTCTTCGAATTTATGTTTTTAGGACATGCTGGTTTCTTCACGTTTTCCTTCACCTTATTTAGAGCAGCGGTGAAATATATATTTATTCATAGTAAAGCGTCTGCCTGGGTTCGAACCCACGACCTACGGCACGGTAGTCGGGGCCGTTACCGCTGGGCCAACACGTGTAAGTTACCCCAGTAAGAAACTGGCCCCTATAGTGATTTGAGTGGAACGTATAATTAGTGCTTTTAGCGGCACTGGACTTAAGCCTCCCCCAAGCGTCGCCATATTGACCAGTCCCATGCGTCTCGCATCCAGCGGATCCCCGCAACCTTCACCAGGTCATCGGTCCACCTGGTGGGAGGCCTTCCAACGCAACGTCTGTCGGTTCGCGGTCGCCCCTCCAGAACTTTTCTGCCCCATCGGCCATCCGTTTTGCGAGCAATACCACTGCCCACTACCACTTAAGTTTGGCAATTCTTCGGGCAATGTCGATAACCCTGGTTCTCTTGCGAATCTCTACATTTCTGCATTCGATCACGCAAGGATACTCCGAGCATAGGCCTCTCCATTGCCCTTTGAGTGCCTGTAGGCTTTCTGATGAGGCCCATTATGAGCGACCACGTCTCAGAGCAAAGTTTTCAGCGCGATTAGAACACATACAACAGTCTTCCGAAAGATCCTCGCTTTTTTATGGAGGTTTGTAGGACTTTACACCCTGTTCCACCTACCTCCAAACTGGTGACCCTCGAACATAAACGTCAGCGTAGCCTTCGTGCAGAGCTAATTCATAGTGACGTCATAATCACTTCGTCAAGCTTTCGAGCAGCGAGTCCCACAGCCAGCCTTTACCCATGGCATTGACGGGGGTATCGTGACCTCCAGCGGACGCGCATTCCTGGTCATCACCTTGAGCCTCTATCATCGCACGCTTAATAAAACACTGACCGATTCCGGTTCAGGTCCATAAAAACAAACTTTCTTCTAAATTTCTCTATCAATAATCAGTAACTATTCTTACAATACAATATTTAATTATTATTATGCTTTTTCACTGAGTTATAAGCCATTATGTAAGACAAGTCATGATTGCCAAAACGTTTTATGCGATTTCCCAAAAATCTGTTTTTTTAGTTAGGTCAGTATATTATTAAGCGTGCGTCATCACCCTCAACCACATCAGCGACCGTGGCACAGCACACTGCACTTTCGGCCGGTCAACAAGCAGAGCCTTGGAGATGTTCTCCTGGTCGACGCCAGCAGTCGAGCCACTACTAGCAGCACTATCCTAATGACATGACGTCACAGAAATCCTGCATTGCGCAAGCAAAGTTTTTAGCGCGATTTGAACATGCAACAGTCCGTCAATAACCGTCAAACACAATACCCGTCTGGTCGGAGGATCCTCCCTTTTCTATGGAGGTTTGTGGGACATTACACCCTGTTCCATCTATCTCCAAATGTGTAATCTGGTATGAATGTGCGCCACATAAAAAAATATTATGTAACGTAGGATCGGTAGGAACGCAGGGCCGCCAGCCAACTCCATACCTCGAAGCCCTGCCTCGGGCGGACGGCCTAAGCCGAACAGTCCACTTTCTGTGTTCAGGCTTTCTGAAGAAGATGTCTTCATAAAGAGGCCAAAACTCCATTCTTCATAAAACTGGCCAATATCCTGGTGGTTCCGCCGTCCAACTCCACTTGCGACAACGTTGCCCCACTTGCAACACATCATCGTCTCGTTTGCCCAGTTTCGCGTTGAAGTTGCCATAATCCCCTCGCTTGCCAGGTGGTTTGGCGATCGCAGTATGTTTGTTATAGATGCACAGAGAATGCTGCTGTCCATTCTCTGGTTTGTCCCTTAGTCGCCTCTTACGACACCTACGGGAAGACATGAGATGGTGAAATTCTTTACGTCCGGCACCATACGGAACTACTACTACATAATGATTAATAACAAATAATGCATGCTCGCTTTATCCGATGCGCGTGCTCATTTTACCCTTAGCGAATGCGCGCTTTAGGCCACCCGTCCGGGCAAAGCGAGCATTCGAAAGGGTTACCTATTTGAGTTCCAGTTTCATATTTTTGAGACATGAAAAATTTAAACATTGACTACTTTTCTTTGGGTTATTATTAATTGCACATCAAGTAAATAATCACCTATCAATTTATTTCCATCATTTATATAGGTACTTTTTTTACATCAGAAATAGTGACTGCACAAAAATTAACCTTTTGAGCGACACGGTCTTCTATAGAATACAATCGCTGCTGTGCCCTCCACGCCACGTCTTTGCTAGAAGATAATAAAACGTTTATAACATGAAAATACATAAACAAATGCTTGGAGCGTATTTTTACTATTGTCTAAACCCTAACGTTAAATTTTTATTTTAATAGGGGTCTTAGTTTATATTAAAAATAATACTAGCTAAAGTATTTGTAGGGTCCCAGGCGCCGTAGTCTTTATAGGCGGACGTCTAGTGCTGAGGTTACTTGATTAAATTTCTAAAATTTCGATATACACAAAAGTTGAAAAAAAAACACTTTTATGTCAAATCCAAATGTCGAGTTTTGAAAAAAATGCGATCCTTATCAGTAATGTACGTAATTTCACTAGCCCTTACACGTGTATTTATTTACTCGAATCTTTTAATACACACAAAGTGGCGTACTTTAATATAATTATATAAATTTATAATATAATATAAGTTAATACTGATATCGATATTGAAAAATCTCGTCACTACTAAACAAATAGATATCGGCGCCTCGTGCGCCACAGACATTAAAAGAAGACACCCTGTGACGCCATCGACATAAGTTCAAGTCAAGGTCAGTGTGAGATAGTGCAGCGCTGTTGTGGATTATTATCGTTATAAAAAAATTCAAAAGATGAGTGAAGCTAATGTATTACGTTCTGAAAAACTTTTAAAAATCCTACAAGGTAGATTAGGAAGCTGATAAATACGATAGTACATCAGAAGAAGATTTTGAGTTTATTGTAGTATTAGACGGTAAGAAAAATAAAATAAATATTTTCGCTCAATAACTTAATTAGATTGGCGTAAGTAGGTACTTATTTTCGAAATTAGTATGATATCTCAGAATACAGAACTTACCAAAAATTGCGTTCGCATTTTGAATGCGATACGTCGTATCCAGAAACGAAGCATGTAATGTAGCCAAGCAAAACCGATAATAATAATATTAATGTGTGTTTAGCATAAACATGGAATACACAAAAAGCAGATAATTTAACATATAGTTACATCCCATATCACAATTGAAATTTTACGTGCTACGGGCGCTACGGTCTTGATAAGAAGACAACTGGATGACGTCAAAAGACAATAGGGATGTAGCCAACTTCTCATGGCTGATTTGCGTTATGTATCTGTTTTGTCATTATCTATAGTGTATTCTGTTTTTTCTTAACTAACAACTATTGTTAATAAAACAAGATGTCGAACTATGTAATTATTTTATTTATTGAGATATCGAAATACGTCATTAATTTTATTTATATAAAAAAAAAACATCTGAGTTAAATTTATCGATACTACAATTAACCTCATCACTACTGTTTAATATATATTCGTTATACATTTTATAGCTTGGCGCTGGGGACACATCGCGTTCGGTTCGGTACCGCTTGGCGCTCAAAGGTTAACCGGAGCGTACAAACTTTATTTATTTATTTATAATAAGCACACCAACAGCACTGTCACTTACAATTCAATTATGATAACATCTAAATCGGCATTTCAGTAACCATGCAAATAACAGGTATGCATGACATTGACACAGTGAATATTAGAGACAAAGAAAAATAAAAAGTGTGATACTCACACGTATAATAAAATAAGTCCAGGAGTCCGGGAGCTTAGGGCACCACGACCGTGACTTTAGACCCTGCAAACGGAAATAGACGCCCCGCAGCGGGGCTCCGTCGACTCTGAGCGAGCAAACTCAGCGCTCGTCATCTTCCTTCGTCCTTCATATTACTTTAGACCCTGCAGACAGAAATAGGAGCCCCGCAATTGTTGCTAAATTAATAATATTTTGAGGTAGGTAGTTAACTATTTTGCTGTGCAATCAGTATTTTTGATTTGGATTCGAAAAAAGATGTTTTTTTGATTTGCGTTTAAATAATACCCTTATAAATTTAGCATCTAATACTAATAATAGTTTTTCTTGCCTTCGTATTTATTCACTTTTTTCTTTCACTAAGGCCGGGTTTCTCACCGTTAAATTATCGCAGAATTAATGTGACAAATTGTCAAGCACGCGTTATCTGCTGTGATTGATTGAATGAATTTTCAACAGCCAATCACAGCAGATAACCGCTAATTATTCGTCGATTACTTTAACAGCCCGATAATCGAGTGTTGAGAAACCGGGGGTTAACCTTATCGTGCCCGCTTTGGGCCTCCTTCCCCTGTGTTTTCATCAAGGACTCCTGGACCGAATTGGAAAATACTTCCCAAGTGGTCCCATGGTCATCAGGTCAGGATCTGATGGGATCGTGGAGAAATGCAAGCATTTGCACTCAGGAAGTATCATTTGGTGAAGTGGAACTGATGAAGAAGACCGCAGAGGGTCACTGGAACTCCTTAGTGACAAGTATGAAGATAAGATGAGATTATCTGTATAAAATATCTCGATGATAGTCATGGCAGAGCAGAGAGTTTCTGATAAGATAGTAAATGGCTACCGGGTAATGGATATAAAGGCGATCTTATCGCTGACGTAGCATAATGTTTACTGGAACACTGTACCGTGTGAATGAAAGGAATCTTTCTTTCTAATCATATTACCAACGTGAATGTCTTCGTGTTTAGATGTTGTTAATCAATCACGCCTCGGCTGAACGAATTCACCGTCGACCAAATCATCATTTACTATCAAGTGAGATATTGGTCAGGCGCGAGCATATACTAAATAATAATAAATAAAAAAAATGGAACACGGTTAGACCACGGCCTGGAGTAGGACATAGATACTTTATCCCGTAGTACATTTCCGTGGGCTAATTTTCGACATTCATACGGGTCTAGCCGCTGGCAAATGCCATTAAATGGACTCATCAAATATGTCTTAAAAAATACCTATTTCTGCCGACAATGCAGTTTGGCAGATGTTATATTGAGATTATTTTTGCTATTTGATTACCTTTTGATTAAATAAATTAAAAAAATACCTGGTGTTCGATTGGCGATAATATTTGTTTGAATAAAAATGCTGATAACTTATCTTAATGTTATTTTTTATTGATTTAATCGGATAGTCTGGTAACGCTTGTGATTGGTGTGGTCAGTGTGTCTCACGGCAATATTGCAATATTGGCTACGAAGGTTAGATAACAGTGATGTTGCTATTTTTAAACTAGATATAACGTTAATTTCTGGTTAACTTGATGCAAAACCTTGTGTTAGGAATAACATTTTCGATTGTCTGTGTCCTTGATCGATCGTTTGTTGTCAATTGATATTCCTGAAACTGGTCCAAGCAAGTCCCATTGAAAATGATAATCCCATTTTCAATATCGGCTTCTTCTTTTGTGCGTCTCTAATTTATGAAGATTTACCATTAACTAACAATATTTTTTTTTGTCCTTTATCCTTTATTTTTGCAAATGTTTATGAAACAGAAGAATCAATAGTGCTATTCTGTAAAAATCTTACTATAAAAAGATATGAAGTAAGCTATCAATCAGTCCAATAAAGGTGGAATGACAAGTTCACCTCGAGCTCACGCCACCTAAGTTTTGATGGGTAGATGTTTTTAGAATACTTAGCACCTTTGATTCTTGAATAGAATAGAGCGGCAGTACTGCAGGAAAATCCTAATTCCTTCCTAACTCGGGAAGAGGTCCTTAAAGAGAAGGTATGAGCATCTGTGTATTGGCGTGTCCGTCCAAGTTCTCACCCTTGTTTACTGGGTTCCAATATTTTCATTAGTACCTACATACCATCACATACAGGTCACCGTATGAAACTGCTCACAGCTGCACTTACCAGCTCTAGCTTCTTAGCACCGTAACCAGCAGCTTAATTGCGATAGTGAATTCGGCAAGGCAAAGGGCAAAGAGTATGTAAGAGAGTATAACAATCGACCAATCGCATATACGGAAATCTGACGAAGGAAAAGTCTGAACATCAATAACTAGGTGTACTTACAGACTTCCGGATTACTTTCATAAAATATAAATGATTAATTAACAAGTTATCGCTACTCAAAATCATATCGAACCGATTAATAAGATATAATTTATGACGTCCGAGTTTTTATACCAATATTTATTTTTGTCGAATTGACCCCATACGAAATTAAAAATATGATTTAGCTATGATAAGCATTAGAACTAATAAAAAGCAAACTCGTTAGCAGTGGGCATTTTAAGTTAAATATTATGTAAATACTTACAGTCGAACAAGTTTTTTGTCATATAGCCAATAAACCAGTACCTTATATTTTCCTGTGTCAGTACCAAAACAGGTCCTACTAATAGATACCTTGTCAGAAAAGGTTTCTTTTTTGAGGTTACTCAGTTCAAAGCAGGGAACTAACACAACTGAGTTTTACATGTTTGTTGGCATATTTCATTTAAATTATAAATGATCAGCAAACGACAATGAACAACACAAAGATAACGCTCCAACTAGTTATGAAATTAAATAAAAAACCGGCCAAGTGCGAGTCGGACTCCGCACGAAGTGTTCTGTAGGTACCATTATCCCAAAAAAATAAACACGTTTGTTGTATGGGAGCCCCACTTAAATATTTATTTTATTCTGTTTTTAGTATTTTTTGTTATAGCGGCAACAGAAATACAACATTTGTGAAAATTTCAACTGTCTAGCTATAACGGTTCATGAGATACAGCCTAGTGACAGACAGAAAGACAGACGGACCGCGGAGTCTTAGTAATAGGGATCCGTTTTTACCGTTTGTGTACGGAACCCTACAAATACTACTTAGTACGATAACACACACACAAACAATGTAGAAGACACATTAACACACAACACACGCTTTCCAATTCGCTAAATGGGTAATCAAATAATGGATGCAGAAGACACACTCACATACAATACAACACACGCTTCCCAAAGACGTGAAATGGCTAATCAATAATTAAGTTTTTCAGGCTATCAAACTAAGATTAGGTAGATACCATAGGCAATAAAGCATCACAGAAGAAAGAAGGACAATAAAAAAATAATTGTGTATGTTAATTGGGAAAAGGCTAGGCAGTTCGATGCTGAACATAACTCCTAAATCTCTTATTTATCATTTCATTTCAAATTTAGCCTTTTCATATAGCAACGCGTACGTATTATAATGATTTCCTGTTGCCCTCTTTTATTAATTGAATTCTGATACCTCATAGTTATTTTTAAATAATTTAGGTCATGGCATGCTGAACAGATACCTATATTTATTTTTTTGTATTCAACAAGTAAAATCTAGCAATATTACTTTGTTTTACTACAGAGTCCATATCTAACAGGGTGCCGAGATAGAAACAGGCGTGTAAATTGACGGATTTCCTTATTTTCGTTCGTGATGACCATTGTCAATGCCACAGATGCAAGCGCGCACGAGACGATGTGACGAGGGATTGCGCGATTGACCTATCATCTGATGATGTAACTAAAATTGTTGTTCCAACTTCTACCGCCTCTTAGGTACTCGTATATACTAGGGATTTAACGGAGGTCCGATTCCGAAAAGTAGGCATGTAAGATTTTTTTAAACCTCCGAATTCCATTTCAGTTCCGAAATGTATAAATCAGCGGTTATCGGAGGTCGAAGTTTACTTGATGATATAAATAAATCTCCATGAATCTCGACTGCCCTTCAATTTTTGTCGTGTCCACCAAACTCAGTAGCAAGTGAACAACTTTTAAGTGGTGCTGGCCTGATCTATAACCCGTTGACAAATAGATTGGAAGGAGGTAATGCTTTGCACTTTTAGGTAATCATCTATATACTAACTAATATAATATTATAAAGCTGAAAAGTTTGTTTGTTTGTTTGAACGCACTAATCTCAGGAACTACTGGTTGGATTTGAAAAATTATGATTGTGTTGGATAGTCCATTTATTGAGGAAGGTTATAGGCTATATAAAATCACGCTACGACAAATAGGAGCGGAGCATCAATGAAAAATGTTGCAAAAAAACTTAAACTACCTACTCTCTCTCTTAGGTGACACAAACGAAGTCGCGCGGGTCAGCTAATTAAGTATAAAAAGCTTCTTTTGAGGTCACTGATCTGATTTAATTAACTACTACTACCGCTACTACTATGTATTATTTATATATATTATTTAATTTATTTATTAACCTACTGATTACGAATTTAGAAAACTTGTTTGTTTTATTTCAACGCTTAATTAGGTGTATTGTTTTTTGAGCTGAAATTAAAAATGGTTGATTGACAAGGTATGTATTATTTTATTAAATCTGCTTTCTCTTAACACATCTTTCTTCAGCCTCCTCCTCCGATTCCGATTTCGTTTCCGGTTCCGATTCCGATAAACCAAAGGACAATGGCAGAAGCCCATACATTGTTTTAGCCGAAATTAAATTCCTACGTATTTAAATGAAAATATTTGGTTTAACTCAGGGTCATGTTCTAAATTAGTTTGTGCAAGAATGTTTGTTCGAGAATACCGAGAATAATAGATATTCATTCAGTCATGAAATTTTATAGGTTATGTCTGGGTAACTTTTATAATGCGTTAAATAGATAATATAATTCAATTTCGTGGGAGTAAAAGGGTAATCTCGCATTAGTATTTCCCTTACCTAGTTATTTCAGCATGAAATGTAAAATATATTCTTTAGAAAAAGTATATTTATTTCAACGAAGCGAATTTGACGTATCAAAAGGTCGTCGTCAACAAAAAAGCTATATTTTTTTAAGATTTGGAGACAATATTTTTGCATATCATTAATTGAAAGTAATTCATTTAACTTTACTTCACGACAGTAGGTACTCTACCTGCAAGGAACACTTAGACATAAACTGTATTGTTAATGCACATTTATGTTCTCCGTTTAATTATAATAACAAATACAATACCGATATACGTACCTACTACTTGTCACTTGGCATAATGAGTGTAAAATGACAACACTAAGACAATGAAAATTATCGAAAATATCAAATAATTTTCATTTATAATGTTTTTCATCCGTGGTTAACAATTCATGGAATTTCTTTCGTATTTAACCCACTTTCAGATGCTCAAATTTAAGTTAGCTACGATTTCGCCATTGTTCTTTGAAACCTCCGATTCCGACTTCGGTGCCGATATCATCACTTCCGTAACATCCCTATTCGCATTATCATACCAAATTCCTTACAAGCGTCATAATTAAATAGATGCATCCTCGTGAACTTTCATCTGAGAGTAGGTACCTAGAGGGGTAAAGAATACACTAATGTCAGCAATAATTATTATGTTTTAACACACAATAATTATTGCCGACATTAGTATATTCACACAAATTATTAATATCGAAATATTATGAAATCTACGTGTTGTATGGGTTTCAGATTTGGATATTAGATAGTTACTTACTCAATTATAAATTTAATAATTCACCGCACTACTTCCCGTGCGACCAGCGGACGCTGTGGGTGCACTCACTTCCGTTCAATTTCATAATTTAAAAATAACTCTTACTTACTGATAAAAACTATAAATTATGAGAGGAAACTACATATTTTTCTCTTGTGCATTTACCAAGTGTAAATAAATGCCAAGTGCAATTTGTTCCGTCTTCGTCTATCTAGCTGAATGAGAGCTTCGTTTAGGTTCAACAAAAACACGCCAACAATATAAACGGATAGCTTTAAGTCTTTCTTACTGACAGCTCCAAACTAGGATTGCATTTATTAAGTAACTGCATTGAAACATTTTTAACCGACTTCGCAAAAAGGAGGAGGTTATCAATTCGACTGTTTTTTTTTATGTTTTTTACCTCAGAACTTTTTATTGGGAGAACCGATATTGATGATTCTTTTTTATTTGAAAGCCGGTGCTTGTCATGTGGTTCCATTTAATTTTCATCAAGATCTGATTAAGAACTTCGGAGAAATACATCAGAACTCTTCAATAAATGACGGTAAAACACTCGGGATAGATGCAATCGCATTTCTGTTTATTGTTTACACCATTTCATAACATAACATCACACTGGTACGCTCTAAAGGGGTACGCAGGTGTGAACAGTTCACCCTGGTATACTCTCATTGCACCGGTTTTGTTTAAGTTTCATGTTATTGGGTTCATCTATTCTGGCTTCACTTTGAGCACTATACGCGTAGGTACCTAGCCTATAGAACTGCAACATTATGTACCACAACTAAAAAGTGAAAAATAAAAAACTTTTCTACAAAAATTACAACCGACTTCCAAACAAAAACACTACAAAGTGAAAAATAACTTCAATTTCGGAAGTTGGTGTCAAAAAACGAAGAAAAGTAAACAGGAACACCGACTTCCGAAATTGAAGTTATTTTTCACTTTGTAGTGTTTTTGTTTGGAAGTCGGTTGTAATTTTTGTAAAAAAGTTTTTGATTTTTTTAAATAAACACCAGATCTAAATATATTAAATGTTATTGCTATGCCAAGAAAATATATAAAATTCAAAGTAACGTAAATGTGCCTTCCAACCCCGGTCTCCTCTACATTTATTTTTGTACTTAGTCAACTATAAACAACCGAGAAGTTTTATGTCTCTTGGCCTACAAAATAATCAAGTCATGGGTAGGTAAACTGGTTCAAGCGTTTAAATATCTTGTTTATTATACGTAGGCACTTAGGGTCAGGGTCATACGTTCATTCGTATGTTTATATTTAAATCCAAAAATATGTACCTACCTTCCTTTATACCGAACAAAAGCTTTTTATCTAAATAAGCATTAATGAGTAACAAACATTAGAAACAGGTGTTTCACTGATTGTTATAACGTGATCGATCACTGGCCCTGCTGAATAATCAATGCATATCAGAATATTGTTACTAACTGTAGATAATTAGCACACGCATTTTACGACATTATTATTCACCTAGATATCTTTTGTTATCGAGGTAAATTACCTCGGTCAAAACATGAATGAAAAAAACAATGGTGCAAAGTGTAGAGCCTGACCATTAATGTAGGTACCTCTACCTAATTATTGAAATTCTATTCAGCTTACATCACCATACATAGATGATAATCCGAAGTCAACGATGATAGCTCCGAAATTACTTAAACTAGCCCAGTATTCACCTCCAACGTATGATCCAGATTCGTTTTACGAGATTTACCACACCCACTATGGCATTTTCCTTGTAAAATTTATGTAGGTAAGCTTCATTCGCTGTGCAGGGTAGTAAGTGACCACTGAAGGCCCAGTTATTGAACTGTGTATCAGGTCCTCGATACAATATTCCCAGTATTCCCTTCGAATTCTTTCCATGATAGCATTTTCTCTAGCTTGCTTTATTGCAGCGATAACCGACAACAAGACGGCCCAGTGAATTTCTTTATCTGCAAGGTTCGATGACTGTGCTAATAAAAGTCTTATCTGGTTTTTTTTGCGGTTGTGATTACTTACCAACGCACTTCAAGATAGATTTTAAGATAAGTTTTTATGTAATAGAAAGTTGTTTTTCTTTTCTTAAACCGAACTTTTTGGATCGTCAAAATTTCTTTTATATGATCAGAATTTTGATCTCTTTCTCCTCTCTTAAAATTTTGGTCTCATTGTCATCAATTGTGAGGGCGGCTGAGAGCGCATAGGCAAAACCCGACTTAGTAATCCTATAGGAATAAATTCTAGTTGTATCGCAAATCGCAAATAACGTGTCTTATTTAATAGATAGCCCTACGGCGGGTTATTATATTATAGTACTTCTGCATTACCAAATTATTTTGAGTGAAATCCCGACATCCTTGCACATACTGGGTGTCCCAGAAATCGACGTCAAGCCGTAAATGGGTGATAGACCAAATTATAACAGTTCTCAGAAAAATACGAAAAAAAATCTATCTCATGTTTTAAAAAAATTATGTTCACTTTAAAAATTTACTAAAAAAATCAATCCCTGTAATGGTTCTTTAACTCCAATTGCTACAAATCCCATAATTTATCTAATTTTTTTATTATTATGTAATCTTGAATAATGCTTGTGTAGATTTTTGCCTAAAATTTAAAGCCAACTCCTCCTACTTAGAAGAAAATTAAACTTTTTCAAAACCAAATTATTCAAATTTACTGTTTCGCCCAACTTTAACTGACTGTACTGAAAAAAAAATGTACTACGCTAGTTTGGCAAGTAACATGAAAAATTGGCGCATTTAATAAGGATTCAAGAATGGTGTAACACTTGCTAGATTACGTTTTCAATAATTGGTCAATTTTTTTTTTGTAAATAGCCTCGGTTTTTACACAAAATGTCCATACTTCCTTAAAATGACTTTAGCTTACCTAAAGCTTTGTTAAACTCCGTTTCTAGTTCGATAGAGACGTTACGTAATTTAAGAGCAACGTTATGATAGTGACTCAACCTTTTTACTTTAAGTCAGGACCAGTTTTCTCATCTTAGAAAAAAAAACAAATTATCAGTTTTTTTTTTTTTTTTATTACAATAAATGTTCATGCATTGCCGTCGAAGGAAGGCAGTTTGAACATTTATTGTAATAAAAAAAAATTAAAAAGTTAAAGTTGGGCGAAACAGTAAATTTGAATAATTTGGTTTTGAAAAAGTTTAATTTTCTTCTAAGTAGGAGGAGTTGGCTTTAAATTTTAGGCAAAAATCTATACAAGCATTATTCAAGATTACATAATAATAAAAAAATTAGATAAATTATGGGATTTGTAGCAATTGGAGTTAAGAACCATTACAGGGATTGATTTTTTTAGTAAATTTTTAAAGTGAACATATTTTAAAAAAAAAATGAGATAGATTTTTTTTCGTATTTTTCTGAGAACTGTTATAACTTGGTCTATCACCCATTTACGGCTTGACGTCGATTTCTGGGACACCCTGTATGTACAACAGACTACTACCTAAAACAATATTTCGTCTGTCCAGCTCTAAGTAGCAAAGTAAAATTGAAGATTCTGGCATTGTAGTCGCCGCCCAAAAATTATCATAACAGCATCTATACCGTACCTACTTTGCAGCGCTTAAACATATAGCCCGAGAGTGTCTTCAAAGAGTAAGTAGTCGACTGATTAGGCTAACCCTTCATCCTTCCTCATTCAGATTTCATCTAGGTATTCACATTTATAAATATAATCAAAAAGAGCATGTCATGATGAATAAAATTAAAATATTAATAAAAAACCATTCAAAAACATGTTAAGTTAAATTAAAATATTATAAACCATTAAAATTCATGTCAATTTACATATTATTATCATTAAAACCTAATTGAATTGAATTAAATTGAATTATTATAATTACAATTACCACTAAGTGTTTCAATTACTTTCCTTTTAAATTTACCAGCAGAATGTGCGAACATATTAATATGATGGAAGTTCTCATTATTTATTCCAAATATCTAGCGCTATTAAGGCGATATATACACCCCAATGTAAACGCAGTACTGGTCGCCCGCTCGATGCTAAATTATCAATATTGAACCTCCTTTTGAACAGTTTTGTTTGTGCAATATTATTTGATTTACATATGCTATGTCAGTTATGAAGAAATTCCAGCCATAATTTTTTCTGTGTAAAAATATTTTTAAACATCCAAGTCGTTTTGGAGGAGTGTCCACAAGTTGCCATGGGAAAAAAATTCGTGTTGTTAATTATTTTTTTAAAGCAAAACTATTAGTTAAACGAAAAACCTTGTTTCAAAAATAATGTACATGAATCAATGTTAAATATATACTCGTATTTTTATTTAAACCTTTTAACGGCTAGGCCGTTACTTAGGAGTATGCTTTAGAAAGTAACCGTTTTACGGCACTAAAGCTCCTCAATGCTATTTACAAACCGGGCCTGCACCTGCCAGAATATCAATATTGAACCTTCCTTTTGGACAGTTTTGTTTGCAAAATATTTTTGATTTACATGCTTTTGATGTTGGGTCTTCTGTATAAAAATATTCTTAAACATCCAAGCGGGTAAGAAACATTAGGCGGAAGTTGCGAAAAATTAAAAAGAAGTTAAAGTGAAATAAGTCCTAAGTAAAAATCAATTTACCATATGATGTACCTACATGATGGATCTATACTAATATTATTAAGAGGAAAGATTTTTTTATTTGTTTGTTTGTACCGAATAGGCTCCGAAACTACTGGACCGATTTGAAAAATGAACCTATGGAAAGCTAGATTATTCCGAAGTAACATAGGCTATATTTATTATCAAAAAAATTAGAGATCCTTATGAAAATTGCAATAATGTAACCCAAAGTAGCAAAAATTTTGCTTTTAAAATTCATTATTTGGCGTGCGCTGAAAAAACTATTGATGATACATAAAAATATGTAGTACATGATTAAAGTGCTCATTATTACCTACAAAAAAAAGCGAGAAAAGATATCTAACTGTCATAGGTAAGACACAATAGCAGCTTTTGTGTTCTAAAATTTAATTAGATTGCCGGTAGAAAGATAAGTTGTTTACATTCGTACTGATAGGTTAACAAACCAAATTGGTAGGTAAGGTAGGGTAGGTAGGGTATGGTAGATTCGGACGGTAAGGTAGGGTATGTCAGACTGGACTGTTTTTAAACATTTTCACCAATAGAAAGCTAAATTATCAGAAAGTAACATAGGCTATATATGATTTTCAAAAAAATAGAGATCCTTAAGAAAATTGCAATAATATAACTCAATGTAGTCAAATTTTGCCTATAAAGTTCATTATTTGGCTTGAGCTAAGAAAACTATTGATAATAAACAAAAAAATATGTACTACATAATTAATGTACTCATTGTTACCAACAGAAAAGTCCGGGAGGGAATATATCTAACTATCAAAGTTAAGTCACTATAGCAGCTTTTGTGTTCTAAAATTGAATTAGATTGCCCGTAGAAACAAAAGTTGTTTACATTCAAAGTCAAAGTCAAATATATTTATTCAACTGGGCCAAAAAGCGGCACTTTTGAACGTCAGAATTAAAAGTAACAAATCATAAAATAAAAATTGATTCTACCGTGCATTCGGAAAAGTAGCTTGTTATGGAGAAGAATGCACAAGAAACTCCATACTTACTCTTTAAAAAAAAAAGCCTCATGGGCCGATCCCGTGCGTCTCGCATCAAGCGGATGCCCGCAACCATAACCAGGTCATTGGTCCACCTAGTGGGAGGCCTTCCAACGCATCGCCTTCCAGTACGCGGTCGCCATTCCAGAACTTTTCGGCTCCATTGCCAATCCGTTCTGCGTGCAATGTGAGCTGGCCACTGCCAATTATGTTTCGCAATTCTTCTAGCAATGTCGGTAACCCTGGTTCTCTAGCGGATCTCTACATTTCTGATTCGATCACGCAAGGAAACTCCGAGCGTAGCCCTCTCCATTGCCCTTTGGGTGACTGTATGCTTTCTGATGAGGCGCAATGTGAGTAACCATGTCTCGGTTCCATAGGTAATCACTGGCAACACACACTGGTCATAGACATTCGTCTTGAGATACTGCGGTAAGATACCGCGCAACTTTCCGAATGCC